>OY720427.1:41537230-42737230 GCA_963082815.1 Melanotus villosus
AAATGGGAAACGATACCTTGATTGCCATGTTTAAGTCGTAAATTAGTTAATAAACTGGTGGCACGTGCAACTTGAAACGAAAACAATTAAGCAGTAAGATTTGCGTGTCATTCATATATCTTACATCTCTGTTTATATTTCGTTACCTTCGGCCCGCTGCTATAACGAAATATTAAGCACCGTATTGACGAACCCTCTATTAACCCTTAATTGCCTGACTGAAGTCCTGAAGTGGCAGTTATTCGAACAACATAGCAACGTGGGCTTTTGGGTTAATTCGGGTTTAATTTAAAAATAGCACCCTTAATTGGGACGTTTTCCAGTAAAAATACAAGTGATTATCCTCTCATGTGGAAGATTGTAAGCAAGTGCCTGGCTATTAAAATCCTCACGTTCCTAGTTTGATACTTTTATTGTCCTCCATGAAATCGACTAAGTACCTAAATAACACAAAATCAAATATACCAAGCTTTTTCTGAATTAATTTAAAAAAAACTCTTTAGTTGTGTTAACTAACGTTTTAGTGGTCCATTTAGTAAATTGAGGGATTTTTCTCAACCGCAAAGGATTAGATACGTTGACTAAGTCTCAAAACGGATATAATTTTACTATACTTCATTTGTTAACGAATAGCAAAGCATTGAAGTGATACGATAAAATCCCGTTACCAACCTGATTTTTTTTTATGTTGCAGATAGTCACCTACGACGTGATCAAAAGGTCGATCTTTATCCTTTGGCTTTCGGCGGTTTTCATAACATATCTGCCACTTTTCGGATTTGGGCTTTACTATAAGGAGGATAAGTGTAAAAGATATCGAGATGCTGAAGAAACCAAAGATGTTATCTACGCATACGTATTTTTAGTGTTTGGTAAATATATATTTGTTTATTTTAAGGACTGTTTTTGACCAAAGGTTCACATTTCAACAGTTTGCAGAACTGAAACAAAGCTTGAATCAGTGACAATTATCATTAATTATTAATCTTTGATACATTTTTAATCATTCAAAATGCTTCTAAAGATTATATTAATTATAAATTTCCAAGAGTACCTACCATGTTTACAACCCCCCTCTCCCCAACCAAATTTAGGTTCTTAAATCTTCAAATAAAAAATGAATTTCAGCTAAATCTTAGATCCTAATCATATACTTTAAATATTAAAATGCAGAACATTACTCAAAGACATTTGTAGATGAATGGGACAAGCCAAGCTTGCTTGCTATATGCTAAAATGGAGAGACTACCGATAATAAAAGTTTGAATCATAATTTACTCTGTCGTATTCTAATTAGGTACTTCTCTGAATTTCTTTCCGTTTTACTAAGTTCCGCTAAGGCTCGCCCCTCTGAATTTCTTTTGATGAAACCAAAAAGTATACTACCATTTTACAAGAATTGATTATAACTAAATTTGCAAATATATCTCCAGAACAATATCAAGGTCACTTAATTGGAATTTCGTCAGTAACTAACTAAACTTCGCAAAACCTAATAAATTCCGAAAATTACTTTTATGGTAACAAACACCTTGCCTTCATTTCTGATTATTTATTCAAGCGTGTGTAACCTTGTACTTAACACCCGCCACATAACATCAATGACAATGCGTCAAGTCTGGACTATACTTCAACAAAAAAAATGGTCAAAAGTCGTACGTGACTTGATTGTATATGAAATTAAATTTATTATTAGTTTCGATTTATTGTGATTTATTTTATGGCAACAAAAACATTCGGCCGACGTTCTTAAATTAGCCCCTCGTTTGTATTCAGAGGGAATTGACTATCTGAACTTATCTCTTTTGGAAACTTTTACCTTTCAATTTCGCTTCAGAATTAGATAGTACTTAATTATTAAGGCCTCTGGTAAGTTTAAACCTTTTGTATTGACTGAGACTGCCGGAATTTTTTTTTATATGAATAAAAATTACTTTTCCTGCTGAATCTCTAAACTTTAAATTATTTAATTCTGTTAGGTACTGATTAAAAACTTTTTCAGGAAGCACCATAAGTATGTGTATAGTTTTATGCAACATCTCAATCATCTGTGAATTACGAAGGATTGGAAAGTCACAACGGGCACTTGTTCGAAGGTGTAGTAGATCCACTATGAATAATAAATATTCAACAGCTGAAGAAATCTCCTTTGCTAAGTTGATGGCTGCTGTTTGCATCATATTTATAGTTTGTTGGATGCCACAGATGGTAAGTTATGTTTTAACTATTCAGATCCACCTATATCGTGGTTCCTTAAGGATTTCACTTAGGAATAACAGAACTACATGTAAAAATATGTTCCTTGGGACCCTCAAAGTTATTGAGCTAGACTTGGTGGGCTATTCAGATCATTTGGACCACCCATATCGTGGTTTCTCAATGGATTTCATCAAAAGCTAGGAACGGTATTTAGGGAAAAGCTACCTGTAAAAATATATTGTTTGGGCCTGGATTGGACCCTGAAGTTACTGAGTTAAACTTGGTGGGCTAGAACAGTTCAAAACTGAGTTGGTGAAGAGCTAGGGGAAGAAAACCCCAAAATAAAATAACCTGGTCCTCCAGGCTGGGGGTTTAGAGACATACGGGCCATGACCCTACTCTTGTGGAAAGTGTTAAAGTTAAAATTACTCAAAATCCTAGTAAAGATAAGTTAAACGGAAATAATAGAAGACGAATTTAGGCGAGAAAACCGACTATGAGAATTAATACCTGAAACGTCCAGGGAATCAGTAGTAAGTATGAGGAAGTAATGACAAAGTTAAATCAATACAATACAGATATAGCCATTCTAACTGAGAGTAAGAAAAAAGGACAACGCACAGGTGAAAAACACGAATATATTTTGTATATACACTATTTGGCAAAGAGACAAGAAATGAAAACGGAGAGAGAGAACGATTGAAATATGTGAGCAATTTGAACTTAAAATCGCAAATGGTTGGTACGAACATAAACACATACACAAATATACATGGGAAAGAAGAAGCTTAAATCAAAAAACAATAATTACTTAAGTTAAGCAAAAATCCCAATTAGCAATAAGAGATGTGAAAGTGAAAAGAGGGGCACAAACCACTATTTGCTAGAAACAAAAGTGCACTTCCCTTACAAACATATAACAACAAATAAACAAATACCATAAATATATTTGATAATTTAGCTGTACAAACCGCTTGCTGCACATAGATTTCACCTTCAGAAAAAATGCCTCTTCCATCACTAACAATAAGCAACAATTTACCAATTAAAGTGTTCGTCCGTAAGCGAGCAGAATTTAACATTTCAGTGACGAAATCAGCTAGTTTAGCTACACAAGTTTTTTTTGAGCAAACTGGAATTTTTGCAATAATTTAGAACCACTCTTTTCAATGAAAGTGCCAGTCAGTTTATGTAAAACTTCTGTAGTCAACAGAAAGAAATTTCACTGATATTTGAATAACACTGAACACTATAATTAGTCACTGTCTGATAGCAAGATGTATAAGTTGTTTATCGAAGCAAGTAAAAGCTCAGGCCAAAAATACCTCTAAACTATCTCTCATTCTCCTTAAATGCACCCCCTTTATTACTTCTTCTAAAGTTGTTTTTTTCTTATTTAAGGTGTCGATTCCTTTGGCCCAATTTTATCCACAATCCACCGTTTATAGAATACTGGGGAAACTAGCCGATTTATTAATGTGTGCATATTTTGCCTTGGATCCATATGTATATGTTCTTCAAAGATACCTTGGAAAAAAAGGTTGCAAACTACCATGGAGGAGGTCGTCCAAAATGAGTAACGGTAGTCGATCTGTTAGCCTCAATGGTACATCCATGACTACAACTGCCATACATCTTCATAATTTTACGCCAATTCCTGAATCTATGTGAAGTTGCTATTTATGGATTTATGTTCGGAAGATGTTTATGAAAAAATATTAGCTACATAGATGTATCTCTTTTAGGCATTGGAATTTTTACATTTTTCAATTGACGTAAAATAATAAATTTTGTTTGTATTCTCTTATGCAGTCAAAATTTGTGATAATCACCAATCACCACAGTGGTTATTTTTTTATAATTAGGTATATTAAACTGCAGTAATACGAACTGAAATAGTTTAACTTAACTGTTCAAAGTGTAATTAGAGCATTTTATAAAAAAAAATGTATAGTTGTAAGGACAGAAAATGTATTAGGTATTCATAAATTTGTGATGTATTGACTTAAATTCCTAATGTTTGTAAAATTGATGTATACTAGAGGTGTGCTAGTCGTGAACGATTTGTTCAAAAAGAACGAATCGGTACACTTAATCGAATGAATCGAGTCTTTACTTTGGAGTGAATTGATTCACTGATTCACTTGACTCGGCTCTGAAGCGCACTGAGCCGCCGAGTATTTTTGTTCGTTTATAAATGTTTTGAGTCTTCAACGTTACTAGCTAAAATTGACCAGTAAATCTAATTCGATCGTGTAAAATTCGATAACGCGGTGCTTAGATTGTCTTCAAAGTAGATTTAAAATTTAATGTAAAATGGCAAATAAGTTTTTTTTTGTTTATTTATTAGCAATCAGAATATAAATATACATTCTATGAGCTAATTTTAGAATTTATTTAACTAATTGACGTGAAGGGGAAGACACCCATTGGAGTCACTCCTAAATTATCGTATTGAGTCCTTGGGCCATTTTTTCTTTAAGCGTCGATTGTTGGGTTCTTCCTTTAATGGATCTATTTCTGCATTTGGATGATTTATCAGGGTATCTTGGTATTTAATTGCCTTTTGTTTTATAGCATCTTTCACAAATGGAATGCCATGGTCAACATGGAAAGTTACATTATACTGTGCGGTCGTTTAGTCTGGAAACCTGGGAATAAAAAGTTGTTGTCCGTTCATTTATTGAAAAAATCCTCGGATAGGTCAATTTTTATTTTTTATTGCACACATTTTGACATATCGTTAAAATTTTTTCCGCCATATTTGAAAAAGTTATGACGTCATCGCCATTTTTTATTTCTACAAAAGATCAAAAGACTTAAATAAAAACTTGATTGGCTTATATCATGAGAAAATTCTAAAGATTGTTTAATGGATTTTCCTTTACTATTTCAGCATGAATAAATTAGGTACCCTGAATTGTGTGTTTGTTACTTAATAGGTACTATTCTTAGTTTCTAAAAATTCAATTATCACAAATAGGTTTTTTTAATCTTTGATAATTGTTATCCATGTGCTTACACAAGTAATCATATCTGATATTAAATAACAACCATTGCTGCTAATTTGTTTAACGTGCTTCTTATATAGGTAGCAAAATTCTTATTGTGCTCTTATTTATATTTAAAGTAGCATGTAACGTACATAAATATGTTTGTATTATGTAAAAATCAGCAGTCCACTCCAAATTAACAAAATTGTCTTTCGCCTTAAAATTAAGGCTGATCTCAAAGTAGGTACCTACTAAAAAATATAGTACAGGTTGTAAAATAAATTGTATTCATATCGCACAAGATTTCGTATATAAAAATCAAAATAAAATGCGCGAATTTAATAACTTTTGGTGTAAATCAGAAATAGAACAAACTTTACAGATGGAATTTTTCAACTTGTTGCGTGCTTGATGTACACAAATTATTTTATTAAATATATTTCCATTAGTTATGAACATATTAGTATTACTATGAATATATTACATTACAGCCTGAATCTACAAATAAAACCCTTAACATTTTAGTTACAGTAATTCTTTAATTCCATACAGAAAGGTTGGTAAATTTTAGCAAAAATGATAAATTCAGGACGTTTCTGGTATATGGTGATCCTTTACGTATCAGCATATTTTATATAAATAGCATTAATAACTTTGTAACCACTGAGCTTGTATATTTCCTAACAGCACCTGTGATAACATTATTAATAAAGAAACGAATCTAATTTTGAATTCTCTGACTAGCCAATCGTTAAGGAGTCATCGCACCCCTAATTCTTAACGGTGATGTAAACGACAAAATCAGATGATCAGTGATGCAGTTATCCTCGGTAGCACTGAAATTTTTAAAGTTATTATGAGGGTACATATAAAAATGACATTATTTAAATGAATTAAAATTGTTGCATTAGTATTAGTGCTGTGATAACTCCCTAGTAACTAATCTTTGTATACTAGTTACATGTAAAATTATTGTATATTAAGTATATAATTGTGTTGTACAATATATTATGTAAGCTGTGCTAAATGCTAGAAAAATGTTATTTGTACAATGTACAATTTACCTTTTTTATTACTGAGATTGTAACTTCGGCACAAAATATATAACTTCAATGGCCTGTGGTTTGTTATTAAACATAAGTATCTTCGTAACTTTATACTTGGTATATAAATGACAAATACGAAATGTAGTGCCTGGAGAAAGCTTTGATAAAAAACTAAAAGTCAATGCATTAATATTCTGGGAAGGAGCATAGCTGGCAATAGAAAAGGTTAAACCCACGTAAGTCGCTTTAATAATGCAGTAAAGCACTATTTTGAAATCGGTCCACATAGATTTCAAAACCAGCTTTTACGCCATGACTGAAAAATGTTTTAAAGCAATTGAGGTGTGTATTAGTTAGATTGGCTAAATTACCTATAGCCTATAGATATCAGTATTTGATTAAGAACAATCCAATTAGGTGTACACTGAGTAGGTCAAAAGTTCTATTGGGTTGTATAAATGGATGATAAGTGATGATGGCGCGTTGAGACGCGCCGTTTGTAGTGAATTTAAAAATAGGAAGACCACAATTTAACCCGCGATTTGTATTTTAATCTAATTTCGGAATTAATTATTCATTACGGTATGTACCAGATTATTTGAAATTGAAAGGAAAAGCTTCTGCCATCTATTCGAAATTGTGTGAATTAAAACAGCTAGCAGTTAACATAATTTCGTACAGATGGCGCGTTGAGACGCGCCGTTTAGACGCGCCGTTTGTAGTGAATTTAAAAATAGGAAGACCTCAATTTAACCCCTGATTTGCATTTTAATCTAATTTGGGGAATAATTATTCATCACGGTATGTACTAGATTATTTGAAATTGAAAGGAAAAGCTTCTGCCATCTATTCAAAATTGTGTGAATTAAAACAGCTAGCAGTTAAAATAATTTCGTACAGATGGCGCGTTGAGACTCGCCGTTTGTAGTGAATTTAAAAATACGAAGACCACAATTTAAACCGCGATTTGTATTTTAATCTAATTTCGGGTATTAATTATTCATTACGGTATGTACCAGATTATTTAATTGAAAGGAAAAGCTCCTGCCATCTATTCCAAATTGTGTGAATTAAAACCGCTAGCAGTTAACATAATTTCGTTCAGATGGCGCGTTGAGACGCGCCGTTTGTACTGAAGTTAAAAGTAGGAAGATCACAATTTAAACCGCGATTTGTATTTGAATCTAATTTCCGGATTAATTATTCATTACGGTATGTACCAGATTATTTAATTGAAAGGAAAAGCTCCTGCCATCTATTCCAAATTGTGTGAATTAAAACCGCTAGCAGTTAACATAATTTCGTTCAGATGGCGCGTTGAGACGCGCCGTTTGTACTGAAGTTAAAAGTAGGAAAACCACAATTTAAACCGCGATTTGTATTTGAATCTAATTTCCGGATTAATTATTCATTCCGGTATGTACCAGATTATTTAATTGAAAGGAAAAGCTCCTGCCATCTATTCCAAATTGTGTGAATTAAAACAGCTAGCAGTTAACAAAATTTCGTTCAGATGGCGCGTTGAGACGCGCCGTTTGTACTGAAGTTAAAAGTAGGAAGACCACAATTTAAACCGCGATTTGTATTTGAATCTAATTTCCGGATTAATTATTCATTACGGTATGTACCAGATTATTTAATTGAAAGGAAAAGCTCCTGCCATCTATTCCAAATTGTGTGAATTAAAACAGCTAGCAGTTAACATAATTTCGTTCAGATGGCGCGTTGAGACGCGCCGTTTGTACTGAAGTTAAAAGTAGGAAGACCACAATTTAAACCGCGATTTGTATTTGAATCTAATTTCCGGATTAATTATTCATTACGGTATGTACCAGATTATTCGAAATTGAGAGGAAAAGCTCCTGCCATCTATTCAAAATTGTGTGAATTAAAACAGCTAGCAGTTAACATAATTTCGTACAGATGGCGCGTTTTGACGCGCCGTTTGTACTGAAGTTAAAAATAGGAAGACCATAATTTAAGTCTTGAAATGCTAAACTTTCATAATACATCTAAGTTATAGTTATTAGCAGACAACTTAAACAGATAGGTACCTACTTTGTAATAATTTTAAGTCATATTAAACAACTCGCCCTTTAAATAATAAAGACTGTCCATATTAGGCAGGATTTTATTTTTTAAGTCTAGATTGGACTTATCCTTGCTCATTTTTAGTAGTAGTTCTCGCTCTCGGAACTAGCTCGAATAGTAGACATAAAAATCACTGCCTGCCTTGCCGAAAGAAAATGTATTTTAATCAAAAATATCCACCCTAATAAGTAGTAGGATTAAAGAACAGATATTTTGCACAATTTAAAAACAAGCAATCTGCATATATACAAAACATACCTATCTAAATTAGTGCTTTGTGAGAAGAATTGAACTAAAGAATAAGTTTTCTCTCGGCAAAGTTCTACAAAATATTTTTGCAAAACATATTTCCACTACGTAAGCTATTAGTTAAGTTTACTGGGTAAATATTAAAAATAATAATAATAACCGTACCAAGATGCCCTTAAATTACAAACGAAAGAAAATCCGAGGAAAAGGTAACTACTTTCTAAAAATAATACTAAATATTCATTTGATGTTCATTGCTTAATCTGTTCATCTGTTTCAGGAGTTTCTCGTTCAACTTGGTGTCACGGATGTAACAAATTGCAAAATATTCCCTATGGCCGTTTGATTAAGACTACAGTTGAAAACTTAAAAACATGTAAATTGCATCAAGTGAGTACAAAAACAAACTGTACACGAAAGATATGTTAATACGGTATTGTAGGTATTACGTGCACAAAAACCCGTAGTATGTGACCAATGCCGGGATAAACTCTCCAGTTCAGCAGCAGTAATTAGTTATATAAAAACCTCGTTTAAAAATCTAAGACTCCTTAAATCCGAGAAGAAAGAATACTGCTTCCTATGTCCTATGGATGCTGGTCTTGCATTACAAAGACAAATGACACCCACTGAAGAGGCAGTTATTTCAAGAGTTGTTGGAAAGCCGTTTAAGGTACCTATATAAAACTATTTACATTCTTATGTAATATTCTCGAATACTTTTAAAGTAAAATTTATATTAACGCCGTGCTGTTTCTTTAACAGACTATTAGGCAGAAGAAAATAATCTGCACATCGTGTACAAATTTACTTGAAAATTTGGTTAGTCTCTATGAAGGAGTATTAAAAAGAAGAAGTCTTGCTATTAGTAAACCGTATATAGTTCTTCATCCTAAAGCATCATCTGAGGCACCATCACACTCGCAAGCGGATCAAGATTCATCTTCATGCGACAATGAGAGCTTAAGTTTTAAGGTAATCTATTAATGTGTGTTATTCAAAATTTATTTTAAATTACATTTCTGCTGTAGATGCCATCTGACTATACTGAACAAAGGCAAGACTGCATTGACTATTTAAGTCCGGAATTTTTAGACGAAGATTTAGAAATAAATTTTTCAAGACGTTTGGGGTTAAGCAAATTAGTTAAAAGATCAGCAAGGCTTGCAAAGGACACTGGGAAATAAATTCGATTTGTTGAATAAATCTCAGTTGGAAGGATTTATTATTTATTGCCTTAATTTGTTACCTGCATAAATTTATTACAATAGTATTTGTTATTAAAAAATAAATTGATTGATGTCCATACTACTCGAAATGGGAATGTAATGAATAAGAATAATAATAAAAATAAAACACGAATCTATTATTTAATCTTACGTCTTACGGTTAATGCGTAAGACGTAAGATTAAATACATTTGTGGGAACAGACTTCGTGTTTTATTTTTATTATTATTCTTAAGTATTTGTTATGTTAGTGTAGGACATAAGAAAATTATTTTTACTTCATATTTGCGGAAAATTTTATTCGCCTATTTCTTATTTGTTCTTGTAGTTGTAATCTAGATATACCTAAGATTATATTGTAAAAATTATCTTTACTCTACATTAGTATTGAATAAATTCTTATGTGCTTTTTTAAATAATCCGGCCATAACGCCATAAGTGTTATGTAAATAAATCAGTGATTTTTTCAAATGTAAAATATTTGAGAGGTTTAGTTGTAATTGTAATAGTTGAGATCAGATAATTGTTTGTCATCTATATATTTATTGTTTTGCTTATATACAAATTCATAAGTTCCTTGTAATAAATGCTATACTGCAGATTAATATGTACCTATTGAATATATTTAGAAAATGTAGAGAACATGATAAATTACTCAACTGCGTTTATCAATGTCTTGATTAGTATAAAACAATTTGGTATAGTTAAGCATTAATTTTTAAATTTGGTAACACAGATTGAATTTTAAATAAATGCTTTTATTTTGAATTTCTTAGGGTTTATTACTAGGGAGTCTCCCTTTAGATTTTAAAATCTGAACATGCTTGTCATAAAATGCACTTAACCCTAGAGTAGTGGCACCCTATTTTGTAACATGATCGGTGGCACGGAGTCTGATAGACTCCCGAAGGATTTCCTATATTTCCCTTTGTTGATTTAACTTAAATGTTTTTCCACATTGGACATAATATTGATCGGTGTCTAAAAGGTGTTTAAATTAAAAAAAAAACACTGCATTTACGATTGTTTTAAATTTAATGGAATTTAAAGAAATAAACAACATATTTTCTTTGTAACCTTGAAACGATTAAGGATAAAGAAAATTATTACATTTAAAATATGTAATGTACATTTTTAAAAAGAAATTATCTCCAGTTTCTGAATCTATTGAATCGCTATTGTGTAAACTGGAAACCAAAATTACATTTTTGTTTTTTCTTGGTACGTATGAAACTATAAATATATTTTCACGAAAACCAAATACACTAGAAAGTGTTGACAAATATTCTTGGCAACTCTGTTTTATTTTTACGAATTGTAGGTATCTACGTAGGTCAGCTTGTGATCTTTCAGTAGCTTTTCTACTAGGGGGATTGATGTGAACCAATTATCACAAGTCACGTTTCTTCCGGTACCTGAGATGGAGGACACTAAACGTTCAACAATACTGCTAGGATCAGTTTTTACATGGAAAAAACTATCCGGCTGTTGTCTCACATACACCTCCAGATTTAGAGTATAGAACGTTTTAGCGACGCATAGTGCAAAAATTTTAGTACCATACTTGTTGGGTTTGCTTGGTATATACTGCCTAAACCCACATCGACCACAAAACTCTTCTAATTTTTCATCAATTGTTGCATATTCAGATATGCAGTAATTATTTTTGCAATTTTCTATACCTAAGAAACTGTAATATCTATTCCCGAAGGATGTCATTTACTCCACGTTCCCGAAGGGGTATGTCGATACTAACATAGGTCGTTTTATCAAAACCTCCTTCTATATCTACGTGAATACGCCCAGGGTAGACTTTTGGATTGGCCCTGCCACAGAGTGTACTGCGGATTCGGTAGATCTCCCTGGGACATATGCATATTGGTTGGGATGTAGTGGACTGATGGTCAGTACATTATCCCTTATTTCTCTGTCACACAGTCTTTCCAGCGCTAGAACTTCAGAAGAAAAGATGTTAGACTGATTGGACGGTAAGAATTGGGTAGGGAATAATCCCTGCGCCCTCGTTTAGGTGTGAAGACTACCTTCACTTCCCTCCATTTCTTTGGAATGTATCTAAAAGCGATATAACTCCTAAATACTCACAGCAGATGTGGTAGCAGGGCGTCCAGACTCCATTGTAATAGAGCTGAAAATATGCCATCCAGTCCTGGCGATTTGAAGGGATGAAATGTTTTAATCGCCCAGATTACTTTATCCTCTTCTAACATAGGATTCGCCACTTCTCAGTCGTTCTCTCTTGGAGTAGGACTGGGAGTGTCGCCCCATGCGGGTAAAGGCCCAGTGAGGCACCCCGGGAAGTGAATGTTCATAAGCACCTCTGCTGTCTCTTCAACGTTAGTGGTAAAACTACCGTCCTCACGGTTTAGACTCACAGGTTGCTGTTGTGGGTCTTTTGACAGAATTTTATTAAGACGAGCAGAGTCTTTAGTAGTTTCAATTGTGTTGCAAAATAACTTCTACGACTCCCTCTGTCTTGTTCCTATTTCTTTTTATAAATTCTTTGATGTTTGTACATCTCGCAAGCATTTAATGATTTAGATCTCTTAGTTTTATTAAACAGTTTGCCAAGGTAGATTTTAGCTTCTCTAGCCCTCTGCACCACCATGGAGTGGTGCTGCGAGATGAGGCTGTCTTCACTGGGCATAGCTGATGAAAAGAGTCTACGATCAAGTTCTGTAGGAGGTCAATTTTATTCTGCAGATCCTCTATAGTTAAGACATTGTCTGGTGGTGGAAGAAGCCATAGTCGACCTTCTAGACATTCTGCATAGAGAAGGCTGTTGGTTGATTTTAGGCTTCTGTGCTCTTGTCGAGTGGCCTTAGCATCTTTCAAGGTAAAGCTTATCATTTTCTGATCCGAGAGGGTTGCCATAGGCAGCAACTGCCAGTTCACTATATTTTTAGAAATACTTAAGGAAGCCAGTGTAATATCTATTACAGTCTGACATCAAGTTGTGAAAGTAGGTTCACATCCTCGATCAATTATTTCCGCATTTGTGCCAGGCAGATATTCAAGTAATGATCTACCCCTGGCATTGATGTCGGCACTTCCCCATACCTGATAGTGTGCATTCGATTCGCACCCAATAATCAGATGCTCGCCATTCTCCTCACAGTAGTTTAACTCTTTAACATGGTATGTTGACATAACAAGATATTTGCACAATCCCACAGTTATGCAGTTATACGAGTATACCATTAAACTACCTATACATATTGGTTTAAATATTTTAAAGTCTCATAAAACGCAAGAGTTTAGTTGTACCACAGTGTGTCTGAATAGCATTTGATATGGGATACTTTAACGTTTGATGCTTTTGCACAACCCTACAGCTTTATTCTATAAAATTACGTACATAGGTTTTATTACCATTTGCATATAGTTTTTTGGGTCTTATATATTATCATCAATGATAATAAGTCGTCTGTTTCAGTATGTTCTCGTTTAACTCAATGTCATGTATGTAACAAACTGCAAACCATTGTCTATGGCCATTTGATTAAGGCTAGTCTTGAAAACTTAAAAATATGTAAACTATATCAGGTGAGTAAAGAAAGGAATTGTTCATGAAACATATGTTAATATGGTATTGTAGGTAGGTATTACGTGCACAAAAACCATTTATATGTGAACAATGTCGAGATAAACTTGCCAGTTCATCAACAGCAATTATCAACATAAAAAGTTCACTTATAAATTTAGCAGTTATCAAATATCACAAGAAAATGTACTGCTTAATCTGTGCTATGGAGGAGAGTTACGTAGAAAAATAAACGATTGTTAATGTGATACGTGTTTTTTTTTCATGGCTAGGAGATAACATAAAAATACGCCCTTGTATGTGTATTACCCAAATTTTGTAATTTTCCAATTCTGAATTTAATTCCATAGTTGATTTTGACCACTTTAATTACAAAACATAGGATGGTAGAGCAGAGGCAATATGAAAAATACATACCTACGTCACGCGGTAAATGACGTCACAACATCGCGCATAGACGTTTTAAAGGGGTTTGGTTTCTGCGCATGACGTCATGTCGACGTAGGTATGTATTTTTCATATTGCGTCTGCTTTACAAATATTCTTTAAACTAAATTTGTGTCAATAACCCTTGGGCTTTAAACATCGCCCCTATAACTGAAACAGAAGACAATTTACAATGTATATTACATCAATTTGTGATTACCGCTAAAGAATACAACATGTTAATATCAACAGACAAAACAAAGCCACTAGTAATTGCTAAAGAGCCAATAAGATGCAAACTAGAACTAGAAATAGATAGAATGATAATAGAACAGATCATGGCCTTTAAGTGTAAATACATATATCCAGCAACCGCAACCTATATAACAAAGTTAAACATCAGGCAATTCAAGAATATCGGGCTTCTTCACGATATTAGATAGAAAATCGATATCTAAATACGCAAAATAAAAAATTTACAAAATCATGGTAAGAGCGCTACTGACATATGGCGCAGAGTGCCGAGCAGAAACTTGTAAAACCAAGTAATTATTAAGAACTTCAGCAATGAACACCTTGAGAGAAATAGTTGGAAAGACAAGAAGGGATAGAGTACAAAATCAAGAAATTAGACAACAATGTGATGTCATAGATATTGATAAATTTGTAAAAGGCCATCGAAAAGAATGGAACCACCACATAGACAGAGCGGATCGAAACCGAATTATACGAATAGCAAAGGACAAATACCACCCATCAAACGGCAACCGAAGAGTTACAATATTTAATTTTTTCACTTAAATAATTTTAAAATAACAAGTCAGCTTCTATAATATCCAGTTTAATTTTGAAACATCAGTAAATACAGAGGAACTTCAACATTTTAACAATCAATGAACAATATAACAAAAGAACAAATTCAACAACGTTTGTGTTGAATTCAACTTCAACCCATAACCACATTTGTTTTAAACTTCGGATTTCTCATAAGTTTCGATTTTGAAATTTAATGGAAGCCGATAGAAATTCTCTTCCAGTGTATCACCTATCTGGCCCTTCCTACGGAAAATAAATAATAAAAAACATTTCCTTCCTGAAAATCTTCAACTTACTTATACATGAGAACACCGATCACTGGGTTTCGTTTGGTTTTAGTACCTTCAAGTATAGAATACACCCTATAATAAAATTTAAAAAAAATTAAATTGTATCGATTAATGTTTATGGCAATCAAGAACCTACACGTTAAAAGCTCCCGGTTCTGATAACATTATTGTAGCGGCTGATAAAAGTTCTCTGCCGAACTGAGGAGGATTTTCATCTTTCAACTGAGGATGCTGCGTGTTAAAGTATAATCTAGGGGAGTCTGATGGGCTTGAGTCGCCTAAGAGAAAGGAACAAAAATTTGTACCTCAAATATAAATTTAAATTATGGTACTTACATGAATCTAGGTATCGTTCTTGGGATTCAACAACTTCCAACATTGTTTTGAATTGGGTATCATTGGGGTCATGATTTATAGCTCGAAAAAGGGCTTGCTTGGAACTTTTGTACAATCCTTGATTAAGATATTCGATTCTAAAATGTAACTATCGGTATTAAACAACAAATTAAAGTTGTAAAACATACGCTAATGGACCATAAAGTTTTCCACAGGTAGGATCTAACTGGATAGCTCTTTCCAAATCGGTTATAGCTTCACGATGATGGTACAAGGAGCTATGTATTAAGCCACGTCTGTAAAAGTAAGAAACTTCTCCGGGGTTGTATCTAATGGCTCTGTAAAAAATGCACAGTAATACAGTAAAATTACATTAAGATATTTAAAATATACTTTTAAAAAAATGTTATGTAAAATACTTTACCGATTATATTTTACCAGGGCATCATCGTAAAGCTGAACACGTAAACAATAGTCACCTCGTTTAGTTTCTTTTTCGGCTTTCGCCTTATCCTCGTCTGAGATGGGTTTCTAAGCAAACAAAGTATATATTATCAAATGAATAGGTACATTACAAATTATTATGCTCACTATTTTAGCCCTTTCAAAGGGAATTTCATAACTGGTGCTTGGCATATCATAAATTGAGGTAGGTTTCTGAAACAAGTCATACATTTACACAACAATCAGTTATATCAAAATACATTTTAGTACTCGAGTTAGCTCAATTAAAAAATGCAGTAGCTTAATCTTAAACGATTAATCTCATATTTTACCTGCTTTGACGTCTTCTTAGCTGGCTCATCACTGCATGTGGTGTTGATAACCGGTAATGGTGTAGTCTAAAATTAGTTGTTATCACAGTTTACAATAATACAATTATAATATGTATTTATACCTTCCGTCCTTCCTTAGGTTTATTAGAAGGTGGGCTACTAACAAGTGAGCCGAAAATATCTACCGCTTGCACAGCTATTCTATTTACTTCATCTTTTTCATTTAATAGAGTGGAATGAACATTTAGGACGCACTCTAATGCTACCTCCAAATTCATTTTGTTATTAGAATCCCAAAAGTCTAACTCTAACTGGTTTCGTAGAAATGTAATGACTTTCCAATATGCTTCAATCTTTATATCTAAAGGCGAGCCCTTTTAGAACAAACAATAAAAAATTAATACTTTTTTAACTGCATCCTTAAACACTTTCAGTAGAGTTCTGGAGAACAACAAGGACCTTCTGGAATACAGCACTTTTCAATTCTTGTGTTAGCATTAACCATTTTGCGATTTTTACGTCCATACTTTTCAAACCAAATTCTTATTCAGTTGTTAAAAATACTTAATACAAGTTTAGAAAAGATACAAAACTTACCATTTCGGAAATATTGGCAAACTGAAGTCCTTAATAAATTGCAAAAGTTCTTTTAACGGGAGAAACTGGGTCTTCTAAAAAATGCTGGGTATTATACAAATGATTACTGTCGATGAAATACAGTCTTGCCAAAAATCTAAAAACAAAATCACCAGATTATTTGTTTCACATAAACGCCCGACTTATTTTACACGGCCATTTTTTTTTAACCTTAATTCTAATTATTCACGTACATATGACTTATATTTATTTGATCAATACTAACAAAAAATTAGATTTAACATAAGGTAAACTTATTTCTTGGCGGCAATAGTAAGAACGGTTATTTTTTACCCTTAATAAAAGCGACTTTAGGAATTCTTAGAATATTTAATTGTTATGCTTTTAACAAGAGTTCGCACAGGCCCGCATACATTTTTACTACGCAAAATTGATTTAAAAGATTGATAGTAACATGAAATTAAAATATTTCTCACCAAAAACGTTGCTTGATAAGCGTCTTAATCTAAACTAAACTAATTTTTTGTTTACAGTGAGTACCAACGTTAGATGGCTAAATATGAATCTATCGACTTACGCATTACAGAAATTTAACGTTTTATCATGCAAAATCACATTAAATTGCTTATAATAATATGAAAAACATAATATGTCTCACCACAAATCACAAATGTTTCTCAATTAAGTGCCGCTTAAACTTATGATCGGTTAAAATTAAATTCTGATTTAAAATACACATACGTACCAACGTTGGATAACTTACTATTAATTGCTGAACTTTACGTTATCGATAATCGAATAAATATCAACTATTATATTTAAAAATAGGAATACAGAGAATATTACAACTTGTATGGTGTAATAAACTTCATTATAGAAGTGTGCCAGTAACTCTATATAAATTTTCTGCTGACAAGCAAAACATATTGTAATCATATTTATACAGTAACGTTATTTGTACCAGGAACCGCAAAATTGCTACATGTAGGTATAATAATCCGATAATTCTGGCAGATTGTTTTGTGTTCTACCAGTAAAGTTGGAGTGTTGATACAGCCCGAATTTTTAATTTAAAACATATTTTTAAAATAAATTAATGTTAATAAAACTACCACTTTACCTAACCCACTTTATATTCTTCTTGTGCTAACTACGCCATATCCATATGGATATCATTTCAAGTGTAATTTGGTAAAAATTCATTTAAACCAAGCAGACCTAGACTACAAAAGATGGAAACGTTTTTCAAAAATTTTTAGTTTAATATACCTATCGCAAACCCTATCCAGGGACACGCTGTATATTGGAGAAACTATTACAACGATATAGTAATAATTGCGCTTTACGTCGATGATTTACTGTTATTTTCAAGTGACGAAAAACTATTGACTGAAAATAAAAAGTCTTTACAGCAGGCATTTAAAGTAAAAGACTTAGGGTACCTATGTTACCACTGTTTTAGATATGAAAATATAGTACCTACACGATAAACACGATCATGAGGCTGGAACATTAAGCATTAACCAGAAGTCATACATCAAACAGCTACTTGAAAGATTCAACATGTCCAAATTTAAGTCAGTGAAAACACCCTTTGACCCAAATTAGGAGTTAGGAAAGGACTCCGAACCTGTAGATCCGACCGAAATTAATGAAATGAAAATGATACCATACGAAGAAGCTGTCAGAAGTTTATTATTCCTCTGCCAGACACCCAGACCTAGCATAGCATATGCAACTACTATGTACCAAACAGAATTCACTGGACCGTAGTTAAAAGAATACGCATTATCTCAAAGGTACCAGCGATCAGGGCCTACAATATAAAAGAAATGGTGAACCCGATATTAAAGGGTATAGCGACTCTGACTATGGCAACGAGGTGACTGAAAGATGTTCTGCAACGGGCTATGTATTCACATTCCAGGGTGGTGCTCTTTCATGGTGCAGCAAAAAACAGCCTACAACTGAAGCCGAATACTACATGGAATTGTCGGCAACAACACAAGAATGTTTATTATTAAGAAGCTTGGCCAGAGATCTCCAGAGAACTATTTCCAAAAATAACCAGCAAACCACAGTAATATATTGTGACAACAAAGGTTCAATAGATCTGTCAAAGAATGGCAATCATCATTCGAGAACTAAGCATATTGACATCCGACATCACTTTATGAAAAAAAAAGATTGATAATGGAAATGTAAACATTCCACATATAAGTACAGAAAATATGGTGGCAGATGCACTAACAAAGGCGGTTTATGGGCCCAAGATTGACTTCACCAAGCAAGGTACCTATTGGGTTGGTTTAAAGTTAAGGTATAATTTCAGTTTTAGTAGGAATTTGAATAAAATACAGAAGTTGGTCGGTGAACTAAGAACCATGACCTTGCTTTGTGTTATTAAATTTGGAAATTACATATAATCTGTTAGGTACTGATAATAATAATAAGGACATGGTGGTAGAAATGTATGTTTGATGAAATTAAGACTTGGTAAGCCAGTCTCTAATCTCACCCTCACGCACATTCTCATATAAAAATACTATGCGGCATTGAAGGTAGGCACATTTGGTGGTGTGTAACCTGTAACGGGATTCTTTTTACATTTGTATCATGATTAAACGACGTCCATTTATATTACCTCTTATAAAACAAGCATTGATCCTATAAGATTTCTTTAATCCATTTTTTTTGATTACTTAACCCAAAGACATACTGTATGTCGATTGGCTACCCAGGTCATCCGAAATAAGAAAATAAAATTTTCTTTAAAATTGTCAATTTTTAATAAGAATGCAACCGGGCTTATTTAGTGAGCACTACTTTATGATTTTCCAAATGTATTTTTGTAAGTGTTTATACATATTTTAAATTCTATATTGTATTCCTTTTGAATATTCGAACTCAAAAATCTTAAATGCTAAATAATTTCAAGTGAATTTTTTCACGGATAAGTTCAGATCTTAAAATCAAAATGGAGTATAAGGTATTAATAAACCTTAAGAAATTCAAAATAAAAGCAATTTAATTAAAATTCAATCCGTTAACAAATTTAAAAATTAATGTTTAACTATACCACATTGTTTTATACTAACTAAGACATTGACAAACGCAGTTGAGTAATTTATCGTCTTCTCTACATTTTCCAAATATATTCAACAGAGCAATTTTGATAAATATAAATTTTAAATCTGCAGTGTAGCGTTTATTACAAGGAACTTAAGAATTTGTATACAAGCAAAACAATAAGTATATAGATGGCAAACAATTATCTGGCCCCAACCATTGCAATTATAACTAAACCTTTCAAATATTTTACATTTGAAAATATCACTCTACATAACACTTATGGCCTGATTATTTTAAAAAGCACATAAGAATTTATTCAATACTAATATAGAGTAAAGATAATTTTTACAATAATCTTATATATAGATTACAACTACAAGAACAAATAAGAAATGGACGAATAAAATTTTCAGCAAATATGAAGTAAAAATAATTTTCTTATGTCGTTCACTAACATAACAAATACTATTGTAATAAATTTATGCAGGTAACAAATTAAAGCAATAAATAATAAAATCTTCCAAATGAGATTTATACAACGAATTGAATTTGTTTCCCAGTGTCCTTTGCAAGCCTTGCTGATGTTTTAACTAATCCGCTTAACTCCAAACGTCTTGCAAAATTTATTTCTAAATCTTCGTCTAAAAATTCCGCACTTAAATAGTCTATGCAGTCTTGCCTTTGTTCAGTAAAGTCAGATGGCATCTACAGCAGAAATGCAATTTAAAATAAATTTTGAATAACACACATTAGTAGATCACCTTAAAACTTAAGCTCTCATTGTCACATGAAGATGAATCTTGATCCGCTTGCGAGTGTGATGGTGCCGCAGATGATGCTTTAGGATGAAGAACTATATACGGTTTACTAATAACAAGACTTCTTCTTTTTAATACTCCTTCATAGAGACTAACCAAATTTTCAAGTAAATTTGTACACGATGTGCAGATTATTTTCTTCTGCCTAATAGTCTGTTAAAGAAACAGCACGTTAATATAAATAATTTTACTTTAAAAGGATTCGAGAATATTACATAAGAATGTAAATAGTTTTATATACCTTAAACGGCTTTCCAACAACTCTTGAAATAACTGCCTCTTCAGTGGGTGTCATTTGTCTTTGTAATGCAAGACCAGCATCCATAGGACATAGGAAGCAGTATTTTTTCTTCTCAGATTTAAGGAGTCTTAGATTTTTAAACGACGTTTTTATATAACTAATTACTGCTGCTGAACTGGAGAGTTTATCCCGGCATTGGTCACATACTACGGGTTTTTGTGCACGTAATACCTACAATACCGTATTAACATATCTTTCATATACAAGTTCTTTTTGTACTCACTTGATGGAGTTTACATATTTTTAAGTTTTCAAGTGTAGTCTTAATCAAACGGCCATAGGGGATATTTTGCAATTTATTACATCCATGACACCAAGTTGAACGAGAAACTACTGAAACAGATAAACAGATTAAGCAATGAACGTTCAATGAATATTTGGTACTCCTACAATTTTTAGAAAGTACTTACCTCCTTCTTGGTTTTTCTTTTGTTTGCACTTTAAGGCCATCTTGATATGGTTATTATTATTTTAAGTATTTGTCCAGTAAACTTAATTAATAGTTTGAGTAGTGGAAATATTTTCAGTTTTGCAAAAATATTTTGTAGAATTTTGCAGAGAGAAAATTTATTCTTTGGTACAATGTTTGCGTACAACACCGAACAGTTTACAAGTTTTCAATTACAACATTAGATATTTTTTGCAGTTAAAATTCATGTAGAATTAATAATCTATACCTACATAACACTTCACTATACAATTAACAAATTTACCGTTAATACGGAAACAAAATGTGACAACCCACAATGAATTTAACCAATTTAAGAGGAGATTGTTTCTATTGGTCCATTTTTAACTGACGCTTTCGCGCTTTGACACCGCCATCTGTTGTGCAGTTTTGAAATACATAAGAAGAATGTATGTATTTCAAAACTGCACAACAGATGGCGGTGTCAAAGCGCGAAAGCGTCAGCTAAAAATGGACCAATAGAAACAATCTCCTCTTAAATTGGTTAAATGCATTGTGGGTTATCACATTTTGTTTCCGTATTAACGGTAAATTTGTTAATTGTAGAGTGAAATGTTATGTAGGTATAGATTATTAATTCTACATGAATTTTAACTGCAAAAAATATCTAATGTTGTAATTGAAAACTTGTAAACTGTTCGGTGTTGTACGCAAACATTGTACCAAAGAATAAATTTTCTCTCCAAAATTCTACAAAATATTTTTGCAGAACTGAGAATATTTCCACCACTCAAACTATTAATTAAGTTTACTGGACAAATATTGAAAATAATAATAACCATATCAAGATGGCCTTAAAGTGCAAACAAAAGAAAATCCAAGGAAGAGGTAAGTACTTTCTAAAAATTATAGGAGTACTAAATATTCATTGAACGTTCATTGCTTAATCTGTTTATCTGTTTCAGTAGTTTCTCGTTCAAGCTGGTGTCATGGATGTAATAAATTGCAAAATATCCCCTATGGGCGTTTGATTAAGACTACACTTGAAAACTTAAAAACATGTAAACTCCATCAAGTGAGTACAAAAAGAACTTGTATATGAAAGATATGTTAATACCGTATTGTAGGTATTACGTGCACAAAAACCCGTAGTATGTGACCAATGTCGGGATAAACTCTCCAGTTCAGCAGCAGTAATTAGTTATATAAAAATCTCGTTTAAAAATCTAAGACTCCTTAAATCTGGGAAGAAAGAATACTGCTTCCTATGTCCTATGGATGCTGGTCTTGCATTACAAAGACAAATGACACCCACTGAAGAGGCAATTATTTCAAGAGTTGTTGGAAAGCCGTTTAAGGTATATAAAACTATTTACATTCTTATGTAATATTCTCGAATACTTTTAAAGTAAAATTTATATTAACGTGCTGTTTCTTTAACAGACTATTAGGCAGAAGAAAATAATCTGCACATCGTGTACAAATTTACTTGAAAATTTGGTTAGTCTCTATGAAGGAGTATTAAAAAGAAGAAGTCTTGCTATTAGTAAACCGTATATAGTTCTTCATCCTAAAGCATCATCTGAGGCACCATCACACTCGCAAGCGGATCAAGATTCATCTTCATGTGACAATGAGAGCTTAAGTTTTAAGGTAATCTACTAATGTGTGTTATTCAAAATTTATTTTAAATTGCATTTCTGCTGTAGATGCCATCTGACTATACTGAACAAAGGCAAGACTGCATAGACTATTTAAGTGCGGAATTTTTAGACGAAGATTTAGAAATAAATTTTGCAAGACGTTTGGAGTTAAGCGGATTAGTTAAAACATCAGCAAGGCTTGCAAAGGACACTGGGAAACAAATTCAATTCGTTGTATAAATCTCATTTGGAAGGTTTTATTATTTATTGCTTTAATTTGTTACCTGCATAAATTTATTACAATATTATTTGTTATGTTAGTAAACGACATAAGAAAATTATTTTTACTTCATATTTGCTGAAAATTTTATTCGTCCATTTCTTATTTGTTCTTGTAGTTGGAATCTAGATATAAGATTATTGTAAAAATTATCTTTACTCTATATTAGTATTGAATAAATTCTTATGTGCTTTTTAAAATAATCAGGCCATAAGTGTTATGTAGAGTGATTTTTTCAAATGTAAAATATTTGAAAGGTTTAGTTGTAATTGCAATGGTTGGGGCCAGATAATTGTTTGCCATCTATATATTTATTGTTTTGCTTGTATACAAATTCTTAAGTTCCTTGTAATAAATGCTACACTGCAGATTTAAAATTTATATATGTCAAAATTGCTGTGTTGAATATATTTGGAAAACTCAACTGCGTTTGTCAATGTCTTAGTTAGTATAAAACAATGTGGTATAGTTAAACATTAATTTTTAAATTTGTTAACGGATTGAATTTTAATTAAATTGCTTTTATTTTGAATTTCTTAAGGTTTATTAATACCTTATACTCTTTTTTGATTTTAAGATCTGAACTTGCCCGTGAAAAAATTTACTTCAAATTATTTAGCATTTAAGATTTTTGAGTTCGAATATTCAAAAGGAATACAATAATATAGAATTTAAAATATGTATAAACACTTACAAAAATACATTTGGAAAATCATAAAGTAGTGCTCACTAAATAAGCCCGGTTGCATTCTTATTAAAAATTGACAATTTTAAAGAAAATTTTATTTTCTTATTTCGGATGACCTGGGTAGCCAATCGACATACTAAGTATGTCTTTGGGTTAAGTTATCAAAAAAATGGATTAAAGAAATCTTATAGGATCAATGCCTGTTTTATAAGAGGTAATATAAATGGACGTCGTTTAATCATGATACAAATGTAAAAAGAATCCCGTTACAGGTTACACACCACCAAATGTACCTACCTTCAATGCCGCATAGTATTTTTAGATGAGAATGAGGATGAGGATGAGATTAGAGACTGGCTTACCAAGTCTTAATTTCATCAAACATACATTTCTACCACCATGTCCTTATTATTATTATCAGTACCTAACAGATTATATGTAATTTCCAAATTTAATAACACAAAGCAAGGTCATGGTTCTTAGTTCTCCGACCAACTTCTGTATTTTATTCCTACTAAAACTGAAATTTTACCTTAACTTTAAACCAACCCAATAGGTACCTTGCTTGGTGAAGTCAATCTTGGGCCCATAAACCGCCTTTGTTAGTGCATCTGCCACCATATCTTCTGTACTTATATGTGGAATGTTTACATTTCCATTATCAATCTTTTTTTTTCATAAAGTGATGTCGGATGTTAATATGCTTAGTTCTCGAATGATGATTGCCATTCTTTGACAGTTCTATCGAACCTTTGTTGTCACAATATATTACTGTTTTTGCTGGTTATTTTTGGAAATAGTTCTCTGGAGATCTCTGGCCAAGCTTCTTAATAATAAACATTCTTGTGTTGTTGCCGACAATTCCAAGTAGTATTCGGCTTCAGTTGTAGGCTGTTTTTTGCTGCACCATGAAAGAGCACCACCCTGGAATGTGAATACATAGCCCGTTGCAGAACATCTTTCAGTCACCTCGTTGCCATAGTCAGAGTCGCTATACCCTTTAATATCGGGTTCACCATTTCTTTTATATTGTAGGCACTGATCGCTGGTACCTTTGAGATAACGTACTATTCTTTTAACTGCGGTCCAGTGAATTCTGCTTGGTACATAGTAGTTGCATATGCTATGTTGGGTCTGGATGTCTGGCAGAGGAATAATAAACTTCCGACAGCTTCTTCGTATGGTATCATTTTCATTTCATTAATTTCGGTCGGATCTACAGGTTCGGAGTCCTTTCCTAACTCCTAATTTGGGTCAAAGGGTGTTTTCACTGGCTTAAATTTGGACATGTTAAATCTTTCGAGTAGCTGTTTGATGTATGACTTGTGGTTAATGCTTAATGTTCCAGCCTCATGATCGTGTTATCGTGTAGGTACTATTTTCATATCTGAAACAGTGGTAACATAGGTACCCTAAGTCTTTTACTTTAAATGCCTGCTGTAAAGACTTTTTATTTTGAGTCATTAGTTTTTTATCACTTGAAAATAACAGTAAATCATCGACGTAAAGCGCAATTATTACTATATCGTTGTAATAGTTTCTCCAATATACAGCGTGTCCCTGGATAGGTATATTAAACTAAAAATTTTTGAAAAACGTTTCCATCTTTTGTAGTCTAGGTCTGCTTGGTTTATAATGAATTTTTACCAAATTACACTTGAAATGATATCCATATGGATACGGCGTAGTTAGCACAAGAAGAACATAAAGTGGGTTAGTTAAAGTGGTATCTTTATTAATTTTAATTTATTTTAAAAATATGTTTTAAATTAAAAATTCGGGCTGTATCAACACTCCAACTCTACTGGTAGAACAGAAAACAATCTGCCAGAATTATGGGATTATTATACCTACATGTAGTAGTTTTGCGGTTCCTGGTACAAATAACGTTACTGTATGCCTAAATATCATTACAATATGTTTTGCTTGTCAGCAGAAAAGTTATATAGAGTTACTGGCACACTTCTATAATGAAGTTTATTACACCATACAAGTTGTAATATTCTCTGTATTCCTTTTTTTTAATATAATAGTTGATATTTATTCGATTATCGATAACGTAAAGTTCAGCAATTAATATTAAGTTATCCAACGTTGGTACCTATGTGTATTTTAAATCAGAATTTAATATTCACCGATCATAGGTTTAAGCGGCACTTAATTGAGAAACTTTTGTGGTGAGAAATATTATGTTTTTCATATTAATATAAGCAATTTAATTTGATTTTGCATGATAAAACGGTAAATTTCTGTAATGCGTCAGTCGAAAGATTCATATTTAGGCATCTAACGTTGGTACTCACTATAAACAAAAAATTAGTTTAGTTTAGTTTAATTGAGAGATTAAGACGTTTATCGGGCAACGTTTTTGCTGAGAAATATTTTAATTTCATGTTACTATCAATCTTTTAAATCAATTTTGCGTAGTAAAAATGTATGCGGGCCTGTGCGAACTCTTGTTAAAAGCATAACATTTAAATATTCTAAGAATTCCTAAAGTCGCTTTTATTAAGGGTAAAAAATAACCGTTCTTACTATTGCCGCCAGGAAATAAGTTTACCTTATGTTAAATCTAATTTTTTGTTAGTATTGATCAAATAAATATAAGTCATATGTACGTGAATAATTGGAATTAAAATTTAAAAAAAAAATGGCCGTGTAAAATAAGTCGGGCGTTTATGTGAAACAAATAATCTGGTGATTTTGTTTTTAGATTTTTGGCAAGACTAAATTTCATCGACAGTAATCATTTGTATAATACCCAGAATTTTTTAGAAGACCCAGTTTCTCCCGTTAAAAGAACTTTTGCAATTTATTAAGGACTTCAGTTTGCCAATATTTCCGAAATGGTAAGTTTTGTATCTTTTCTAAACATGTATTAAGTATTTTTAACAACTGAATAAGAATTTGGTTTGAAAAGTATGCACGTAAAAATCGCAAAATGGTTAATGCTAACACAAGAATTGAAAAGTGCTGTATTCCAGAAGGTTCTTGTTGTTCTCCAGAACTCTACTGAAAGTGTTTAAGGATGCAGTTAAAAAAGTATTAATTTTTTATTGTTTGTTCTAAAAGGGCTCGCCTTTAGATATAAAGATTGAGGCATATTGGAAAGTCATTACATTTCTACGAAACCAGTTAGAGTTAGACTTTTGGGATTCTAATAACAAAATGAATTTGGAGGTAGCATTAGAGTGCGTCCTAAATGTTCATACCACTCTATTAAATGAAAAAGATGAAGTAAATAGAATAGCTGTGCAAGCGGTAGATATTTTCGGCTCACTTGTTAGTAGCCCACCTTCTAATAAACCTAAGGAAGGACGGAAGGTATAAATACATATTATAATTGTATTATTGTAAACTGCAATAACAACTAATTTTAGACTACACCATTACCGGTTATCAACACCACATGCAGTGATGAGCCAGCTAAAAAGACATCAAAGCAGGTAAAATATGAGATTAATCGTTTAAGATTAAGCTACTGCATTTTTTAATTCAGCTAACTCGAGTACTAAAATGTATTTTGATATAACTGATTGTTATGTAAATTTATGACTTGTTTCAGAAACCTACCTCAATTTATGATATGCCAAGCACCAGTTATGAAATTCCCTTTGAAAGGGCTAAAATAGTGAGCATAATAATTTGTAGTGTACCTATTCATTTGATAATATATACTTGGTTTGCTTAGAAACCCATCTCAGACGAAGATAAGGCTAAAGCCGAAAAAGAAACTAAACGAGGTGACTATTGTTTACGTGTTCAGCTTTACGATGATGCCCTGGTAAAATATAATCGGTAAGGTATTTTACATAATATTTTTTTAAAAATATATTTTAAATATCTTAATGTAATTTTACTGTATTACTGTGCATTTTTTACAGAGCCATTAGATACAACCCCGGAGAAGTTTCTTACTTTTACAGACGTGGCTTAATACATAGCTCCTTGTACCATCATCGTGAAGCTATAACCGATTTGGAAAGAGCTATTCAGTTAGATCCTACCTGTGGAAAACTTTATGGTCCATTAGCGTATGTTTTACAATCTTAATTTGTTGTTTAATACCGATAGTTACATTTTAGAATCGAATATCTTAATCAAGGATTGTACAAAAGTTCCAAGCAAGCCCTTTTTCGAGCTATAAATCATGACCCCAATGATACCCAATTCAAAACAATGTTGGAAGTTGTTGAATCCCAAGAACGATACCTAGATTCATGTAAGTACCATAATTTAAATTTATATTTGAGGTACAAATTTTTGTTCCTTTCTCTTAGGCGACTCAAGCCCATCAGACTCCCCTAGATTATACTTTAACACGCAGCATCCTCAGGTGAAAGATGAAAATCCTCCTCAGTTCGGCAGAGAACTTTTATCAGCCGCTACAATAATGTTATCAGAACCGGGAGCTTTTAACGTGTAGGTTCTTGATTGCCATAAACATTAATCGATACAATTTAATTTTTTTAAAATTTTATTATAGGGTGTATTCTATACTTGAAGGTACTAAAACCAAACGAAACCCAGTGATCGGTGTTCTCATGTATAAGTAAGTTGAAGTTTTTCAGGAAGGAAATGTTTTTTATTATTTATTTTCCGTAGGAAGGGCCAGATAGGTGATACACTGGAGGAGAATTTCTATCGGCTTCCATTAAATTTCAAAATCGAAACTTATGAGAAATCCGAAGTTTAAAACAAATGTGGTTATGGATTGAAGTTGAATTCAACACAAACGTTGTTGAATTTGTTCTTTTGTTATATTGTTCATTGATTGTTAAAATGTTGAAGTTCCTCTGTATTTACTGATGTTTCAAAATTAAACTGGATATTATAGAAGCTGACTTGTTATTTTAAAATTATTTAAGTGAAAAAATTAAATATTGTAACTCTTTATTATAAAGCCAATCCTACGGTAGAGTAAACTATTCCTAGGAGGGCGTCCCAGGTGGTGGCAGCTGCCAGTCTTCAGATCTGTATGAAATTTTCGTGAAATCCAACAATACAGCAATTAACAGTACCAATCTAGCGGTATAGGAAGCAATTCCCAGCATGTCGTCCCAGCGAGTGGCAGCCGCCCCCGCAATCTTTGAAAATTATCATTTCAAAAAGTTTTGAAAATAATAATTTTCAAACGCTACGGAGGCAGTTGCCACCCCCTGGGATGCCCTGCTAGGAATTGCTTCCTGTACCGTTGGATTGGTCCTGAATTTCATCTTGGTCTTATGCGCCGTTTTTGAACTAATAATTTTTAAAGGTTACCAGGGCAGCAGTGGCGTAGCTAGACAGTTTGGGCCCATAAGCAAAAATTTTAATTTAGGCCCTTTATCCTGTATTAAAAATTAAAATGTGAATAATAGCACTTTTTCAATTCCATATTGCATAAAAAATATATTTTCTCAACACAAAACACGTACAAAACCGAAAACCTGATTATAATAATATAATAACAATAGTAAACAAAATATATTACCTATATAAAATTTAAAATAATAAACAGAAAACGTATTACAGAACAATAAAAAAAGAAAGACATTTTAATACAGCAACCAAGTTGATTTAAAACTTAAAACTTGCCCTTTCTGGCTTTTACATTTGCAAAATGATCAATTAAATCTACTAAATTCATTTTAGCATTATTATTATTATTATAGTTTATAGTTTATTAATAGTAGATTATTCTACAAGTAAAGAAAACCACATTTCTTACGCGTTGAATACTACGCTATATATTTGTGTCGGACATTACAAATTTCAAAAACATGAGTTCATGCCGGTATAAAAAAGGCTCTTAAGTGGAGCTCAAAAGGTAACAATTTGCAAAGAAAAGGAGGAAAAGTGTTAAAAACGTGTAGATAGTTTTCTTAGTATAACCCCTGATCACATAACAATCAGATTTGCCAAGTTAATGTAAAATCTGGCAGCATTTTTATGCTTAGTGTGCCTTCAGTGGCCAGGCGGCGCCACCATTGCACGGGCAGACACGCGATTCGAGCGACCCTGAAGTGCTTGATTTGTATACAAATCAGTTGATTCCAAGTACTTCAAAGTCGCTCGAGTCGCGTGTCTGGCCGTGCAGTGGTGGCGCCGCCTGGCCACTGAAGGCAAACTAACCCTAAAAATGCAGCCAGATTTTACACTTACTTGGCGAATTTGATTGTTATGTGATCAGGGGTATAACTGAACCTTCGACAAGTAGACGGTCTGATGAAAATATCTCAGCTCATAATCTAAATGGTGCTAATTCTAGTAATGTGGATAAAGTATTTGTAGTTAGTGGGGACCGACGCCCCTCAGTGTGTAAATCCAGTCGAGAAAGCTAAGGCAGGCAATATCCTCCACAGTCAACCAAAGGAGGACGACAAGATAAAAAATTTAAGTTAATTGATACTAGTGATAGTGAAACTGAAACTAAAAGTATGAAATTAGCTCAAGTTTCAAAAGTAATTGCATCGGATATGGTATTGTACAGCAACACTTGCCTGGACAACGAAACAAAGAGAACAATCATTGAAATAGGTTCTTGTAACTCTACGGAGAATATTAAAAAAGATACAAAAGGACGCAGTTTTTCAATATTTGCTCAGCTACATTAGGAACTCAAAGTGGAACGTAAATGGTTGTGTTGTCTGCTTCAATTCCAAGTTGCTTATTGGTTTATTATATTTTTTATAATTAAAATCCCAAAAAAAGGAAACCAAACAGTGTGTCATAACTGGAGAGGTATAACACTCCTAAATTCAATCAACAAGCTGCTGACACAAATTATACTAAATAGAATAGCTAGCCACTTAGAACCCAAGTTAAGAAAAGAGCAGGCAGGTTTCAAACCACACAGATCCTGTATTGAACAAATAAACACCTTACGTCTTATAACAGAACAATCTCGAGAATGGCGCTCTCCAGTATAACTCCTTTTTATAGACTTTGAGCGTGCTTTCGATAGTTTACGTCGCTCAACGATCTGGAAAGTACTCGCCACAAAAGGGGTTCCAGTTAAAATAATTAAACTGACCCAAGAACTCTATCACAGCACTACCTGCCGAGTAAGTCATAAAGGAAGAGTAAGTGAGCCAATACCTGTGAAAGTTGGAGTTAAACAAGGATGTATTCTCTCCCCTCTATTATTTAATCTGGTCTTAGATGAAGTTTTAACAAAAAACAATAATGCGCAGCGTGACATAATATGGAACTTTCACCATAGATTGCAAGATCTAGATTATGCAGATGATATATGTCTTCTGTCTCATACTTTTAATGACATGAATAATGAACTCCAACGATTACAAGAGGAAGCATACAAAATTGGACTGAAGATAAATTTTCGAAAAACCAAAGAAACGCGCATTAACAAACAATCAAATAACACATTCTTCTTCTGTCAGAACCAGAAAATAGAAGAAGTTACTAGATTTACCTACCTTGGCAGTATTCTAACCAATGATAGAGGATTCCTAGCAGACGTGACAAGTAGAATTCAGAAAGCAAGGGGGGCATTTGGTATCTTAAACAACATCTGGAACTCATCTCACTACTGTACTAACACAAAACTTCGTCTGTTTAACACAAATGTCAAGTCCGTCTTACTGGGTGGTAACAGAAGAAATAACAAATCACATCCAAGTCTTTATAAATAAATGTCTCAGCAGAATTCTGCGCATCTATTGGCCAAATACTATTAGTAATCTAGAGCTATGGAGAAGAACAAAAGAAGGAAATATGAAAATCCAAATAATGAGAATTTCTTTCCATTCCGAGGGCATCATTTCTTGCATGCAACTTTCCTTAATTAATTCATACGTTTCCTTGTACAGAACTTCTCCTCTATATTTTATCATTTCCCCTGGGATCTCGTTACTTCCTGCCGCTATTCTGCTTCTTATCCTACACATTATTTCTTTCAGTTCATCATATGCTGGACTAACTTTTATATAAAAAGAAAGAAACAAGTGTGCACCGCTTTGAATTTACCCTATGTGTATATGTATAGTGCAATACTGTTGTACTTGACTGTCCCAGTTAGTGTGGCTTATGAAGGATGAAATCGATCATACAATTAGTATTTAACTCCCTTCAGGTAAATCGTTTAATCCAACCGTTTAGTCTTACGGCTTATCTACCACTTAACTAACAGGATTCATATCTCGGGCAGGTTGGGGATATTTTCAATGCCACTAATAAGATTTGAAACTTGTATGAATTAGCTGCGAAGCAGGTTCTCAGCCACATTTCAATAAATTTTTCTTTACTTGTTATAAATATTTCGATATTTTGTTCAATAAAATCTACATATTTTAATATTTAACCACAGTTTTCTGTCAAAATCGTAATTAGTTCAAGTTATCCCAATAATTAGATTTAGTCGATTTAAAATTTGAATATCCCGTTAAAAAAGGAAACGGTTATGCTCGGACTTTTTGCTCGAATTCGCATCTGATTGGTCCATTTTGTCGTCGCCGTTTCCGGTATTTATAAGAGTATTTACTTCTTGTGTGTTTGTTGACACAAGTCAGCTCTGCAAAATCGCAATAATAATTCTCTGTGCGAAATCTTTTAAACTAGCGTATCATCATGGAAGAACGGTAAGAAAATATGTTTAATTAAATATAACTCATTTACAAATTAATCAGTCTGTAACTGTTTGTTTAGTTTAAATATTGGTTTTGAGAAGCCAACCAAACATTCGTCGTAAGCACAGACGCCATGTTTCTTATTTTTAATTGTGGTGAAACATAAATATGTATAGTCAAAGTATGTTTCTGTAGCATGCAATATGACACGGCCGAATTAAATAATGCCTTAAAAGGTTTTGAAAAACATATTTTATTAAGATGCTTGCATTTCATTAAGAAACATGTCCTTAGGCTGTCGATGCTATTTTTAGTACTGTACTTTTACCATATTGCTGATTCAATCGAGTATATACATTGTATATACTTTTTTCTTTAACACTTAAGTTTAAAACAATCCCATTTCGAATGTTTAAATCGGTTATGTAAAATCTTAAAATTCAAAATTGGCGCCGACACCCTGGTGGGAAACGTCACAATTTTGTTTCCGGTCTAGTCGGCATCCCATTGGTCCATTTTTGATGCCAGTTAATTCGTGAGTCTTTACTCCCTGTGCATTTCTGTACAAAAGAACAAAAGTCAACTCTGCTGCTCTGCAAAATCATTTTAAAAAACATTATACAAAACCGTTCAAACCAGTGTCCTATAATGGAAAAACGGTAAGGTTATGTACTTCAATAAAATTGATTTATTTCCAAGTTAATCTCTATGCAAATACTTAATAATCAATTCTGAGAAACAATAATCAAACACCCTTTTGCAATATTAAGGGCCTTATTTTTAGTTTTCACATTGTGAAATGTAAATAATTCATTCCTTAGTAACCAATACAAATTTTTCTTTAAATTTGCAATTTTTTGAATAATAATAATTTTTTCTTGTATCAGGTGCGCAGCATATAGGCCTATTCACATTGTACTGTGATAACTGAACGTAGATTACACTCTACTAATAGATTGAAACCAATGCAATTTTATAGTAAATCGTAGCTAGCGCCTATGTTCTCCAGTTATCTTACGGAGACATTGGGTAAGTGCTAACCGATCGGTGATTGTCCAGTTCCGGAAATAGCCATGATTTATTGTAAAATTGCTGTCGATTAAATTCATTACGTCGCAATATATTTAGGAGTAAATGGAAGATCCCAATAAATAGATATAGATCTTGACATCTTAACTAGTATAAGACGAAGCGATAATAAATACATAAATCGATTTGTAACTTAAATAAATATAGAAATGTTATGTTATCTTACCTTCGACCACGTATATTTTTTTAATTACTGTATATGATTTCAGTAACCCTTTACCCGCAAGATCCCCAACTCCAAAGTGCAAAAATCACGGGTCAAGGAAGTCCCGTTCATTGCCCGTATCACCTAGATGGAGAAGGAATTCGGCTATTGCATGTCAAAGATTTGACAGCGAGGTTAACACAGCTTATAAATCTTCGCCAACAGCATTAGAACCTAAAGCAGAACAGCCAGCTACAACAACTAGCTCAACCACTACTAAGACTAAAAAAATTCCTCAAGCTGTTGGATATGTACAAGATCAGACCCCTACAGATCAGAATAATTCAGAACCCTCATGTAATGGATGGTCGTCGCACCTAGAACATAATCAAGAACATGAAGAAGAAGACAATTGCGTGTTGTGTATGTATTACACAATACAATGTTGTGAATGTCCTAGTGAATGTCTTATTTCTTAAGTACATTCATTCTTTTTATTTATATTTGTTACTATAAAAAATTTAGCAAATTGCTACAAAATAAATTATAACTTTTAAATTAAGCCATGAAGACAATTTTAACATGATATTGTAACCACCTATAAAATATATACCTCTACTCGATAAAAAAAACGTATGTATGTATGAGAAACTTAAAATTAAATAAAAGATTTTGCAGCTGAGTGTCTTATTATTCTTTAGTTAGGATTCTTAAACATAGCTATATTGAAGCGAGGTTTTATTAAGGCTTTTGCTCTTAATTGACTGAAGAAAATTAATGTAGGTACATGTAAACGTCTAGATGTAACTGTTCTAATGCCAAAAAACTTACATCTATTATTAATTTTTTTTCCTTTTTTGTCAGAATCCTAAAAACCATAACGAATCTAATAATGTATTGTGGTTTTCAAGATCGTTTTATCCATCTGTAGTCCAAGGCTATTCTATGTGTTTCTGTGTGCAATTAGCTCGATACCGACCTCCAGACTGCAAAAAAATCATGCCTATTGGTAGATTTGAACCAAGGACTAGCACAACGATAGCCTCACGCTCTACTACTGTGCCACTCTGGCATTCTACATAATGATTTCATTGAGAATTTTCCTAATTTTGTACTCTTATTGCACTTTCAAAGTTTTAGTTATTTTTTAATTTAATAGAGTCAGTATTAATTTTAAAAAAATACATTAAAGCTGTAATATGATTTGTACGAGGAAGAAAAACGTTAATGAAATGATTCTGTAAAACAAATGAACCTATTCATATTTATTTATTATTAATAAATATTATAAAACGCCTTTCGGTTAGAATCAAGAAGCAACAGCATGTTAGGGAATCATTTGAATACTTTTAGTGTTTTGGACATGGGCGCCACGAGCTAGAGGGGGTGCAAATTCACCTCCCCGCAACCCCTAACTCAAATAAAAAATGTGGGAAAGAGAAGGAAACAAAAAGGAATATAATGGAGATTTTATTTTATTCATGAATTCACAAAGCACTTCAACTTTTAAACAATACATTAAGCAGTTTTGCACCTACAAAATGTTGTCGTCGTTTCTCCTTATGCATGATTAATTTTTAAGCTAGAACATATTAATATTAATTTACCTCTAAAGGTCAACCAAACTGTTTTACAGAAATGTTCTTTATTGTGACACAGTAAAAAAAAGTAAAAATTACATAGAAATAAGTTCAAATACTTATAATGCAACAACAGTATACTGTATTCAAAGCCGTAGTAGATTGGATCAAGACTTCATTTGAAAAGGATATTCGGTGGTAATAATTTTTTTAATTATGCCACTCTTGGTACATTATAAATGAGTCAGTTTAATCTTATCAAAGATACGGTAGGCTATCAGCAAGAATCTAATGTTCTTCCGAGATGGTTTCCACTTAGTAAAATGGATTTAAAAATAACCACAATAAAAGCACTTACTTAGAAAATTTATAGTATGTAATCTTGTTCTTGTCAAAGTGGTGTGTAAAATTCGAGATCATTATAATCTTTCACAAGATGCACTGAAAAAATAACGACATTCTACTTTCACTGACATGGCGGCAATAAATATCAGCCTGAATAAGCTTTAATCCCGTGTATTTAAGTTAAATTAGGACAATTAACAAAAAATGGTTCGAATTTTACTAAAATATTTACAAATAGTTACAGCTCAGTAGCAGATGCTGAATTTGTGGAGAATTCAACGATTCTATAATGGCTTCCAGATATGACAGGAAGTCGCGAATTAACGCTTTTTTAAATCTCGTTACAAGTGGAAATTTTTAATTTTAAAATGTACAATTAAATCAATATTATGTTATAATATTCACAATATTTCACATAGAAAAACTGCATACAACATTTATATATTTATACTATTTTAACTAAATACGAATTCTATTCAAATGCTGATTTGACTAATTTAGTGAATCGCGAATAGTGCAGCGTGTACAATTTATATGACTAGACGTCGCCATATTTGGTTGTTTAGTATTTCATGGTGCTTTCGTGTTAATTTACAGATTTTCTTCAAACTTTTTTACTTTTGTCTTTTGACAATACGTTTTTTTTGTGTCTAAATTACAAAAGGTGTAATTTTAATACTACAGGATGGAAGAAGACCATAGTGACGAACTTGTGAATATTAATAGTAAGTATCCACGTGCTCTTGTTCTGTAAAGCTATACCTATTTTATAAGAAATGGATTGTGCATGAAATGAACACTATCTTCTTAAAAATCTCTAGTAACGTATGTGTATGTAGGTACTTATGTACAGTACTTAGATGCTCCTGCATTACTTAAATGATATCCAGATATATTCGCATTTGCTGGAGTGCGATGGAGGCAACGGGTTAAATTTCTACCTGTACCATGTTCCATTAGCCCCATTGATGCTGTTTTTTGATTTGAATTTAACATTAATTGTACCTGCTACTAGACTTGTAATTTGTTATTTAAGTGTTGTAGGCTTAATGTGGTTACGATCTATGGGGCCACACTTCAATTTGGCTATTCCCCACTATATTTCTGAGACATTCCCCATCTTGCGTTTAAACCCACCGTGGGCACTGAAATACAGCTAACAAATCCTGATATGAGTTAACATTTTGAATCAAAATTCCAAACTCAGACTTGGAACCTATTTCCATGCTCCTAAGTCGTAGCCTACATTTGAAATATCAGACAATCTCCTTGTTGATGATAAGATTATGCAAGAACTATTTGAATACCAACAGGAATGTAGGCTATAATGAATTGAAGCATACCAGCTGTAACAAGTTAGGAAATGTTATCGGTACTAGTCATACCCCACTTTATTTGCAGTGGCCAGTCTAATTAGTATTTATAAAGAGCGGCACCGCCATGTATTACATAAACATAACGTATAATCATTAAATGAAATTGAGCAGAGCTCTCTTTCGTTAACTAAAGCTCTTTACTGAGGTAACATCATGAAATTTTGCCTTAAGCTTGGTAAAGTTTTAGATGGAATAAGCAAAATCTTTTATCAAAAATTTTATGATTTTACTATGCAACACTGGGTGGCGTTTATCTATTTAACATCTTAATATGAGCAACTGCTGCAACAAAGTGTGATCTTAGTTATACTCATGAAACATGTCCTAACATAGTACAGCGTGCAGGTTTGTATTGTTTTCTATGTTTTTGACAAGCAACTTTTTTGTCTATGTTGGTCCCTTGAACACATTCTCCAAATGTTGTGGTTTTCTACCCAATACAATACACATGTATATGAAAGCATGAAAAATCTTTTTAAAATTATATATGTGTAAAAAACTTTTGTTTTTTTTACAGTTGAGGTTATTCCGGGTGAAGACCAAATGACTTTTCAAGAAGTGACTATTAACACTTCGGAGAAAATTGAAGAAGATACGATAATGGATTCAACTTCCACTGGTTACACATTTTCAGAGAACTTGGGTGCTCATGTAGATATTGGAATTCAACAAAGTCAATGTAATATTGTGACATATATTGTTCATACTCAGCTCCCAGTCAGTAACCCTTCCGGAAACTTTCACCATCCACCTGGCTATGGTAATCCCTTTTTTTATATCAAAAACATTTTGTTTTATATGTTTTTCAGAATAAGTAGATTTAAAAAGTACCTAATAATACACACGCTTTATGGTGAATTTACTTAGGTAAACGTTGCTGTCATAAAATATTTAAATGATATGTTCTATATTTTCAGATAATCATACCATACCTACAACGTTATCAGCACCTATTAATAATGGGCAAATATTTCTTGTGCCTGAAGGACCTCAACTGCCATTAAATACCGGACTTGTGTTTTCCAATGGAAACCCTAGTGTCACATTCTGGCCACCTGTGATATATGTTAATCAACCTCCATTGCCACCATGCATATTTCATAATTATGTGGAAATGCCAACTTCTATAGGTTATTGTAGCGTACACGAGTGTTTTCACCCATTACCTGTCGACATATTTAATGTATACTACACAATGATGGGTGCTACTTTTAATCAACCATCTGTGCAACCATCACCAGGCCTTGGAGCATATAATAATGTAAGACCTAGGCCAATTATTGGTCGTTCAAATTTAGTATCCACTCAAAGCAGTGATAAACAATGCACAATTTTCAAAACTCACTCGAGTGACTGCATTGTACATGCAAAAGTTGCCAAGTCAGTTGCTTGTAACCACACTGACAGCAAGGTTAGCCAAAAAGAGCAAACCACTACGGTCAATACTGGAATAAAAAGAAAAAGAAGTGAGTGACACTAGTCACAATCAAGGAGAATCTTCAAAAATTAAGTCTTCTAAACATTGATTGCTATTATAACTGTATCTCTGTAATAATGCCTAGTTTTAACAACGTTATTACTTGTATAAAATCACAAATAGGATACCTATGTATAGTTTTCGCTATTGCCATTTTCATTTTTTTTTTTTTAAGATAAGAAAACTGGTGCTGCTCTAGTTTTTTCTTGAACACCCTATATTTATCACGTATAAGTGCAGGGTAAAAATCATTGGAATACATTTTTTTATTTCGCAGTTGATAAAACTTTTGTTTTAGAAACTTTATTTAGAATAAGCTTTTGTTAATAGTTTTAAGTTAATATTTATATTTCTTTATAATGTGGTGATAACTATCATAATATACTATTTTTAAACCTAAAGTAACCACGCATATAAAAACACAAAATAGGTTTAAAACATTTTTTCTGATGTAGCTCCTTTGTCTGTACATATCATGTTGATTGCTGTATGATGCACCTTTGCCCCACGAATCTTCTTAATATCCAAGCCACATAGAACAAGTCTGCATTGCCTGTATTATATCTTCCTTCTGAGCCCTGTACCACACACGTGCTTCATTATGGTTGGGCATTCTTGCAGTATACTATGACTTTCTAAATTAATTAATTTAATATCATTAGTTTGTATAATTTAAGTTTGTAATAAACATTACTATCGTTTTGTAATAAGTGTTTTTATGACATTGACTGCTGTATGATGCATCTTCGTCTCATGAATCTTGATATCCAAGCTACATGGAGCAGGCATACATTACAAGTACCTATATTTTCTCTCTGTAGCTCCATGTGCTTCACTGTAGTTAGGTATTCTTATAGTACACGTCACACTGCAGCCTTGTCAATAAGTTACTTTCTTTAATATGCTTAGTTTTTATAAATTGAGGGTGCAATGAAGGTTCATGAGAGTTTTTATCTATCAATTGCAACAAAGGTTAAATTATCCAATATTATTTTCACAAAGTAGGTAGCAGTAGGTATATCCAAACATTTTTTGTATTATACCATTTTGAAGCTACCTATGGGAAGGCCATAACAGAAAAAATCCATGGTCTAAAATGATGACAAAACCACACAATATATTGAATGTTGTTACCTATAAATAAACATGTTCAGTAGGTACCATATAACAAAAAATAGCTCATGTAGGTATAGGTACAAAGATATACTGACATAAAAACAATATATTTTATATGAAAGATTACATTAAAAATAGCTTCAAAGAATTTAAAGTAGTGGATAGCTATGTGAAAAAGGCCCATATCTTTTATACAAGCACTTGTGATTTGGTTCTTAAAATTGGTGATTCAGAGGGCCTGCTAAGCTGAAGCTCTTAGTTATCATACTAACATCTTTGATGACCATTAACCTCGCAGTACTGTAGGTCAACCTATTCATTCAGAAAGAAAAAACTTTTTATTAATGGCAAATGGCACCAATTATCTTATAACTTTCCCAATTAGGTAGTAAGAGTCAAACCTCGTGGGGTTATGGAAATTTTTTACATACATGCAAATGCTGAACCTGGCTGAAACTTAAAAACTCATGAGTAACAAATAGTAAAAGGTTTATTTAATGAGGATCAGCTTTATGTAATGAATGCTTAGATTAAGAGTGTGCTTCGCAACCAGCTCACACAACAATTAAAAGCCACCAAATAGATACTCCTAGTTAAACCTAGATTGGGTAAAGCCAAATGGCCAAAGCAATCACTGCCACTGCCACAAATTAACAATTTTTGTAACTACAAACTGTACTGTTTATATCATTGCAATTGGATTTCATTACTTAAAAATTTCAAACCAAAAAGGAAAACAGATGCACCTAGCTGAATTTCTGATTCTTAATCAGTTCCTCATTTAATTTTAGACTGGTTGTATTACTTCAATCAAACTATTAAAAGCTCAAAACAAAGTTTGATTTTAATTATAGTAAATTTACTTACTTCAATAATGTTCAGTAGGTAGGCCTAAATAATTCAATATCTATTCCTATATCACATAACTTACAAAGTATTTTATAAATAATTTGTAGTATTATTGAACATCATCTAAAATATTACGAGATATGGCAGAAATATAAAATAAAAAGTTTTAAATTTGGTGCGTTTTTTTTTAGTAATTTTTTGTTTCTTACTTGTGGTAAGTTGCAAGTGGTACTACTGTACTGGTCATATTTTTTATAGTTACCAAGAAAGCGTCCCTCTTGGTCGCATTTGTAAACTTGTTAAAAGATATTTTTCATTTATTCAGGTAAGAATATGTAAAATAATATAATTATTACTGTACTACATCTAAAGCTTACTGGTGCTAATAAATTTTCACATAAATGTAATTATTTTTATCAAAAGCGTTAGCATTTGGTTTTTAATAAATTATAATAACGTACTTTATATATTGTTCTGTTGACCTAAATAAGTCAGTATTTATTCATAAACTTCACAACCTTACAGTATTTTCTAAATAATTTTTAATGTTATTAAAAAACCATCTAAAATATTACCAGCTATGACAAACATATAAAACAACATTTTTAAATTTGGCGCGCTTTGTGTTGTAACTTTTTGTTTCTTACTTATGGTAACAACTATAAGCTGCAAGTGGTACTACTGTACTGGTCATATTTGTTATAGTTACCAAGAAAGCGTCCCTCTTGGTCGCATTTGTAAACTTGTTAAAAGATATTTTTAATCTATTCAGGTAAGAATATGTAAAATAATATAATTATTACTATACTACATCTAAAGCTTACTGGTGCTAATAAATTTTCGCATAAATGTAATTATTTTTATCAAAAGCGTTAGCACTTGATTTTTAATAAATTTAATTATAATAATTGTTCTGTTGACCTAAATAAGTCGGTATTTATTCATAAACTTCACAACCTTACAGTATTTTCTAAATAATTTTAATGTTACTAAAAATCCATCTAAAATATTACCAGCTATGACGAACATGTAAAACAACATTTTTAAATTTGGCGCGCGTAACTTTTTGTTTCTTACTTATGGTAACAACTATAAGCTGCAAGTGGTACTACTGTACTGGTCATATTTTTTATAGTTACCAAGAAAGCGTCCCTCTTGGTTGCATTTGTAAACTTGTTAAAAGATATTTTTAATTTATTCAGGTAAGAATTTGTAAAATAATATAATTATTACTGTACTACATCTAAAGGTTACTGGTGCTAATAAATTTTGACATAAATGTAATTATTTTCATCAAAATGTTTTCGTTCAACTTCAGATGCAGGTTAGAATGGAAAACGTTATTTCTAATATGTTGTTAACAGCTAAAATATAAATAAAAGACGAATTACTATGAATTCCCGTATTAAATGAGATCAGTAGCTATGATTATTTTTATTTTCTTTTAGTTTATTCATAGATATTAGTGGCGACAGTGTACCTACGGAATTTTGCTATGAATCATAGGCATCGAATCCGTTGCCCCATAATGAAATGTTAAGGGAGTAGTGTACCACTATCTCTGCTTGAAATTTTAATTATAATAAACGTTTTAAAACTAAATTAACATTAGAATTAAAATATATGTCCTTCCGATTGCTAAATACGGTTTTAATTTGCTGAACTACTGAAAGATCCCTCCATTTTGAATCGGCAAAATTAATTTAAAGTCCTACTACTATATTAACAAAAAATTCTAACGTTTTTCATTTAGAAATTAAGACAACCATGCATAAAGAAACAATTTAATTTAGTGTGTATCCTTTTATAGAAACAAAATGAATTACTCCACCAAACGATACTCCATCTACGGTAAATCCGACTCTTCCACAAGAGTACCGAAGTACTCTGTTCCTCCCATACCGTCTTATGCGGAAAGAGAAATGCAACTGATCAATATTTATTGCCCAAAAAGGGTCTTTGACAATTCACGCTCAACTAATCGTATACCTAGGCCGAAACCTTTAAATAACAAGAGACAACAGCCTGTGAACTCTAACGTTGAACCACTGGAAGCCACCGAAGAAGCACCTGACGCAACCTCGACAGAAGAAATATGTACATCGTCCCAATTAGGAAGTACCAGCTATTATAGTAGGAGCGGTTATATCACAACAGATGAAAGATTAACGATTCCTCCAAAAACTAAAAGCTTAGCATATATCTCGAAATTGAATTCCTCTAAGATGGATACCATTAGCGCAATCTATGGCACGAAAAGTAATGCTTATATAGTTAGAAACCCAACCAAGAAGAGCACTGCGAAGAAGGTAAACAGTTTGTTATTTTTTATGCAATATTTTTAACGTTAAACTGATTAAGTCTAAAGTTTAAATCAGTAATTTTCATCATACAACTTTTGATTGTGTAAATAATTTTATTTAATAAATGTTTTGTTGCAGTGTACATGCCGTCTACAATCAACAGTCCAAACTACGTCCGAATTGAACGCATTATCTTCATCAGTATTTAAGTCAATACCATAATATTGTTAACTATTTAGCCAATATATATTCAAAATTGTAGTAATAAAAAAAGTATCTTTGTAACATGTTTACAAATATAAAAACATAAAAAGAAATCTGTTTCTGGTTTATTTGCTTTTAATATACAGTGAAAGTATTAATACACACAGTTATTTATAAGATTAATTAATATATTAAGAAATCATTACACGTATTGATAGGAAGTGTATCCCGTTCCTACTAAGTTACTCACTATTATTACAATATACACTGTACCTATACTATAGGTGTAAACTGAATAACTGCCAAGTTCTTCTTAAACTGTTAATCTGGAATTCGTTTAAAATATTATTATTATTATCATTAATAAAGGTAGCCAGTACGAAAAAGATTGTATTGATATTCGATAAGATTAGAACAGAGAGGTACATAACAAACAATATGTGGGAAAATGATCCCTTACATTGGTACCTACCAATATCAATATGCATACCAGTCAGGCATACCATATAAATTAACTATACACGAATTGATTAGTCAAGAAAAACCAACTCTAAAATTTATAGAACATATACTTTAAGCAAGAACATAGGTAACTTCCCCAATAATGTAGCTGTAAGTATATCAGCCACCAAGAGATGTCCACCGGAAGGTGTTCAATGACTTCGACTGGGATATATGCTGAAAGACATGCTCAGGAAATTTGAGGGAGTATATGAAACAACATTTTTGGCCTTCAATGCTATAGAAATATGTTGTTGAAAAGAAAAGCTTCACTCTTTGAAATTACAAGAAATGGCAAATACATGATGCATAGGAACTCACAACCATATGGAAAAGCAGGTTTAAGTGATAGACAAGGTTAAGCACTTGGGCATTTTCCTGGACACCAAACTTACCTGATATTAACACATTACGAACAAAGGCTCTTTGAACCTGTAGAAGGGTGCTTGAGAAAACATGTAAGCTACCTCATCCTCTGATACAACGGTTATATATCAAAGTGATTATTTCTATCCTTACTTATGTAAGTTTGGTTATGTACCTACACCTACAGGTGGAATCATATGTGGGAGTAGGAGCATACACCCTGAAAATAATTGAAGATGATAGTTATCCAATGTTCACATTTCATACAATAATTCGTAGCTGCATTGAAGAAAAGCACATTTTAAGCATGAGTTCTGATAAACTAACAACTTTTGACTTTTGGAAACCACTAAAAACATATCCTTCATAATGAAACAACTGGAATAGTGGGGAGGAATTTTTAAACACTAAACTCAGTGAAGGAAAGTGCTACAGGAATACATGCCACAGTAACAGGGAATGCTTTTACCAAAAACTATTCAGACAGAAATTACCATGCCCAAATAATGACTAGAAACCTCTTGATTGGTAGCATATTGGAAACTTTTGAAGAAATAAAATTACCGATATGACAATGAGAACAAAATGGGTAACACATAATAGGCCATTTAGGTCATGATGCAAGGGATTCAGAACCACCCTGGAACCATTATACATTGAAGACTGATAAGTATAAGGACATCAACCTACTGAATTTTTTACTGAAGTAGGAGTTCCATTTTAAGGCTGGATTAGCTGAACTGTCAAAACGAGTTTCCTGCTACTACTACCCTATGCATGACTATCACTATATTATCAAAACAGACCACTATTTGTGTAGACTGAGTTGAGGTTGTTGCACTGCTTTTTCATATAAAATATTAAAAAGTGGCCTTGTTACAGCCCTGTTCTTGTTTTAAAGAAGCGACACGTTGAATATGTGGGGTATCGCATAACTTTCAGATGTCTAGCTTAATTAAGGGCTACCCCCCCTACAAATTATATATTGTGGAAGATACATCCTTCATCTTTTGTCTCTCTGTTTATTTATTGGGTGAGATCTAAACTTGTGGCCAAGGATCTCAACTTGTGTCGACTGGCACTACCGCATTAAAATTTTTAGAATATAGTTAAAGTACAAGTAATAATTTTTACAAATTAATGGGTAAATGAACTACTTATACATATCAATGTTTTCTTTTAAAATTAAATATAGGTAACTATTCTAACTATTTAATAACGAAATCATTTCACCTCTCAACTATACTTATTTTAAATGGTTCTAATAATAAGTTTAAGTCAATTTTTTACAATCGTAAAATATGTCTGCTATGTTTTGAATTAGGTACCTACTTTGAATTTATTTCTTTTTGATCAATAAGCACAATTTCAAATTGGATCAATAATAGGTTAAAGTAGGGAACGTTACTGTATAATCTGTATATACATGCCAGATGGCGTAAAGGATTACAAAATACAAGTTTGGAAAAGTATAACATATTCTGTGTCACAGGCAAGCTTCTATTCTGTCAGAATTTTGGAAATGTCAGTGTAACAGGTGTCTGTTTATTTAATTTTAATGAAGCAGTGTTTGAAATAGCTCTAATACTTTGTAGCAACTGGTAGCTTAAAAACTTATATAAGTAATACTGGAAATATTTGTTAAATACGTAAATAAAATCACAGCTACTTATAATTCCAACATTTTTATGTTTAAGCAGATCAAGGAAGGAAATTCGCTTGTAGCAGACTGTAATGGCAATCCTTTTGCCAACAAGAAGGGAGATAAACAGAATAAATGCTTTGAAAATCATATACCACAATGTGGTTTAAAAAAATAAAAAAACAATTTTCATTCACATAAGCAATGGAATTATTATTAATTTGTTCATATTCAGTTGTTTGAAATCAAAAATCTGTTTTTCTAGGTTAAATAACATTTATCTTTACAATAAATTTTGTAATTAATGTATATACATAAACTTTAAAGTAAAACAAAGGGAGTTATGTCTCACTTAAGGTAAAAACATTATATTTAGAATGGATTAAGTCATCCTGCAAATTTTAAGAATTTTACTCCACCTTTTTTATTAATTGTGGACCAACAGTTTTGGTACACTTCCTACCAGTTTTTAAATAAAATGATAACAAAATTTAGTGCTTTTATATCTTTTGTTCGCCACCGATTGATAAAACAAAATTAAATTAATTTAAAAAAATGCCAAACTCGTCACAAAAGAGAAGAAAATCAAACATAAATGTTTTTGCAGTTCATAACTACTGTTGTTATCAGACAACTATTTTTTCCTTTATTCTTTCTTTTATATACTGTTACTTTTAAGCTTCATATTGATGATAATTTGATCGTGCAGAGTTTATTAACCTGTTAAAGATACCACCGTACAATTACCTATTTATGATTTTCTATGTACTTGCTTGAGCTAAAAACAGCTTTTACTATAAATTTCAGGTTCATTGTCAGGAGTTTGTAAATTTATTGATCGTAGCTTGCTCTATAGTTTGATATATCAATAGACTGCGTGTTGACACCGACTTAACTTATGATAAGCGTTTTAACCCTTTTAAATACGAATATTGTATGTATAAAATAAATGTGTACGTTAGATTTTGTTACTCGAACAGTGAAGTTGTACAAATGCTCCTTCTTAGTTTAATTATTTTGAAAATTTATTGTTCAACCAGCTCATATTTATTTGTTTCTTCTTGTAGCAATTATCTGTTAGTGTTTGACTGATGAAGTTATAAAGTTACAGTAATTTAAATTTTATTCGTAACACCAAACGAAAAACAAGCCAATCTCTTTTTGGAACCAACAAATCCATATCAAAGGAAAGCATTGGCCGAATATCACGCCACTGATATACGATTTCCATTAGCATATCATTGTTATCAAATTTTTCCGCTTAAATTAAATATTCCTTGAACCTAAGGATTGAATCGATAGATGCCTGGTTAAAAGAACAGGAAGGGTGCTTTTGTTATTTTACTATAACCCAGTCAGTTAAATAAAATTTAATTTCCTTATGATGTAAGGGATTCATCCATATTTTTTTATGGATTATGAGAGAGGTTTATCAAACCTCTGTTGATGTTGCCGTTAAGAACAATCTCTAAAATGTTAGTTATCAAAGCCCAAAGTGTATTCATTCAAATATTCTTGTTCATTCATGCATGAGCTCTAAGAAAATTCAGATTTTTCATTTGCCAGTAGTCATCTTTATAGTTTAACACTAATGAAAAGAACCTGGGCTTTTTAGTATTTCAAAGAATTTGGTTGATATGGTATTGACATCATACTATGTTATGGTTTGGTATGATGAGTGACCTTCCGCGGCTTTTCAATCCTTCAGCTCCTCTTAGAACTGCCAGTATCTAAAATCATTTCGGGATTTCTAAAATTTAAAGCCTTCAAATATATTCCAAAATTCATAAGATGACCAGCATTTCCTTCGTTTAAAAACGTGAATGTCCATATAAAGGTCAAACAGCGATTCCCAATTTAGCCTTGGTTAGTTGCTTTTCACATTTTTTGAATGGTTTTGACTTTTATATTTTTTTCTTGTTATCAGCCATGCTAGTTATTAGCAAACCAAAATACAGGGACTGTCCATTGGTAACGATGTTTTGAGCAGTTTTGTAAAAACATCTTTTATATTGTTTACTTTGTAATTTCCCTTGCCAGTTGTTAGTAAAGAGAATACAAGCCCTGCCCATTGTCTAATGACAATAATTTTTATAATTCTTTGAGTAGTTTTAGCAATAGCAGACCTTTTATTTTTTTTTTCTCTTGTAATTTCTCATGTTAGTTGTTAGTAAACCAAGATGCAAAAACCGACTAACGACTACCTATAATGTTCGTTTAAACTGCGCTCTTGTCGTTTATCTTCTCTAGTAAATTTTTCTCAAAGAAATGATAAATCTGGCCATTCAAACAAATTCAGAAAACCACGCCCAGGAGGTATCTCCAAGAACATAACTAAATTTGAAAAGAGAAACAACTTATCCCACATGGGAGTATGGTGAAGCTTTGATATTACCAAGTACTTAGTCGATTTTTATGAAGATTTTGTGATGTGTCGAAAAAGGGTTAACCATTAAGCCCATTTCAGACTAAACACATTTTCATCTTAATTGCCAAATGTTACTTTAATTTAAGGTTTTGTACATTTTTAGGGGTTTGCAATGAGGGAATAACTGGAATGCAGATTTATTTCCAGATCATGCAACATAGATACATTATAAGATGAGTAAAAAACAAGCCTAATTTACATGTAAATAAACCTGAAAAAAATTGTAAATAACCTCGGATTATGTCAAGGCAAAATATTGATCGTAAAACATTTTTTTAAATCCAAGAATTATAATGATATTCTTACGATTATAATAATGTATAAGGTAGTGGGGTTGTTTATTACAGTATATGAATATTATAAGTTAACCTTGAAGCGTTATCAGTAGGTTTAAACATTTATTGATAAATGATTCGAGGGGGAACAATAGCAACGAAAGTAAGACGGCTTTAGTTATAACTTGGCATGCAAACTCATAACACGACCACTGTTTTGAGATTTACTTGATAACAAAAGAGCACAAATCAGTGAGCACGCATGCCCTGCCACAATCACGTAAAGACAATCTCTATTTCCTTTTCGACCCGAGACCTTTGGCAGCATAAAAAAATAGAAACTTTCTTTTATCATGCGAAGAATTTAAAAGTTCTAAAAATGTCTTACGCATTGCTCAGGGCTAAACGGTTAAATTGAACATTCTGGTATTTTCAGAATTTCGATCGTTACTAATAAAATGTCTGTTATTGAACTATCAATCATCCTCTGAAGCTGAAGCATGTAATAGAAGAAGAAGCATTTTTGGATATTCGGAAATCGTTCAGAATAAATCGTGTTGGTCTAAATAAATTCGGGGCATTAATGAAAGGTTATCTGCGCAGCATATGTCTTATACAAATTTTATGAGAACACCAAAAATATCTAGCTAAGTTGTAGTGCCATAAATATAAAATTTTAGGATTGATATTGTTTTTATGGGTCTACATTCTTTTAACATTTAAATTACTAAAGCCCCATCTTGAAAATTTCTATGGCCTTTCTAACGATATTCGAAATTTGATTTTAGATTTTCTGCCATCCTTGTTATATTTATAGGAAACTAATTTATTTTCAGCAATTCGGCAGTTCTTTCTATTTTTAACTTTGAAGCATTTAAATTAAACTAAACTGGGAGTCAATGTACTCTTGCTCTACAACTGTCTTACACTTTGATATTTAAGTCTTTTATCTGTTTATCTTTCACTCATTAGAGTCTACAGTTATTTCAGGCTTTTATACAATGAGGGTTAATTAATTACCCTTAATTAGTTTCATTTTTTTTTTAAAGCAAGAATCAAAATCGAAGATTATGTGGTACATAAATAATTAAATTCTGTTAATGAATTGTTTAAGCAGTTTCTACAAGATTTTGATATTGTTTGATAGCATAATGTAGAGAATTTTGAAGCAACAAAAAATGCGTATGCGTCCTTTGGTGTCATCCTAGAAGGATTATAAAATGGCATCCTTTGATGTGGATGTTAAAGTTGACCTCAGAATATGCCATATACAGGGTGTCTGATTTTTCATTGACCAGCTTATATCTCATTTATTATTAGAAATACAAGAAAAAGTCAGAGGAAATAGTTTTTTAGTAGTAATTATTCTATAAAATGGCATAATCAATTATTTTTCATGGCCTACTGTTTTTGAGGAAAAATGTATAACTTTGGTTTTTTAAACGGAATACTCTATATATTTATTCGCTAAAGGATTGAGGGTTAAATTCTCTTTTCAAAAATGTATCACATGTGATATTTTAGGTTTCATTTGGAGGAAAAAACTCAAATAATGGAATCGTACTAGTTGGCTATGCCTGCTGTTTATTTTACATACAATTGATAGTATCAAGTAACAAAGCTGTAAAAAATTAATAAGCAACAAAATAATTACTTATTTTAATGAAGTACAAAAGGCTGCTAAAAACCAAAACCTCGCATAGGTAACTAGAATGATTTTATTATGAGGTTTTTTTTTATTGACACTTAAAATATCACATGTGATACATTGTTGGAAAGAGAATTTAACCCTCGATCCATTAGTGAATAAATATACAGGGTGTTCCATTTAAAAAACCAAAGTTATACATTTTTCCTGAAAAACAGTAGGCCATGAAAAATAATTGATTATGCCATTTTCTAGAAGAATTACTACTAAAAACTATTTCCTTTGACTTTTTCTTATATTTCTAATAATAAACGAGGTATAAGCTGGTCAATGAAAAATCAGACACCCTGTATAAATAACGAAAATTTTCGGTTCGAATTAAAGCGACTACCAAAATAAAAATCATAATTGCAGAGGATAATACGGCAAGGTCTGACCTTTTCACAACCATATAATCCTTAAAACAAACAATAAGGATCGTTAAAAAACACGCAGCAACCACTGCGTGTACGATTCTTAAATTAGAAAATCAAAACCGAGTTGACGTTAAGTTAAAGAAATTTCTACAAAGCATAAAAGCTTGCACTATACATTTTCATTTGTGTTAATTTTACAAAGGTAATTAATTTGCACGCAATCATGCGGCATACCTACGCTTACGAGTTAACATAATCGATAATATTTATAATTCATTGCCTAATGCATATCAAAACAGTAACCTTAAGACTGACACTTGAAGAGAGTAACCTTCAATACTAACACGTTAACTCGACTGTCTTACATAACGTTTAAAATATAAATTATTAGCCCATTAACTTTGTTTTCATTATAACGCCTTATATGCTTTACTACGAGTTTACCAAATATTAATAAAATTAAATTAAATTAATTCTGAACTTTCACCAAGAAAAAATAATAATTTAATATATTTTATTTAATTAATCTAAAATGCTCGAGTTAAATCGTAATCCAAAACGTAGTAGCAACCTTTGATTTACACCCAGCAGATGGGAACAGAAGTTTTTTGCTTGTTGATAATATATCATAACTGCAAAACGCAAAAAAAACCTTTATTTATTTTATTTGTTTGTGCCTTTTGTGTGGTTTCTTTTAATTTTTGTGGGTACACGAGTTCTACTAGGTAATTGTTGTTTAGATTACCAGAACTCAGCATTTACGCATAAACTATGTTGTTATTATTATCATCCAAAAGTTAATTCACTTTTTATTATTATTAATTTAGACAAGAAAGTAGAATAATACGATTAATTGATAAAATGGGGAAAGCACCCATTATATTAGAAAACTGAATTGAGAGCTTTCCAGTCCAAATCCGGGAAAAAGGACTAATTGCATCAGAAAGAGTAAGAAAAATTCAAGCGCAATCACTGAAGATAAAGGGAGTAAATGATTGAACCTTCCAGATTTCTAAATTCACGAGGAATATTTAGAGATTAAGCTCAGTTGCTAGAACCACTGGATCACTGAGACTTACATACTCTCTTCCTTGGTAAAGCCAATAAAAGAAAATTTTCAAGTACACAAGTCTCACTTCTAAATATGTACAATGTACACGTTAATAGTATTACTTTCAAATATTAGTGAACGTCAAAAGTCCTATAAATTAATACAAACAAATATTTAAAAACTTACAAAAGTTAAGCCGGCCGAGGCAGAACTCCTGAAGAAATGCTCTTCACTAAATCACCAGAGAAAGTAATGAAGTATTGTCCAAATTTCGTATAAGCGTTAAAGGAGTTGGTTAAAATCTCGTTCTGATTTTGATTCTTGCCATCTAAACTTCTCCGTTTCTTTTCCAAACTGCATCCAAACCATGTTCATGGGCTACGGAATCCTCCAAAACGGCAACGGTTCACTGAATCGGAACACGGTTCCGCTTCAATCAACCGCATCCGTTGCACTTGACCAGTAAAGGGGTATAAATACCCCCGATTTTCACCCCCATAATCATTCTTTATTTAACAAGTGTTCAAGATGTTCCAACTGCTCGAAGTCACTGTTCCAGCTCTGCTTCTGCTTCCTGTGGAGATGATCGCCATGTTATTAAGGTAAGTCTTTATTTTATTTTTTCAACTTTGTTGCTCTTTTTGGTAGCGGATAACTAACAAATATTTCTGTTGTTTCAGATACCTGGACGATGATTCTTTGCTAAACGCTGCTACCACCAACAAATACCTGATGGGTGTTTGCAAAGGAGACCCGATCCTTTGTAGGAGAATCCAAACGTTGTTTCTGAAACGAAAGGAACTTGAAAAAAGGATTATAATGGATGCTAGGATGGGCATTTATATCACACGAACCGGACCTTCAAGAATGTTTGGCACCAATGTTGAGAAGGTAATCGTTGTGGAAAGACCTGGAATAGTTAAAAGAAGCGTTCCACAACAGCTACATGCAAAGCCTTTCACTGTAGTCGCAGATGGCCGAGAAAATGGCGGAGGAAAAGTTCGTCAATTGCGAAAAAATAGGGTTGCACCATACAAGAGTCTTAGGTGTTAAGAAAGTAACTTGTAAGAAATTTAGATATGTAAATAAATTCTTTCAGTAAAAAATGGTGTTAAAATATCGATATGACTGACACTGTAATTGTTAATACATTAGAAGTTGTACATGGCGTAAAATTGTCTAAAAATTTCTTTCAAGTATGTAAATATTGTTTTTTAATAAACTTTGTAAACAGAATGTTACAGGAAAGACTTTAAATAATTATAATTATATACAAAATTGTAAATAATGTGTGTACTTTTTATAATGTTAAGAATGTGAATTGCCACTATTAAATACTTTTTTTAATACCAATCGACTGTAAATTCTGTGTGTACAAAAATATGTTTTAAATGTGTAATTATATTAAAAAAAAAAATATTACCAATAGGTACTCTGTAAATTCTGTAATTGTACAAAAGTAAGAATGGTACTTAAATAATTATCATATTATATAGAAAATTAGAAAAAATGTGTGTACCTTTTATGTTATTTTTTAAGACGTTAATGTGAATTGCAAATTAAAAAAAACATTTTTAATTTTTATTTTTGAAATATTACGAATGTAAATTATAAATAAAAGTACATATTTTTATTTCCAAAAAACTGTAAATGGCATGGCATGTGCAATGTCTTTCAAATATGTAAATACTGTTCTCCTTTTATTATTTTTTGTTGCCAAGAAAGGCTGTAGACAATTGACATTATATTTGGAATTGTAAGAAATGTATATGTTACTTTTAAAATAAACAGAAGTTTTTAATAAAATACCGTGATACCACAATCAATGCACGACTAAAGTCCCAGAATACTTCAGTAGGAGAGCGTTATTACCACCAGAAAACTGTGCTATGAATGTGAAAATATGTAATTTTTATTCAAAAGTCTTTTCAATGTATTTAAAATTTTGGAAAAAAAATAAAAACACCGCTGTAAAGCGTATTTTATTTGGCCTATAATTTGTAGCACCTAGTTTTTTTTAATTTTCTTATTTTTTGTTCCCAAAAAAGGGACATATTCCAGTTTTGAAAGAAAAACGTTGGTTGTGACGAATTTTTAAGAAGAAACGCTTTGTTGCAGAATGTTACCAGGGAATGCTTTAAATACGTAATTATCATATTATATAAGAAATAACAAATAATGTGGGTACATTTTATATTATTCTTTTAAATAATGCGAGTTGTAAATAAAGAATACATACCTTTTGTCGATTAACTGAAAATTCTGCGTGACATAATTTTACAAAATTAACTTTTAAACATTTAAATATGTTTTCTTAATAAAAATATCCTGATCAACACAAACAAATGCAGGATTAAAGTCACAGAATACGTTAATAGGAGCCTCATCACTACCAAAAACCCTGTTGTATATTTGAAAATAAGTATTTTTTTTTAAATGTTATTAATGTGTTTAAAAAGCTGTTTGCAAATTTTAGGGGAAAAAAGAAAAACTCTGCAAACTGTATTTGGCTTATAATTTTTAGTTTTTTAAATACCAGGACATATTCCAGTTTTCAAGGAAAGAATAGAATCGTTGGTTTAGTGATGAGTGATGACTTGCGGCGAATTTGTAAGAAGAAGATTGTAAGGTCCACCCCAAGTTTTATTTCAATAATTTTATTATTGACAAGTAGCAAAAAGATAATTTTTTCGATATGAAAGAAGAAAAAATATATTATTAATCTTAACTTTGGTGATATGCAATTTTTGGATTTTTTCTTGTATTACTTTTAACTTGACATTTCAATTATTTCCCTTAAATATTTAAATATCTAGGAATTGCAATTTTCTGTAAATTTGACGATTATTAACTCTCATCAATGATGCATTTGGAATGAACTTGCATTAATTACAGGTTTTTCAACTGTAAAATTGCTGTCTCATATACCTACCTATTATTTAAAATATAAATTATTAACCCATTTTAACTTTGTTTTCGTTATAGCGCCTTCGATGCTTAATACAAGTTTACCAAAATATTAATAACAACTAACAACAAATTAAATTAATTCTTAACTTTCACGAACAAAAAGAAATCTAAAATGGAAAACCTTGAAAAGGACGAATTGTATCCGATAAGGTAAGGACAATCCAAGATAGAAAGGTGAACGAGAATAAGTACTTAGTAAAACGACTGCACCTCAGAAATTTCAGCATTTCTTTTCTTTGTTAAAACCACAAAATTAATGAATACATACGTATTTTGGTAACTAAGCTGTCATACTCAGTACAAAATCTTCTGGACATTGTTGGTTAGAGTTTATTTTTTCATTAAATTACAAAAGTAAGGTGAGCTGAGACAGATGCTGGCCCAATGCCTCAACCCCCAACCTGGAGGACCAGGCTCTTTCTTATCGAGGTTGGCATCCCCTATATTGACTGCCTCACAGGGCTTACGAGATCAATCTTCCCGTTTTAGTGACTCTTCCGCTCTCTTCCGATGACTCCTTCTGGAGATCGTTGGTCGATTTCCCCCCGTATCCCTGGGAAGGGGCCCTTACAGGGTGCTATCAGCCGGGCCAGCTGAACCCTGGTTTTTTAAAGAGGTTGGTACTCCTCTATCCCTCCTTCTTTTTCATCCTGGCTTGGGACAGGCATTGGCGAACTTAAAAATGTTAGCATTGTATTTAAAAAGCTATGTTCAGAAATTTTAGTGAAAAACGCTACTAAACGTATTTTTCCGATAATTCTTTAGTATCTCCCGGTTAGTTTTTTAAATGCCATGGTTATTTTCTTATTTTTTTTTAGATAAGAAGGGTATATATTAGTTTTGAAGGACGGGGCAGAAACGTTGGTGGTTTTAAGAAGAAACATTGAAATTTTGTAGGGTCCAAACTTCCAAGAATATTTTAAATACATACTTAAATATTGTTTTTTATTAAACTTTGTAACAGAATGTTATCAGAAAAGGCTTTAAATACGTAATTATCGTATTATATAAAAAATTACAAATACATAATTTTAACAAAATTAACTTTTAAAAGTGAAATATACTTTCTTAATAACAAACTTTGAAAGCTACCAAGAAAGGTTATAAATAAAGAATTATCATTATACAAAAAATTATAAATAATTTGTGTGCTTATTATTATTTTAGATAAAAAATATTTTTATTACAAATAAAATGTAAATCCTAAGTACTACATTGCATGATTTTATAGTACCTATACTAGGAAGTAAGTAAATATTGTTTTTAATAAACTTTGTAACAGAACGTTACAAGCGGAAACTTTCACTGATTATGATTATGCTTTTTATGTTTTATATTATTTATTTAAGATGTTGAGAATGTAATGTTTAAATAAAAAAATATATTTTTTTATTTCTCATAAACTGTAAATTTTGCATGGCATAATTTTGTGCAAATATCTTTCAAATATGTAAATATTGTTTTCTGATAAAATTAGCAAATTGAATTGCAACCTTTCCAGTCCAGATCGAGAAACACCTTGAAAAATGACGCATCCTACCAGAAAGAGTAAAGAAAATGTAAGATCCATCACTAAGGATCAAAGAAGTAACATGACTGAACCTCACAGATTTCAGCATTCCTTTCCTTTCTAAAACAAATACACGAGGAGTTTTTGGAGTACATAAGTCTCACTTGCAGATCTATACAAGTTAATTCTATTACTTTCAAATATTAGTGAACGTTAAAAGCCCTGCAAAATTATAAAAATAATTAATTCAAACAAATACGTGCCAAACTTTCATAGCAAAGTTGGTCGGAGTAAGTCTCTGAAAATATTCTCTTCGCCAAATTTCAGAAAAAAAGTTAGCTGAGACAGACCTCATGAAGAAATGCTCTTCACTAAATAGTCAGAGAAATCAATGATACATTGTTCATATTTTAGAGCCGTTCAAGGAGTTACTCGAAATCTTTTTCGAATGGATATCACATGCATTTTTAGTATTTAAGCTTCTTTCTTTCTTTTCCAAACTGCACCCAAACGATTTCCATAGGCTACCAAATCATCCATAACGGCAACGGTTCACCGAATCGAAACGGTTCCGGTTCAGTCAACCGCATCCGTTACACTTGACTAGTAAAGGGGGTATAAATACCCCCGATTTTCACCCCCATAATCATTCTTTATTTAACAAGTGTTCAAGATGTTCCAACTGCTCGAAGTTACTGTTCCAGCTTTGCTTCTGCTTCCAGTGGAGATGATCGCCATGGTATTAAGGTAAGTCTTTATTTTCTTTTTTTAAACTTTGTTGCCCTTTTTGGTAGCAGATAACTAACAAATATTTCTGTTGTTGCAGATACCTGGACGATGATTCTTTGCTAAACGCTGCTACCACCAACAAATACCTGATGGGTGTTTGCAAAGGGGATTCAATCCTTCGTAAGAGAATCAAAATGTTGTTCCAGAAACGAAAAGAACTTGAAGGAAGCATTATAATGGATACTAGGATGGGTATTTCCATCACACGAACCGGACCTTCAAGGATGTTTGGCACCAATGGCGAAAAAGTCGTCATTGTGGAAAGGCCTAGAATAGCCAAAAGAAGCGTTCCACAACAGCTACAAGCAAAACCTTTCACTGTGGTCGCAGATGGCCGAGAAAACGGCGGAGGAAAAGTTCGTCAACAGCGAAAATACAGGACTGCACCTTACAAGAGTCTTAGGTGTTAAGAAGTTGATTTGTAAAAAGAATTAAATATGTAAATAGTTTTTTAGTAATAAATAGTAATAAATATGGACATGACTTACTGTTACTAAAGATATTATAAATAGTTGTTGATACATTAGAAGTTATAAATAAAATTAATAAAGTTTGTAGGTACCTAATTCTTAAAGAAGTTAATACTCTAAATAAAAATATGTTTGTATTAATGATAATCTGTAAATTTTGCATGACAATTTTGAACAAAGGCATCTTTGAGATGTGTAACTAACTTAGGTGTTAAGAAGTTGACTTGTAACAAATGTTAGATATGTAAATAAAGTTTTTTAGTAATAAATTTGAAATATGGGCATGATATACTGTTATTAAAGGCATTGTAAATACTTGTTAGTACATTAGAAGTTGTAAATAAAATTAATAATGTTTGTATAAAATTGTTGGAAATGTTAAGATTCTAAATTAAAAAATACGTCTGTATTAATGACAAACTGTAAATTCTGCAAAAGTATATTTTAGATGAATGTCGTGATAAATTGGAACTTTTGTCAAATATTGATCTTCAATGATAAATTTTGTTATTTAATGTTGTCAAGAAATAATTGTAATAATATTTGGAACTGTAAATAACAAAGCTCACAAAGTGTGTGTGCACAAATTTTTTTGCATTTTTAATAAAATGCCGTGATCAACACAATGAAATGCACGACCCAAGTCACAGAATACGTCAATATGAGCCCGATCACCACCAAAAACCGTGTTGTAAATTTGCAAGTATATAATTTTTATTTACAAAATGTTATAAAAGCACTTAAAAAGATATGTTTGAAAACTGAAAAAACACACTACAAAGCGTACTTAGCCGATGATTATTTAGAATCTCCGCTTAGTTTTTTAAATACTAGGATTATATTTAGATAAGAACAGGGAAGATTAACTACAAGTAGTTGATTTAAAGATAATTTCGACGAATTTCTAAGAAGAAACATTAAGATGTCGTCGGGTCCAACTGAATTTTTATTTTTAATTTTGTTAATATCGAGAAGTAGTGCAAAGTTCATCTTATACATGCATATAACTGTACGATTATTATTAATTCATAACTTCGATGAAGTGTAATTTTTGGGTTATTGACATTTGAATTACTTTCCAGAAATATTTGCAATTTTCTGTAAATTTGACGAGATAATTTATTTGATGTGATCAAAATTTGAGAATTGCAGGATCTTCAACTGTAACGCTGTTGTTTTGAAGAATAATGTATGTGTGACTACCTGTTTATTTTTCAGTTACTTAATTAACAGTTTGCCAATTTTGTTTTGTCGAATTTTATGGTTAAATCACTGTCCTTTCCCTTATTTCTATAAAATTTAACCAGCGTACTTAATAAAGTTTTGCGATAAACGAGTTACTGAGATAAAAAACAGTTTTATTCAAAAATTTGCTTATAAATACTGGTTGAATGCTGGGTTTTTGTTTCTGCAATATGTATTTAAGAAGAAATACGTAGTTAAATCCTAGTTACTAAGAAAGTTAGGCCAATTACTTAAAAGTTTAAAGAATCCCTTCGTTAAAGTAGCATGAAGGGTTGTTAAATTTCCTGAGTGTAGGCCGATTTCACGTCTTGACCACTATAATATTGCCGCTAAGAAATGTATAATCACCGGTAGGTGTAAGTATCGATCTGTGACGCTATAAATCTGACGTATTTTCTTCTGCAGTTAAGTTTCAACTATGACTTAAACGTCTTGACCTTTAACTAAGAGATAAAATCAGGATTAATGAGCTTTAGTTGGACATAAATCCATACAGGGAAGCGTCTCGTAGTGTAAAAGAAAAGAAGGGTGTCCAAGTAAAAAATCTTATATGACGTAATGGATTGCGTGAGGTGGAGCACTCGAGGCGCCGCCGTGCCCGGCTTCCTTATCGCCGTAAGATCGTTCTTGGTGGACGCTAATGCATGCCGTATTCAGCACGTGCATGACTTAACGGCGAGGCCGAAACGCAAGCGCGACCAGAAGGAGCGAAAAGTTCTGCGACAAGAAATCATTCTCACTAGGGCTGTGATAATTATAAGATCCTGTTCTTGTAGTGCAGCAGTCAAGGATGAACGCTCTTTATGTGACAGTGTGTATTCCATTCCTGCTGGTGTTGGCAGGCTTTAACCATGCACACGGTTTCACGACGTTCGGAAAAACGCCAACGAATCCACAAACACAGGCACCACCGCGTCCTGGTACGAACTTTTCTACCACTCTGTACCATCACCAGTGACATCGGTTACCAAAGATTGCCCGAATATTTTATTTGGGATCGGCATTCAGCTGGTAACCTTTGCCGACATGGCTTTAGTATATAAATTTGCTTTTGTTGTACTTTTCGCTGTTTGCGGTGAGCGTACATTTCTAATGTGTAGACGCGTTTTGCAAAGCAACGCATTTTCACTACTCACTTTTGCACCAAATAGCAAAACACTAAAAAGGGCAAATTTGCAATTATGGGGTTGGTGTTTCAGTTCCAGCCAAACAATGTGGGAACCATACCGATTGTTGGTCAATACCAAAAACGAGCTGCGTACCAGAACCAGGACATCCATCTAGAAAGAGCTGTCTTTGCGGGGACAACAAAGCACCAACTAATGGAGTATGCCATGCAATACACAGAGGTAAATTTATCAATTATTTCTTTTACACATACAGAATTTCTCTTATTCCTTCACGAATTTAATAAAACCCAAAACGATTAGCACTAATAAAATTTTCTGTAGCTAAGCACGCATAATTTTCCTTAACAAATAAGAATAAAATACGGAATAAATTATCGGAAATAGTATCTCGCTTAAGTCGATCGACCTAACACGAAAGCTTTGCTGCCCAGTGACGAATATAAATTCTTGTGCGTGGTTATTTGGTTGTTGTTATTATAATAATAAATCATATCGTAGACGCTTTCTTTAGGCAACCTATCTTTAAAAATATATTTCAGTAAATAACTTCCAAAATTGTAGAATTTCCTTCGCATGAAGGGCTTACCATCACGTATCTTCAACGTTTTTCCACGAAAGCTTTTGGCGAAAAAATAATTGAATTTTAAAATGTATAATAATTTCTAACCCTTTTAATTAGAATTGCAACAAAAATGTTGTTTTCTACAATTTTCAAAATGTATATAGTTTTTGCAAAAGTGCTATTTCACAAAAAAGTATTTTAATTTAAAAAATAATAATAACAAAGTCGTAAAATTTTGCATTATTCATACAACAGGTTAAAGAAACTTGAACAAACAAAAATATTATTGAACCATTCCATCTGCCGGATGGCTTATGCGTTCCTCTGAATTTTAAAATGTCCCGAGCAAACAATTGTTTATTCTGTTAAGCAATTAAAACCTGATTGTTAATTTTAGAGGTCAACTAGTATGAATTTATCTGTCTTGGAATTAAGACAAATATTAGTCATCAATCTTACTTTTTATTAGGAATTATTAAGTTTCTTGACTAAAAAATTTTAAAATAAAACTCGAATTTCATGATAATTAATCAAGGAGAAAACTCATATTTTACGTAAGTTTTCAGTTGCTTGAGCTTTATTAAACCTGACCCTTTCTGTGCGGCTTTAAAACCCCTATGTTTCAGTTATAAAGTTCCGTTTGTAACTAAAGGGTGTCCAAAAGGCCTTGTTATTACGCCAAATTTAAGAAAGTAACAGGCCCATAATTTTAACCTTGAATTATTTATTTCTTGATTAGCAAATGACCGACCTTTGTTATAAGCAACTGATAAGAAATTTTTGAACGCCCTCTACAAGTATAAACGGACTTAAGAAATCAGAAATTTTATTCGAATTTTTGCACAAACATCAAATAATATTCGTTTGGCATTATGAAGAATTTTAGTCTTGGAAATGTAATCGAATTGAAACCAGTTGTTAATTTGTTATTAACTATAAAGCCCACAGCTAAAGTTTTTAGAACCAGGTAATAAACTCTTCCAATTAATAACATTTCTGAGAAACCGAACATCCTGAAGGATATTTTTTGCTCAAACTACTTTCTATTTAAAATGCAAACAAACATGTTTGTTTCGTTAATAATTTTAATTAATATTAACGCACGGTTAATACGTTGCAGAATCAGCAAATTAAATGTTGTATTTTGTTCTCGATACTTGTATGGTTAGCAAATTAAACACTGTCCAGTTCTTAATACTTCGCAAACAAAGTTGTTTAAGTTTCCTAATTTTTCACCTGAATAAAATATATAAGCTTTTTAAACCTCCCAAGCGAAAGCACGCACAATTAATTTCTAATTAAAAAATCAAACTAAAATAATTGTCTGCTCTTTAATTGGGCGCTTTAGACAAATTCTTAGTTTTATTTATCATAAGAACAAAGTTTCAAAGGCTTAAAAACAGATGTAATGGTGAAGTGAGGAATTCGTATATGAAAACGATACACCACAACAATCAGAAAAAAAGGGTTTCAAATTTCTTCAAGTAGAAGTAAATATATGCAAATTCAGAGACTTGCGTGCACCGGTAATGCGTGTGCTGCATACATGCAAGTATTTTTAATTAATCACCTGCATAGATTTTGGACGGATTGTTTATATTGCACAAGTGGATTAAACTGAGCCGAAGCAAAAGCTTTTTTCATAGTTCTACTCGGCCGTTTTTAAGAAGAATACGCCTGCGTTGATTAAACTTTTTATAGTTTTTGATTATCTTCTCCTAAATGGCCTTATTCTTTATGGTTTTCTTCAGTTTTCTTGTGTTTTTGGTCTTAAGTTTGCACCTAATCATCCGTTCTTCCTTTTTATTTATGTTAAGATTTAGAGGCTTAATGAAATAGTTCAAAGCTTAATAGATGGCCCAAAGCATGCTAGAAATTGTAAGTCCCCAATGAAGAAGAAATGATCTTTGTCAATTGGTTCTTTCTTGTAAATTCCAAATCTCTCTTCTTTGCCTAGAAAAACGGCTTCTCCAATAGATTGTCTTAATTTTTTCAAAGCGTATCAATAGCTTCTCGACCTTTTTCAAAATTTTCCTTGCCTTGTTCTACGGGCTATTTTTGATCCAAGACTTTCACAAAAGTTCTGCTGTTATTACTAAGGTTAAACGTGATCAAAAACCCTTTTCACTGAATTAACCCTTTGACAGATACTTTTATTAAAATTTTAAGCAAAGGCAGAATTATTGATTGTGCCAGTACGTGGTTGCATGACTTTGCATCTTTTAAAGTACCTACTAACATAATATAATCGGTTGTTAACAAGTAATGAGTAGTTTTACTATTTTATGGTATTTTCCCTGTCGTATTCCCAGCTTGATACTATGTCAACTTTCTGTTTCTGATAGCTCTCTTTCTTGCTGTACTTAGCCACATTGTTTAAAAGGTGTATGGGTTTTAATTGCATATTTAATTGCTGTATGTAGGTCAGAGTTCTTGTTAGGGCCGAAGTTAACTTTACGATACTCGTATCGATGTGGGAACCGTTTCAAACAAAAATGTGTAAATTATGTGTATTTAGGTCCAATTTAATTTGTTATTCATTAGTATTCAGAATCATACATGAATTATACATAAAAGACGTTCAATGAACTGCTATCCCAAATAAGAAATATTGATCCAACAACTGTAATGCGTGCGAATATTCCTCATTCCATAATATATTGTATGAAAGATGTATACAAACATTTTAAAATTCTGTTCTTTGGATATAAAAACATCCTTTAAGACCAACTCTGGCAAATGTTTTAAAACGGAAGCCTTTACTCACCGTGTGCTTAAGGAACATTTAGTACTGATAGCGTTGAAAAATTTCCTTCCTGAAATTTTCCATAGTAGGTCAGTTAGGTCAGTAATAATTTATGTAAGTGTTACGTTCAGTTACCAGGAACGCTTAGAACGAATAATTAAAAATAAGTTGGGGTTTCTATTTTAGTAATCCTCAACGAATGGAAAGACTACGCTGGAAATACCTTGAGTTAATAGACATTCACGAAGTACACAAGCTTCAATTAATTTTTTTTGTCGAGTGGTGGAAAACTTTGGTAGCTTACATGAATAAACTGCTTACAGTTTCGCTCCAATGTGGGTATTTCAATGACTTTCCTCCAACATTGTTCCACTGAAAACCTCCTCAGTTTTTTCTAATCCTTAGAGGTCGTGGTTGGTTTTGGATGAATTATAAATAAATACCAACAAAAAAAGAAATCTTAAGCAGAAGAATAAAAGAAAAAGAGAAAGGAAGGGCGATAAAAGAGAAAGGACGATAAAAAAAAGTGGTAAAAAAAGAAAATGCGCCCTGCTAAGATTTAATTCAAAAGCGTTTGAAGATTTCAAAAAAAGAGAAAAAGAAAGGAGCACGAAAAACAATCAAAACAAGATAACAACAAAATTCTTATGATAAATCAAAAGGTGTAAGCATATTTAATACAAAGAGAAAAGAAGAATGCCAGAATAGAAGTAGCAACGAAAAGAAATCATCAAATAATTCTCTCGGCCACCTTGTTGCCCATTTTCAGCACGAAAACATTTCTAAAGTCTGTCTTTAAAAGAAGAAATATAAATTTCCTCAGCCACCTTGTTGCCTATTTTCAGGACGAAAGCATTTCTAAAGTCCATCTTTAAAAAAAGAAATCCAAAATAGAAGTAGCAAAAAAATAAACAATTTCCTGGTCTCCTTGTTGTTCATTTTCAGGACGAAAGCATTTCAAAAATTCATATTTAAAAGAAGAAATCCAAAATAGAAGTAGCAAAAAAGAAATAAACAATTTCCTCAGCCACCTTGTTGCCCATTTTCAGAACGAAAGCATTTAAAGTCCATATTTAAAAGAAGAAATCCAAAATACAAGTAGCAAAAAAGAAATAAGTAATTTCCTCGGCCACCTTGTTGCCCATTTTCAGCACGAAAGCATTTCGAAAGTCCATCTTTAAAAGAAGAAATCCAAAATAGCAGTAGCCAAAAACAAATAAACAATTTCCTCGGCCACCTTATTGTCCATTTTCAGCACGAAAGCCTTTCTAAGGTCCATATTTAAAAGAAAATATCCAAAAAAAAGTAGCAATAAAAATAAATAATTAAACGATTTCTTCGGCAACCTTGTCGTCCATTTTCAGCTTGAAAGGATTTCAAAAGCCCACCTTTTGTTTTAACTCACGCCATAAAAATGAACGAAATATTTTTTGTTTTATAAATAAACGAAATTAATTATATGAAACTCGACTTGAAAATAAACTAATGAAATAAAGTGGGTCAGTACCGATATAATCAGACGGTAGGTGATTTAATGAGCTTACTTAATGCGTGGTTTCAAAAAATGTATGACTGATTTTAAATCAAAATATACTAATTATTTATTCCAAAGGTTTGATATAATTTTTCTTGGGCTAAAATATGTCTGAAGGGCTCGTTCCAGTTAAATATATCATAAATTATTTTGGGGATGATTCGATGGGAAGATGAAAAACATTTAGAACAGATTTAGATTTTGAAGAAGAATTATGAAAAAGAAGCGGAAGGAGAACAAGATCGCAAACAAGGACAGACTAAACTAACTAAACGATGAGTATAGATTTTAAATACGAAAAATTATACTTTCTGCAGTCTCTTCATAAACAGGTTGCTACAAATTTCCCAAATGGCCAAGTTTTCAGTTGGAAAATCTACAGAAACTTAAACTTCTCACTCTCGTAGTATCTTCATCACCTTTGAACTTAACCTTAATTTTCTACCCCAGCACAGACTTTTAAAAATTTAAAACGACGGTGAAACTCTGTCATTCTAGGTCACTTTTAATCTAAAACCAATTCGTGACTATGCAGTAACTATAAAACTTTCAGCAAAAACTTCTCCAAAGCCTTAACCCTGACATTTAACGAAACTTTCGTATCAGTTCTTAAACTTCCATTCATAAAATTTTAAAACACCATCAGCCGATCTATAATTTTAATTGGATTTTATATTTTCTCGGAGATTTCCATTTAACCGTGTTTTATCGACAGGATTTCCTTAGGAACGTAAATAATACATTTAGGAAGTGGATGAGGTTAAGGAAAATGATACAATCGTAGGTGTATATTGCATGCTTGATTTTATTCAGATATTAAAAGCGATTTGTTATATGAAAGGCCAGGTATTTTAATTATATAATCATAGAGTAGGTAAATTAAATTGTTTGGGCTAGAATTGACCTCACTTAATTGCTTTGGTTTGTAAATCGTGCGCTTTTAAATGACTTAGCGCCACTTTTGGCTGCTGAAATTGAATGAAAATTAACGTTCTACTGAAAAAATTACAAAGCTTTAGAAATGGAGGAAATCATTATTACTCCTAAAATTTAGAATTATCCCTAAATTTTTACGGTCAAGTTAGTGGAAAAAGAGAGCTGGCTATAGCGATCTCATTTTGTCATTTTTTAATTGATATTTTTTCACCTTCTAAGTTCAGTTTAAGAAACTCTAGTAACTTCAACCAAAAGTACTTCTAAAAGACCGACGTATTGCGGGTTTAGATTACGTATAGGCCGTACACTACCAACGGTTCGTTTGAAAGACACTGAGTTGTTACAAGTCACAGCTAAAGGCTGAGCATCCATAAAATCGGCCAGATACCCCGCCAAATGGTGGTATACTACATCTAACTTCCTTGAATTTTTGTCAGAAAGTCGGAAATTAGGTTCATTGGTCCGGCTTTCACAAATATTCCAAATAAATTCATTAACATTGTTATTATATATTCTTCAACACCGAGGCTTGAAGCGGTAAATTCGTTAGTTAATTAAATTTTAAATTAGTTAAATAAAAATACTCTGAAAATAATAGAGGTAACACAAAGTTAAAATAAAAATGAATAAACATAAAATGTATTTGATAAAATCAAATCTACATTTAAATTCTCCGGAAAACAAAACAAAAATTTCCATACATTAATATATTCTGCAGTTAGCTTTTTGCTTCAAGCTTGTGTGATTACCGGTCATAAATTCTTACGACTGTCTTGGGTTCTTGGGATTTCTAAATATAAATGAGTGTATCATCTAATCTTATAAATCGATCCGCATTTTTACAAAACTAAATGCGAATAAGTATTACTTAAGTATAAAATAAAAAATGTCAAATAAAAATAGTTACTGGAAAAATGATAACATTTATCATAATTTCTTTGATATATTTGTTAGAAGGATAATCGGATTTTTTTAATATAAGTAAATTAGAAACTTTATAAGTTTGGTAAAGCCTTAGGTCGAAATGGCCCGTTAAAGCATAAAAATAACCTGAAAAGGCAAACATTCGTAGACGAAAGAATTCCATTTTTTGGCTTCGAGACTGATGTAAAAATTTTTACTACAAATGTAAGTAACTATCAGTAAAGTTAATAAGTTCAGATTGGAGATAAAAGATTTTTTAAAAACAATGCGATGGCCGGGAATCGAACCCGGATCAACTGCTTGGAAGGCAACTATGCTGACCATTACACCACCATCGCACTTGTTCTTAATGTTTCTGCAACACCATGGACCGTGTAATTTCGGCCATATTTTCTTAATTTAAGTTTTATTGTTATTTATTTTAATTACGGTGCCTACTATTTTAAATTTTAATAATGTAACCATATTACTCAACGTATAAAATACAATTACTTATTATAAAACAGTAGAGATACCCTTGCTCCAAAGTGAAACATTTTTTCTTGCAATAAATAACAACACATGCGAATACATCTAATATACGACTCGTTATTCTATTTTATTTTTCACTTCTGATTCATTAGTTTTGATTAATGTTATCTCAGTTTGTATTTACGTACATCCTGAATGTTTTCAAAAATTTTTGATGAACGTTATTAAGGCATGCAAAGACGACTAAATATTAAGATACGAAGCATATTTTACTCCCACTTCTGCAAAACAGGGCGAATTTAGCTGGGAATCAATAATAACACCCAGCCAGATTTTTTTACGAAAACTTACAGAAAACCTTGAGTTTGCTTATTATCCATTTGGGTTTCAGCATTTACTCAGAACTTTAGAAAGGCAAATTTAGGCTTACAAGATTGTGAAATTCATTTATAAATAGAAAAGAGAACCGACAGACAGTAAGGTTTCCTGCTGTAGGTAATTATCAAAAAGTTAAATTAGGTTTAGTTTAGTTTGGTTATGAAGATTGCTGTTGATTTTCAAAATTTACGATAATTTTTCAGTCTAAAAAGGTTAACATAAGTCTTGGTCTTGGAATCATGAATCATGGTGGTACATAAGCAAGAAATTGTTAGCTATGACTTTCGGCCAATTTCCAAAAAAATAGAAACGATGGGTAAACAGAACGCCAGTTGATATTCTCAGCGACTTTATCTTATTCCAATATCCTTTAGGACTTAATGTTTTATTATTTCAGTCAGAAAAATATGACACAATAATAGCAAAAACTGAAAATTATATTCATGAACGAAGTCGCTGACTGACGTCATTGTTTTCCAAAATACCTAAACCGTACACGAGATTTTATGTGATGCAAAAGCAAGACACGAAAGTAAATCGACTTATAGTGCCTTAATACCATGTTTATTTTAGTGAATTAAGAGCCACGCAAGCTCTGAATTAATAAAATAAAACAACCCTTTTTTTCTTGTTAAACCAATCCAACGAATTTTCTCAAATATCTAAAGAGATCATTATTCACTTTAAGTATTTTCCACGTTACTATATTTAATTTGACAAGTTTTGTAAGTTGTTTAACTCAGCTAATTGGATATTGAGTGTAAAAATTATATAAAAACGGATTTGAAAAAATTGCTTTGCTTTTGTTTTCACTTTGCCTGAAAGAAACTCAAAATAAAATTCAACGCAAGGATCAGAAAACATCAAATGCAGGCAGAACACGATGATTGAGGTAAAGGAAACAGAACAACACAACAAGATAAAATCGAAGAAGATCAATGGAAAGGAAACTGAAGAAGTTGAAGGAGCAGAATTTTGTAGAAGAAAACTGAAAAAGAAGCAGAAAATTAAAAAGGCAAAAAAGGAAAAGAGAAGAAGTAGAAAGTAACGAGAAGAGAAGAATAATAAAAGAAAAAAGAAGACAGGTTGAAGAAAATATAATGAAGAAGCACAGAGTAATTCAAACAGGAACCCCAATACTTGAAATGAATCGAAGCAACGCTACGGTGTTTTTCCTGTAAAAAGTCGATTAACTGTGGTGGCAATAATAATGATAGGAAACCACAAAGAATGTGGTAAAACAATCACGAGATTTATCTAAAAATTATCAAGCCGTGTTTATCAAAACATATGAAGAACTTAGCTCAAAGCCTAACCAAAAGCGCGTCAAAGTATCGGAAAAAGCCACCACAACAACAGGCCAAAGAACGTGTGTGTTTAGAGGTCGTTTTACTACAATGTATAAAAACACAAAAAGTTGGAGAATATTTAAGAAAACGGTGTTAAATAATATTTGGTTTTCACGCACAAAAACAATTCCACCGATAACGAAATACAAGGTCAATGTGAGAGCGTTCGTTCTATAATTTGACTTTTGGAAGTTTTCATCGATTAACTTAATTTTGGAAATTAATTTCATTCCATTATGGTATGATTGATGAAACAACTCGTGGTTGATTATTTCTTCAAACTTTGAATTTGGGAAAATTACTTCGGTACAAAATGTCGACTTTTAACAATTATTTTAGTTATTAAAAGGCAACTTTTATATTGGCATGCAAAAGAAAACCTTGCATGAAGACCTTTTAATGCTGTCTTAAATCAAAGCGGTACCTATTTTAGGAACCACAATCAACGAAATCGACCGGCATTTTATTAGTCTATACAAGTATCCTTCAGAACATGCACATCCTTTGTACTATTTTTATCTGTTTTACAATGACAAGATAATTAATCATCTGATAGCAGTGCTTGTAGTTTTTGTTCCCGTAACTTGAAATTTATTACATTGAAAGACCAAATAAATCCTTTTCCTTAATTCGGATTGTTTGAAACGTTTCCTGGCACTTAAAGGGATTTGAGAAATTAAACCTTGAAATACTGCAGACACTGTTTTAAATATGGTTTGATTTTGGTGAACTTAACTTGGAGACCGAAAAGAAAAATCTGCAACTGAAGTTCAGCAAAACACCAAACGGGATATTCAGCAAAAATTGGAACATGGCCAAAGTGAAGTTGAATATCAGCTGATAATCACACATAGAAAGTTAATCATTACTCTTATCACTATTATTAACTGTCGCTACATAAATATCCAAGGACTATTAACAGTTATATCACACTAAGAAGGAGACCTGGAGAAATATGAAGGAGACGGATACCAAAAAGAAGGAAAAAGCCAGGAAGAACAAAGAGAAGGCCAGAAGGAAGAAGTAGAAAGCCAGAAAAAGAAGTAGAAAGTTAAAAGGAAGAAATAGAAGGCCAGACAAAATGTTAGAAGCCTAGGAAAGAGAAGAAGAGGGCCAAGAAGAAATAGTAGAAGGTCAAAAAGAAGAAGTAGAACCACAGGAAGAGGAAGTAGAAGTCCAGGGAACAGAAGTAGAAGGCAAGGAAGAAGAAGTAGAAGGCCAGAAAGAACAAGCGAATGAAGAAAGCAGGGAAGATGAACCAGCAAGGAGAAGCCGAAGGAGACGATAGAGAATAAGGAGCAAGAGAACCAGGAAGAAAAAGCAGAAGACGAAGAGAAAGAAGGAAAAGAAAAATACAAGGAAAGAGAGGAAGAATACGTGGACGAAGAGGACGAGTTTGTCAAAAGTGAAAATTTTAATTTTTGATAGTTAAAGCCCCCTTCTTTAGGGACACCAAAAACAATTTAATGAAATCGTATATACATTTTCCTTGAAGGTTTGATTTGCTCTCTGCCTTGTTTGTGATCTCCCTTAAATTTACCCTTTTCCTAGCCTTCGCGAGAATTTCAACTCAACTCTTGATTCGGGTTGACCACATCTGAAATTTTATGCTTTCCGACCTTAATAACGTATTGTTTCCCTTATTTATTATAAGACTTTTCTGATTACAGGTTACAGGGTAGAATAAGTTCCCCATTACAGTAGTAGAAATAATATGTGATAATTGTGGCGCAACGTTCTGCAGTTGCAGATAATTACATGTGACCTTTATAAAGTGTGAAAATGGGTTTTGTATTATCCCAGCTTTCAGAAATTTTCCAAATTACACTTTAAGAACTCACCACTAACGCCAAAATAATCGACTGTCATTTGGGGTGAAAACTGTCCCGTATTATGAATTTATCCCTTCGGAAATTATTCAAACTGGTTTCTCAGCCAAGATGAAAGGTCAGGGCAAATGCTAAACTTACTGTTATATTTATGCAAGTCGGCCAAGAATCCCCTTAATCACCTTGCGTGTAAGAATTTTCTCGCCCAATAAACGTAACCTTTCTTATTGTGCCCCTGATAAGCTACTAACAAAAGAAATAGGCAAAATTATGCGACGCGTGTACCAAACATAAAAATTCGTTCACAATAAAATTGATGGATTATTTTAAAAGAAATGTCACATTTAAAGGTCCGCGAAAACCTTTTGTACGATTTCAAACAAAAATTGCGATAAAATCTTACTTAAAATAATTCCACAAATCTCACAAAACTCATTTACAGTCGGGTTAACGCTGACATTGTTAAATACGGTCTCGAAATATTAAAAATTACTTATAAAATATATTACACTGCAATGTAATCGTATACTATAAAATATACATAAATTCGCATCGATTTTGCAATTAAACATTTTCAGACTAAACTTATGCAAGTAGTCGGTTCTTATAAAAGGTTTCCATTTAAATTTAATCCTGAAAACAATTATTTTTTTAAATGCTTGGCTAAATAAATGTAGGCTAAAGGTATCTCGAATTTTAAATACTCACACTGGACACTCCGTTTCTTCCAGATTGACCGATAAAAATTTAATTAGTGGTTAACTTCGTCTCCAATTTGTTTCAAATCTGATTCTTTTCGGTCGAAACTTTGTGCAAGTTTAAAGAGGTTCTAAAAAACTAGTGGTTAAAAATAAATTGATGAAGTTTTTATCGCTTTAGTATTTTTAAAACAATGTAAAGTAAGCTTCCATGTTTAGCACTAGTTACGAGTTAAAGGTTCTAGTAAATACTTAAATGTGTTGAACATTTCCTACTGCAGTAAAGATCATTAAGGTTAAAAATAATGCGCATGTTGATATCAATCTATATGCGGATACCTATTACATGCTCTTTTACACATTTTTATTCCTTTACGTGAGGAATGACGCAGTGTATTTAAACGTTCCTTTGTTACTTTTTTGATAATTATAGTTAACGATTTTTCAAGTATCGCGGTAATATTCTGCGTTGTTGGTTTTGTACGACGTATGATACTTGTTACTTGAGAATGTAGAATTGCTTGGGTTTATTTATTCTTATAAATGGGCTTCATCGATTCACTTTATTAAATCTTGCTAAAGGATTGAAGGGAAACCATCAGAAATATACAAAATCTCTCTTAAAAGTAACATGAAGAATATTAAGTCAAGCAAATACAGCACATTTTCCAAAACGAAATAAAATAGCTGCAAATCGTATTCTAACTGCCAAAGGGTTAACGTTTTCATTTTGCTATTGTTAAATTGGTTTCATACACGTTTTTCTTCGGCATGAAATTTTTAACAAACTGTAATCTCTTCTTAAAGCACTCTCTCCCTCTCTCGAGTTATCAATCTCTTCGATTGGTTTGTTGCAGCATTTCACCATTTTAATTTGTCTTGGGCTGTTCGGTTTAGCTTTGTCTTTGTCCTGGTAGTATTTTCCAACAGTCGTAGATTCTAATCCACCGTGGCTCAGTATGTGTCCTATCATTATCCCTCTTCTTCAAGCTAGATTAGCTACATTTATAAAATGGATGTTCAACGAATAAGAAAAGTACGAAAATCTAGTAAATGAAGGAAATGTCTAAGACTTGCTCATTACTTATTGATAAGCAAATCACATATCTTTGAAGTAACGCCATTTCATGCAATACAACTTTCATGGAATAATTTAGCCCTTTAAGGACAGAAAAACCTTATTATAGTTTGTTAATCAAACGTTTGACGCAAATCTTCGTTCTTTTGGAGGAATCTAAAGGGCTAAGTCAAACGAACATGGTGAATCCTCGATGATTTTCCGGATTTTTCAAGGTCACAAGTAACTGCCGAGCAAGTGCATTATTCTACGATAAAAAACCACCTTTACAGAATTTTACAAAATTTAATTCGAAAATTTGCTTATTGCTGGCATTAGCCAGTCACAATTGTCCAAACCTTTTCTCAGAAAATACAGTAAGTCGGTTCTGCTCAGGAAATGTTTTGGGCTAAGGGTAACCAGCATGTTTCCACTCTATGTATTTCCTTTGCCCTTGAGAACTCATGTTTCATCCAATGTTGCTAAGTTGGTCGAAAAACTTGATGTAACAAGTTATTCTTATGCCTGTTTTTCTTCACACCTTCTTTCGTTGTGGAGTATCGGCTGATGAGGTTATCCAGCTATCAGCCCATCTCTTCATGGGTCATTTATTTACTCATGATTTTCTCATATTCAATTAGATAACTGAATGAAGAAACGCATCCCAATAAAAGATGCCCAAGGTCTTCAATTCAGATGAATTTGTGATTTTCCAAAAGTTTTCGCCGATAACGCAGAAATGTACTCTTCAGCTCTGTTGTTCGTTTTTAGAGTCCTTTATAGCCCCTTTAGCATCACCCAACCTTTAGGGTAGGGTAGAAAGGACATTGATCTGTTGTTTACATGTCATCAAAGATGTCTTTACAAAACAAGTCAAATTTCCTGTTCGTTCTTCTTGGAGAAACTAAGGTTCATAAATTTGGTCTTAAATTTTACAATATACCAATGGTGTTTGTCAAACTTAGTGCTTGTTGGTTGCATGGTAGGTGGTATTCACTTTTATTTCTTAGAAATGACCAGGTTTTCTTTTCGTACAAAAAGGCTTAGTGGCCTCCTCCCAAATGAAAGAGTTGATCCAGCAAAGAAGCAAAAGTTTGAATCTATTTGTTTCGTTTAACATTTTATATATTTTTTCAGTGAAATACCCAGTTCTCAAACAAATTAAAAAGACTTAAAAACTTGCCATAACAAACTTTCAGAAAATATTTAAAACCACACTGGCATAATTTGCCAGGAACCAAATTACCACGAATATTTATGCCGAAATAATCTGAAAAACAATATTAGATAGACACTAAATCTCAAGGTATTTCATTCTAATTAGAATAAATCATTACCCATGCAAGTTCTGCAAGAAGAAGACTTTTTTGTTATTGAACCCTAAGTTCAGAAAGTATCGACGCCATGTGACTTGGTCCCACCAATCAAGCGAAGATGAATCAAGAACTCCTTTGAAGAAACAGGATTCCCGAAATAAAACCTGCATGCACACTTTAGAAAACAGCCTGACAGGCATTGGGCTTAAACCACATTCGAACTAATAATAATGATAGTATTTTCGATTTCCTACAAATACAGAAAGGCAATTCAAGAAGGAAACACCAAAGCAAGGAAATAATCAGAACCAAAACAAGCAATGATTCAATAAAATAAAAACAAGGAAGAAAAATGTTAAAAACTAGAAGATTAACTTTAACACGAAACTATGAAAAACCCTTTCTAATTTCAGGAATTAAAATCATTTCTATTTAAAGGCCGATCTAAACACGAAACTTGGCGTATCTTTATCTACATTTTATTGTTTACATTACACCTTTAATTTCACACATGCAAAGCGATAGCATCGAGCCTCCAAACCGCTCTAAATTAAACACGACGAGCGAGTGAAACTTTAATATGACATTTATATTTTTAATTATTTATATACTGCGGTCTTACCACAGTAATGACGTAAGTAAATAATAATAAATGCAAGGGTCTCAACTATTTTTATCTGCAGGGTTCTGTTTGGAATTCAATCCTTTGAAAACTTTATTTAATGAGTTTAAATGATGACAATTGAAAACCTACTCCAATTTGCCAAAATTATCCCAAACGCTTTGCCCAAAACCATCATGCAAGTTTCAAATCAACAACATTTTATGATCAGAAAGTCTTCAATAAAACAGCATGTATTCAACTTTTTATGCGTTTCGATCGACATTAAGATAAAATGGCTATTAAAGGCCATTACGAATACTTCATGGTTGTAAAAAAGTTCAAATTTCTACTTCCTCGGTTTTAATAAACACTGCTAAACGTGCTGAATCAATATGTGTTGAAACTGACGTTTGCTCGTGTAAATACTAACACTGGTAGATGTCAAGTATTATGCGGATTTTTCGATTTTTAAATGGTGTGAAAATTACTGTTAAACACGATAGGCGTTTAAGTTTTTAAGTTCTGATGTTGTCTTAATTTTAGGATATGAACGTTTGTTTGTGCTTGTGGTACGTTTTGTTTTTAATAAAACTCAGGCATTTCTTTTTGCTCCTCAAGATTCGAAACTTAAAACAAGCAATGAAATATGATTTTTTTAAGTGAAAAGCAAAAGGCAAAAAAAACACCAAATGACTGCAAATTAACTGTACTTTTCAAGAAAGCAGGACATCAGATCGAATCGTGAACTACCCAGCCCTATTTCTTAATATGAAGGGTATTAATGACGATCACCTTGTCAAAAGTTTATCAGATTGGATACTGAGTTGAATTAACACTTCAACTTAAAGCTACGGTACGGACATGCAAAGTCCTCATTTTATAATTTATACCCGTTTGAAAATTAGTACAAAGTGGAATTTTACAGTTAATTGCAGAGGTAATTAAACTGTAATTATAAATACTGAAACATTTCCGAAAATTAGACTGTTTTTTAATTCAGGCTAGATTCATTAATTTTTTCTGGCTCTTATTTGCAAGTATTTTCAGGTCCTTCAACTTTTGTTTTTTTTTTTTGTTTATTTAAAACGTTGAAAGTATCAAGTATCCAAGAAATGTTTAGTTGTTGGAAAATCTTTCCAGTTATTTCAATCAAACCAACTTGCAGCAACAACGAAGGAAATCTACGATTTTTCTTTGACTACTTTATTATACCTAAACACGATTTTTCACTACTGCGAAATACAAGTAAAAATCACACGAATGTCAAAGCCTTTATATCTTTAACTTAATCGTTCATAGTTTAAGGCTTTTCAGCTTCCTGGAAATGTTTAACCTTGGAAATTCGTTCGTGGACGTTAAACATTAACATTTGTTTTTTATTTATTTATCGGGGAGGTTTAATTTAATATTTGTTGTGCGGAATCCTTTAAAAAAAATAACATGAAATTACAGAAAGCACCTAGCGTCCGCTGGAAAAACTCCAGAGTTTTTTAATTGCCGATCAAATTTAAAAAAACACAATTCTACGTAAAAGGAAGCATTAAACCCTGCAAAAAATTAATGTAATTGTATTTAGCATGATAAAAGCTTTGTGTGGCTGAAATTATGATCACGTTTTTTTTAAATCGTCGCAATATGGGTTCATTACACTTATAAAATTAATTCAATCTTCACGGAAATTGCCATTTTTTCGAATTCTTGCGATTTTTTGTATTAACAACAAGCCAGCTTGTTAGGATTGCGTGTTTTATTTAATCTTTTTTTTATTAGTTATTACAAGTAAAAGTGGAAATTATTTATTAATCTGTGTAGAGGGGGCGAAACAAGCAATTTTTCTGGAATTTTCAAAAAATTCAAACTTGTAAATATACTCCTGAGCACTATAGGTAATTCTATAAAAGAAATACAAAGCGGCACAAAGGGAATTTTCTAATAAAGAAAAATTCAAATATTCTGCATCATTGAAATTGCAGCTATTGGCCTAATATTTTCAGAAAAAGCTGTTCTGCAACCAGAACTCCACAAAAGAGTAAGAACTGAAAGGTCCTTTTGAGGTGATCCTGAAATTAATTTAAATATACTGAAACTAAAAAGTGAAACTACCTCCTTCCATTAGAGATTAAAAAAATTCCACGTATGAATACAAAACAATCGTGAAAGAATATTTAAGGCTAAAATAAGTTGTTCACCTCTGAGTTACAAAGGCTAATTATTCGTATTCGACAGTAACCTTAGAAACCCCTCATTTTTTTACATTACTTATACAAAAAACCTTATCAGATTTTGCGCATGAAACTTTATCTAACCTAAAAGTCAAACGGTATAAAAATAAATTTTCTGAAGCCCTAAAATACAAATATGCAATTTTTCATATTCTCAGAAGTTTATTTTAACCAATGACTTCTACTTGAATATACGTACTTTTATATGGGGATTTGCTAGATTTGCATTAAATAAATATATGCAAATTTATTCGTTTAAATGTTCTTAAAAGGCTTATTATTATAAAATCTACGTTGAAATCTTTATTAAGTGCGCACATGATGTTTTATCAGTTTTGTTAAGAGTTGATTATTCGTTTTATGTAAATAATAGTTCCTGATTTATTATTCATGTTGCAAACATTATTATATTTATATTGCATTCAAGTGTCAATTATTTATACTTAAATAAAAATTAATTTTAGATGGGTTGTGGTAACAATCAGCAGAGTCAAAGGTTATTAATAATAACTTAATTTTAAGTTTACAAGTCAAGTAAATTTCAACCCTTAAAAATCTGTGGAAGAATTTCAATTAAAAGGAAAATTTTGAAGCCTTTTTACGACAGACTTTCCTCTGTATTTTAGAACATTAACAGTCCTACAAGCGAAGATTTCTTTAGCTTTCAGCAAAATTAAGATCCTGTTTTTCATAAAAGTAGAATTACGAACAACATTTTCGTTTTGTTAATAAAATGTATTCAGAATCACAATAGACGATATTCTATTGTACCTATACAAGTCGAATATTGATAGAAATAGAATTATAGCACGTTATTAAGGAAGTTTCAGTACCTTAAAGTTTGAGACCTTGAATCCGTTTGGTTTTGGTGTATAATAATCATGTAATCATGTTAACAGTATTGGGTAATTGGATAAAGTTTAGATTATGTAAAGTTCTTCTGGTACTTTGTTTAACCTCTCACAAGAATAGGAAATTTCTCTACATGTTTTTTCTGAGCTTTAATCTGACTTCCTAAAAGCTTCCTGGACGTTTTACATCATTACATTTTCCATTGTTTGCTTAAAATTTCCGCATGGAAGATTTTTCTAAACGCTCTACAGTATAATTTTCTTCCTTCCTAACAACTCCCTTATGGAAGTTTTCTGAAAGCTTTACATCCTAACCTCGTTTCGATTCTCTCCCCCCAAGGAAGATTTTCCTGAAAGTTTTACACCATGGTCTTTCCCTTTAGAAACTACCTACTTTCTCAAACTGTAAGTTTTGCAGCCGGATATTTCTTTTTCCTGGAAATTTTCCCACAAACGCATATTTGTATGTCGATGCTTTATAATACAAAGTTTTGCCATTTTCGCACAACTCACCCATGGAAGAGTTTCCTGAAAACTTTACACCTTCACTTCTGAAAGCTTTACACTTTGATTTGGTTCAATTTCCTTACAACTCGTGGAAGTTCCCATCCTTTGTTTCCATTCCCTACCTCTTAGGAAGCTTTACACCGTGATTTCCCCTCTTATTTAGTTAACCACGTGCTCTTTCACAATTTGTGTTTTGCAGCTTGACATTTCCCGTTATTTATAATTACCCTACGAATTGGAAAGCTTTCCAACATAATTTTTTTTTCATTTCTGTACAACTCATCCACGGATGAGCTTCCTGAAAGCTTTACAGCATGGCTTGTTTCATATTTGGTTATAACTCCACCATTAAAGATTTTTATAGAAGCTTAAAGCTATGATTTTCTCCAATTTTCTTGCAACTCGTAAAAGTTTCCATTCGTTCCTTTCCATTTCCTTCCTTCAAGGAAGATTTTTTCTAAAAGTTTTACATCACGATTTCCTCTCTTAGTTAACCACGTGCTTTTCCACAATTTGGAAGCTTTACCTTAAGGTTTTCCACATCTTTCCAACTTCTCCATAAAAGAGTTTCCTGAAAGCGTTTTAGTTAACTATATAGTTTCCTAAAATGTATGTTTGGCAGCCTGGAATTTCCATTACCTTACAACTTTCCCACGAAAAACTGTTTCTGAAAGCTTTACCTTAAGATTTTCCACTTCCTTACAACTCCCCCATTGAACGCAAGTTTGACACCATCGCCATCTCTTTTAGTTAACCACACGTTTTCCCAAAATTTAGGTTATGTATCCTGGGAACCATCTGAAATATTCTGTGCTTTCCGATTATTGAATTTTTCTAAGACAACCCACATTGAGTTACGATTTACACGCAAGTGTGTAGGCGAAATTGGGCTATTCATAAATTTTAAGTAGGTCGAAAATGGGCATAATTAAACTCCTCGGAGCTTGAATGGTTCAAGGTTTGTTTTATTAGGTGCAATGGGACGTGCCACGTACTAGGATTTGTTAAATATGTATATAATTGACAATCTACTAATATTTTTTTAAAACACTTTGTAAAGCTTTCAAGTTGTATCTTTGTTATAAATTTACAATTTTAATTTTCAGGTCCTAACCATATGTGCAGTAGCAACGGCGAATGTGTAGAAGGATCCACGTGTGAGGCGATGGAAGGTACACAATCTAATAATAATAATAATAATCAAGAGAGTCAGAAAACTTGCAAATGTATAGAAGGATTAACAGCATACGATAATGAATGTAGTGGTAAGTATTACACGTTTACAATTTTTTTTTTGTTCAAAGTGATACGCCAACCGAGGCATTTGTTGATTTTATCTTTAAAAAATTAGAAAGGTTTTTGGTGTTAAGAAGATTGATTTTGACTAATCAGCAAGGGCTAGATTGACAGACAGTGATGTATTTTCAAACATAATTAGAATTTTAGTTTATTTTAGTTATTATTAAGCCCAAATTGTCAAAATCAGGGACAATGAGACTCGTGCATCAAAGGAAGAAAACCGAGAAGTTGAAATAGCCGAAACTCGAATAAGGTCGCATTTTCTTAAGCCTTCAGAACTTTAAGCAGGAAAACTGAAAATCATCCGTTACATTGGAGAAAGAAAACAGATACAGATGATAGGTTTAGATAAAAAATATACGAATTGTTTGAGAACAAGTCGCATTTACTAAACCTAAGCCGTTTGAAACTTAAACGAGAAGCCTAAAACTCCCACATAACATCAGACCCAAATGATGGAGCACCGAGGTGTTTTTAAAAATTTTATTAAGCTTGACTTAGGTGGCCTTAACCCTCCATGTTGCCGATACCTTCACTACTAAGTTACAATTTTCACCAAGAAAAACTATGACGGAGGAAGAATGTTGGAAATCGATGAATGATAAGCTTCAATTAAGTTTAACAAACATTATCGTGCCATTTAATAGGCGTGAAAAAATTTCGGATATTACAGATTACATAAAGGAAATTAAATATCGGCTGATTTCTCACGAACCAACAATTACTGTTGGAAACTTCCAGTTTGCTAGTCAGCACCCATAATAACATAATCGAATTTTTTATACCTATAAACGGTAATTTCCTGAATGTATACGTCAATCAATGCATCATTCTGCAAATTTAGATTTATGGGAAAAACGCACACATAAATTAAATCCCTTCTTGAGTTTCAACTGAAGTTTATTACTTAAATGTTCGAAAACTTTATACAAACTAAAATTGTTGGGATGTTCTAATGGACATTAAAAAGGGGATGGTCTACTTTCAGCTGAAACGTATTTAGACCTATTGATATGTAAGCTACTTCTGATTTTGTACTCCTTTTGTAAATAATTACGGTGTCCTTAAGAACGAACTTTACACGAAATATAATCAAAGAAAATCAGGACATGGAAGCAGAGTAAGAGGTTCTTAACTAGCCAAACAAACCAACAGAAAGGAAAGAGGGAAACAGGATAATCTCCTGATTTAACTTTTATAATTAGAATGGTCTTCTTGATTTAAGGAATAGTTATCAGGATAACAATAAATCAGATGCAGGCTCCAGTGAGGCTGTCTCTTGCACTAGGCAAGTTTCCTACCGTCTTCCAGACTGAGTACTTCGCAATCCTAGTCTGCGCCCAGGAAAACTTCGCCAGAGGTTAGCAGAACAGGCATATCTATATATGTTCCTATAGTCAAGCAGCACTCAAAGCTCTGAGTTCTGTAAAAACCAAATCAAAACTGGTCAAGGAATGTCGAGTGGCCCTGGAAAGGCTCGGTTCAACCAATTGGGTTCTACTCATCTGGGTACCCGGTCACAGTAACATTCCTGGCAACGAGGAGTGCTCCTCGGAACCCTTTTTAGGCCCTGAACCAGCTCTCGGCCTACCTAAAAAGCAAGCTTTCAGTAAACAATCAGAGACTGGACTTACTGGGCTTCGTGTCTTGTGTTGAGACAAGCGAAGCTACTCATCCGCAGACCTTCAAAAACCAGGTCCAAACAGCTTCTTAGGTTCAGTAGGAAGCACATCAGGATGTTCACAGGCCTCCTTACAGATCATGGCCTCTTTAAAAGACACCTGCATCTGATTGGCGTCTACGAGGATTCAAGTTGCAGACTTCCTTCATCTCCTTTTACGATGCCCCAGATTACTTCCTCTGAGACTGCTTAGAGCCGGTTTTTTTATATCCTGGCCTTTGGGCCTATATGAAGGCATCCCTTAATGTGCGGCGGATGCACAATGGGCCTAGGGCCTGAGTGCTGCTACTTTGCACCGCCAAGGAAGAAGAAGAAGAATAAAAAATTCCAATTTAGAACGAAAGTAACATCATCCTCAGTAGGGAAGCAGAAAGGCAGAATATTCAAGAATCAGAATGCGCTAATCTTTACGCGAAATTGTAAATTGAAGAACAAGAACTTAGTTACATAATTTCCAAAAAAAAAGCAAAAGTATAAAGCCCAAGGCCTCAAAAATTAATAAAAATAATAAGAAAATTTGCACTTTTAACTCTTCTGCAGAGTAAACAAGAGGAGGATGTCCATTTTTGTTCGAATTCGAGGCATACAGAAAAGTAGAAGACGAAAAGCTTTTGCATCAAAAATCATCACATTCGCCATCTTCAACCTCGACAGTTTCAATTATCCTGCTTTTTATTAAGTAAAATTTATATGAAATTGTCCAACAAAATAATGAAAAATAAATGAAACAAGGCATTTTCAGCTTAAATTATGAAAATTTTAAATCTCTGACGTAACAAAGATTATTTCCAAATTAAGCAAGGTGAAACAATAGTAATGACATGTTTTGGCACTAATCTCATCAAAACAATCAACGTAGAACTGATATGAACGCAAGTTAGCATTCTGAAGTGTAAATCGAAGCCTTGACCTTTACGTTTGCAATTACGAAAGATTTACAGGAAACGTGTCCTTTTTCGTAAACTTTTTTAACAAAACAGTAATTCCGTATTATTTTCCGAATAATTCATTTTTAATTATCCTTGTAAAAGCAACGTAGTAGATTTCTTGTACAGATAGGATTAAAACCACACTTTTGTCTGAGCTTTCAGGATTTGACGGTTGTGTTACTGTAACACGAAAGTGCACAACTGTAATTAGCAGAAAATTAAGGACACAATTTTGATAAAAAATCGATATTTATGGTAGTTAACTAGGCACTGACAAATGGCGTAGGAAAATTGTGAAAAACACGTTTCTTTTGAAGGCTCTGACGCAGTTCCGATTACAGGCAGCAAACGCCACGCGAAAGCATATGACGTCACTAAAAGTATTATCCTAAATTAGGTTTACACGCATTTGCTGAAAAAATTATAAGCTTCGTGTTAACTTATGCCGATAAGTGAATGTCGATAAATTAACTGACAAGTTTGACTTGCTCTTAATTGAAACGAAACTGTTTAATCGTGAATAACCTGAAATCCTGTAAAATAACCTTGGAATCAGTAAGTGCTGACAGAGTAAGGTATGTAATTTCAAACAGCTTGCATAACAACGACGTGTAAAATAGTAAGGTACTGAAAATGGGCACGCGGGTTTAGGATCAATAAATTTCTTTAGCTGCAGAACTAAATTACAATTTAACTGTACAAACATTATCATGAAATCTGCCACAAATTATGTTGCAAATTGCCTAAAATAAAACTACGTTACACACATACACGTATGCTACAACCGTATTTTCAAGTATAAACAACTAATTTTCACAATGACCTTAAAGAAACGGTAGTAAAATCCTTGCGAGCTGTAAATTGAGTTTCGTGATGTAGCACCACTGAATTGCATCAATATAGTCGGTTTTTAATATGAACGAAAACCTAACGTGCTTTGAAAGATTGGCGATTGTTAAAAATACGATTACGTGCTAAATATTTATAGTAATGCGTTTTTTGAAACTTCGGCATTGTAGATTTATAAATATTTTCTGAAATTTTACCTTTACCCCAGTCTGAATCGAATGATAAGGCTTATAAATGCAGTAAGTAATAATTCAAAATTCTTGATTTTTACATTTATTCTGGGAATTTATGAATTGAACGATTCAAAATGCAATTTTCATTTATCCTCTGCTATAATCAATGTCAAGCTGAAACTTTAAAAATTGGAGTAAATCCAAATTTAGAGCAGGATTGGAAGTTCAAAAGCCACAAAATTGAAGCTCACTTTTATTATTTTAATAGAAACCCCTTTAAAGGCCCTTTATTTCAAACTGAGTTTTCGAATTTGTCGTTGATCTTCTGAATATCAAAATTAACAGAGAAAAGAAAACAAAATTCCTCAGACTAATAAATGAGTTTTAATAATTTAAACTGAAATTTAAAATTTAAATCCTAAATCTGCCAAAAATTAAGATTATTTTCAGGAACTTAGATTTCAGTAATTTAAAACACAGTTTTAAAATAATTTCGACAATTTAACTCTATTTTAGACCTATGTGAAAAGGTCTTGAAATTGAAAATGTGATTTGGGCCTTTAAACATCAAGTTTAAGTGATTTAGGACACCATTATAATGTAAGCTGGTCCTGAATGAGACGTTTAAGCATGTATTATTTGAATATTCAATTTTTAAACTGTCACACTAAATCAAAACTTCAAAAGCTCAAGTTCACTTTTAAGATTATGTTCAGTTTATTTCAAATTTCGAATCCTAAAACTAACAAAAAAAGTTTAGAAAATTTCAAAGGTCCAAAGCTCAATTAAATTTTTAAGATCATTTTTAGGATTAATAATTTCAGAACTTTTACTTAAACGTCTGTGGAAGGAAGGAATTTTAGCCTGAAAATTGTTTTCAAATTTTGAATCCTAAAGCTTATAAAAAAAATGAAAGTGGCAATTAAAAATTCCAGGAGCTCAATCTCATTTTTAAGAATATTTTCAGAAGTTGATAATTTCAGAAATGTTACTTAAGCTCAATCCTCTGTGGAAAGAAAAGTTTTCAGACTAAAACATCTAACATGTATTTCAAATTTTGAATCCTAAGACTAACAAAAAAATTTAAGCAAGCAAGTTATCAAAATCTTCTAGACTGGCTTTTAAAGTTTATTTTCTGGAGTCGAGAATTTTACCTAAATTCAAACCTCCGCTAAAAGAAGGAATTTCAGACAGAAATTGCTAATTCTAATTTCTATTTCAAATTTTGTATCCTAAAACTGAAGAAAAAAATACAAAACTTCAAGAACTAACCCTTTAAATTGCTTTCAGGAATTGACAATTTTAGAAATTTCACTCAAATTTAAACGTCTGCGAAAAGAAAAAATTCCAAACTGAAATTTCTAATTTGTATTTCAAATTTCGTATCCTAAAACGTCCAAGAAAAAAATGAGGCCATCAAATTCAAAATTTCAAAAGCTCAGGCTCACTTTTAAGATCATTTTCAGGATTTTAGAAATTATACTTAAAGTTTTGTGAAAGGACAATATTTCAGCCTGAAATTCCTAATTTGTATTTCAAATTTAGAATCCTAAAGCTAACAACAAAAATAAAAAAGGTAATTCAAATTTCACCTTTAAGATTATTTTCAGGAGTTGACAATTTTTGAAATTTTATTTAAATTCAAACCCCTGTGAAAAAGAGAAATTTTAGACTGAGATTTGAATTTTTAATCCTAAATCTAACAAAACAAATAAAACAAGCAATTGGGTTATCAAGCTCCAGCTCACTTTTAAGGCAGTTTTCAGGAGCTGACAATTCTGAAAATTTTACTTCAAACTGAAGTTTCTAATTTGCATTTAAAATTTCGTATTATAAAACTAACAAAACAAAATTGAAACAGCCAGTTGGGTTATCCAATTCAAATCTGCAAAAAGCCCAAGCTCACTTTTAAGATCATTTTGAAGAGTTTTAGAAATTTTACTTAAACTGAAACTTCTATAGGAAAAGGAATTTCAGGCTGAAATTTCAAATTTTGAATTCTTAAACTAACAATTTTTTTTTAAATAGATAATTGAATTGCCAAATTTAAATCTTCAAAAGCTTGAGCTAACTTTTAGATCAGTTTCAGGAATTTAGAATTTTTACTTATACTTCTATGGAAGGAAGGGGGGAATTTCAGACTGAAATTTCTAATTTATCTTTCAAATTTCGTATTCTAAAACTAACAAAGAAATTGAAACAGGAATTGGGCTATCAAATTCAAAGCTTCAAAAGCCCAAGCTCATTTTCAAAATTATTTTTAGTTGAGAATTAAAAAAAAATTAGTTAAACTGAAACTTCTATGGGGGAAGGAATTTCAGGTTGAAATTTCTAATTTGTATTTTAAATTTCGAATTTTAAAACCGACAAACAAATTTTGGAATAGGTAATTGGATTACCAAACTTACTTTTAAGACAAGTTTCAAGAGTTCAGAATGTTAGAAACTTTGCTTAAACTTCTATGGAAGGAAGGAATTTCAGACTGAAACTTCGAATTTATTTTTCAAATTTCGAATTCTGAAACTAACAAAAAAAATTAAGTGCTCACTTCTGACACCATTTTCAGGAACTGACAATTTTAGAAATTGTATTTAAACCGAAGGACGAAATTTCAAACTGAAATTTCTAATTTGTATTTAAAACTTCGAATCCTAAAACCACCAAAAAAAGATGAAATAGGTAATTGGGTTATCGAATTCAAAACTTCAAGAACTCAAACCCACAACGCACCCTTATAATTATTTTCAGGAATTGACAGTTTTAGAGTTTCAATTTCAGATTGGAATTTTTAATTGGAATTTTAAACTTCAAATCATAAAACTAACAAAAAATGAAACAGGCAACTGAGTTATCAAATTCAAAACTGTAAAAGCTCGAGTATACTTTTAAGTTCATTTTCAGGAGTTTTCAGGGGTGGTTCTAATCTGATATACGTGTTCATGAAAATCTATTGACTAATTTGCAACTTTAGCCAAAAAAGTTTAACAAAATTTAATTTAAAGAAAAGCAATTGTCTGTCATTAAAGTTACGTCATTTTGTGAGTATTTATTTATTGTGAGTCTTCAATAAAATATGTAACAATTTATTTAATGTATGATTTTGTTTCAGGTGCTGGGCATCTCTTAGCAAATGGGATCACAGGCTTATTATTGGTAGCCTTGTGCAGAACGCTGTTTTGAGCTTCCACAGTAGCATAGATTAACCTATTCATGCTTTAATATTCCAACCACAAAAATAAGCAATCACAAATATTTAATTAGTAGTTACCTGTATGTATTTTTAGATTGAAGGAAGTAACAACATCTATTGTTATATCAATACGTTAGTCAGCAAGTCACTTAATTATAAAAGCAACTTGTTATCCTTGTTGTATCATAACATAAATACCTTGCGGTTTCGTTATTAATTTTTAAAAAATGAACAACAAATTGCGCTAGGATTATTAGGAAAATGTAGTATCTGCTATTAAGTGTTTAGCATATAAAGTGAGTAAGAAACTGCAAGAAAATTGTAGTTTTCTAAAAAAAATAATAATATTGGAATTTATAGTGACTGCGCCAACGTTTATGCAGACCCACAAAATTTAACATACTAACAATAAATTAACCTCCTTTAAATAGGGAAGTAAAGTGAATTCCTACTTGTGGAAATAAAAAGTTGCTAGATTTACAGAACGATATAAAACGCTTAATTATTTTTTGATTTACATATAGGTCGATATACTATACACGAATTGTGCGCAAGTCCCTTTTTATTCGTTTTCCAGTTTTATAAAAACTCAAAATTAATAATTGATTAAAACCTAACAATTATAAAATTACAATGGCCTGCTTTAAAAAAATAACATCACAGTGGGTATGCATAAATATAAAATTAGGGAAGCATGCAAAGCCAAAAGTTTGAGAACCGCTGTTCTCTAATAATGTGTAAGATTAAGCGAACAGCCTGCATGCATGATTATTGCATATAATTAGTAAAGCCACAGTTGCCCGTTTAGCCTATTTATAACCACTGCACAGCTTTCTATGTCTATAATGGAATTTTCACCGTTTATAAGTATCATTAAAAATAAGCTCAGATATTTAATCGGCAATAAACAACATCGAGTGGAAAGGATCAAAAAGTATTAATCGCGACTAACGTAAGAAATATATTTTATATTTCCTTATAGGAAATTAGCGTGCTTAAAATTTTGAAAAGCTTGCCCAGCTCAAATGTTGAAAGTTAATTATTTACTAACCGATTGTAAAGTACAGCTTTAAGTGTCAGATTTATTTTTAATGCTTGCCGTGTGTACGTCTAAATAACCAAACCGCTTAGATAATGTGCGCTAAATTTTAGTGATAGGTTCACTATACACTAGCCTGTGTACGTAATAAAAATAATTATGAATAGTACGAGTCCTAGTTTTAATAAAATTATAAGCAAACATTATAAAAGTCAATAATCGTATACACCAATGTACTCGTAATAAATTCCGTCCATGCAATTTCTTCAGACTTATTTAAATTGCACGGTATGAGTATCAGTTTTACACATAAGTAATGGCACAGTTTAGGGCATAATATATGTAAGTGGTTGTCTGAAAATGCAATTTCAACACTGATCTCGTTTATTTTGTAGGAGCACGCTTCGTTTTGTTGACAAATGTAAAATAAGCTATAATATACCTAGTTATCCAATATAAAAATAAGTTCTATTCGACACTTACGCAGTTCTAGGTATATTGAAATATGGCTGCTTATCCAGCAGTATTAAAAATGTACTTAGAAACTGAAAATTTATGAAAATACTTCGTTTAATAAGGGTGTGGGATTTATATAAGGAAACAACCTAATTGTCAGATTTTACTGCTTTTTGACGAAAACTTCGGTAGTACAACTTTAAAATAAATAACAAGTAAACTAATAGCAAGGTCTAGCAAGGTTTATTTATGGCGGATAGGCTGCCATATTTTAATTTTAGTAACCATTTTCAAAATACTGTAATAATTCTACAAAGCTAATGAGGCACAAATCAAAATATTTAGTCGTTTAAATACATAGCAATATTCACAAAATGTTCTGACAAAGTCTATTGTAATTTTATATGTATTACATTAATAAAATAAAATAGTTGTATTTTAGTGTTTTGTACTCCTAACTTATGAAGGTTTTAACGGCCAAAGTGTGAATTAAAAGAACGTATTTCAGGTTTAGGTCGTACCATTATTAAAGTAAAACTTAAATCTGGTTTACTTGAGCAAAGGGCTTAGAAACCTAAATTTATTTAATCACCAATATGCATAAATAAATGACATCAGTATTTTTTAGTTTCAGCTTTTATATTCACATTTTAAAACCTTGTAACCTGTGTTGTTTATATATTTTAAGATTACAGTATTATATCAATAATTGGACTGTGTTATTTGGAGCTGTCCTATATGCAGCCTGTTGACCAAAACGATTTGAATGGAAAATCCTTAACAATGAATTATTTAAAGCAATTATTTAGCTCCAAAATTATTAAGGGAGCCCATAATTGAACACTAAAGAATTACTACTAAAATCATTTTCTATGTAACCATCCGCATCCTGTACCTATATAGTTCATAAATTCTTGCTACTACATTAATTAATCCACATTACAAACAAATGAAAAGCTGGTTTTCAAAATTACCGCAATTTTTTTCCAACTTCTAAAAAATTATTACAATTTAGCTTCTCTGTTAACTTCTAGTCAGTAAGCTTGATGAATGATAGGGCATTGTAGAATGTTAGGTTGCCAAAGATGGGACTGAACCGGAACCACAATATGCATTCAGAAAGCGTCTAAAGAAAATGGTTGGATAAATATCGGAGTGCTGGAGAAATCTGAAGGGTCAATGAATAAATAAATAAATAAATAAACGAACAAATAAATTTATTTTGAATTTGAAGACTTCCACGGTCAGTGTCAGTATTAAAAGAACGTCTTACCGGGTTGGCGTCGAGTCTTTTAGCAAGAGGAAGAAGGGCACGGTAACTCAACTTGCAAACCAATCCAGAGGCGAGACCCTTCTAAATCTCACTATAGACCCTAATAGCTGCTTATCAGTTTTGACGTTACCTCTCTGTTCACCAAGTTCCCCATCCCTGACTCAGTAGTTATCATCGAACTGCAAGCTTGGCCATTCTCGATGAAGTGCATATTTCCGTTTTAACAACCGATTCTATAAGCAAGTAACAGTCGCTGCTATGAGTTTTTCCCGTCCTCCGGTGATTGCAAACATCTTTATGGAATTTTTTGAGGCACTAGTCCTGGAATCCGTTGATTTAAAACCAAAGTTCTGGTTCCGTTACGTAGATGACACTTTTTTTATCTGGTCCCATGGTAAACACAACCTTGCTTCCTTCGTACATCTCGTAATCAGTAACCTGATATCAAGTTCATGGAAATAGAATCGAACGCTTCTCTCCCTTTCGTCGACGTCCTGGTAACCCGTTCCGCAAACCAGGTTCTTGCACGCTCAGTTTATCGTAAATTTACACACACGGATATATATTTTCAAACCACTTCGCATCATCCTCCGGCACAAAAACTATATGTAATCAATTCTCTCGTTCATCCTGTTATCACAATGTCTCAACTGTCGGATCGAATTAGCTTATATCCAAGACAATCTCGTCAAGAATGGGTACAACAAAAGGGATGTTAGGAAGGTCATCGAAAAACAATTACACCCCTAACACTCTGGAAGTTCTCAGAATACCTGGTGTACAGGCTACTGCCTTCTTGCCCTACATTCGCCAAGTTACTGATCGCATAGGCAGGATCCCTCCAACAATTAGAAAAATTAGAGTTTGCTGTCGAAAAATCGTCTAAAAACATCATTTTGGGCGATTTTGCATTACCAAACACTGATCTATCAACTAATTTGGAATATTATACTAGGGATAAACTACAACTCCTGCCAACGTAAGATTTAATGGAAAAACTAAATTGTAGGTAAATATTTTGCTTTGGGTGGCTATTTTTAAGTGTGGTTCCACACACCGGCAAAATTTGGGATCCGGTTGTAAATACTGAAACTTGTATCAGGAAGTGCTTAACCAAATTGGAAGATTTTATAACACCGCTAAACTGAAGATAGTTTGTTTTGATCCAATTTAGCCAGTTCACAATATTCGAATTCTATTCAGAACCTGACTAAACGAAAGAGACATACCGTTTGTCCCGAAAAGTATGAATCCATCTAACGTCCCTAAAGCACGCGCCATTGAAGGTTTCTAGGCAATTTTAAGTCAAAAAGTATACGAAAATGGTTGGTCTGCAAAAGCTACAGACCAATTGTAACGAAAAATTCAAAAGAAAATTAAAGAGGTAGGTGTCTTTGTCATCCAGAAGAAATTCCAAGAAAATTAAGAAAAATTGAAGATGGTGGACCACATAAGTACAATCCTAAATCAAGATTTCATGGTAGTTTTAAATGTAATTGGTGAATGTTTGGATAAAATAAATTTCAAATAATTTCGTACAGATGAGACGCGCCGTTTGTATTGAATTTAAAAATTCCAAGAAGTCAGTTTTAACCCGCGAGTTGCATTTTAATCATATTTCTGGGTTAATTATTCATTACGGTTTGTAGGAGATTATTTTAAATTAAAAGGGAACGCTTGTGTCATCTATTCAAAATTGTGTGAATTAAAACAGCTAGCAGTTAACATAATTTCGTACAGATGGCTTCTTGAGACGCGCCGTTTGTATGGAACTTAAAAATCCGAAGACGTCAATTTTAACCGGCGAGTTGCATTTTAATCATATTTCTGGATTAATTATTTATTACGGTATGTACGAGATTATTTTAAATTAAAAGGGAACGCATGTGCCATCTATTCAAAATTGTATGAATTAAAACAGCCAGCAGTTCACATAATTTCGTACAGATGGCGCTTAGATATGCAACTCACGGGTTAAACTGTGGTCTTCATATTTTTAAATTCACTACAAACCGCGCGTCTCAACGCGCCATCTGTACGAAATTATGTTAACTGCTAGCTGTATTAATTCACACAATTTTGAATAGATGGCAGACGCTTTTTCTTTCAATTTCAAATAATCTGGTACATACCGTAATGAATAATTAATCCCGAAATTAGATTCAAATACAAATGGCGGGTTAATTTGTGGTCTTCGTATTTTTAAATTCACTACAAAAGGGGCGTCTCAACTTGCCATCTGTACGAAATTATGTTAACTGCTAGCTGTATTCATTCACACAATTTTGAATAGGTGGCAGAAGCTTTTCTTTCAATTTCAAATAATCTGGTACATACCGTAATAAATAATTAATCCCGAAAGTAGATTAAAATACAAATCCCAGGTTAAATTGTGGTCTTCGTATTTTTAAATTCACTACAAACGGCACGTCTCAACGCGCCATCTGTACGAAATTATGCTAACTTCAAGCTGTTTTAAGTATCACAATTTTGAATAGATGGCAGAAGCTTTTCCTTTCAATTTAAAATAATCACGTTCATACCGTAATGAATAATTAATCGAGAAACATGATTAAAATACAACTGGGGGGTTAAGATTGAGGTCTTCCTATATTTAAATTCACCACAAACGGCGAGACTCAAAGCGCCATCTGTACGAAATTATGTTAACTGCTAACTGTTTTAATTCACACAATTTTGAATAGATGGCAGAAGCGTTTCCTTTCAATTTAAAATAATCTGGTATATGCCGCAATGAATAATTAACCCAGAAGGATGATTAAAATGCAACTTGCAGGTAAAAATTGACGTCTTTGAATTTTAAAATTCAATACAAATGGCGCGCCTAAAAGCGCCATCTGTACGAAATTATGTTAACTGCTTCTTTTTCTTAGAGTGGCTACCCTTTACAGGGCGTTGCTGATCCTCTCTCCATATGCCTGTGGTGTGCGTGTCAAGTAGCCTACAGACATAGGGGACCTACAGTTTAACGTGGGCTCCGAACCACGGAAGTGATTGCACTTCTACTCCAGAGAGAACTTTACTAGGCAGAATACACCTCGGTGGGTTGCCGTTGCCTTCCGAGGGGAGCGTCACGGTATTTTCGATGTATATGTGACCCTGCGTTTACTGCTAGCTGTTTTAATTCACATAATTTTCAATAGATGGCACAGGCGTTTCCTTTCAATTTAAAATAATCTCGCTCATACCGCAATGAATACTTTATCCAGAAATATGGATAAGATGCAACTTACGGGTAAAAATTGAGGTCTTTGAATTTTTAAATTCACTACAATGGCGCGTCTCAAACCGCCGTCTATACGAAATTATGTTAACTGCTAGCTGTTTTAATTCACGCAATTTTGAATAGATGGCTCAAGCGTTTCCTTTCAATTTAAAATAATCTCGTTCATACCGTAATAAATAATTAATGGAGAAACATGATTAAAATGCAACTCGGGAGTTAAGATTGAGGTCTTCGTATATTTAAATTCACTACAAACGGCGTGTCTCAAAGCGTCATCTGTACGAAATTCTTTTAACTGCTAACTGTTTTAATTCACACAATTTTGAATAGATGGTACAAGCGTCTCCTTTCAATTTAAAATAATCTGGTTCATACCGTAATGAATAATTAATCGAGAAACATGTGTAAAATGCAACTCGGGGGTTAAGATTGAGGTCTTCCTATATTTAAATTTACTACAAACGGCGAGTCTCAAAGCGCCATCTGTACGAAATTATATTAACTGCTATCTGCTTTAATTCACACAATTTTGAATAGATGGCAGAAGCGTTTCCTTTCAATTTAAAATAATCTTATACATGCCCTAATGAATAATTATCCCAGAAATATGATAAAATGCAACTCGCGGGGGTTAAGATTGAAGTCTTCGTATATTTAAATTCGCTACAAACGGCGCGTCTCACAGCGCCATCTGTACGACATTATGTTAACTGCTTGCTGTTTTAATTCACACAATTTTTAATAGAGGGCAAAAGTGTTTCCTTTCAATTTGAAATAATCTCGTTCATACCGTAATCAATAATTATTCCAGAAATTAGATTAAAATGCAATTCCCAGATTAAATTGGGGTCTTCCAGTTTTTAAATTCAATATAAACGGCGCGGCGCGTCTCACAGCGTCATCTGTACGAATTCATGTTAACTGCTAGCTGTTTTAATTTACACAGTTTTGAATAGATGGCACAAGCGCATCCTTTCAATTTAATATAATCTTGTACATACAGAAATGAAAAAGTAATCCAGAAACATATGATTAAAATGCAACTCGAGGCTTAAGATTGAGGTTTTCGTATATTTAAATTCACTACAAACGAGCGCGTCTCAAAGCACCATCTGTACGAAATTATTTTAACTGCTAACTGTTTTAATTCACATAATTTTCGATAGATGGCACAGCCGTTTCCGTTCAATTTTAAATAATCTCGCTCATACCGTAATGAATAATGTATCCAGAAATATGGATAACATGCAACTTGCGGGTAAAAATTGACGTCTTTGAATTTTTAAATTCAATACAAACGGCGCGTCTCAAAGCGCCGTCTGTACGAAATTATGTTAACTGCTAGTTGTATTAATTCACGCAATTTTGAATAGATGGTACAGGCGTTTCCTTTAAATTTAAAATAATCTCGTTGATACCGTAATGAATAATTAATCCAGAAATTAGATTAAAATGTAATTCGCGGTCTCAATCTGCCATTATTTCCACTGGGACTTCTTTTTAGTCTTGCCTGCTCAGGGCCGGCTTTCTCTATAAAGAGGACCGGGTGCAAGAAGCTTTTTGGGGCCCCTAAAAATTTTTTTAAAGGTAAATATATGTATCAGTATTCAAAAAAAAGAGCGTACTGTATTGCGTCATATGTATTTATTTAAACATGTGTTTTTTTAGTGATATGCTATTTCAAGCCTTTTGAATACATTTTTTAAAATGTTGTTATTTATGTTTTTAGTCTCTTTGGGAGGCCCTTATAAGCGCCTGTGCCCACTTTATTGTCGTTTTGTTAATTTTTTCATCCAATTTTTGTTAATTTTTTAGCTAATTTTTGTTCAAAATTCTGAGGCAGAATCTTATAAAACACAAATTAGCTAGAAGAGGCATTTACTTCGACAAGTTGAAGGTGGAGTACAAATTCAGCTGGGATACCTCGGGATTGCCAATGCCCGTACTCACAAGATACGAGCACCTGGGGAAGAAAGTGTAACCACAAGATATTAATTATCTACATTTAGTTTGTACCTAAATATACTAACACTGTTTCCTTTTTCTTTTGAATACCTATGTAAATGTAAATGTTATGTGCTTGTTAGTTAGTTATCGTTAACCTGTTACACCTTGCGTGTATTAACGTATGAGGTTTTACGCGTGCATATAGAGGTGGGAATTTCAGAAAATTTTTTGTCCGAATCCGATCCGACAAGTATCGGTCAATATCCGAGTATTCGGAGGAGAGTGTCGTTAATTAGGTATCTATAATAAAAATATGATGGAGTGGCTCCGCAACTAACTTTCATGGAGTTTATGGTGATATAAATATCCTTCCACATCTTCGATGAAAATTCTGTTGATTAAATTTTAGTAATTGGACCACAAATTATAAAAATATAAATAAGACAGCATTTCTAACTACACATGATTTTATTGCAGTTTGCAAGTATACAACATATTATGTAATTTAAAAACAGGAGCATCTCGACAAAACTTTATTATAATTTCATAAGTAGGTATTACAATAATAGAACGTAAAACAGCTATAAGTATGTGTCACTAGAGTTGTGGTTCTTACACATTTACCATACATTTCAATTAATACTGGGATAAAATTGTACCTAAATAGGGTGTATCTTCTACAACAATAATAAAAATTGATACCTGATACATAAAAATACATTTATTAGTACCTAAAATTAAATATTTCCACAGCCTTAAAATACGGAAAAACGTATAAAGACTTTTAGATTCAACTACAAAATCATAAAAATATTTAAATTAAACTTTGTTGGTGTAAATTGGTTTGCAGTAATAATGAGGGGTAATCTAAAACACCCAGGTCTAAACATTTCTGAATGTTTCCTTACATATACTAGGGGAATGTAAATCGTTATACCTAGTTTAATTTCGTAATTTTAGAAGAATGTCTTCAGGAGACTGAAAACCCAAGCGACTTTATCAATGAGCACCTAATGCTAAAATTTTCAAAAATACAAAAGCTGATGTTATGCAGTTATCTGTAGATTTTTTTAGATCGTTAATACAAATTCTAAAGAATAAATTGACCCGCGAATCTTATATTTTAAATTTCATGTATTAGCAAAGAATGTTCGAATTAAAAATACTTTTTCATGTGAAATCTGATCGATTTTAACTGGACGCAATTCAGATTTCGATGATGTTTTCAATGGAGTAAAGTGTTTTAACACTCCAAATTTCACAAAATTTTAGTATCACAGTTTCTTGACAAGGCGCTAGAGTTAATAAGTAAATCGTTCCTTCTAACTAGGAATAAACCTTAACATTTAATGAAACCTACCACATTACAACTATTTGGGTACAGTATACGAGTTGTAATTTGGCTGTAGATGTTTTAGACATATTTCTAATTTTTTGGACATTTTACACAGATGCTCTGGTGTAGACAAATTCCCGAAAATGACTAAATATCTTTTTATAAAATTTAGAAGTTAGATGTAATAAAAGAAACCATCGCTAGCACTCCTATATTACAGGTTACACAGAGATATTTAAGATCTTTACTAAATGTTGAGCAACATCGTAGCTGAAATTAACCGTAACTATCTACCCATTTAATAAACTAGCACATATAGAAGAACAGATATTATACTGGCAACAACAAAATATGGATACTGAGTTTAAAATGCAATCAAATTTTGATTTCTTCCAAAAACTCATTCGAGCGAAGGTGATCATTGATCATTAAATATCCTACCTTACATTTTAAACTTGTTCTATTCTCACAATGAGTCACACTCTCAATAAGATTAATAAAATGGATATACTTCAATGAAGCACTTACCATATTGAATGTAAATTATTGTCACCACCCTCCGATACACAAAGTATACTCAAAGGAGAACCAAATTGGAATGGCGAATAATAAAAAGCAACTTAAATTAATAGTCAACTAATTCCTTTGGCAAGAAATATGAGAGAAATAAGTAAAATCGGACTAAAAGAAGCTAAAACAGCATCACACAGCAATTCATCTCGTGGATAAAACGTCGCAGGTGGAGGTTCTTCGCCATTTTTACAATACTCACCTCGGGCTTCAAATTCTTCCTGTGAAAAATAACCTACATTAACTGATAATTTGATATGCGAATGTTGTTTTATTATTTTTGATGGGTTGTACTCTCCGAACAAATACGGTCATCGAATTAATTTGAGACTCAAAAAAATAAGTCATTTCTTTAGTGCTTCCAGATCATAAAAGTTTCAAGAATTGGCTGCCTAGATGTGGAAAAATAAATTTGGAAATCTTTGAATAATAACAAAAAAACATATATAATATATTAAAAGTTATTACTTAATCTTAGTTAGTTAACAATAACTAAGTTTACCTGACACATTTCCCGACAAGGTGGACAAACAATGGCACCTCGATGTAACCAATCGCTGCTAATTATCCTGATTGATATTTCCTGATAGGCGTGGTAACACGTATACGTGTAATTGCCCACCTAAAAAATTATTTACCTAAGTTTAAAGAAATTAAATAGTTCGTCATATTCTGCATTCAAAATTTACTAAAACAGGTAATAAATTACTCTTTTTATTATTGGGGTGTGTAATCAGCAAACTTCTAAAATGCAATAAATTCGACAAGGTTGAAGTTGCATAATTAACTGCAATATAACAAACACTAAGTACTTAAGTACTTAGTGTTACTACACAAAATTGACTTACTATAATATGCAGTCGACCATTTTCACAATTGTAAGCATAACATCCAGAACCCCAATGCAGCCACTGCCTCATCTGCTTACACGATCGTTCTTCCCACATTTGGTTGGTGTGGTCAAAACACCGAGAAGTCTTTCCATATTTTTCCAAAGCAAAGTTTTTATCAGGCTCTGTTAAGTAAAGAATGCTTTTAAAAAGTTTGTTAGAAATTCATAACTAAACATTTATGATAATTAACAAATGTAAAAATATGTAAGATTCTTATTTAAAGCAGTTTTTTACATAAACTTAAAAATTAATTTTAACTAATCTGCTAAGATTATTGCTGAAGATTATTCTTCTTTGTTGTTTAAATAACAATCAATTTTGATGACTGTTTTAAAGGTAAAAATTCACGTTAAATATTTGTTCTTCATTAACGTTGGCAGGTTCGTAGTTTAACTTCCCGTTGAGGTCTCCTAGCACAAATGACATTTTAAATGTGCTTGTTCGTTTAGCACGAAATTAAATTCAATTTCAGACAGGTGCGGCTCGTACCCAATATTTTTGGGTATTCTGCATCAAAATAATGGATAATAAACACAATAATAATCTAACATAAAAATTCTTATCCAACTTCGACAATTGACTCGTTAAAAAACGGCTGGTTGCTTGTGATAGACATCGCCGCAATTAGTTTGGCCGGATAAATAAATAATAATTCGGAAAACAAAATAAACGATTTTTCTGATTACAATTACAAACCTAATTCATTTAAAAATTTTGAAAGAAATCGAGGTCGGCATTTTTCGATTACCCTGTATACTGGTAAACGCTAGTGTCGAGTTATCCTAGCCATTCCATAAGTGACAGAGTCTTTAAATTAAACCCTGAGGAAGAACGCTTACTTCGAACTAATTTTACAGTGGCGTTCGTCCAAAGTGAGGTTAGATTTTTTAAAAAACGGTGGAATAATTTTAAATGTATTTTCAATCAATTTGTAATATCCCAAAACCCCATTTTGCAAATTTTCTTTTAGGTACTATAAGTTTTTCTCAAGAAACGTCTAATCGACGGTCGTCGTGACACACTCTGAATAAAGAACTTCAAAGATAAAATTCCCTCCACTCAGATCTAAACAATATACTCCCCCAGAACAGTTTAAACGCTTCGAGCAAAAAAACCTGGACTTACTCTCAAGTAATTAACGGACAAACCCAACACTCTTCTTCTAACACTGTGCAAACACCAAACACAGCACAATTCACCAACCATCTAACGATAGGCAAGACCTACAAAACATGATGAAAGGTCTGTTTGAACAAACGGAAGCTAGCAGAACTCCTTAATAAAAATAAAAATTAAAGCATTGAAACATTTCTTAAAGGTCCCACACCCACAGAAACTACAGACTACTCTCTCTGGAGGGTAACCAAAAAAAACATGCCAAAAAAGCTTCACCACCCATCAGGGCGCCACAAGGTACCTGGGCAAGAAGTAACAACGAAAAGACTCGAGCTTTTGTAGAATATTTTGCATTCTCCAGAAAATGAACCAGTATAGGAAAATGATCTTGTACAAACATTGGAGGCACCCTATCAGCTTGAACCGCCAGTCCAACGTTCCAAAACCTCAGAAATCCAAGACGTCATAAATTCCTTAAATCCCAAGGAAGTCCCGGGTTATGACTTAATCACCACAAAAATTCTAAAAGAACTACCTAACTTAGGAATAAGATGTCTTACTCAACTGTTCAACGCAGCATTACATATAGGACATTTCCCGGCATAATGGAAAGTGACACAGATCAGCCTTATATTAAAACCAGAAAAACCGTATAGACCAATAAGCCTCTTACCAATTGTGTTTGAAAAGCTTCTATTTAAGAGATCACTTCGAATCCTCGAGAATAATGAGAGTAATGAGACCATACCTAACCATCAGTTTGGCTTCAGGCAAATGCACTCAGCAATAGAACAAATCTATAGAGTTCTGGAAAAGATCAAGGAAACTTTTGAAGCCAAACAATATCGCTCGGCTGCATATAAGGTGTGGTTAACTGGTCCACTGTACAAATTGCGTATACTTCTTCCGCTGAACTATTTCCTAATCCTAAGATCCTACCTCCATGAGATACACTTCCGGATAAAACTTGAATCTGAATATTCCGAACTCTTTCTAATAAATGTTGGAGTACCTCAAGGGAGTGTTCTCGGGCCGCTATTGCACCTGTTATATACGGCAGACCTGCCGACTACGCCAGAAGTCTCGACAGTAACCTTTGCGGATGATACTGCAGTCTTAGCCTCGGCTAGCGATCACATCATTGCCTCACAGAAACGAGCTTTAAGTTCTAGTCTGTAAGCCTTTGCTTAATGTAATAAAATGGGATGATAAAAAAAGGATGAGTTTTTCGTAGAACAACAAGTGAGATGTTCTAATAAATTAAATTTAATAAATCGTCTTCAAAATGATATGTTCACAATAAATTGGATATCCCAACCAACTTGTTTTCAAATTTAAATTTTAGAATTTCTATTTATACATATATTACTGACTTTAATATTTATATACGTTTCAAAATTTAAAATATTAGAACCTAAAATTTTATACATATAATCACTTGGTAAGCTGTTGATAAATAAACGTCTCGCAAGGGTATTTAGAAGAATGATGTGTGTGTTCTAACTAACCTCTTAATACGACTACTTGAGTTTATTCCCCTTGCTGCTTAGATAGTAATCATATCATTTGTAAGCTAATAAAAACCGCGGTTTTGAACGAAGGAATTCGCCTTAAAATTAGTTCTTTTGTTAACGACAACAGGTTCGTCGCTTAACCGCCCGTTGAAATCTCCTGATTTGTTTGACGTTTAAAATGTGTTTGAAGCTTTACTATGGAATTAAATCTAATTGAAAGTGTATTTTTGACAGAAAAACAAGTGCCCCTACGCTAAATTAAATTTAATAAACAATCATCAAAACGGAATCTTTTAAATAAATTGTAAAATTAATGTTGCTCTAACTAAAGATTGCTTAACTTGATTTTTCTTTGTAGTTTAAATAACAATCATTTTATTTTTTTATTATTAAAAACGACGGTTTTAAACGTAGAAGATCGTGTTCAACGTTTGTTTTTTTTTATTAGCGCCCGTTGAAGTTTCCTGATATAATCGATACGCTCGTGTGTTTGGGACGAAATTAAATTCAATTGAAAACGTGATTTTCGCAGTGTGGTTATTGTAAATTTAATTTAATAAACTGCCTTCAAAACGGAGTTTTGTACAACAAATAACCTGCTAATGTCATTGCTTAACCTCAATAATATTTTTTATTACTTAAATAACAGTGATATTATTTTAGTTCAGATTATCTTAAAACCGTGGAGGTGAGGAGATGGCGTTGAGTACTCTCAAATAATGAGTATCTCCACAGCTTAAAGTATGTATATTTTAAAAAAGAAAACTCTAGAATGACACAAAAAGATGCTTAAATTGGAAGTTCATGATTAATCCAATTAGTCTCAATTTTGTTCATGATAATTTACGCTTCCGGATGTTACACACAAACGGGCACTGCATAATGAACATTATAATTATTGTCGAAAAGAAGTTCAGCTTATAGAAAATCCTGCTAATAATGAAAATTCCTTTAATTATAAATACTGAAGTATCCATTGCAAAGTTGACTGTAAAATTCATACAAGAAATGAAATGGTTTCATAATTTTACACTGAAGTCAAATTCAGGAATATTTCTAAAAACAATACATTTAATTGTCACAAAGAGTAAAATATTCAGTGATATTCTACAAAGCGGCAATGGGAGAAGCTGAAGGACGAATTTTCACAATGTAATTTAAGGTAAAGATAACGGCACTTACACTCCACTCCGCGAGCGAGTATGGTCGGCAACATGGAGGGTTAAGGCCTCCTAAGTCGCTTTTATACCCGGTTGTCTCGCACGCTTACAGGTACGGGGCGATGTGGTAAGCACCACGCCTGCGACAACCGCCTACCTTCCCTACTCCACTAGTGTATTTCGGTTCCCAATTAATTTCAGTGAGTGGTTAAAAGCATTCACAATATACCTAAACTAATTAGTTTATACAAATTTGTTTTAGAATAAATCTTTACTGTTTTCTTTAACCAAATAGGAGAGCTGAGATCGTTCAGACAGTAAAACCAAACAAAGCTCTCATAATAACAGTATCAAGTTTGTTTACATTCAACTTAGTGGTTTGTATGTTAACAAGTAGGGGTCGGGCAACCGTAATATAATTATGTGAGACAAGACATTCAACAGTTTACGATATGCTTGTTAAATTAAGATCGAATTTTCAAGCGCGTAGTTTAAAAAATCCTATGTTTCATGTAATGAAAATTAGGAACGTATTGATATAAGGATTCTAAGAAGTTGAATTGTGAGCTAAGCCTTTTATAGTATTTTTTTGGTTTTTAAAAGTGTGTACTTGTAAGTATATTCGAAGACCTAAATTAAAAACCAACCAAAAAATTTAATATTAGTTTAAAACCACCGAGAAGTTTAAAATAATTCACAATAAACAACTTTTACAGTTAATTTATTGTAAAAGGAATGAATCGTTGAATAAATCCATTTTGCATTTCATAGCGTCAAATAAGGGTACCTATTCAGGAAATGTAGGAGAATTTCTACAGCAGAATTTATATAAACAAACCTTTATTGTGGCTGAAGATAGAATGACAAGCACATTACATTACCTTTATGCTACAAGATTACATGAGTACTCCACTTTATCGAATTTATTAAAGTGCATTTCACATTGTAAAGAATAAGGAGCTCCTACCCACGGGCCACGGTTCAAAATTTATGTTTATTTGGTAACTTAACTTGATGTTTCGCTTACTTTTATTACACAGTTTATTACAAACACAATATTGTGTTAATTTAAAACAAACATTTCGAGAGGGTGGAATTCATTAAATCGAATTGCAACGATCTTCTTAAACAAGGAGCTTTTATAGCAGTATTCGACTTCAAAGTGGAAGTTGAATTGGAAAAGTTCAAAGAATGTGGAAGAAGGTGATTAATTCAAGTGCTGCGAAGAATTCATCAAAGAATTTACTCGAGTTGTTAACATAGATCAAGTACGTCTTACTTTGTGAAAAAAACTGTTGTTAAGGAAAACAATCAGAAACATTTCTCATTTACATGTTACAGAAAAAAAAACACATTTTAAGGATCTTCCTTTGGAAGAAATTAAACGGCTCAAAGGAAAAAAATAATCGAGGATATCTGTCCAATTTTTTACACGCTAGAAAAGACCTGCGAAACTATCGGCTCACACAATTTTAAACAAAAAACAGCTGTTGGTTGTTGGGTAATAATTCGCCTTCTCTAAAAAAATAATACGTAAGACAACTCGTCTGCAAGGATTTTATGAAATAAAGGATGCAAAAAAGGGTTTGCAAGATTGTAAAAGCACGTGTTGACATTGTAATAAACAAGTAATTAAACGGGATAAAAATAAATGGACTTTCAGACCTGCAAAAAAATAAAATTAAACTCGATTCTGGTAAAAATTTTCTCTGGCTTTTCTCGGTTGCGGAAATGGGATAAACAACCTCGTATTTTGTAACAAGTCTTCACCAAGGAATACCCGTAACAATTCGGCGATTACATTCATTTTCTTGGTTTATTTTGGGAAAGGTCAGTTTTGGTATATTAATTGATTAAAACTAATCTAAACTAGCTTTCTAAAAATGAAACAGAACATCTCATCATAAAAAACAGGTAAATTTTATTACAAATGTATCGAAATGCAAACAAAACAGACAAAACACGCGTGTTTGATAAAAGGACCTCATCCTGTTCAAAATATAACACTTCTCAAACCCTCTTTATTGACAACGGAATTTTACAATACTGTTTAATATGGATGAAAAATAATATCCTTTGGAACGGAAACTTTATACCCTATCAAAACCAAAACTTTTCAAAGCTTGTGGAAACTGTTCCATAATTTACGTTCAATGCCGTAAAATAACATGATTCAATTAACCTCGAATTTTAAATAAATTTTTGGCGATATCCAGTTTAGAATATGAAATTTAATCTTTAGGTTAAGCTAAGAACCGAGTAAAAGGGGATGAATTTTTCTTTATTTTGGCGAGTTATACTGACTTGACATTCATAATCGTACTGTGACAAAACGAAGGTCAAAGTTTTGTATTTAATCTTAATTTCTTTGATTAACCTGTGACTCAACTTAGGGGTTGAATCCTGAATTACGCCAAGCCCACTATATGCCTGTAGCTGTACATAAATAGATTTGCAAACGAGCAGAGTTTAAGACAAAAATCCCTAAAGGCTCTAAAAACCGGTCCCAAGGACATAAAATATATTTTGAAGGTTTTTGTTTCACGAGGAAGTTCGGAAAGGACAATAGAATAATTTTATACTAACAAAATCTTCCGAAGGTTTGTTATGGCGACTTTGAGATTTTATATCAGCTGGTTAACCTTTTTAATTTATCTTAAAAGAGGCGGTAGACTTGTCTTTTAATCGTTTTAACAGTTTGTATATAAACTGTAAGAGCTTTTACAGGCCACGTTGGCCCATCGTTACTGTTATTTTCCACAATTTCTTCCTGTCCATGGCTGCTTTCCTCCAGTCTTTCACTCCCATTTCCTTCAGGCTCTGTATTACTTTGTTTTTCCACTTACTTCTGGATATTCCCCTGGATTTTGACTGTTCTTCACCACTATCTTCGCCATTCTGCTGTTATCAATTCGCTGAATATGGCCTATCCATCTGACTTGCCGCTGTTTTATATATTGCACTATCGTTGGTTCGTTGTATAGTTCTTATATCGTACGTTGTTGAATATGGCTAGACGTTTGTAGTTGCAGTCCGGTTTGAGCGCGATGTTTTGGTCGGAAGCTACCTATTGCCATAGCTTGTCACAATCGTAACCGATGCCCGACTAGTGAATTGAATGGAAAGATTCCGTATGAGAAGTGGACGAAAGATAAAGTAAAAACGTGAATTACTTTAAAAGGTTCAGGTAGAAAGTGCTTGTGCTAAATAAAAAATCCAACAAAGACAAACTTGCACTGAGATCTGTTGAAGGCGTATTCATGGGGTATCCTAGAGAAAGAAAAGGCTTCCGTGTGTGGATACCGAGTGAGAGACAGATGACAGAGGTCCGTGCTGTAAAATTTTTAGAAGAGACTCGTATCGGTCCTTGTGATACGCGCGTACTTGAAGGGTGGTTTATGTCAATGAAAGAGGGGCAGGAGAATGAAAACAATCATCCAAAATACGCCGCGACCAGTGAAGTCTAACGAGACTCCAAAAAATCGACCAGACATCCCGGAGAACATTACAGAGGATACGGAAGAGCCGATGAGAGCCCCTGGTAGACCAAGACTGTTGAGTACTGGTAATAGAAGGCGACCGAGAAAGCTGTATCAGTCAAAAAGTAGAGACGAAGAAGATATTTGTATTGAAAATCATTCTGACTTAGATGACGTTTTCGTCGGTGTAGCAGAGATCAGCGTGCATGACGCGTGTGGTGAATGGAGGGACGCAATTGAATCCGAATTCATGAATTTAGTGAAGAATGATACGTGGGATATCATTCACAATGACGGCAATAAAAACATAATTGGGCGTCGTTTGATTTTGACAAATAAACATGGACCTGATGGTAAAATTGAGAGATGCAAGGCTCGACTAGTAACGAAGGGTTACAGTCAAAAATACGGCGTGGATTACCATCAAACATTTGCTCCAGTAGCGAGACTGAAAACATTAAGGTTATTATTGGCTCTTGCGGCTCAGTTTGATCTAAAGATCTGGCAGTTCGACGTGGTGACAGCGTATCTCAATGGATCACTAGAAGAAAAGGTGATCATGAGAGTCCTAGAAATGTTGCACGAGCTATTGCAGCGGATTGTGTCAAAACAAGGGGAGACTTCAAAGGTTGGAGCTCGAGCGAAAAAGATGATAGTGAATTTAAGTGATGGTGGTAATGCATGTAGACTAAAGGAAGCTTTGTATAGTTTGAAGCAAGCAAGCCGTCAGTGGTATTCGCGATTGTGTAAAATGCTCTGAAACTCGCGAAGAATGAGCCATGTTTGTTTTATGGTGTATGCGAGGGTGATACGCTATTGTTGTTAATGTATGTGGATGATATGCTTGTAGGATCACGTAATATTACGTGTATTACGAAGTTAAAACAAAAATTGTTAGAGGATTTTGAATTGACAGATCTTGGTCTAGCAGAGTATTGTCTTGGTCTTAAAATTTATCAAAATGAGGGTCAAATGGAGGTTTCTGGATATATATTGGGGTTGCTTAAGCAGTACGGAATGAGTGAATGTAATCCGGTTACGACACCATCGGACGTGAATTGGCATTTTGATTATACAAGTGAGGAAAATGCACATGAAAAATATCCGTATCGTGAATTTACAGGCGCGTTGATGTGGTTATTAGTGGCTACACGTCCGGATATCGCAAATACTGTATCGAGATTAGCGCAATTTGTAGAAAAACCGTGTAAGTGTCATTGGTTTGCTACAAAGAGAGTCTTAAGGTATCTGTGTGGTACTGCAAACTTTGCACTATTGTAGAGAAAGCCTGAACAATCGTTGTTTGGATATACAGGCGCTGATTGGGGTAATTGTAATATAAATCGTCGTTCGTATACGGGATACGCGTTTATGCTCAGCGGCGCAGCGATTACATGGAATTCACAGAAGCAACGGACTGTCGCGTTGTCATCAACGGAGGCTGAATATGTCAGTCTTGCGGAAGTAGTTAATGATCCCGTATTTCATGCGCGTACGAAGCACATCGATATCAAGCATCATTTTGTCCGTGAGTCGATTAGTGCTGGAATATTTGCAGTAGAACATGTATCAACTGTAAACATGATAGCGGATGTTTTAACCAAACCATTGGCTCACGTTTGCCATAAAAAGTATCTAAATGGACTTGGTTTTGGCACCAAAGATTATGAATGAATATCTGACGTGCAGATTGAAAAGGCGTGTTGGAAATCTGTGTGTGTGTGTGTGTTCCGTACTCAATCTTCACGTATTATATTTTGTACATTTTAGATACTACTCATTTGTAATTTTTGTATTTACTCCGGTATCCAGGATATGTAATTGATATAACATAGTTTGTTGTTGTTTGTCTGAATAAAATGTGTTGTCACTCTTAAAACTTTAACTACGGTTACGTCCCAGTCTATCTCATTGTTCCACCACCTCATTATAATAACCGACAATTTGTTGTATCTTTTCTATTTATGGCTGGACAGAAACAAAATAAATAAACATCCTGAAATAGGTTACACAGCCTAATCCATGAAGCACAGAAGAAGAAAAAATCAGCGAATAAGTATCACCTGAGGTTTTATTTTGAATTCATTTTTGCAAGAAATTATGTATGAAGTTTATACAGTTTATTCAACCTCCATAATAATATTAATTTGTTTACAAAAGGATTATGTACTAAGAAACCCGGAATGTTTCTAAACTACTAAAACTGTTATCAATAAATCAAAAGGATCAAACAAACGACTTCGAAGATCTCCGGATTAATTAACATTTTCGCGTAGAAATTGTTGAAACTAAATAAGTATAACGAAATAAAAAATAAGAGGCGACAGCGGTTATCATGTAAAAACCCGCCTGATTGTTAGGCAACCGACGTGGCTGTTTCGAACACGGCGTGCTCGTTTCGGACTTAAATAAAAAACAAATTAATAATAAAAGAAGGGGGCTCTGACTGATAAACCGTTGTGCAATCTCCTCCGTAGGGCGGATAACTTGTCAAAATTGGCCACTTTTTTAAATAAAAGCAAAATAACACAGAATTCTCGGCAATCTGAGTAATCACCCAATGATTTTCAAACTACCACACATTTAAATTCAAATCAAGGCATGCATGCTACAACCACGCACGTTAACATCCCTTTTGAATTTTACATGATATTAACAACCTTGTAACCCCGAAGTAAAATATGGAAATCCGCTCTAAACATATTTAATCACGCGTCGACTCCAAACTGAAAAATATATTTCAAACGTAACTTACTTGGATTATTTTCTGGATACTGACAGTGCGATCCACGCACAATAACATTTTTAGAACGCCATGTGAATTCTTGAATGTACGGACAATAATCTGCTAAAGTTACGGAACCTCCGTAATATTCTTCGGTTCCGCTTTCCACGTGCTGGATGAAATCAAAATTCTGTAAAATAAGAGAAGTATATAAATATAAAATTGTCAATATCGATATGTCAACGAATTTCAAATAACTGGTTTTCGTGACTTTTTTACAATAATTTTAGTAGAGCGAAAGAAACGAAAATGGCAAAATTGAGTTTGGCGTCGCGATATCAATCAATGATGGCCATGAAAAAATAAAGCGCCGTTCAGGAAGTCTCCAAATTACTTCAGAAGTTCAAGTGTTGTTTTCGGTTGAACGTACTTTTTCTTTCTAATGGATTAAGTTTGTAACTTACAATTAAAGACATTTGTTTGAATATTTTAAGGATTGCTCTGAGATTACGAATTACGGCAAATTTTACAAACACCTGTTTTGTAGCCAAAGTTATCGAAAAACTTTCTTCTTAATGAAATTACTTAATACTCAATCAAATTATAAAGTTTCGCAAAGGTGAACCCGAAGCTAATTTGATAAATTAGAGCGAATGTTTGAATCTCGTGATCTCTGATAATATTAATTCAAGGTTTTGATCCTTGATTTTATTTTTTGGCCAATTTAGAAACGGCTAACGGCTACTAACTAAAATAACTTATAAATAATACACGAATCCTTGGAATAAATCCAACAGCACGTGGCGATAAAATGATTGAAAACTGAGGGGAAAATATTACCTGATATAACTGGGGTAGTATGTGATCATGACGTACGAGATTACAAAGAGCGACTGAAGTTCTGTCAACTGTACATTCCGTTTGTAGAGGATCACGTTTTACTTTGTTGCAGAATGGATGTATGGATAATGCCCTGTAAGAAAAAAAGCAGTTTGAGATGTTATATTTTATACACATGTGAACAAAACGGTAAATCCTTGTAATAATTCAGACATATAAATGGAAACATAAAATCCTTTTTTACTTGCTATTCGGAAATCGCATTTTCTAAAATATTGTACTCGTATAAAACAAGGTGATTACAGTAGAAATTTTAGTTAATCTTATTTAATCAAGTTTTCGTTTTGGTTTAAACGAATGAAAGAAAGTTGTAAAATAACAGCGCTTCAAACAGCGGGCTAAGTATTATTTTTTCTTAGTAAATTTGCATTTTGTCGTATTCAATTCCAAGTAAATTTGCATTTACTGATTGGTATGTGATCGAGGGTTATTGACAAAGAAAAACATTAAAAACGAGCTGTTTGATTTTTGAAACAATAAAAGGTTGTAAAAGTCAACAAGTTTTCTCTCGTTAACACGTTCCATGTACAACAACATTAGCTTTAATGCCCATGTTTCTCAAATTTCAGTATTAAGTAACAAAGCAATTGAAGAAACAACGAAAAGGTATGGATTTTTTTAGTCATTTGTAAGAAATCCCCTTTTATTTCTGATGGCTTATAAGATTTTTTTCTTCCGCTGGTAGAGTATGAAATGAAAGAACCAATAAGATTGTTAATGTTGCTAAATTTTTAAAAAAGTGAATTCAACCAAAACTTATCGTTTTTCCGTAGTCTAGTGTTGGAATAAGTCGAAGGGCCTAAATTCGTGAAGCGGCCTAAATTAGGGTTCTCAAATTTGAATTTTCAAAGATATTAAATCAACTACCAACCTCACTGGAGCTATTAAATCCTAACACTTTCGGCCCTTTTTATATTTTCAATAATACATATAATTAATCTTAAATGAACACAGTGGCCCCAATCATTCAAAAATTCTTACTAGGACAAGAAAATGAAAGGTAGAAAAATAGAGAAGAAGTAGAAGAGGAAGACGGAGAAAACAAGAATGAAGGAGGAGTTTAAACCAAAACTTAAAAACCGGCCAACAATTCAGAAAGCCTTTGAAATGGTTCTTCGTGCAAAATTGTATCCATTGAAAACCTAAGTAAAAATGACGATTGCTAGTCGAACGGCTTAAATGTGCGAAGCAACTCAAATTGGAGCTCTCAAACCTTATTATTGTTAGTCAACTCTAACAGTTTTGGTCCTTTTTATATTTTTAATAATATAATCAACTGAAGTAGACACAAATTAACTGTTTTCGCGAGTTTTTGGCTTTTTCCAATTATTCAGGATTTCTGCCTAGAATAAGAAAAAGGGGAGAAGAAGTAGAAAAGGAAGACGAAAACGTAAGAAAAAAAAAGAAATTGTTCTGGGTGCAAACATTTTCCAACTGAAAAGCTAAGTAAAAATGACGACTGCAAGCCGAAGAGCCTAAATTTGCGAAGCAACCAAAATTTGAGCTTTAGATATTCAATAAGATGAATCAACCACCAACCTTATTCTTGTTACCCAATCCTTCCTTTTTACATTTTCGATAATATAATTTGAAGAAATACAACATTAATTGTTTTGATGACTTTTTGGATTTTTCCAATCATTCAAGATTTCTTCCACTGGTGTAATAGGAAATTACAGAATAAACTAGGTTTATAAACCTGCCAAATGAGGTTTTACCATTTTCCAAAATGTGAATTCAACCAAAACCTTATCGTTTCTATTCAACCGCAACCGTTACGGTTCACTCAACCGCAACTGTCACGCTCCATTAATAAAGGGGGGTATAAATACCCCTGTTAATCATTATATTTTTAATAAGTATTAGAGATGTTTCAACTGTTCGATTACACTGTGCCTGCACTGTTCCTGCTTCCTGTGGAGATGATCGCTGCGATCCTCAGGTAAGTCTTTTAATTTTCAAAATTGTTATCGAACGTAATTCTAACATTATTTTTGATTGTTTCAGATGTTTGGACTCGGAGTCCCTCATGAACGCCGTGACCACCAGCAAATACATGTTGGGAATTTGCAAGGGGGACCCAGTTCTCCGAGAAAGGGTTGAAGAACACTTCCAGAAAGAACGAGAGTTGGAAGAACGAGCTGCAAGCGACCCTAGAATTGGCATTTCCGTTCGACGAACTGGGCCCGTTCGAATGTTCGGCTCCAATGGAGAAAAAACAGTAATTGTGGAAAGGACCATAAAAATAAAGCGAAGCTCACAGCTACAATTGAAAGCACAACCCTTTACTGTGAGCGTGGAAGGTAACCAACAAAATAGTGGAGGAAAACTGCGAATTCCACGAAAAACCAGACCAGCTCCCTACAAAATCCTTCGATGTTGAAGCAAAACAAAATGAATATTATGTAAATATATGTACAGCTGCATTAAAAATTATGTTATTATATATCCTAAATAAAGCCAATCATATAAGTTTACTTTTCTCCATTCAAAAGAAAAAAGGCTTTAAATAAAAATTTAATTGTTTACCTAAATTTCTGATAAATTAGCCAACCAAACTCATGTATTTACACAATTTTTATTAAATATCTTTGTAGTGCTTTAATAAATTTACTGAACAACTGTAATAAATTAATAAATATTTTTGATTATCAAGACTACGCAAAAGGACCTTCTTAAAGAATTTATTAGTCTTGCAATTGTCATAATTTGCAACATTTTATAACTTTAATGGTTTACATAAGTGTTTCCATAAATTAACTAATTAATTTTTAATTAATGTCTTTGTAGTTCTTTAAGAATTTATTGGAGAATTATCAAAAATTAATAAGTATTTTTAGTTATGAATACTACGAAAGAGGATTATAAAATGAAACTAATATAATTTAGAACTTTTAACAAATTTAATAGTTTATGTAAGTTTTTAATAAATTAGCTAATCTATTTCATGTACCTATTAGTAAAATTTTTATTAAACATGTTTGTAGTTCTTTAAGAATTTAATGAAGAGCTGTAATTATTATAAATGAAAATGAATATAATTTGCACATTTTAAAAGCTTTGATAGTTTACAGAAGCGTTTGATAAACTAGCTAATCAGTTTGATACATTTGCACAATTTTTACTAAATATTTTAGTAATCCTCTAAGAATTTATCGAAAAGCTGCAATAAATATTTTTGGTTATGAAAACAGCGAAAGAGGATTCTCTAATAATTATTAGTTTTACAATTATTAAAAATTATAATGAATATACTTATCAAATCCAGAAATTAACCCTGTTTGCCTGCATAAGTGTCAAATAACGTTTAGATATTGTTATTTGGTCTGTACATAATCAAATACGACAAGTTAGAGTGGTCAGCGGGGATTTAATAAATAAAATTGGCGGGAGTAACCTTGACTGCAACCTAAAATAAACGAAATAGAAAACTGCAAAACGGGGGGCGAAGAAGAACGGAGTAGAGGAGGAGGAAGAACAAGAATAAAGGTGTAATGAAATCAGTTAATAATTCTGAAAGCTTTTGAAATTGTTCTTCGTGTTTTTGTTAACTAAAAGGCTAAGTAAAAATGGCAACTGCAAGTCAAAGAGCGTAAATTCGCGAAACGACCCAAATTACAGCTCTCAAATTTAGGTTTTCAATAATATGAAATCAACCACAACCTAATTAGTGCTGCTTAACACAAACAGGCTCTTTTTATATTTTCGATAATATAATCAATCTGAAATAATTAATTGTTTTGATGGCCTTTTCGATTTTTTCAATCATTCAAGATTTATTTCACTGGTGTGATATGAAATGAGAGAATCAACTAAGTTGATGAAGCTGCCAAATGAAGTTCTTCAAAGCTGTGAATTCAACCAAAACCTTATCGTTTCTACTCAACCGCAACCATAACGGTTCACTCAACCGCAACTGTTACGCTCGATTAATAAAAGGGGTATAAATACCCCCAAAATTCACCCTGGTAATCATTATATTTTTAACAAGCCTTCAAGATGTTTCAATTGTTCGATTACACTGTGCCAGCACTGTTCCTGCTTCCTGTGGAAATGATAGCTGCGATACTCAGGTAAGTCTTTCAATTTTCAAAATTTATTTAATAATTGTCATCGGACGTAAGTCTAACATAATTTTTGATTGTTTCAGATGTTTGGACTCGGAATCTCTCCTGAACGCCGTGATCACCAGCAAATACATGTTGCGAATTTGCAAGGGGGATTCAGTTCTCAGAGAAAGAGTTAAAGAACACTTCCAGAAAGAAAGAGAGTTGGAAGAACGGGCTGCAATCGACCCTAGAATTGGCATTTCCGTACTACGATCTGGACCTGTTCGAATGTTTGGTTGCAACGGAGAAAAAACAGTGATTGTGGAAAAGAGCATAAAGCCAAGGCTACCTGCACAACAAGAATTGAAAGCAAAACCCTTTACTGTGACTGTGGAAGGTAACCAACATAATGGCGGAGGAAAACTGCGAGTTCCACGGAAAACCAGACCAGCGCCCTATAAAAGCCTTCGATGCTGAACTAAAACAGTGTTAGTTATAACAAATAAAATGAATATTATGTACATATATGTACAGCATTAAAAATTATGTATTGTAGGTTGTAAATATAAATAATAAATTGTGAACAGCTATGGACCTTTGCAATATGTATTGCTTTGTACTGGCATACAGCAAGGATTTTATAATTAAAAGTTAAAAAAGACTTGTTTGAATGTAAATATTTAAAAAAACTTTTTTGTGTGTATATAAATAGTATGTGATATGTTCGAAAGGCTTTATAATACAATAAATAAAACCGACCAGTCAAATTCACGTTTCTTGTTGCAATAAAAGAAACCCCTTTTTAGAGCAATTTTTGATAGTTTACATAAACTTTCTGATAAATTAGCTAATCAACTTCATGTACTGGAACAATTTTTGTTAAATATCTCTGTAGTCCTTTAAGAATTTACTGAAAATCTGCAATAAAGTAATAAATATTTTTAGTTGCGAAGAGTATTAAAAGTGTTTTCTAACAATGATTAGTCTTATGATGATTGTAAATTCAATTTGCAAATGTGAAAGACTTAAGGTTTACATAAGTTTTTGAAAAGTTTGCTAATCATTTCATGTATTGCTAAAATTTTTACTAAGGATTTACTAAAGAACTGCGACAAATTAATGAATATTTTTAGTTATGTAGACTGCGAAAAAGGATTTTTTTTGCACAAGCTTTTGGTAAATTAATTAGCCAGTTTCATGTATTTGTACAATATCCATTAAATATCTTTGTAGTCTTTTAAGAATTTGCTGAACAACCACCGCAATAAATCGATAAATATTTTTAGTAATAAAAGCTACGCAAAAAGATTCTGTAACAATTATTAGTCTTACAATTATTATAAAATAAAATTCGAAATTTTAAAAACTACAGAAACTTTTGATAGACTAACTAATTAGTTTCATGTATTTGTACAATTTTTATTAACTATCTTTGTAGTATGAATATATTTTGCAAAGTACCTATCTAATTACTGAACAGCTTGAATAAACTAAATAAATATTTTTGATTATGAAAACTACGAAAAAGGATTTTCGACAAATTATTATTCCTACAATTTTAAATGATTTTAATTAGACATAAAAACGCAAGTTTAAAAGCAAATATATTTTATGTAAATAAATATTTATTTTAAATAAAAAGGCTTTTTAATGAGAGGCGTACGGCTGGGTAGAAGAACAATTTGCCCCCTCTAAATTCTACGCCACTGGTGTAATCGTCATTTTAGTACGATTCTCGAGTTTTTGATCATTTTTTACGAAAATAATGTACTCTTACTCCATAACGATAAAGTAATTATTTTTCGAGATAATTAAAGACAAGGCTACGGCTGCACAATATTCTGATTTGAATGTTTAATTTACTGTTCATATTCGTATTGATCATTTCGGCATTTTCACTCAAAATTGCAAGGGTTACGTGAAATATGATAAAGAAATATTAAACAGTATCAAAATAATGGCAAAAAATTACTTTAAACATTTGAAATAAAACACCTTGTAACTCAGTAAGGAGACACATTTTATCTAAGTGTTACAGGTTAAATCTGCATATTTTGGGCCAGGGATTCTCCAGTTAGCGTATGTACAATTATTAATGAAACACCCTGTATAAATACCATGTAATGTGTTTAAAGGGACTTTTGAAATATTATAAATTAAACCAATCAGTTAAATTCACTTTTCTCGTAACAAAAGCAAGGGCCTTTTATGGTAATTTAATGATTTACATACGTCTTTGATTAGCTCAATTTCATGTATTAGAGCAATTATTGTTAAATATCTTTTTAAGAATTTTAAGAATTGACTACATAGCTACACTGCATTTTAAAAAAATAGCTCTGGTTATGAGGACTACGAAACAAACATCTCCAACAATTACTCTTAATGGCATCCATTAATATCAGTTAAAATCACATTTCTCGTTCTAAAATAGCGCTTTTTATTGCAAATTAGCTAATCAATTTAGTGTAGCGCAATTGTTCAAATAGTTTGTATTCCTTTGAATAAATTATAGCATAATTTTCATAAAATCCGGCTTTAAATCAACAACAATTGGTCATTTTTAAAGTAAATTTAGTTCACTGCGTAGTCAAAATAACCCAAGATAAGCCCATCAAAATTAACAAAGTCGAAATTTTAAATCCAGCTTAAAATTTTGGCAATGCCCAGTACTGCTAGCGCAGTTTCGGTTTAGATACGATAAAGCAACTGCCTCACAGTTTCCATCAAAAAAAGAGCGCGTTTGAATAACCGTGCCACCAAATTTCATAAAAATATTCGATACATCGAATCGAGTTAATTTAGCGGAAGCGAAAAATGCTATTAAGTTATTGAAAGCATATTTCAGGAAGTAGGTAAAGGAACGTAAATGTAGCGTGTGAGATACGTTTTGGGTTCAGTCATTCGATGCAAGTATTCGTTTTCTAACTGTGGTCGCATAAAATTGAAAATAATTCGGAGATGCCCTTTTTCTTTATTTATGGGAAATCGATCGTTTTACTTTGAAGCGAATTTTTATTTTAGAATCCTGTGTTTAAGACTTCGAATTTCTGGTTAAATAATTCTTGACACATTACAAAAACCACAGAAATAGAAACAAAATTTGTGAAAAGCAATTAATTCGGAAACTAAGCAAAACAATTCAGATTTTAGATTTGTTAGGATCCGACGCCGTTACGGGCACAAGGATAAAGAGGAGAAGATTTGTTAGGTTTATTACAAAAATGAGAAAAATCGCAAAATGCCACGAAATATGTTGGACAAAATATTCTAAGGGGTAAGATGGATTTATCTGGGTGGCATTAATTCTAAAATAAATATCAACACACGAAACGATCCTTTTACAGCGAAAACACAACCGTAAATTCCTAGCAGGAATTTTTTGTACGCCACTGGTTATATTCTAAAACAGAATAGTTTATTCTCACATTTAAAACATTCCAGTGCAGGTTATTGCAAATGGTATATAAATAAATTGCAGCAACCTTAACATTTTAACAAATCACGCAAAGATGAACGAGAATGACAATTTCAGGTTCGATATAATTGATTATACGAACCTATCAGAATTAGAATCATCAGATAAAAGTCGAGTGTCACGTTTGTAAATGTCTTAAGTAACATCACGCATTACCTTAGGGGTTATTGAAGTTCAAGTAAATATCAGAAATTTATATTTGTAAGCAAAGGAATTTCTTAGGTTTTTTAAATAAGTAATAAAAAATTATTTTCTTGTGCGGCAATTAAATTCAGAAACAAAATAATAATAATTTAGTTGTAAAAAAACTAAATAAAGTAAAATAATTCTTAGTATTTTTTGTTTGCGCGAATCAAATTACGTCTGGGTTTTGTTGAATAAATCATAAAAACTAATTTTCAAGTGGAGCAAACAAATTTTCATTCGAAAAAAAATTTTAAATTAAAAGTAATAATAATTAGGTTGTACAAAACTAAATAAAGTATTAGTATTATGTCTACTGCCAACGTAATGCCTTTCTTACTTCTACAAAAAATTAATGAAGAAGCGAAACTATAACAACATCGAACAAGCACAACTTTAAATTGAACATCCTTGCAAAAAAAGCAAAATATACAAAAGCGGTATTTTATAACATGATAATATTTATGTAATTAAATTCAGTAAATAAGGTTGTTAAGATTTCAAGTCTGTCTAAGTTTGAAGCTTTCAATTATAAAGTTCTAACAAGCAATTATACTTTTATGCACAGTGCATTCACGTAAACATAGGTAAGACATTATATCGTCGTACCTGTATTACAAGATTACAACTAAAAAAGTTTAACCTTTTTTTTCCTAACAAAATTTGGGCTTTCACCAGCACTTGCCAAAATAGAATTAAATATTAACTAATAACTCGTTGAATGTAAATTTACGGAGATAGATCAGTTTTCAAATAAATCGAAAAGGTGGCGAAAAATCCAATTAAGAAATATGAAATGTCAAACTCGCCACAGCAAATTCTCAGAAAATACTTCAAATTCTGGATTCAAAACTGATTTTAGACTATATTCAAGAAAGTTAAATCAAATTTCTAAATCATGGTTGCAAATCCAAGTTTAAAACTTCTGTTGAATTTCAGTTTAAAGCTTAATAACTAAAACGAAAAAATTAAAGCTTTTGATTTTTTATAGAGAAATACTCTGAAAGGAAACAGGTTCCGACTGGCGTGGCGTATAATTTTCAATTTGGATTTTAAAATCTCAATTTTCGAACTAGGTTTTGGGCCTAAGCGAGACTCAAATCTCAAATATTGGATTTAACGATTCGATTAATAATATGGCTACTGAACTTACATTTGAATCTATAATTATTACAATTTCTTTTATAAATGTTCTAACGAAAGCTTTTTGAGGTTCAACGCAGGGTGCACTTAAACCACGACTCATACTTCACTTAATCCAAAGTTTTAATCGGCTTAAGCTAAGCTCCCGCCTAAATCTGTATAGAAATACTGAGCCTAATTTTAGGAAAATAGACAAATTATTAGTGCGTATCTAAAACTAAAACAACTTGCGCACTCTGAATGATGATACACCTGCAGAATCCCTCCGATAATTAAAACGATATAACTAAATACGCGATGCAACTTTGAACTAACAACCAGTTAAGCATTTTCCGAGTGAAATAATGGGGTTTCATTCGACCCAAATCAATCAGGCCCGTCTGCACTGAATTTTATGCCCAATTTGGTGCAGAAAGAAGCATTTTGGTTTGTTTCTATGAGTATTTAGCTTCGTTTTTTAAAATAAGTGGACCGAAATTTCAATTAATTTAAGCCAGTTAGTTTAGTAAATATGCAATGCGAACGAACTATCAGGGCTTAAATTATTTTCAAACTGGGGCGGCGCGGCGTTAGAAATTCTTCCGGTGTGAAGAAAAAAACCTAATATGTTTCCAAGCTCAAGGTTTACTAAAATAACTTTTATTCGAATTCAGAAATTTTCCTGCCAATACCTGGCTGCAGATTTGATTCTATCTTTGTAAAAATTCAAATGTTATTAGATTTTCAAATCTACATCCACGGCTTTACATTCGCCTTTGAGTATAATACGCCAATAACTTACAAAGCTTTCCGACACACGATGCCAACAAAGGTTATGAAGAAATACTTTCATAGCGGGTTATAAAAGATTTATTTAAATCCAGCTCATTTCTTAAAAGACTTGCAAAATTAGGTGGGCATAAAGAAAGCCTCAAGATTTTATGGTGGGCTGTTAAATATTTTAAGTCGGCGATAATAATTTTTCAATCAAACGAGGCGATGATTTTAATTTATTATGTTTCTTGGGCCACCTAAGTCTCCTGCAATGAAAATTTAACTCTTCAAAGGATCAAAGTAGTTTCTATATAAAATTAGTTTTTTCGAGTTCTATCAACATAAACTAAACTTTTAAAGGTCGTTTGATTATGTAATTAAACAACTGGAGGTAATTCCCAATCGTGTAACATAAGACTATTGAAACAGGCGAGGTCAGTTGTGTTTAGTTTCAGTGTTTAACGGAAACTTTCTAATCTTAGCTTTTAACTTAACCCTCATCAAAAGTGACTCCAGCTACTCAAATTCGGTCCTTCACAGGACGAAAATAAAAAGGTCGTTCAACTTGCCCGGGTTGTTTCAAATGTAATGGTAGATGTTTAAAACTTTAAAACAAACAGTATATTTTGTCCTTTGTGGTGTGAATACCATGTAAAGCCTAAGTACCCTTTATACAGTTGGAATTAAATATTCAAACAACGAAGTGGATGGGGTCAGTTTTAGAAATTATTTAAACATTCTTACCACCCCTCTCACGCTTACTCTATTTTTCCTAATAATAAGGCTGAGCTTCGTGCTTTAAGAAGTACCCCTAAACTGCATATTATACTAAAGACTTGAGAACTCGTCGACGTTCTCATCCAGCTTGACATGGGTCACCATACATCACCTTAATACTTAAACTAAGGGCAAGAGAGAGCCACTGATTTAAGGTTAAACTAAGTGAAAAAACAAGGATGTAAAAAAGTTTTTGTCAATTAATTTCCAAATAATTCGAGTCCTGGGTCGTATCGAGAAAATGATTACAGTAATGTTAAATAATTCCTGTATACATATAAAAAATATTCTTACAAGAAAACATGTAACAGAAAACCACATACCTGGCTGATTTCGTAGATATCCACTCTTTACAGCTCTTGAGGACAAACTCACATCCTAAACCTTTCCCCCATGACATGGGTTCTGCCATGCTGTAATTCGCACGATACCAACCAGTGTCCTCCATAAGAGCCAAGGTAATTCTAGATATGATGGGATTCTGCGTATGAGTGCCAGTCATTGCTTCATTCTGCACCAACAAAACCACCAAAATTACAAAACAACCGAAATAAACTTCCAACAAAAGTTACCTCGAATATACGTTTTTCCCAATGTGTAAGCGCGGTTCCTTCTTCTCCTTGATCTTCAAGCTCGGCACCTTCCAATTCTGAGCAGTTGAAAAACTCCCGAACTTCTTTAACCACAGTTGGAGTGACTATCATTTGCATGTCCCTTGGAATAACTCCCGATTTTACGTACCAATGCTTTCTTCTAATGGTTTGGATTACCCTGTCGCTCCATTGATAAGTCTGTAACCTACACGAATTTATGCGATAAAAATTCTGCTTGCGTTAAAAATTACGTACTTTTCGTTCAAGGCTGGTTTTCCAGTATCGGGACGTCTTGGAGTTAATGGGTTTCCTTCATTGTCTCGGTAGAAGGCGTACAAGCTAACCGAAAATCCTAAAGCGTGGAGAATCTCGTGTTTTACTGTTGATAACAATGTTTCGAGTTCTTGGGGCTTGGTGCTGATGCTATTAGGACACAGATTAGCATGTCCGGCGATTGGCCTGGAAAGAATTTTTATTGGTAGTATTTTGATTGCGCTTTAAAAATCCAATACAGTAGAGATTAAAATTGTAAGGGAAATTCAAGGCCACTATATTGTGCTATTTTTTTAACATGATGTTGATTACTACAATTCTTGAAACGCTGCTAACAGTGTCGGACTCGGGAGCCGGGGCAACCGCAAAATGCTCAATAAAACCCCAAAATGTAGGGCTCCTGTCACACAAGACATTTCTGAATCCCAATCTCTAAATCCCCATTGAAGAATTTAAAAAGTCGGATATTTAATAAAATTACACAAGGATATAATATATAACCTTGTGTAATATACATATATATAATTTAAGATATAACCGGCAAATTATTCCATGCCTACGGCATAATTTAATCTCTCATATAGTATTAATGTGGGTGTGTATAAATTTCCTATAAAGCAGATACAACCGGAGATCAAACAAACCCAAATTTAATTAAATGAACTTATGACCTATTTTGAATTCATGTGTTTACACCACAAATGTTGCACGTAACCCACAGAATGATTTAGAATAGATCATTATTAAACTCAAAGCGAACACAATTGATATAAAATGAACCACAAACAAACGTGAGAAGAACCGGAAGAAAAACATAAGTTGTAAATCAACAATCAAAAGTGAGAAAATATCGACAACAATTGAAAAATATATAAAAAATAAACTGATAGATGGACGTCAGAAAAAATGGATGGATGAATGAACGAATGCATGAACGGAAGTACATATGGAAGGACGGATGGTCGGAGGAAGGGAGGAAAAGAGAAGATGGCAAGGAACAACGAGATAAAAGTAAAAAAGCGAAGAAAAGTGGCTAACCACTAAAGAGAAAGCCAGGAGAGAAAAGCAGAAGAAAGGTGCTGGAAGGTAGATAATAGGGAGGGATTTAGATTTTGGAAAAGGCGCCCTGTCGGACAAAGGGCAGGTAAAAGGAATAAAAGAGTAGATGAAGTGATGGATAAATGAAGTAGGAGCGAAGGAGAAAATAAGAGGGGAAGAGAATGTAAAGGTAACGGGCAGAAAAAGGTGGTGGGAGGAAACGAGACATATGTCAGCATACAACGCTTTAATCCTCAAACTAAGCGTAAAAGACGGCCACTAATTTAACGTTTAACCAGGTTAAAAAGTATAAATAGAAAAAGAAATGGACAGAGAAAAATAGGGAAGGAGAAAATGAGGGGGGATGGGGATGTAAACGTTTATGGCAGAGAGGCAGAAGCAAGCGAAAGGAAGGAAAAGCAGGAGGAAGGTGGTGGAAGGTGGTGGAAGGAAGAGAAAGAAGAGGAATTTGAATTTAGGGAAGGATGCCCTGTCGGACAAAAAGAAATGTGGAAAGAACGCAGGTAGAAGCAAAAAGGAGCTAGATGGAGTGATTGATGACTGAAAGAATGCACGAAAATATATATTGACGGGCAAATAAATGACGGAGGAAAAGAGGGACTGAGAAAATACGACGGGAATAGGATGTAAACATAAAGAGCAGAGAGGCAGAAGGAAGAGAAGGAGGAGGAATTTGAAATTTGGGATGGACGTCCCGTCGGACGAAAGAAAAGGTGGAAATAACGATGGATGAATGAAGGAACGGATGGACGGAGGTATAAATACAAGGACGAATAGACAGAGAACGAGAGGGGAAGAGGATGTAAGAGTAAAGAAGAGAGAGGCAGAATGAAGAGGTAGGAAGGAAAAGCAGGAGGAATTTGGAATTTGGGCAGAACGCTGGAACGGACGGACGTAAGGAAGGGGTGGAAAAGGGAAGGGAGGACGACAAGTAAAAGAGAAAAATGAGTTAGCGTGAAAAGAAACAAGAAAAGGAAAGGTTCGAAAACTCTGAGAAAAATACGAAATCGAAGTGAAGGAAAGAAACGACCTGAAAGAAAATCTAGATATGAATACAACTTAGAGAAAGTATAAATAGAAAAATGAAATATCAAAGGCTGAATATCTAGTCAAGCAAATTTCCTGGTATAACCACGTTTCTAAGAATTCACAACTTCGAAAAACATTTATTGAAAACTGCAGTACGATATAATTTTGCGGAAGTTATTATTAGATCGCAAGCAAACTAGTCACGGTGATAAGTACATACCACAGTTACTGGATCATTTTTCAATCACAAAAGCATTACTTGTATTCATAACCGACTTTATTTCTATCGGAATGAAAATCATCAAAGCTTCTTTTATAGAAGTGCGAAGAAACGTTCTTTTAAAAGCGAATTGAAACCTCGGCAATTTAATTTAAATAAAAAGCGTGCATATTAAAATAAATAAAATAAGCAAAACCCCTTAATTCTTCGCCGATTAGGAAATCTAAAAATCACTTAAAAAAATATTAAAAAACAAAATTGAATTTTTAGGAAGTATCTACGAAAGCAAATACCTATCAAGAGCGGCTTCCTGTTGACAGTGGGCAGCATAAGCAACCGTTAGTGATTTATTGCATCTATCGGTTTGCATGGCAGATACGTAGAACACGAAATCAAAATCCTTGATTCCTTCACCGGACGTGGAATCCTTAGCAACGCCACAATCTTGACCGGTTGCGTTGCATGTTCTGCATACATCCAAATGCTCCTCGGGCACTTCTACTTCACCGCACAGAGTCTTTTCCTTGCATGTATCGATGCAATGAGTTAATGAATCTTTTACGAATACTTGAGTTTCGATGCATTTTCTGGAACAAAGCATTTATTTTATTTTAACTCGGCATTGCATTAAAACTAAATTATTTGCTCTTGTTTGTTTTTGGAAAAATCGGTATTAAAGTGTAGCAAAAATTTGAAGGAAAATTTTGTTTACTAAAAGGATAAAAGTGACTGGAATCGGCTTGTTTTAATTGAAATTCCGATCTTTAAAAGGACTTAAGCTATCAAAAGCTCAAAATTGAATTTTAGGGAGAAAGGCTGTCCTTTCTTCGAAAGATTTCAAAGGGCAAAGATTTATTAAAACCATTTTATAAGAATGTGTTTCTTTTTCTGGTTTCGAAAATCATACATTTGTAGGTTTATTTAAAATACTTTAAAAATTAAATAAGAAAGACTTCAGTATAAACTTTTCAACAAATTCCAAATAAACCACGTAAAATCAGCTTATTTTCACTCAAGCCTTTTTATTTAGGCAAATATCAAAAATAACAAACCGAACCCTCTCAGAATAATCCATGAAACCTTTTAGAATGAGAGAAGCGAACTTTATTCTCAAAGAAATAATGGGAATAAACTTACCTCGTTAACCGAATCACGTCTTCCACTTTCCGCACAAATAGAGCTTGTTCCCAGAAATGGACAGCTTGTGGTAAAATTGTATTCTGGAAAGAAACAAAGTTGTTATAAACATAACCAGATCTTACCAATCATGTATTCGATAATAAAAATGTTTACATAATGGTACGTAAAATTCTTTTCGTGTAACATTTTATTTGCTGTATTTAATTCTTGGTGTCAACGTTTTCGTCGTTTTCTTTTATAAACGATTTGTATTATTGTATATTACTTTAAGCAAAGGCAAACCAACAGTGAGAAAATAAAAGAAAACTTAAAACGAAGTCTTGGCTAATGTAATAACCGTCTTAAGTTAAGGTCCAAAGATATGTAAGAATCCTACACTCCACACAATACAAGTAAAATGCGTTTCCGATATGAGAACTCATTAAAAATTGTAAGAAAATTATTTCTCAATAATTAAAACTTCTGCATTATTATAAGTTAAGGAGCTTGCATTCAAGCTATGTTTTAATTAAAGTCGATTTCATTGCAGTCGCTTTTGTACACTAAAATTAAAACTTTCAAAAGAGTTTCAATTATAAGAGATTCAAGACAACAAAGTTAACGGCGTCGGCTCATTTAAATTACGTTTTAAATTATAGTTCTTAAAATAAAATGCGCTCAAGAGCTAAGGGGTAAAAAATTAGGAGAATGCTTTATTGAAGACTGCATTGTTTTATTACTGAACTTGCAAAAAACCCTTGAAGGAATCCAATTAAATCTTCTAAGAAATTTACGTTTTATAAAATTTACAACAGGCGCATTTTAGAATACTTTTGAGAATTTTTAGGTGTTGGAAATTGTAGCAAGGATTCGATATACAGAGTTTTTAAACATAAAACTATTTTTTTTTCTGTTTTTCCTCGATGAGTTACCAAAAAGGTCCTTTCGTCTTCCCTTTTTCCTTTTCCTCGATCACTCACCCAGAAAACCCCCTCCCTCTCTTCATTTCTTTTTCTCAATCATTCTCCCAAAATTCATCATTCCTTTCATTGTTCTTGGTCGTTAGCCCTTTCTTCTGCCCCATCATTCACCCAAAAAACCCTTTCCTCTCCCTTTCACTTTTCTGCAATCGTTCGTCCAGATGGTACTTTCCTTTTTACTTTTCTTTCTGTCGATCGTTCACCTAGAAAACCCTTTTTCCTCAATGGTTCATCAAAGAAGTTCTTTGTACTTCCATTTCTTGCTCAATCGTTCGTGGAGAAGTTGTTTTGCTCTTCTCTTTCCCATTATTTATCTAGGAAACTTTTTCCTCGATTCTTCGTCCAAAGGCTGATTTCCATTTTCTTTTTATTTCTTGCAATCGTTCACCTAGAAAACTCTTTCTTGTTCTATTTTCGTTTCCTCAATGGTTCAGGAAAAAGGCTGTTTGTTCTTCAATTTTTTCCTCGGTCATTTACCAAGAAGCTCCTTTGCTCTTCTATTTTTGTCCATCGTTTACCTAGAAAACCTTTTCCTCAATCCTTCGCGAAAAGCTGATTTCCTTTTATTTCTTTCGATCGTTCACCGAGAAAACTCTTTCCTTTTCTGTTTTCTTTTCCTCAGTGGCTCAGCAGAAAGGCTCTTTCTTCTTCCATTTGTTCCTAGATCGTTCACCAAGAAACTCCTTTGCTGTTCTCTTTTCATTTTCGCGATGATTCATCTAGAAAAAACCTTTTCTTCGTCTTTTTTTACCTTGATCGAAAAACCTCTTCTTCGCTTTTCTTTCCTTTGATCATTTACCTAGAAAATCCGTTCCTCTTCTCGTTCATTTTTCTCTATAGCTGACCCAGAAAGCTCTTTCCTCTTCCAGTTTTCTTTTCTCAATCGTTTCAAGAAAACGTTATTTATTCAATAGCCTTGAACACGTCTTGCTTCCCTTGATTCTGATTCTTCTATTGGATACAGTTTAGAATTTTTTATCTTTCCTATGTGTTTCCTAACTTTGATGTATTTTATCTTGAGTAAGTTTGCTTGTTCGCTGTATCATTTTGTAATTATCACTTTCATTATTCTTTTCCGAGTGTTCATACAAGATAATGCCGAATTTCCTTTTTGTCCCATGAAAGCTTTCTCAAATGTTAATTTTCATCATTTCATGATATAAGTTGAATCATTTTTGATTTCTGCTACATTTAAATTCTATTTCAGCAGTTAAAACTTTAAAGATCGTTGCTGTATCGCATTATATTTCCTCGTTACACAGAAAATTCCAATAAAACCAGAAAAAAACACAATACCTTAAATCATATTACAAAGCTTAAGATGTTGAAAGTACATAAAACTTCCGAGACGCAAAAAAGAAAACAAAACTGAAATAAGTTAGACTTCCAGAGTTTTAGTAATAATGTTCTTCATAACTTTTTCAAAATGTCTGTCAAAAGCTGAAATTCCTTAGGCAATATTCATTACTTCCCGTTTCGTATAACAATTTTGATACAACTCTACAAGAAACTCCTAAGGACAAAAGAAACCACAAAAGTTCCTAACTTAGGGGAAAGTCGTTGAAAGCAATTTCACCTCTTAGATTTTATTTGGAACACAATATAAGAAAATATCTCCTATTTTCAGCCACTTGTATTAGTAAACTGAGGACTATTTAAGAACGGCGACCCTAAATTCCCCCTGCCTGAAATAACAATCACCTGGGAATTTCAATAAAGATTGTAAATCGACTGTCAACTGCATGCGAAATCTGAGATTACCTTGGGATTTGGGTTTAGCTGTTTGTTTCTCTTTGGTTTTACTTCAGAAGTGAGAAACAACCCGAGTCGAACTGTTCTAAGTTGCTTGATGACGCGACTTTTCACATCAATGTCTGCGAATTCTCATTGAGAATATTTGCTTTGAAGCTTTCAACTTTAATCGCAAGTTTATTTATACAGGGGTACAAAAGAAATTTGATGATCAAAAAAGTTCTCGAAGAATTATTGGAAAATTAATGATAAGTTTTTAAGTTAAGGTTTCTGCTAATTTTCCTTCAAGAAAATAACCCAAAAATAAGCAACGTAATATATTTGGCATTTATTTTCTGCCTGATTTGCAGTTAAACGTAATGTAAAAGAAATCCAATAAATCAACATTTTACATACTTTCCTGCTACATTTTATCCCATTTACCTTCTTACGAATAAAACCCACACAAGTCAATTACTATAATAACCATCCGACTCTAATTTAATAATCTTCAAACTTTTAACACAAAGGGCCGGATTCTATCTTAATCAAGGTATTCATAGACTAACCAAATTTATAGTTTATGAAATGTACAGGATACAAACGTACTTAATATTATACAGGGAATAGAGTGAATAGTTACCAATTTCAGTAGAATACGTGATGGCCAACGGATTTAATTAATTACCTTTGTAACACTACAAATTGCATTTAAATCCTGAAACTAACCTTGTTTGCCTGTGTAAGTGTCAATTAACGTTTAAATATTGTTGTTTGCTCTGTAAATAATTAAACGTAAAAACAAACGTAACAAATACGCACAGCTAAACAAACAAATACAACGACAACATATTAAGACGATCTGTGCTGAAGGACAGAAGTATGTTGAACACAATAATACCAAAGACATGTATAGACTAATTAGACAAATAAATAGAAAATTTAGACCTAGTAATTGGATTGCCCGAAATAAAGGAGGAGAGAAAATAACAGGCATCAAGAGAGTTTTAGAAGTTTGAAGAGATTACTGCGAAGAATTGTTTAATGACGACACACATGCGGAGAATGTGGAAACGGAAGAAGAGGAACCATTCGTACTAAAAGAAGAAGTCAGATTCGCAATAAGAAAGCTCAAGCCTGACAAATCACCTGGTATAGGCAGCAGCCCCTCAGAAGTAGTTAAAGCTATGGGGGAAAGTGGAGTAGACATCTTCCACAAGATTATTCAAAAAATATGGACGAGTGGATGTTGGCGGAGTAAATGGACGAAGTCAATGTTCATCCCAATACACAAAAAGGGATCCCGAGAACAGTGCGAGAACTACCGCCTTATTGTAATTTTATTAACTATTCTTAATAAAAGACTAAAAGCATATATTATGTCCTGGCAAATACCACCGATACAAGCAGGCTTTGGTAAGGGCAGAGGGACTCGAGTACATATTCTGAACCTGAGACAAATTATAGAAATAATTGAAAAATTAGCCAATCAATTTCAAATATTGACACAATTTTTACTAAGAATCTTTGTAGTCCTTTAAAAAATTATTGAAGAGCTGCAATAAATTAATAAATATTTTATTATAAAGACTACGAATTTATGAACTTCGGTAGTGAACTTGATAACACCAACTAACATAATATGTTAATATTTTACTGCAGTTGCTTCTCAGCTTGCACAATTTGTCTCTTGTTACTACGATTCTGATTATGCCACGTCGAAGGGCGAAACAAGCAACATCTGGCATCAAAAGCCAGACGCAACCCTATCCTACTATAAATTTTGTAACCGCATAAGTGAAATTCTAAGAGAAGAAAATTACGGTACAAGCTGGGTGTATATATACGCCTAGGAAATCCAGAGGCAAAATGTCGTACCCTACGATTGAATCATCAAGAGTATTAGCACTAATTATGAAGACGCCTTGCAATTTAATTCTGCAAGGCAGCATTTCAGCACTTGTGCCAGGCGTAATGCAATCGCACAGCTAGTACGCTGTTTCTTTTGGGGAGATTTTTTTATTTTCCGATAACCGATTTGAAGGAGGTTTAGTTGTTACGATTGCTTCTCTTGTAGTATTTTTTCTAGTTCCGGGTGCGTTATTTTCAATTCTAAGGATTTATTTATCAGTTTGATACTTTCGTATCATTCTTTCTCAGTTGAATAAGAGCTAAGTTGATCGTTTTTTAATGTTATTCTACAGCGTTCCAAGTAAAACATTCTCAGAAATGTACAATAGACAAACCCTCTTTTTCTCATTAAATAAACTAACAAATATTCCGAATACAAGGTTCGTAATATAAGTAAATGTCGCTGAAAACTGCAACTTTAATTTATTTGAAGAGTCACTCTGGCATAAGCCACAATTAGAGAAATAAGGTAGCAGTTGGCTTTGTCACAAACCAAGCCAAGTTGCAACTCAGCCACCTCTCATGTCAAGGCCCATGATCAATAAATCAAAGTAATTTGAATTTTAGGCTGTAAGCTACGACAGCTTAGAATGTTTTTTCACTGGTTAGACTTTTCCCAATAAAGTTAAAAGAAATTTATAGCCCTGATGGTCTCATTACAGACAACTATGTGGAGAATGTAGGTATTTGTTGCACATAACTGAAACTTAATGGCAACTTGTGCTGCAAATTAACGGCAAAACATTAAACGTTCCGTAAACAATTCCTGTTCATCGCTAATTCCTCGAACGTCCTTTGATATAAACTTAAAAGGAAATCGGCGAAAAAACTACTGGTGTTACCCGATCTGTTTGCTACTTGCAAGTTAACAGACTTCGAATGAAAAATAAATAAAAGCCCAATAGAATAGATCACATACTAACTACTTCTCTTTGTTTCCCCCTTTTAAGAAGTTTATGGGAATCGATTTCATTCATTTGCCATTGACATAATGTTTTACGAACGTGTTAGAAGACTGGGGGCTTTTAAATGGATAACCACATGCAGAAAATAGGGAGAAAGAGTCAATTGCGGGAAAGTTAATACATAAATCTAGAACTTCTAGAATTTTGTGATGGGGAAAAGGTGTACCTGGTTTGAACCCTGCTTTGGATAGATCTTTAATAGATTAAGGCTTGGTAAATACTAGAATTAAGGTTATTTTAAAATTAGGTACTTGACACACATTTTCTTCCGTTATTCTTCTCTAAAAAACATAATAAAAAACCTACACGACCAGCTTCTGAAAGCACTAAAAATACCCAAAACCATTCTCAAGGAAATAATAAAGTCTTCAATATTTACACCCTTCAAATTAATAATGTGTAATAGACATCAAAAACAGCACCAATCTTGAGTAATAACTCGAAGCTAAACGTTTAATTACATCACAGGCTACAGCACAAGGTGTTTGATATTGGTGTTTTCGATTATGAGTGTGTTTGACACAACAGCGAAGCGAGCAACAGCTGCTATCACAGCAGCCACAGAATCGCAAGCAAATCAACTTGCGAGGCAGATCTTAAAACTGATATCAAAGCGAGCTCTAAAAACTAAAGAATCCATTTCATTCTCAACATGTTCATTAACTGGTTCGACTGATCTATACATATAAGGGAAACCGCTTCCTGAATTATTCCATTAGCGAAGTACCTAGAACTACATAACAACTATGCTGGAACTGTATTTGGTTCGTGTAACCGAAAATTATTACTGGTAGTCTATTAAAACGCCACGGAATAATTTTGTGCAAATGTACGAACGTCGAATGTTTTGGTAAATAATTAGAGAATTCGTGGGATTTTTTAAATGTTTTCAGTACAGTCGATGAATGCAGTTTTTAGAAAGGAACTTCCATTTAAACTATACAACAAAATACTTTGGCTAACCAGTAGCTCACGGAAATTTAAAAAAAAGTAGATAGTAGGTTTTATTGACAGGCTTTGAGGTCGACATAACATGTGATAACTTTTTTAATTTTAAACCAAGTCAATTAAAAGTATTTGCCGATCATTTTTCTCGATTTCATAACCCCTTTCTCATTCTAAATAGGCAACCACCCATACTTCCCAGGTTTGACTCACGGCGTGTAATATGTGCTGCCTAACCAGAGCCAAAAAGGGGTTACGAGCTGTATATTTGTCTTAGCTACTTTCGACTTTCGGTCGGCTACGTATAGAACGTAGAACAGTGGACCCAAGACACTGCCTTGGTGTACTCCACATTTTATTGGAAATTGGGTGATACCTCTTCATTGACTCTGATTCTAAATTCTCTACTGCTTAGATAAGATTTTAACAGATTAAAGTAAGTTATGGGTAGGAGTTCTTTGATCTTATATAGTAACTTAGTATGCCAGACTTTGTCAAACGCTTTATGGACCTCTAGAAATACTGACGATTTTTTTTTGTTCAAGTGCTTGATTTCCCTTTGTTCCTAATTCTATGGATTTGCTTTATGGTGGAGTGGCTTTCCCTGGAGATAAACTGATCCATTCTTCAGTATTTGAATCGGAGTTTATCCTTTGCCTTTGCGTCTTTCAAGTAGTTTTGGTTCTTTACCGGGTTTGAGGATTAGGATTATTTCAGCAGTTTTTAGTTGTTTCGGCCAATATTTTTGTATTATGATAGCATTAAAGATATATGTAAGTAAGACTAAACCTTTCCTGGATATCTCCTTTAACATTATCGGTGTCACTTTATCTATGCCTGGAGCTTTGCGAAGATTTAGTAAACTGATTTCCTTTTGGACCTCTTTTGGAGTGAAGATGTGTTAGTATCCAGAACCAAAAAAGGGTTACTAGCTAACATGGACACACTGTGTATTTGTCCCACTACTTTCGGTTTTATCTGACACAAATAAATATTTATTTGTAATTATGGGTGGTAGGTATAACGAAGGACAATGTTTTTTCCCCCAAAACGCGTTGATATTGTAACTTTGTAAACTACTAAGAAATCACAAAACCAGACACTTGCACTGATTTAATCCATCAGTTGGTCAGTCTTTTGTATAAATAATTAAATTTAGTAGATGGACAAACAATCTAATAAAGCACAAGGTATTTTATTCCTGTCGACTTGTAGCTATCGATTCTTGTTGTACGTCCAATTTCGGCGAAAGCAATAGCGTTTTATTTCACCAAGTTACGATTTTAATTCCATTAGTTTGGACTACGTTTCGAGACACTATTAGGAAGTCGAATTCGGTCCAGTCTGGCCCTGAAATTCTTAAGCTTTGTGAAAATCCTGGCTTTACTTGGTTTATAGAGTAGAGGAGCACATTGCAAGTAACAAACTTGTAATTGAATTCAAGCAAAAAATAATTTAGGCCTTTTAATTTGAAATAGGGCGTCCTTGTAAATTTTTGATCAAAGAAAAAGCATTCTTGTATATTTAGGGCGTGAAAATGCACGTAGAAATATGGAAATTTCATATATTTGTCTACCACAATTATTACTCTCATTTACAAAACGTATTTTCACCACCTCCATTTCACTATTATAATCACTAGGTATATGTATAACAAATTTCTTCTCAAATTTAATTAAGACAAGTCCCCGGAGCCTTTCGAATATAATTTATTTTAGTTAAGTCAAAGCTTTCGTGATTTTCAATTACTTTTTTATGGCAGTTTTAATCTGATAATTTAGGGACCTAATTTTTCACTCGGGTCGGACGTCTCATTTCCATACTCCAATCTTTTATACTTGGTTTAATTCCAAAAGTTTTTATTGGAATTTTCTGCAATAAACCCACATTTATTTAGATCTCCAAATTATGTACTTTATTTTTCGAAAATCTTTTTGAAAGCAAAGGTTGGGGTATGTATTACAATGTCCCAACAAATGGTTTTGAATTCCTTTCCTAAAGATATATTTAGAATTTAGAATTAATTTATACCAAATGAAAGCATATACGAAAAGTAAACAAACGTAAAAGTTAGTTTGAATTACTATCTTGTTAACAATATTGCGACGTATAAATTCCCCCCGGTACATTAGTTTACTCGTATTTAAGTATCGCCACATCCTTTTTGACTTTTCATTACATGAAACAACCCCAGATGTTTCTGTCCTAAAAGCAACTCCTAAGAATGTCTGCATTTTCGTCATACTTTTAACAGTCCGTCACATCGAGTTTATGGTATCCAAGCTCATCTTGAAAAAACACTTTCCTTTAACGCCGCAACCTTCAGTTTTAACGATTTCAGAAAGGGGATTTTCAGTTGGCAACGCTTTAGTGGGTGTACGTTCGTTTATTGAAGAAGACAATTTGTACGTGATCGAATGAATTTCGTAAAAACAATTTTTTAAGAAGCCCATATAACTTAAGTTTACTATTTTTCTAAAAACAGGATCGATAGGAGGGACTTATAATGAAAAAAATCGCTTTCGGCGGGTTAAAAAGATCAACAATGCTTTATAACCAAGGCCGTAAGAAAGAAAAATGAAAAGGAAAGGATAATCTAAATTAAAGAGGGAAGAGGCGGAAAAGTTTACGAAAGTGAAGAGGAAAAAGAGAAAGAATTACGAGCTTAAGTTAACTACATTTAAATATTTTAATACTCACATTTATCAGTTCGAATCTCTCATCATCTAACCTAGAACAAAATGCAAAAAATTAGTTTTCAAGTTTCAATTATGTAAAAATAAACAGTTTAGGGATTTGTCACAGAAAGAATCAGGAAACAAAAGTTACCCAACATTTGTTATAGAATACAGAAGAAGACTACTAAATTCAATAATCATTGTCTCATTCATCTTCACCAATGTCTCCACAATTGGGGAAACGCCATCCGCCTTTTGCTTGTTTCTCCTCCCAGTAAACGAGCTGTTTAAAACCTGAAAATGTGTTGCAGTTTCACATTTCGTGCTAAATTTTACGCACATAGAATCTTTTTGTAATAATAAGAAAATTGATCAATAAAAAGTTAAGATGAACTGGGTTAATGGAATCGGACGGCTGGATATTAAAAAAATTTTAAAATGACATCAGACTGATAACTGAAGTGTGATTAATTATTTTCTCCTGCATACATGGCGTACACACTGTTATTATATCTAAACTTTTACCTTAAAATTTATATTTACGTTTAAATCCTGAATTTAGTACATACAAGTTTAAAAAATCCGGCTAAGCTGGGATTCGAAACTACGCATTCTTGGTTGCAAAGCAAAAGTCTAAGCCACTAAGCCATCAAAAAATATATCTTTTCATAGTTTTCAGCGCGTCCATTACTGAAGTAATTACTAATCGAAAAAAAAATTAAACAAATCTGCCACCGACTCGAGCAAAAACTTTCCAGTTTTACTGCATTAAAAAAAAACTCAGATTAAAAGTACCTTTTAACTGTTTACGTAGAAATCGGACCACTGTAAGCATCATTATCATGAAACTTCAATCCCTGAGGGCTTTAAAAAGCTTTAACATAAGCTACAACTGTTTTGCAAAAAACTAACAGCAAAAACTACTGAAAGCGCTTTATGGGCGCTATTCAGTAAATGTTGTAGTCTGAATGGGGTTATTAAAACAGCAGCTAATTCATAATGGTTCTACAATTTGAATATCCAAAACACTTTTAGTTGTTAACTGGATTTTGGAACTTTGGATTTACGAACAGTGGTGTAACTGATAATGCGGCTAATCCAGTAGCGCGCGGGGTGCAAGCATTAAGGGGGCACAAAGCCAGTATTTTTCATATTTCGTCTTATTATTTTTTTACAAAGTCCATAAGGTTAGGTCATATTTTTGCATAAAAATTTGCGCAAAGTAAAAAACTTATTTCAAAAACAGTAATGTAGTTACAAAACTTGCTTTAATTTGTTACACCACTGATACAAATGGACCTCTTAAAATCCATAAGCATTTTTAACTCAAATTTCATTGTTGACTGCCATTTGAGTATCTATCTAACCTAACATGCATTCGCATTTCAATCACTTCAAATTTTTAAATTAAAATTCTGGCAACGACCGGGGTTCGGGCCTGTGTCCTTTTGGTGGCAAAATAGTATGCAGCCGTCTATCTAATCTGAAACAGCAGGCCACTAACAAACCCATCTATTCATTATTTTTGTGAATTTTGGGCTATTTCGAGGGCTTCAATTTTTCAAATTAAAACTCCGGCTACGACTGGAATTCGAACCGTGTTCTTTTGGTGGCGAAATAGTGTGCAACCGACTGTCTAATCTAAAACAACAAGCCCCTAAGGAACCCGTATATTTATTGTGTTTGTTAAGTTTTGCGCCATTTGAATCGCTTCAAATTTTTAAATTAAAATTCCGGCTACGACTGTAATTCAAATTGGCAAAACAGTGTGTCTAATTTACAATAACAAGCCACCAAGGAATCTATACATTTATTACTTCTGTTAAATTTTGCGCCATTTCAATCGTTTCAAATTAAAATTCTGGCTACGGCTGAAATACGAACTTGTGTTCTCTTGGTGATAAATAGTGTGCAGTAGTCTGTCCAAACTGCAATAACAGGCCAAGTGAATTTATTATTTTTGTTACTTTTGCGTCATTTCAATCGTTTTAAATTTTGGTTACGACTGGAATCCGAACATGTGTCGTTTTGGTGGCAAAATAGTGTGCAGCAGTCTAACCTGCAAGAACAGGCGAACAATAATTTTTGGGAGTTTTGTGTCATTTCAATCGCTCCAAATTTTTAAATTCAAATTTTGGCTACTACTGGAATTCGAACATGTGTCGTTTTGGTGGAAAAATAGTACGCAGCCGCCTGTCTAAATCTGCAAACATTTCCCCAAATACCCCAAAATTCTTAAACGTCTCGGGCCGATTTTCTGCATAATAAAAGTTAGACTATATAATAATTGTTTGAAAACAACTAAAGCTCCAGTTTTGATAGAGTTTCATGAAAGTAAAGCTTTTATTTTTGATAACTACGATAAATGTATAAATGTCTTATTTAACTTTACTCGCCTCCCGGCAATTTCCGAATGCCACAGAAACTTTCCAACAATTAGTTTAAAAGAAGTTCCTTCGGTTAATTAACTTTAGATTTGATACTCAGATACTTCTTTATCAGTTTAGAAAATCTACGCAATGGATTACATCGTAAACATGGGTTTATTTGCTATTTAAACTGATGAAACACATCTTTTAAATGATTGTGACTGAGGAATCTACTTTCGAATTTAATTTTGAATTTTAGCTTTTAATAAATGAAGCAAAAATTAGATTTTCTAATTTTTAAATTTAATTTTGAATGTTTCCAACCTACTTTTTAATTTAACTTTTAATTAACCCTCGAGTCATCGGGTGTAGTCTATTAGATCGGAGAGCGGTAATTGTTGCTATGACTTTTGTAAAAAAAAATTTAAAAATTGAGTTTTCATGTACCTTCCTAATTACGGAAAAGGCGCTTTTCCCTGTAGGTAACACCGAGCTACATATTTTAATTTTCACGTAATATAGCGAATGAGTCTAACACCTGTGTATTCGTGTTCCTCTGAAAATACCTGATTTTTTTTGTTTATTTATATTTCGAGCATATTTCAAATTGATACTTAAAAATAGTACTTTCCCGGGTTAAGTATACAGTAAGGATGCAATGCAGTACGCACTGATGCAGGTTATTCCTCGAACTAAGGTAAAAGTTACGTAAACATAAATGAAGAAATGAAGTAACCTTAACCTTTCTAAACTTTTTTATTGTATAAGTTTTTTATGGATTTTTGTTTTTTCCAGTTAATCTTGTATCTCTATTTTAAGAATTTCATGTATTTGTTTTTAAAAATGTATTTTGTTTTTTATATACCGGGTGTCAATGAAACCTGGGGCAACCCTATTTTTTAAATTATATTTTAAGATATCAAAATGAAATTTGGTATATCTAATATACTCTTTAAATGGCATTTTTTTGACGTTACAATACGAATACAAGTTTCTGTCATTTCCGGTTTCGCCGAAATTACACTCAATTTTGTTATTTTAAATGGAACACCCTGTATATTTATACATTGTTGGAATCTCCATTTCATTCGACGTATGTTATACCAAGTTTGAAACATTTTGATGACAAAGTAAATATGTACTTGCAGAAGAGTTTATTTATTAATCTAGGATGCTACGACACTCAAAACAAATTGTTTTAGCACTTCAACTGTAGCAAGTCTGTCACCTTTTTTGTGCATTTCATTTGTTTACGTGTGCAAAAATTTGCAATTTCTCAATAACTGAAAACTGCTTTAAATAACCAATATTGTAGAAAAACTGGTAATTACTTTCTATTAACATAAGATAATTAAAACCAGGAAATTCCGCAAACATCACACTTAGAAGAGCTGCCAGTTTTTGTAATAGTAAGATTTTTATTAGTTTCAGGAAAACTGTTTCCCGAAGCAGTTCAATACTGCAGTTTCATGAATAACAACACACCTACGACGCCCTGATTTCTGCTGCCATTGCAATAAAAATGCCACAAACAAGATTGTAATTTAATATATGACTTACTCTTTGATGCATGTCTGGGTAGCTTTTACTGAATTTCGAAATTGCAACGATCAAACATGTCCGGAAATTAACAATAATTTTGGTGCTTAAAGTTGGTATGAATAGGAACCAATTGATATTTTCCTAATTAAATACCCAGGAATTACAAACCAACTATTTTTGAAATAGTTTTATTGGAATGGTGAGTGGGAGAGGCCTTTAAAAAGTTTTTCATTGTAGTAAAACTGTAGTTTTGTAGAAGCTTAAAAAAGGTCGAAACAACTTGATAGAGGAAATTATTCATATACAAAACTAGATATTAATTTTACAAGCTGTTGATTATTTCAACGATTTTTAATTTTCAGCAAAGCCTGAAACAGAAATTGCTATTTTCTCACGATTAAAATATTTTTATTAAACGAAGTTGCGTAAAAGGCGTCAAACGCAGACGCTCACTGGACAATAATTTCCCGTTTTTCGATTGAAAAAGATTAAATCCCGTTTGTTAAAAGTTCGAATTAAAATTTGTTCATTTGCGTAATTTGTACGGAACCTTATTAAAAGCTAAAATCCATTCGGGGAGACTTCAGAAGTCGAGTTTAATTACATGAGAACAAAAAATATTTTTTTTAAATTAAAAATGTTTAACTTTGGTAACAAAACCCCAAAAGTTAATAAAACAAAAATGAACAAACACAAAAGTTCTTTCACTCTTCTCCCTCATTTTGCGATTTTAACTTTGCTTTTGAAAACTAAAAGTTTGACAAAAACTGAAAAACAACAAAGGATCATTGAAAGGGCTTTGTTTGAAAATCGGTTGGGGATTAAATTACAGCTTGAATATCACAAAGCAGATTCAAATCACTAACCTCAATGGCTCCGTTGCGAGCTTATAATTATTAGTTCATAAATTAATTTTTTAAAATGTGGAAACCATATTGAATCCTAGTTTGAATGTGTATCATTTACCAAAATGCTTAGAATCGAGCGTGGAATATTTAAATCGAAAATTGATTTGAAAACGATATTTCAGCCCTAATATTTAGGAATCTGAATTTTAAAATTACAAAAAAAAACCGCTGTGAAGCAATTCGAAGGGAAAAGTCGTAAAAATCATCCTTCGCCTCATAAATAATAACATTCCCACGAAATTAATTGTTACAAGAATGTTAGGTATAAGCCGAACTAAAGTACCTCGGAATTCGTAACAATAAACACAGATATTTAATTATTTTGTAGAACAACTTTTCGAGTTGCTCCCGAGATTACAGCAATGCAATAAGCTGGGTAAAATTATTAAAAGCACGAGTAAAATTTCCGGTTACTAAAATAATCCAGTGTTCTTGGAACTTAATAATTACATTCCACGTAACAGAAGGCTAAAGTAAAGGAATCAAACCCAGAATTAATTATCTGCAAACGCCTTTTGAAGTGTTTTGGAAGTCTGCGATTTTGAAGTTATAGTAAAGATCGCGAATATAACCAAGAAACGTTCGAAACTTTCTGATGATGCCCTGAAAGCAAAACACACAGAAACCTTTACAGAAATTATGACAATTCGAAAGGTTTAAATAAAGCTCTAGAAATTTAAGAAAGCAGAATAGGTATCTGGTGAAACAAAACTGAGTTGATATTTTACATTAAAAATTGACGAATTTGTTTAAAGCTAAATTAAATAATTGGCCGGAGAATTCATTTACTTACAAAAGTAAGGCCAAAGTTTTATAAAAATTCTGTTTGATTCAGATTTGTTAGCAGAATTTCTTAGGGGCCATTGGAGGTAATAATAATAAAGCTTGACATTATTCAACCGGTTAGATATTTGCTACAGACCAATGCAATCTCACCATTATGTAACTTTGTGATTAGAATAAAAGTTTAACAAATCCATAGCAACATTCGACAAGCACCCCAATATGTAGATATTTACATTGATCATGTAAATTTTTGTAAATGCCGGAGTCCAATTGTACAAACAGCTGAAAAATCTTACACAATTTCAATTACCCACCCTCACACCACCCCTTTTATTATTAAGAAGTAATTATTTGGCTTGCCTGCATTTTCACCACTTTTATTTTGCTAATTCCAAACGAAATGTTAATGTTTTATCAACAACACATACATTTAAATGTTTATTTTTATCATCACACCTGCTAAAAAATTTAGATTCTTTTATCATTTATGGGTAAATTATGGCTGGTGTAAACTTATCATTGTACACCATTACCTAAAAGCAACATAAGAAAACATTTTTTTATTAAAATGGTGTTTTTATATACATTTTATGGGCTACCCTTTTTGGTGCAACAAAAGATACCTACGTTACGTCCTTATTGACTTATTGAGCAACATTTTTAATTTAATAAAATATATAAAAGCAATGAAGAGATAGGCAACCCAAATTACTTCAAAATCTGAGTTGGTCCTTTCAATCGTCTTTTTCATGTTTTAAACCTGTTACTTTCGCAATAATAATTTGGACCTTTACTTTAATCCTGAAATATGAAGAAACCATGACTTTGATTCGACTAAATGTATCCTACAGGATTGTTGCGGCGAGTTTGACATTTTAACTTCTTTATTGGGATTTTCGCCATTTCTTTTCGGAAAATTGTTTGAAAACGGAGACTTGTCTCTGAAACATTACGTGAGTTAATTAATACAATTTCATTTTAAAAAATGGTGGCGAAAATCCCAATAAATAAATATAAAAAGTTCGGCTAAATTTCAATCATCATTTTATATATGTATAACAAACTCCAAGGCCGGTTCATCCTCGTTTAATCACATATTTAAGCTTAAATCTCCAACTAATAATTTTCAGATAATTTACAAAAAGTGCCAAATGCAAACACTCCTTGCATATAATGAGTGTGTGCCCCAATTCGTTCTTTCATTAATCAAGACTTGAAGCACTCTTGCTATAGAACAGGCAATCAATTTGCAGAAACCAAAAGCCCGGTTTAATTTAAAATTATCAGGAAAAAATTGTCAGAACCACAGTGGTCTAAACAATTAATGAAAATGTTGAGGAAATTTAATATAACTTTTCGGTATATTAAACTAAATTAACTAAACTACGCGTTTATTCCAAAATTAAACTGTAATTATTTCAGAGTTCAATATTGCTTTACAACAAAATGATGAAATTCTAAAGTAGGTTTAATTTAATAACGCCGAGAATTTTAATCTCTACTAATTATATCAAAAGATTATATTACGAATTTTAAGTAAAATTAAAGGCATTTACGTTTCGGAAACGCACTTGTAAATTATCTTATTAACGAGATTAACGGGTTTGTAGTTATTAAAATTTGGAATTTGTGAAATACGTTGTTAGGAAACTGATATTTAATATAAGGTATAAAATAGAAAAAGCATGGATAATTTTTCCCTTTAGTAAATTACGAATTTCACGGTTTTTCCAAGGTATGTTTTAATTCGAAATTCCAACAATTTTTTATTGATTTATCGAGAAGCAATTTTCAAATAAAACGCATGTAAATACCTCCTCTTCTTTCACTAAATATTTTTAATCAATAATATCATAGTAAGCAAACTCAAAATTTGTTGAGTTTAAACTTGGCTTGACAGCCTGTGCCGTAATGTACGCATAAACAACTTCAAAAAAGTCCCAATGTGCAGGATAAATCCATTAAACCTAAAATAGGCTACTGCTCGTTTTCCTTTTTTGCCAGTTATCGTTAATCTACGTCTGTATAACTACAGCTGTACAAAAACTAGAAACTTAAAGAAAACTATCGGAAAATGGGTGGAGAAAACGAAAAAGTTACCCACAAAAAATGTTTCTTCGGCAAAAACCTTGCTATCATAATGTAGTGTGCATCGTTACTGTAGGTTTTCCATTTTTAAAAAGCAAACTTGTTAATGCCAAAACAATTTTTATGTAATTTTTTTACTATGCTTTATGAAGTAGTTGTCGATGCCTGAACTCGTCCAAACCTACGACACTAAATAAACTTTTCAGGGGCCATTTTTTTGTTCAATGCTGGAACTAAAACGTTGGGTTTTTCAGTTGATATCCTTTTTATCGATTTGTAATTGACAATTCAAAAGTGAAATCCAAATTGTCCTTAAAAACCATTCATTTTCGTTGTGAAAGGATTATTGATTATCTAAGAAATGTGGCCAAAACATGGATTGCCTAAACTTAATTCGATTTTATTTAAAAAGGCAAGACAAAAACATTAACACTGTTGAGTTGCACAACCTGTCCTCAATCATGCATTTCATTTAGCCCCGTGTTTGCTACACACTAATAAAACTAAATTCACCACATCAAGGGAAGCCACAAAGCTAAACCAGAAATTCATGCTCACATCAGAGGAATTCGGGAGTTATAACTGAAGTATTCCTATTTAACTATGCAATTAAAAAAGTACGCATTTTATTTGCCTTTCATTAAGTTTTTGTAGCTAAAATGCTAACTAGCGGATTCTTTATCAAATAATATATTTCCCCGAGTAAATATTGTTAATACTTAAGAAGACTCTTTGGTTAATATAGTAAAAGCTTCCATATTTATAACAGTATATTTGCATTTAGGTTTGAATTTTGTACGATTGTACGAAATGGTAAACGATCTGTATTTGGTGCCTTATAACGCACATACGGAATAACAAATTAGATCAAATACCACAAATTAAACGCACAGAACATGGAATGTTATCCATTATAAAATGTTTAATATTTTATGAAACCACAACCTTTTCATTGCTGATAATCTTAAATAAACATTTAATAGATTTAATAGATCAAAACTTCCTAAATTAGCAAGGGAATTTAACTTAAGAAACTATAATCAAAACTATCAGTGATGTACTTACCTATAAACGCTTTCATCATACCAAAGCAATATTCGTAAAGGTTGATCTATGCTACGTTTTCGCATGATGTGGTCTGGTTCAATATGCACTCCATGATCGACCTGAAACAATTCAACTTTTAGCCATTGTTATCAACTCTCAGTTGAAGCATTAAAATCCACATTTAACAACTAACAAATTAACAACGAATCCCGGAAGTAAACTATAAATGCGATTATATTTAACATTCTTAATGTATTTTAAAGAATTATGGAAAATTCCATTTCAGGGTGCCCATTTTAAAACTCGAAACCTGAAACTCTTTAAATAGGCAACACATAAGACAGGGCCAAGGCGACTATAAACTAAAAATGGCTCTTTGATTTGTTTATTTAAAACGGAATAATTTAGAACAAGACTTAAAAAAACGAGAAGTCACCTATGTGTTGCCTATTTTCAGAATTTCAGGCCAGGAATTTTAAAATTTTTATAGAAAAATGTTACCTTTGCAAGGATTTGAACCACTGCCCTTCGGCTTTACCTGTACATTTAAAGTATTTTACTTTCTATAACTATATTTTATTTTTAGAAATAAAAATTATTCACAATTTTTGTTAGTGTTTTCAGTTCTTTAGTTTAAAATGAATAAGCTGTGCTATTTACCCAACAATTTCTAAAAAGGTCTCAGAATAACCTTCAGCAATAAAGCTCTTCTTCAGTCTACTTAATGTCTCGGAACAATAAATGAGTTTCAGTAGTTGAGATCTACATTCTAATCTCTGTTAGTTTATTTCTGTTGGCAACTACACTAAGCCCTTAAGTCAAGTGTCATACATATTAGGATTGTTATGCTTGAGAAGCCACATTAACAACCCTTATATTTCAGAAGGATAAAACAGAAGCACCGCAGATGAATTTGCTGAGTATATGCTGTGTAGTACGAAAATCATCGTTAACATTTAATTAATTAAGTTAAACAGATAGGATTTTTAACAATTAAAATACGGTTAGGGTATTAAGGTTATTAAGGCAAATTGGGATTTTAGAGGAATTAATCTTTCTTTTTATACGTTCAGTAACAGCAAAAATAAATAATGTATGTAAAAACACCATTCATTAAAATTAAAATACAAAATTAGGTTTTCGTCTAAATTTAGACTTGTATTTTGTATTTAAACTATTTGTATGTTTTTAAGGAACTTTTTCTATTTACAGTTAACTGTAAAATGCAAAATAATGGCACTTCTCTCTTGAAGCATTTTTATGTTTTCTTAGTTTATTAACACCCTGTATATCTAATTTAATTTCTTTTAATAACAAACTCGTTAATACGACAAGCAGAATTTTTTATAAAGAATGACTTTTTGTCGTAAAATCGAAAATAACGTTTTTGGTCCTCTTATCAACTCCATCCGGGGACACACTGTATATAGGTGGCCTGAAATGGACATAGAGCCATAAGAAATCCCAGAGTTTACGATAAAGAAGCGCTTCCAGAGGACTACCTGGCAGTAATTAACATGTCTATGGGAGGGAAGACTCCCCAAAGCATGTAAAAAAGCAGGACTGGTTCTGATTACGAAAGAAAGAGTAGGGCGTAGGAACCAACTATAGACTGATATGTTTGCTCAATATATTGGGTACTGGAATATTTAATTGCAACCAGGCTGGAGGCGGAAACAGGGGCAAAGATTTTAAAGAACTAATATGGGTTCAGAAGTAAGAATTCGACTGTAATGGCGATGATGAGACTGGGTCAAATGGTGAACAAGGTAAAGAGGGTGACATACCAACACAGGCAACATGTGGTGTTGATCACATTAGATATAAAAAACGCTTTTAATAGTGCTAAGTGGGACGCTATAATAATTGTAGAACTACGAAAAACGGAAATAGCAGACTATCTAATTAAAATAATAGCAAGCTACCTGTACGAGAGAGAGCTGGAATGGGATGAGGGTTCAAGGATGGAAATAACGAGTGGAACATCTTCTACAATAATGTTGTCGAAACGGAAATGACAGAAGGAACAGAAATGTTAACCAACAAGACAGACGTTACAATACCGAATGAAGGTAGAACACTGAAAGAAGTCAGCATTAGAGTAAACACAGAACAAATAACATCGAAAAAGGAAGTCAAATACCTGGAGGTAGTTTTTGGACATAATTTTGGCATGAGAGGCCATATACATAAAGTAATGCAGAAGGCCGAAAATACGATAAAGGCATTAACTAAGTTTATGCCAACATTGGATGGTCCTAAAGCTAGCAGTACCAAATAACAAATATAAAGGCAAGCTAGTTCGTCTACAGAGAAAGAAGAAGGCCCCTACGTATAACGAAAGGTTATAAAACAATATCCGCGGAAGCACTGCAGGCCATAGCAGGAATAATACCTATCGACCTGCTGATATAAACTAGGGTAGAACTACATAGGAGAAGGAGACAACACAATGACGATATATGTAGATCGAGAAACGGAAAATCTATGAACAGAGGTTTAACCTTCTTCGATTTACTGTTATCATTCTACATTGACAAACAAGAAAAATGGGCATTTTTTGTGAAATAAATATTATTTGGGGTTGATTGTTAAGAATATATGCAAGGAAATAGCAAAAAGTTTTTGAGTATTAAAATAATGTTATAACAAATCACAAACATAATAACAAGTTTTGCAGCAGAAATTAGGCAACACGCTATACAGTTGTGCACGGCGAAAAGCCAAACATTAAAAAACAGAAGCTCCTATATGTCCCAAATCTGAACAATAATTTTGATTAGAAATACTCAGATTTTGATTTAAGGCCCTAAGAATTTTTTATCCTCCCCATTCTTCCCAATAACATGGTGTTATTAATATAAAATTATCAATAAAGTTACATAAAATGACCGGAATTTTTAACTAAATTAATATTTGACCTCAGCGTTCGGAAATTTAGCAAAAATAGAAAAATACCCTTATCAAAGCCGCAAGTCACGAAAGATAATTCTGAGGTCAACGTATAACGTGTCGTCTAACACGAAATTTATAATTTTAAGAAACGACATCATTACATCAACCCCTTAATTAAATCACCTGATGATGATAAATAACGCCACGAAAACAATATGACAGGTTTTTGGAATAAACTTTCTTGCCCATTATATTTATCTCGTTTTAGGCAGTTAATGTAAGAACACAATGATAATGTTAACGATCCAGCTGCATTACCATTGTTTGTAATTATGTGAAGGCATTTAAATCGACGAAACTTAATGCTTCCAAGTAATAATAATAATAATATTACCATTTAAAAACTACGAATTGGGTTTAAAAATGAAGACCAAAATATCATAGAAAGTAATTACACAATTTGTTTCGAATGGTAAGCAATCGAAATGGTCGTCCCATTTAAACTTTATTAAAAGCGAATGCGTCGCGTCATTCGAATCCATTAATAACTACTCAAAATTTGTAGAACACCGAAAGTGAACTACCTAATCTAGGTAAAAGGTTACAGAAGTGTGTTTAATTAGAAATTGCATTAACTACACTTGTGTTTAAATAAATTTAATTTGCAAGATGTCTTCACCTGCTGCAGTAGCTATTATAAAAAATAATACGAAATGTTAATATTAATGACGTAATGACCTTGGACTTGACCTTTACTCGAACAACTTTCTGTGTACATGTTTTATAGTAAAATATTAGAAATTTAGTTAAGTGTGTGAATGCACGGCGTATCTAATCTTGAAATTCATTTTTGAGTGTTGTTATTTTTTTCTTTTCTGATTTTCAAATCTGTGGAATTGCTTTGATTAATGACAGAACGAATTGAAAGACTTTTGAACCATACATTCGGATTTGTTTGTTAGGTTTGGTTTTAGGTTTCCAAATATGCAAGTGAATGGAAAAGTTAATATTTTTCGTTCACAGATGTTTCAGTAGCGATGAAATTTTAAGATATAATTAAAAATCATGAGTTTTGGGAAAGTTTAAGATTGGTGAATCTTCAAGGTGCAGCAGCAATCATCATCAATACTAGCAAAATAGATTTGTAATTAAGTGAATGAAATTGAACAAAAAATCTAGAAATTTATTTCGCGGTCCGATTTAAATTAATAAAAAAGAGCGTCTTGTAAACGAATTCCAAGAGGCGCAAGGTTCGGCCTTTCCTCTTCTAACACAAATTATATAACGAAGTTAAAATACTCACTTAGTTAAGGCATTACATATTCCATGCTAATTCAAATAATAGCGTTAGGAAAGCTTGATTGTATTAAACGCCAGAACCATTTTCATTTAGAGTTCCTTGATTGCCTCAAAAGATCTATTTTTGATAACTAATTTACCCTTCATTATTGCAACGCACGCAAATATTCTTTAAACTTATTTAAACAACAATTATGACAAGGGTTGATTATGTAAAAGTTAGTTTTCTTGACGTAAGAAAATGATGTCGAATATCCTTAATTCTGTTCAGATCAACAAACTTAAAAACGCAAGGCGGTGTAAAACAATAAAGGAAGTGCCTACTTAATTTAACGATTTAATGGGTTTTAAATAAGAGGTTTTCTATGCTATTATAAAGTATTTCAAGCTCGAGCAATATCGTCGAATACACTTTATAACTACTAAGTACGACATCACAATGGTTTCAGTACGATCTTGCAATTTTCAAACCAAAATCTCAAAGCCGTCAATGCCCACGCGATGATACGAAATCTGACATTGAAAGTAGCATAAGTATGTGGAGGTTGCACTTCATAAACACTTCGTACCCAGTGTTAAAAAGTTAAACAAACAGAGAAAAATTTTTTTAATAAATTTTCGAAACATCATCTTACTCAATTCAAGTAGAAAGGTCGATCCTTTCAAAAATAAAATTTCAAGTGCTCTACAAGCATGATGCATATTTAAAAATTCTGTTTAACTGACAAACTGATAATAACAAAATATCCCAATGAGATTGGCGATAGTGAAGCATTCTTCCTTTGTCCTTATTGTTACTCAATTCATTTTGAAATCCTCATAAAGCAACGATTTTTTGCATGGAAAATAGTCAATTCAGCTACATAATCTGATGGTTTAAAGGTTAACCACTTTTTTGCAAGCCTGCATTTTATTGGAACCATACATGTTGCACTTTATTATGATGCATCTCTACGGAAACCTTTGAAATATTTTTGGTGCTTGTACAGTTGGCAAATCCTTTTTGAAATGTCACATTTATCAAAGAATTACGTACAAAAATACAGATTAATTTTCATAAATAAGTCATAAATACAAAATGACTTATGACTTATTTTATTTCGTCGAAAAGTATTTTTTCCTGTGTACTGACTTTTTTAGATTTTCCTTTGGCTTAAATTTGAAATTTGAAAAAATCTAACTGTTGAGTTGCTAATCAATCGTCCGGCGATCTAAAAGGGCATAAGGTTCAAGGGAAGAAGCAGAAGAAGAAGAAGCTATATCAGTCAGCCGGTGGATCTGCTCGACACAACATATAATCAGCAACGGAATATGTCTCCAAGTTGAGGGGGGGAAACCACTGAAAGCCGAATTCCAGAAACCATCACGGATCCAAAAATCAGGCCCTTTATTATTCGTAAATCTCAACAACTCATGGGTTAATGAAATCTTAAACAACCTGCTGTTACTCGCAGATCCGTGCACATCATCTCTTTGGGATTTTTTTATAAATTTAGGTTTTTTAGAAGTAATTCAGAATCAAGTAAAAATTAATTAAAATAATAAATCTGCATTCAAAAAAGTCTGAAATTTATCTTAAAAGAATGTCAAGTTTTTGAAGAGGTTCGACTTCCTTTTGAAGTTTTAATTCATGCTTAATAAATTTTCATCAAAGTCCATAACCACAATATTAAAAGCTCTTTTCAGTATACGGGCAAAAAATAAAAAGACAGTACTTCAAAGAATTCATCCTCTGCTGTTTCTTTATGATAAAAATATCGATAGATACGGGCCCTACATCTACATACACTGTTCTCAAAATACAAAAATGTTAACTAAAATTACGAAGACGAAAGCTTCATGATTCCCACAATTTATACCTACACCATTCGTTAATGGCAACTCGCACCTCATATTGCAATTAAGGGAATTTACGACGTATAGCTCGGGAAATTTATTTAACCGTTAATTATACTCGTAGTTTTACCTTCCATTCCGGGGTTTAACGTTAACTCGTTTGAAATGAACATAACAACCGAGTTATGTAGTTCAGCTAATATATTTTCACGAGTTTGTGGTTCAGGTGTGAAGATTATGAGCCTGGAAGGTAAAAATATTGTTCATTACTAAAATTACATATTCACGCTTGTACCGTTTCATATTAACAAATGAAGTGGGAAGAATACACTATTTTTGATAAAGCAACGCTCGTTTTGCTACGTAAGAGTCGTAAGACCAAAAAAGAGCAACAAATGCCTTTAAAGTAATTTATGCAACGAGTAGTTCTATCAATCAGTTACTTAATTTGCATCTCATCAAATTAATCTGGGCAATAAAGTGCACGTTCAAGCAATGATAATAAAAACAATTTACTGTTTGTTTTAAGAAGGGTCGTTTTTAACCTAGATAACACTAAGGATGCTGTGTACCAGTATGTACTTCACTTATCCTTACAGCTACATATTTAAAAAGTTACTGACGTTTCCCGAGTTCCCTGGGCAACTTCTGTTAATTTCCCACGTGTCTAGACATCTTAATAATGTTGTTTACTTTTTATTTTCTACTTCTACGTTTATACAATACCCATTTTCTAAAGCGTCTGCCTTTTTACCTCGTAACTTGCAGATTTGATAGAACCAGCTATACTTTTTTAAAGTTCTTGGTTATTCTGTTCCTGGTGTTTTAAGGAGCTTTCTCATTTTTTATTGCTGGGCACTGTTTATAATATTGCGAGAGAGACTGAAAATTAAGTAGTTTTTAAATAATGGAAGTGTCGATGACATCTAACTAACTTAGCAGAACTCGCATTTCTTAAAAACACAACCAAATGGTATTCGAACCTATGAACGAAATCAACTCAAAAAATCAAATCAAATCAAAAATTCTTAAAAAATTAAATAAATAACGAAAGTAATTTTACAGTAAAAAATTCCATTTTTCTAAAGTAAAAGCTGAACGAAATCAACACAAAATATCTTCACAAATTAAATAAAAAACGAAAGTACTTTTGCAGTAAGAATTCGATTTTTCTAAAGTAAAACCTAAACGATATCAACACAAAATATCTTTAAAAATTAAATAAAAAACGAAAGTAATTTTGCAGTGAAAAGTTCAAATTTTCAAAACTAAAATCTGAACGAAATCAACGCAAAATATCTTCGAAAATAAATTATAAAACAAAGAACATTTTGCAGTGAAAAATTCATTTCTCAAAAGCAAAATCTGTAGGAAATCATCGCAAAATATCTTAGAAAATAAATTATAAAACAAAAGGTATTTTGCAGCGAAAAATTCGAATTTTCACAAGTAAAAGCTGTATGAAATCAACACAATTTTTTTCGAAAATAAATTAGAAAAAGAAAGTCATTTTAAGGTTAAAAAAAACTCTACAAAATCTTTTAATACTTAATAGTACTTATCTTAAAAAATGAAATTTAAAAAAAGGCATTTTGCAGTGAACAATTTGATTTATAAATTATAAACCACCCAAGCTCTTATTTTGAATATTTTCTTCAAACATCCTGGCGTATTTTTTTTTTATTTTAATTCTAGCCAATCACACAGTTCGTAATAACCAACCAACCTTGCATTTTTAATGTCTTTCCAAGAATTAAGTAACCAATCATGTAACGAACGAAATCTGTAAAATCCAACCGATTAAAGCCCGACTTTTTAATACAAAAAGTTATCCAGATTGAAAGCATCACACCAGATTAGACAAGATGGAGCGCTCAAGACAAAACCGTGATAGACTACTGGGATTAAGTTGCATTTTCGTTCAACGAGGATTGCAAGGAGCTTCCAGGAAATTCTGTATTGTCCTTGAATTCTCAGGGTTTCCTTAAGCTAGTTATCTAAAGAGGTTTGTAAGGGAAAACAACCCGGAAACAAAATGTTGATACTTGAAGGTTTCAGGATTTAATTTCAGAATGAAACTATACGATTTATTTATTTATGAAAATATAACCAAAACTGAAACATTTCTTCGCCGCAAAAACTTATTCGGGTTGTCGATTTTGAAGATGAAGATATCTAAATAAAATCTTCTGCCAAATATTTTAAGAGAATGATCCCCAGACTTATAAAAATAGCAAAGCAGAGATGAAAAGGCGAAAAGAAAAATAAGCCGAAGAGAAAGCAAGAGATAGGTATATAGAAAGAAAGCCAGCAAAACACTGAACGATAAAGTAAGATTGAAGAAAAGGGCGAAAGAGAAAAAGAGATGAATTTGTTTATTTCCAATTTTCTAATACTAAAAAAATTCTTTGATTTCTTCTAAAAATAAACGGCGTTCACTTTTAATAAAAAGGCTGGGACATTCCAGTAAACAAGGTGAGCTATAAATAAAATTTCCATTAAATAGAATGCCTTTAACTGAAAACATCACAATTTTATTGATATTCGTTTTTCAGCGAGTTTTCCAGCAAGGTAACTTGAATGAATTTAATTGTATTTAATGATTTACCAATAACTTTGTAAATTCGCCGATTATTCTCAGTGCATATTTTATTTTGATTAACATACAAAAATAATTTTAACAACCTATCGACTTTAATTATTTATTTAAATTTAAACGAATCCCGAAACGTTTCTTAATCTAAAAATTATCTTTAAATATGATGACAGACACATAACTTCATTGTTTCTTGCTGAAACTAGAACTAATTAATTTTCAAAATTCATTACGTACGGTAAACAATTCAATTAATTAATTAATTAATTAATTAAATACGCAGTAATATGTTTAATTAGTTAAAATCGTTTGAATTTAATGACAAGCAAAAATCGTCCTTATTTGTCAGCGAAAGATAAGAAGCTAAAAAACTAAGTAAAAAATGTCGTTAATTGACAAACGATGGAAGTTAAGTTTCCAATTACAGTAAAAGCAACTGAAAATAAACAGTTCAAGATGTTATATCGTTCAATTGCTGATCAACCTACTCAGTAATCAATTTCAACCTTGTTAGGAGCAAATTCGTTTTTTATATGGAACTTTTTGAATTTCTAAGGTTATAATACCTACACTTAATGTCAATCAAATCGTATAGGAAGTGGTTTACGTTTGTAAATCCTGCAATTTATTATACGGCAGCTATTTTAAACGCTGCATTATCTACTCGGCTCAAATAAATATAAAAGTAATTTATTATAACTGTTATTTCGTATAAAAATACTTTCTAACCTTAACATTATGCAATTTACGCATTTATATAATCAGTTTTCGCAGGTGCATATATTAATTTATTTCTGGTTTTATTAACTCATCAAACCAGAAATTATCACAAATTTCTAAAAGATTAAGTAGAATAAAAATTGGTGTACTGCGAACGTTTCAAACATCTACAAATTACAAGTTAAGTTTCCGGACAGTTCCCTTTTGCTTTTAACTTTTCATCAGAATATTTTTGATTAAAACTAAGAAATAAGGTTTAAAAAGCTAAAATAATATCCAAATAAAACGAAAAGCAGTTTTCAAAATTAAAAAGCTAGGTTAAATTACAAGAATCAAATTTGGTCTTTAATGGAAGAGTAAATTAAATTTTTTACAACTTAATTAATTAAGCGAAATATTTTGTCTGTTAAAATACCAAAGTTATTTAATTTAACTTAATTTAACAACTGAACTTTAGCATTAAGTACAGAATGTATCGAGTTCAATAAACAAAAAACAACGTTAATCATCACCAATAAACAAACGGCGGTGTTTACATGAACTGAAATTAATATTCATGTCTGAAATTTGTGCTCAATTTATAATATAGTTTCAGGTACGTCGGCTGTTATTTTGAGCAGCTATCTGTGTACACATATAATTAAAATTTTGGCCGTTCATTATCTACAAGGAATATTTGCTGAATTGAAGGTTTGTAGGGTCGTAGCCACAATAATTATCTCCATAAAATTCTACCCCCTTTTCCTGCTTTTAACCTTCTTCAAAAATTGCCATTGTTTTATATTTTGATGCATTAAGTTTAGTGAATACAGTGCTGTAAATCCTACTACACCCAATTTTCCAAATAATATTTCGTAACGTTTATTATTTTTTTACAAACGGTCACAAAGCTTCAGATCTCTGAAAAAAGTTACGAGTAGAAAAAGTAAAACATACACAACTGGATGTTAATTTAGCGCTTGAAAATACCCTCAAGTCTCGAGATTTGTGTAGGATGAAATATAAATAGGAAGCAAAGGAACAATAAGAAAGGATGTTTCAACAACAGCAAGCAAAACCAACTGAATATAAGACTAAGTTAATTTACATAAATGTAAGCAAATGTCTTTACTCTCACCTTTTGCTAGAAACATGCTCTTTGGTTATAATCGTAAACTTCTACCAGCTTTTTCTTCGTATAAGCGTAATAAGTCTCGTAAATAAAGACAAAACAAGTCCTTTTGTTGAACTTTACAATGGCATGAAGTATTAAAAGGTAAGTTATAGCGATGGCTTTATGCAGCCATAAACTTCGTTGTTATTGAATAATAATTCATCAGAAGGATACTTTGATAATTTTTCTTTTAGAAATTTCTAAATAATTCCCAAGTTGGCCTTAGAAAAGATGTAAAAGGATTTTAAAAGCTTTTAATTTTTCATAAACGGTTTGAAAATAATAAATCTAGGACCAAGAACGTAAAAGACATCGAAAGGGGAGGTAAAAAATGAAATCTGTGATCAAATGAGAAAGTAACTTCCATTTGATACGATCATTTTCAAATCGATGCTGAAATTAAAAGCAGCTATCCCAGTCAGCCCTGCTTGACGTAGAAGCTACAATAATTTAGAGATAAGTTCCACAAATACCAAATACCTAACTTATAGGATTACAATAAGATAAGTCTTTCCAATAAGTTGACATACATTGCTCCCGATAAATAATAATAAACACAGCTTAACCCATGGAATCCTCAAAACCAAAATCATAGATGATATAACTACAAACTGTTATGTTTACAAAGAATTAGTTATTATTGAAATTAAAGTGAAGAGCAAGCCCAACAGATGGAGGAAAAAATAAATAAACAAACGCCAAATGATGGGCGAAAACACGTTATGAGGTTCAGATCGTTCTAAGTGTTGTGCATAAAACACAAATTCTTGAAAAGACCAAGGCACCAAAGCCCACAAAGAGTTGTAGAACCAAGGGTTAAACGTTGAAGTTTCAAGAAAATATACAACTGAAATTCAACCAACAATGGCAGACTCCAACAACGAATTTTCAGGTAAGGGTTTTTTACCACTAAAATAGAACCAATAATCGCAGGGTTAAAAAACGAATGCTCAGAAAAAGGGGTTTTAAACCACTGAAATGGAACTAACAATCGCAGGGTTAAACGGTGAATTTTCAGGAAAAAAGGTTTTCATATCACCGAAATGGAACCAAAAATCGCAGAGTTAAACAACAATTTTCAGGAAAATGGGGGCTTTATATAAAAAACGTCTATTTTGAACCAGTTAGGTATATCAAACGAAGGTCTAAAAGATAATGTTGAGACCAAAGTTAAATGCAACCCCACAATGGAAACTCTTTCGCTAATTTAGACCTTTTTAAAAAATATTTGAAGTTAAAATCTTGTGGTTGGTACAAATTGCCTAATCTCAATTAGCAATATGTCAAAAAAATAAAGGAAGTGAGTTTACTAGCTTCAATATTAGCAAAGTTCAAATCTAGAAGAACAATCCGTCTGAACGAAAAGAAAAAGTTAAAGGTATTAATTTCAGCAAAACATGTCAAACTTGCTGGATTTACGTATTTCTTCTGAAGAAGGGATAATTCAGGGCTACCATAAGAATCTTTGGGTATTAAATAATGAGAAGAAAAATGAATTCGAACATTTCCATAGTCGGTGTCTGTGTTAAAAGGGTCTCTTCCCGATGGGGACTGTGTCCTTGTTGAGAACGAAGAACTCCACGTTTCGCCCGCTTTCTTAAAGGGTTTTATAAGGAGGAAAACAAGGCACTAAAATAGCACGGTAACCCAACTTGTAAACTAAGCCAGAGGCGAAACCCTTCTGTTGAGTTACCGTGATCTTTTAGTGCCCCTTTTCCTTCCTGATGAAGCCCCTTAAGAAAGCGGACAAAACGTTAAACTCTTCTTTCTTAACAATGACACGGTCTCAACTCGGAAGACAATAAAAAAGATCTTCAAAAATGGATATAGCTTAAGATAGAAAAGGGGGACGAACCAAGTGAGAAAGAGGAAAAAGAATAGAAAGAAGATGTGGAAAGAAACAGGCAAGGACGAAGAGAGTGACGAAGTCGAAGATACTACGACGAAGACGAAGACACGAGGACGGTGAGGATGAGAACGGGAACAGCCAGGGCGTAGAGAGCCAGGACGAATAGTACGAAAACGACGATACGAGGACGAGGATATGACGATGAATGGGATGAGAACGAAAAGGGCGAGGTCGAAGGGTATGAAGACCCTGATACAAGGATGAAGACATCGAATATAAAGAAAACAAGGACAAAGCTATGAGGACGGAGAAGACGAGGATGAAGAGGACGAGGACGGCATTGGCAAGAACGGAGAAGGTGAGGATAGAGAAAGCGAGGACGGCCATTTTAAGCTGGCATAGATCCGTTTGAAACTATAACTTTTAAAAAATCAAACTAAAACATTTGACATTTCAGCTCAAATTTAACATAAAAATCTATTTCTTACAAGTTTAGGGGTTAAACTAATCACCTCTTACAGTAACGAAGAATTAAATTGTAAATTACCAAAAACCCTCCAAGGGATTCCTTTAAATGGGCTTTTGAAACTGAAATTCTGTTAAACAGGGTTTAAAAATTAAAGCACTTCACAATGCGCGAAAAGTTCAACAACGAAATTTGCTTCATCGTATTTAGAACTAGAAGACAAAAGATATACGCGATGGGGAACCTTTTCAGCGACTAGAGAATTGTAGTTCGCCCGAAATAAAAGTTTAATGCTGAAAACCACAGCAAGAGTGATAAATTGAAGCTAGCCTGTTATTAATAATAAATATCTGCGGAAACCGTTACGATTCATGGCGGAACTACTTTTGGAAGAAGATATAAAAAGGTTAACAATGTATTATTCGAAGTAAATAAAAACTAACAATTGTAATGATAATATTTAAATTAGCCAAGAAAATCTTTAAAATGGACAAGTAATTTAAAATGCTATCTAAGAATCTTGAATTGTTTAAGTTTCATTTCCATTACCATGATGTATATGAAAACAAATCAGTCTCATATCTACGTAGAACAATCAGCAGTGTCATTGATCGGAGAATCCTTATCCTTTCACTTTATTTATTAATTGCTAAGAGAATTACAATTGCTGTTGACTTTGAATGCATGGCGTTGAGAACAATCCTACACAAAACATGTCTGCTTGAATAAACAGAAAAAAATTGCATAGGAAAACCTCCGCATGTATTATTAAAGAGCCTTGATTCGCGAATTTATTTACGCATACCTAACGAAGAATACTATAAATCAGATTTCCCTAAGCATTCTGGAGGTTTAACGTAGCGTTTAGAATATAAATCATCAATTACAAGTTTAAGGGTTCTACAAGGTTATGTTGTGTTTAACATCTCAACAACTTGTAATATTATTTCCGATTTAGAGAAGAACACTGACGATGTAAAAACCTTGTGGTAACCTCAGAACTCTTTCCTTGAAGTTCTAGATGACGTCAAATTTGATGATAAAATTCTATTTTTCGGAAATACTTTCTAGAAGAACAAAGCATCAAGATCAGACCTGTAATTTTTGGTTTAATTTTAGTAGTCTTAGCTGAGCACCCAAATCTTTTAACTTGCGTGGAAATGCTCAAAAATCTGTTAAATTTATAAGAAAATGTATTTAATCTAAATGTTTTTACTCTACCAGGCAATCCGGCCCCTCAAACTCGACCAAAGGTGGTCGTGCCTTTTAGTGGGCAATCTGGGACTGAAACATCCAAAATAGGGGAACCATCGATTCTTCAAAAAACTATGAGCAAAGGCAAATCCTTCCAAGCTCCGAAGAGGCTTTGAATCTTGGGGCTCCTTTAATGCATTTTGAACTGCATATAAATACTCTAAAAAATTATCCTTTCTAAACCACAGTTTTTAAAACTCTTCCCTGTTTCCTTAATCCTTAAAGGCTTAAAGTATATTTCGAGGAGGCTATGGAATTTTAAACACGCCGCAATTCTAACATCAAAATCATGCAGATTATTGGCAAATTTCTTATGCATAAATGATTTTTACATAAACTAAGGAAATGATATAGCAAAATTACGAAACTGAAACTTAGGCGCAGGAAACATTAAAGTTCGTGTCTAATTTTCGGTGCCACTTTCACTGTCAGATGCCGTACGCTGTTCTTTCATTTCAGTTTAAACAGTCACGTTCATCTCCGTTATACTTACATAATTTAATACATATCAGGTCAGTGCTTTTACATTCAGAACTTGAACTTTTCGAGTGTAATACAGTAATGAGTTCAGAGTTCAAGAGACATCTGTGACATTTTTCCTGAATTCCTGTCAGCTTTGAAGTCGATTACGAACTGTACTAATTTAATGATGCTTTAGTACATGTGATTATTAAATCTCAAGTTTAAAATCGGTATTTTGCTTGTTTGCCTTCGGTTTTTATATAAGGAGAAGCGTGATATTTACACATCACTACCTGACATAAATGAGGCATGAATTCCAATTTTTTTCCAGAAAATCGACACTAAATTACTTAAACAAATCAATCTGAGTTTACCAATTAATTTTATTCTTTACGAACTATTTCCTAGCCAAGTTTAAACCGTTATAGGTTTTCCACTAAAACCTTTGATTCCCACAGGAGAGAGGTACATACAAAGGGTGTGTACTAATCAACCATTTATAACCCTAGGGAACGGCTTAACAAATACCCAAATTAAAAGCAAGACAATAGTTCATGCTACATGTAAAGCCATAATTCAGGGTGTTTTAAGGGAAATCGGTAGATTTGTATTTGATGGATTAAAAGCACGTCAACTGAATATTCAGTCATCCTGAATTGAAAATATCAAGGAAAATGCTACTAAAGGAATCATCGGATCCTTGTATCATATTGTAATAAATTTAATACATAATAATTCTTCTTTACTTAAGTACATTTGTCATCAAATTGTTTCTCCTCTACGTCTTCCCAACGAGCAGCTTGTTTGAGTTTTTTCAAAGATATTTTTGTTTTCTCAAAACTTACTTGGGTGTAGAAAATTCCTTATAAAACTATTGAAGGGTATCTTTAACTTTACAAAACTTGGAAGGGTTTCTTTCAACCCTTGTAACCTTTCAGAATTATTCTAAACTTTCACATATTTTTCAAAACGGTCCAAAACGTCCCACCGGCTTCAACATTTTATTTTTTGTTACTTCGATTTTCCTAATTGGAAGAATGGGGTTTATTTGACTTTTGACTAATAAAACACGTTTAAGCATCTCAGTCATATATCCAACCCCTATTGAATATGTGACTTACTAACTACCTTGCACTGTAGGAGCGGTGTCTAGCGGCTGGCGTCACTGGCATATTAACGTTATACAGTGCTCCCAAACCCCACCTACCATAAAAAAATCCCTTCACAACATATTGGCATGGGGTGGGCCTGGCGTAATCCAGAATTGATCCACGGGGATCTGCTATATGTCAATTGATGATTTTGACCTTTTAATAATGTTTGTAAACCTTTACATCGCGCTCCTGAACTTTTGATACAGGTCCAAAGCTTCAGATTTTTTTGACATTCCCAAAATGTCCCAAATTATCCACGCTAGATAAAATGTATATCCACGGCCGCAGGAAAAATATTTTAAAGCTTTTTCCAGGCTTTAAATCTTATTATGTTAAACGATCTGAAACGTTCCATAGTCTTACAAGATACCCCAAAAGCTTATTTTTTAATTACTTGGAATTTTTATGAATCTGAATACTCAGCTCAGGTTTATTAATATTAATGAATCTTCTAAAAGCTTTGACTTGGAATTTCGACCAATCTGAAAAGCTCCTTGAATTTATAAGACTTCTTTTTTGCTTTATAATGGGCCTTTTAAGACTTTAAGGAACTTAACCAACAGGAATTTCAAGTTTTCGAGACTATTTTGAACCTTGTAGGAGCATTTCCGAAATTTTAGATGTCCAAACCTGCAGAATTTTCTTGACATTCCCAAAACGCCCAAATTATCCTCAGTTAAGCAAAGTATACTATCTTTTACTGAACTTTCAGCCATGTTATTTTAAAACTTTTGAGAGAGCCATGCAGTGCTGAAATTATTTTGCTTTAGGAAATACTTCAATCTTCCCACCCTTTTGGCTTTGAAAATATAATTTAAATATTTTAGAGGTTGTTTTCATTTTACGAAACTTCTGTGGCTTTGTTAATGCTTCAATGGGCTTAAAAAACGTCGCAGTCTTTTTAAAAAAAACTTTTTGGCTTCTCTAAGCTAGTCGTAAATAAAATCTTCCAAAACCCGGATAGGTTTTTTTCAGTAAATTTCTTAGTGTCCCCAAGACTTAATTTAAGTTTCTTGATCTTTCATCTCGCCAAAATTTCTTAAGACTTTCGCATTAAAAACATGACTGAGCTTTCCAAACGTAATGATATTTTCAGTTGTACGAGTAAACCCTTAAAACTGAATCAAGACGTAACGACTACTGAAGCGTACAGAAAGAAATGATTGTAGCGACTACTGAAGCGTAGAGAAAAATGCATCGTGGAAAAGTTCTCAAGTGTCACGGAACTACGAGAATTTTCATTGTTGTTGTACGTTCAAACCGTAAAGTCTAGAAATAACAAAATGAAATTGAAAAGACTTTCAGGTAAACATCTAATGGGCTTCGAAGTTCACTATTGGTTTATTTAAAGAAAGCAACGGAAATGCAATCGAAAGGATATTCAGTTCCTTGCTCTCTCCTTATTATTACGATTCGATATTAAAAGCTCGACTGTAAATAAAACGAAATAATTTCGCGTGCTATTTTAAATCAAAATACGTAAATTCCATCTCGTGATCAACCGACGTTAGTTGGTTAGTTAACAAAATAGATAAAATTAATAAGAGCGGCTTCATAAATATAGCTGTGTATAAACGAATCCAAGGATTACTCGGTCTTTGCTTTAATCTTAATTAAAGGATTGCCGTTCTACGTAATCATTCATTACCGTCACATTTTAGAGCTGTATCAGTAGGGATTTCCCTGAGCGATAATCCTGCTTTCCATTAACTAACCATGTGCTCTTTTTCGTGTTATTCGGACAACCCATATAGCTATTCACACTATTTTAGACTTTTACTTTTACTGCATTAAGCATTAACAGGTTGCAAATTAATTACTTGGAATATAACCATTAAATAATTTTATTATTAAGTAGATATCCTCGCTAGAATACATCAACATTCAATAATTATCTTGTCAGCTATGAATAACATTATTTATAAACGAGAAGTTTCGATTACCACGTCTTAATTATAATCCCGAAAAAATCCGATTTTAATTTTTAAATCCGGGTGTGTAAACGTACAAATCTGCATCATGCAGAGCAAAGGTTAATTGGTGTCAAAATTTCAATCTTTTTATTCGAACACTGCCAGTTTATTCAACTTTATTTCCATACTAATAACCGCATAATTTAGATTAACCAAAAATTACACATTTTCGGTATTTCTTTATTAACACAGGCAAAGTGCAAAAAAACAGTAGATCAAGGATATCAACTTAAAGTATCGAACGTATAGATTTGTCAACCAATTATTAAAATTGGCTCCTGCTATGAAGATTGCGGCAACAGAAGCGTTATTTTATTCTAAAAGATTAAAACTTTTCTGTTATAAATTCTAATTAGCAGGCTTAAAATAACCGACAAAAGTGAGCATTTGTATGCATCTAAATGGTATTAAAAGTTTTAACTCCTACAGAATCGTGGAAATTCTGACAACTGCTTCGCATCGCGTTCAGAAATATTTAATGAGCTCGTTTAATTTATCCAAAGTGATCAATACTTTTGAATACCGAGCTATCTCTGTGACGATCTCCTTCATAGGTTGACATTCACGCGAGAGATCTTATTTTTATTAAAAACCCTCAACGGCATTTTTCCTATAAAGCAAGTTCATTAAATTAACTTAATTATCGGTTTAAACATATTTTTAAATAATTCTAAAATTTCCTACAATTCCAGAAAGAGTATCTCAATACATTTGAGATGTCAAAAATAGCCTTGAAGCTCGCTAAGCCTCCTGAAATATTTAAAAAAATGTTCACAAAATTCAAATCTTCAGAAAAACTACAAGTTTAAAAATAGAAATCACGAAAAGTTCCACACTTCAGCCTTCACCAGTTCTATAATTATTTTTTTTATCTGAGAAAACAAGAAATGCTGAAAATTTGAAGATGGAATTTTGACAAATTTAAGACCTTTCAAAAGGTTGTAAAAAATATTGAACTTTCATTTACAAAGTCTGAAAAGCACTTACGCTTCCAAAAGTTCTGAAAACATTTTTACGAATTTGACTGAAGGACAAAAATAAAAAAACAATCATTTATTCAAGCTTTACATCCGAGTTCCAATGTTAAGATATTTTTATGAGCTTTTACGAAGGCCAAGAAGGGTTTAGAGAAACTGAAACAAAATTAAGAAAGCTGCGTAATTTTCAGAAAGTTAAGACTGAAAGCCAAGAATAAAAATATTTCACAAACACCGAGATTTTTGAGCTCTTAGAAAGCCCGAAAAAAACTTTCAAAAACTAAAAAAGAAACAATAATCTGAAGAATCTTCAGAAGGTTAAAGAAATCTGACAATCTGCAGGCGAAGAATAAATGATGACAAATCTAAGACCTTTCCAAGTTTCATAAATCCCAAACTATTTCGAAAACATTGATTTTTGAGCTCTTAGAAAGGGCTTTTAAAAACTGAACAAAAACTAAGAAATCTGAGGAATCTTCAGAAGGTTAATAAATAAGATCTGAAGGCCAAGAATAAATGAGCCAATTTTGGAAAATCTAAGGTCTTTCTAAGCTTCACAAATCCCAAATATTTTCAAGAATATTGAGATTTTTTAAACTCTTAGAAATCCCAAGAAGGTCTTTCAGACACTGAAAAAATATCTTAGGAATCTTCAGAAGGTTAAGAAAATATTGAAGATCTGAAATCAGAGAAAAAATTAGAAAATTTTGGCAAATATAAGTTCTTTCCAAGCTTCACAATTCCCAAAAGATTTCAAAAACATTGAATTTTTTTGAGCTCTTAAAAAGCCCAAGAAGGGCTTCCACAAACTGAAGACAACTAAGAATCTTCAGAAGGTTAACAAATATCGAAGATCTGAAGATCATGCATAAATCTGGCAACTTTGGAAAATCTAAGGTCTTTCCAAGCTTCACAAATCCCAAGCAATTTCGGTCAGGTTGAAATTCCTTACGATCTCTTAGAAAGCCCGAGAAAAGCTTTCGTAAACTGAAAAAAACTTAAGAAGTCTGAGGAATCTTCAAAAAGTTAGGAGATATCAAAGATCTGAAGACAAAGAATAAATGAGGCAGTTTAGGCAGCTCTGAGATCCTTTACAGCTTCACAAATCTCAAAATATTTCAAAACCATTGAGATTTTATTGAGCACTGGGAAAGTTCAAGAACGGTTTTCAAAAACTGAAAAACAAAATTAAGAAATCTCAGATTCTTCAGAAATCTTCACAAATCCCAAAAGATGAATGCTGATATTTTTTATAAACTCTTAGAAAGCCCAAGAAGGGAAGAACTGAAAAAACATAGGAAATCTGAGGAACTCTCAAAAAGTAAGGAAATACTGAAGATCTGAAGGCCAAAAATAAATGAAGCAATTTTAGTAAATCTACGATCTTTCCAAGCCTTACAAATTCCAAGATTTCAATTTATTATAAGCTCCTAGAAAGACCGGGTAGGGCTTTCAGGAACTGAAAAAATTAAGAAATCTAAGGAATCTACGGAAGGTTAAAAAATCGAAGATCTGAAGGCCACGAATAAATGAGGCAATTTTGATAAGTCTAATAAGATTCTTTCAAGCTTCACAAATCCCAAAAAATTTAAGAAACATTGAGATTTTTTTAAGTTCTCAAAAGGCCTGAAAAGGGCTTTTAGAAATCTGAGGAATCTTCACAAATATCTAAGCTCTGAAAACCAAGAATAAAGAAGGCAATTTTGGCAAATCTAAGATCTTTTCAAGCTTCATAAATCCCCAAAAATTTTAGGAATGTTAAAATATTTTTACGAGCTCTTAGAAAGCCCGAGAAAAAAATAATCTTCAGAAGCAGAAGGTTAAGGACATATTGAAAATCTGAAGGCTAAATATAACTGAGGCAATTTTGGAAAAGTCAAGCTTCATAAATTCTAACTCTTGGAAAACCCAAAATAAACTTTCAGAAACTAAAAAATAATAATAAATCTGAGGAATCTTCAGAAGGTTAAGGAAATCTCGAATGAAAAAGCAAACGAGATAATATAAACGAATCTAACATCTTTCGAATCAAACAACTTAAAAGATTTCAAAAATATGTAAATTTCAGTTCTTAGAAAGCCCGCGAACGACTTAAGCGTTCAGAAATCCATAAAATATTTTCTAATAAATCTGAGGGAACCTGAAGAAGGAACAAACAATTCCTGACTAAATTTAACAAATCTACGATTTTCTGAAACTTTAAGCGTTTCAATAATATTAAGATTTCTTTAAGATTACATCGGGAAGGATGCTAGCTTTTAAAAATCTTGATTCTTTTAAGTAATTCACACAACACTCAGACAGGTTAAGGAAATTCCTGAAAATCTGAGGACTAAAAACGAGGAAAATTTAATAGAGCTGAGGTCTTTTCAAGATTTAAAATTTATAAAAAATTCAAAAATACTGAGACCTCACCAAGTTCATGAACTCTTCCAAGGGTAGAGAAGGAGTTAAGCTTTCAGAATTCCCGAAATTTTTTGTAAGGAGTCTAAGGAACCCCCAGGAAGGTTAAGAAAATTTTTGGAAATCTAACGACGAAAACTGAGGACGTTTACAGAATTCTACAATTTTTGAAGTTTTACAAATTTTGGAAAAAAATCCTAAGATATCTGCAAATTTCCAATGGTATACGTTCATCAAAGCGTCATACAGAATAAATCAAAATTGTAAAATGACTCAGAAAACGTTTTGTAAAATAAAAAAAAACATTAAAAATAGGTAAATAATTTTCGATTATCCCGATATGTTTTTAAAAATCTTACGAAGCTGAACTTACAATTTATCTCAAAATGTCAATAAAACGCAATCATTTTATTAAGTTCCAACAAAAAAAATTTAATATTCTCTTCAATGTAAATATAAAAATTCGTCAACCGTCTAGAAATAACACCACCTACATTCTATCAAATTATTACGATTCCAACGTAAATGTAAATATAAAATCACGAATTGGTTTAAACAACATATAACTCGTGAAAATCGAAGGTACGTATTATTGCAGCTCTTATTTAATTTTAGGTAGCACTTTCACCAACAAATCCCGCACACTGTTTTCCTTTAATTTAAATAGTTACGTCCATCTTCGCTGTTATGTAACTCACGGTATATTCGGTTATTACGTGTAATGCAATTAAATTTTTTCATCTAAATGTTCAAGTAACCCAGAAAACCAATTTATGTAGATAAAACATAAAATAGATGTAATTTTTAAGTTTGTAACCTCTCTGCGATGATCGCGTTTACAGCAATATTACCTAAATAAGATGTTTAATGTCAGTATGCTTATACCAAGCGGGTTAGAAGTAATATAGATGTCTATTCATAAGACGTAAAAGAGAGGTATGTACAATAAAACTGCGACTTTGCAATCAAAATTTTATGTTGTTAAAATAATGTTTCATCGACTTTCTAAACTGAACCATTATAAATACGTTTCTCTATCTACATCAGTTCTACGGGAAACCTGCATAACTGGAAATTACATTAATCTAGTAATTTAATTTCGATGTTTATTAACTAATTAATTAGATATTAATTATCATGACCATAATTAATGAAAAAATAAATAAACACCACTACTGTTTTTATTTATTGCGTGTTTACTTCTTTAGTTAATATTTGCTAGCTTTTAGTAGAATCTACACTGGTGCAAAATAAAAACAATATCTCATTGTTTAAAGTAATTTTTATTGAAATTATATTTCCATATTTAATATCACATGTCTAAAATAACGCGAGTAACATTTTAAGACAGATATTCGTATAAAATCGAACCTAAAAAATAACAAATTGCAAGTACAATTTTATTTATTAATTTATACATATAAATGGCTGTCTAATTAATTAACCTATTACATATGTAATGAAGAATGAAATAAGTAAAGAGTTATAGGTACTATAGGTGATTTGGTCACAATTAAACATAACATACTCTAAAACACTTCCTAATAAGCAAAGCATATTATACTGTAAAGGAGTTCTTAGATTCTCCGCAATAACTTGCTCTACTTGTTAGTTTATTTATTGTTATTGTTTTTTTTATACCCTATATGTTTGTTTGCTTTCAACACATGTTAATTAGGTAATTGATGACTGTATACTGTATCCTATACTACTCTGTAGTCAAAAAGCAAAATAACGCTTTATTATTATTTTTTTTTATTAACAAGAGTGAGATAATATCGCGTTCACGAATCTTTGAACTGACTGATCAAATTCGTAGTATTCAAAGACAGTTTTCTAACTTTTGTTTCACACATTCAAGAAATGCGAGAAAAGGATAAAGATAGGCGACGAATGCGAAATTAAGTACATAAATACCTTTTTTGTTTTTGAAGTCAGTTCAAAGATCCGTGAACGCGATAATAGATCAAATAAATGAATCATAAAGCTGTATGAGAAAGAAATAGATGCGAGCACACAAAATTTCATTTTAGTAGGCATGATATTTCTTTTTTTTTAGAATATAGCGTTTACCATAAATATTAAAACTTTACCTGTATCATAAGTCAAATAAAAATAAATCGCAGGCATCAGGTCTACTAAAATGATTTTTTTTTATATACTCATCTCTTTTTTACTCGAACATTTTATATTTTATTTATTCTATCTCACTGCTGTTATACCCTGAGATCAAATAAATTTTTAATTACAGTAGACAGTAGGCTGTAATTTCTGTTATATAGTTGATATCAATAAAAGACAAGCCATGGAACTGTATACCTACATAACAAATCGAACATTTTGAACAATATTATAAACTTGACTTACTAGATTTTCTGTGTCAGAGTTGTAACAGTCAACGTTACCATTACCAGCTATATAACTGAAATCTCACGGTTCTTAATTGTAACCCCATTGGCAAATAAAAAAATACAAAATTTAGAAATTTACAAAAATATATATGATACTCAGACTTTATGTGTGATGTCCATTTTAAAATATGTTGCTAGTTCTACAACAACAGCTTAAATTAATTTTTATTATTTAATTGACGCTGATATCGCTGATTTGCCATACGAAACCACTCTTTGACAACGTTTTCGAAATCAGACTTTGAGTTGCCAAATATTTGCCGAGATGCATCTGAAAATATAACGTTTACTTTTATATTGGCGATTATTTCTGTCATGCATGTTATTAGATTACCTTGCAATAAACCCATAAGTGTTAAATTGCACAACCGGAAATTGCCCTTAGCTCCTGTCCACGAGCAAACTCGAGCTAGATCGTTGGTAAACAGAACTACAAGGCACCTTTTAATCAAATTTTTGGAATCCTTCCCTCCTTGCATTTTAAGCCAGTCAACCTGTAACGCAAAAAAAATTTCGAGTACCTTCCGCAACAATTGTTTTAGAAACGCTACACTTAAATTTTTCTAGCAAGGTTTTGATATAAAGCGAATTTGCTGACTACAAGATTTACTTTACTTTATAGCAGAAGGCAGTGTTAATTTGACACTATTATTTTCTTACCATATGAGATGAATTCATTTCTGTTAGTAACTCATCTTCTAGTGTTTCCAGCTCTGGTACAGAATCCAACGGCAGTTTTAACTGCTGAATAAAGGTGGTTGTAGATGTGGAAAACTGGTTTTTATTTTCAAGTTCCTTGTTTTGTTTTATGGCCATCAACATGGAGTAGTTTCTTTTTGCCAACATGTTTGTTTCCACAACTAGGTCCAAAATTTTGCTTAAAATGGAGTCGTTTGACCTATCAGTGACAGTATTTTCTAAATGTTCGGTTAAGTTTTCGATTGTAATAACTTCTATATCCTCTATATTCACATGTTTAGGTGTTGTCGGCGCAGGCTGAGAAGCACTGGCATTAATTACAGCTGCAGATGCTGATGGCGAATCTTCTAGGTAAAAGAGAATATCGTTATAATAATACTTTAGAACCGTGAAAACCAATTTTTAGTGTTGAAGGAACATTCAAAATAAGTCAAATGGCATGTAATTACTGACCACACTTTTACTGTTTATAATCAAGGAAAACCTTATGCTAAAGTTTTTAAAATTTTAATTTTTTGGAAAAAATAAATTGAATTATTCGGTAAAGCTACAATTTTTAAATGGCAAGGCTTTCTGCATTTTAAACCGCATAATTAAATTAATATCGTTATCTCCCCTTAAGAACGTCTTGAATTGACTTTATACTTTTATTTATGCAGTTATGTATTCTTTTTAGCTGCAGAACAACTCAGTTTTAAAAAACCTTTATGCCGAAAAATGTTCAGTACAGAAATTTCTAAATGAAGAATTTTCCACATATCTAACTTTCCAAATAAGTAAAAAAATATGTTGCTGAATAGAATAATACCGTAACAGTACCCGTATGTTAAAAATAAAACCACAAATGAATTATTTTTTACGTTTAACATTTCAGAAAAAAAATTAGTTCTATAATCAAACATATACCAATAATAAATTTTTAAAGTAACTATTTATAACACGTAATACGTAACAAAGGGTATTACGTGAATTTTAAGGAAAAGATTTTGTTACCTAAACTGTTAAGTGATGGAGGTGGAGATAGAGAGTTTTCTCTTAAAACAGGGAGATTTTTCTTGACCACACGAGGTTTCCTCACAGCAGTCCTTATTGCAGAGCCACTAAAACTTGATTCGTTGCTGCTCATGTCCGATAGAGCCATTTCTTGCTCGATAGCTTCCTGATAAGTTGCTGTAAAAAAATACGTAGATACAAGCATACGCACCAAGAATCGTGTTCAGTCAATTGCTATATTACTTACTAAAATATTTTTTTACCCGGCATGGGTAGGTTTTCCACGACGCTGGATCAGGTTCCACCCGTTTTATAAATAAGTGCCTACCCGGCTGTTTTACATTCGGCCAGTAACACTGGTATTTATTCAGTAACCAGTTAGTGGGCACTACACTATAAGTTTCTTCCTCCATACTTCTTTCATTTAAAAATTCTACTATAGCAAATTCTACCTTGTTTGCACACATATTTAGGAACTGAAGTTACCGTTGCGATGTACACTGTAGCACAAAACGTATACCAATGAAAAGCAAACTGAACTACTGAACACTAATAACATGCAGCCCGAAAACCGAAAATCACCTTCTGGCTAGATGGGTTTCTTTATGATTTACATTGACAATTGACACGTCGGCGTCGGTCAAAACTTACAACAGCATTCTTGTTTTACAACTCTGAGTTCATCTGCTTGAGACCACCAACTGGGAGGATAGCTGTAAAAAGGCCTTGGTTTCTATATTTACCTAAAAATATTTAAAATTGCAGACACTGATGGCTAAAAGGTACGTCCGTTTTAAATCTTTCCAAGAAAAGCTTCTGCATAGTATTGTGTTTCAAAGAAATAGTTTTCGTTTTACATACCACTATAAAACTTTTAGTTGCCAACAAATTTTCCAGTATTTTAAAGTTTTTAGTGTTCAGCATTTTTCGATACACAAAGCTTAGTTGTTCCATTTCTGTTAACAGCTAGTGCCATTTGTAATTTTGCATGAATATGATGCGAAGAGCTGCGAATGCTAAAGTAAGTTGCCAGAATCTTATTTAATTTAAATTAGTTAAAAATAACAAATAACAATGTGTAACGTGTCGTAGATCGTTAGAAAAAGAAAAACACTAAGCTCCGTGTCAAATAGCTACTTTAGAAGATTGATTAAGGAAAATATACATAAAGTCACGCAAGAATCCTGTACAAGTTCAGAAATTTTCGTGAATTCAGAAACTGTTCCTGAAAACCCTTGCCTGGAACCCAGAGCAAAAAACAAACAAATTGAGCAATCGCAAACGCCTTTTATAGAAAATCCCGAGCCTGTACATATTTCTGAAGTAAGTACAAAAGGAGCTACTGAGTTAAGTTACCACAAAAACGAAAGGGGACACGCAGAAAGTAACACAAACAATTCTTTAAATATAAAAGAAGAACTAGCCAACTGGATTATTACGTTTAATATAAACCACACGGCGGCCAATGCTTTATTAAAGTTACTAAAAGAACATTTTGCAGTCGATTTACCCGCAGATACCAGAAGTTTGTTGAGAACACGTACTTTTTTGAATAAAATTATCGACATCCCACCGGGAAGTTATTGGCATTTTGGCATTGAAAATGGCATAAAGTATGCAATAAAAAAGAACTCTTTAAATATTGTAAACGAAGTAAAATTAGACATAAATGTTGACGGGTTGCCTCTGACAAAGAGTTCTAGCAGTCAGTTATGGCCAATTTTGGGGTCTATCTTGAGCACTGATGGTACACCAACTACACCATTTACAATTGGTATTTATCATGGAAATAAAAAACCAGAAAGCCCATCTGACTTAATGCGTGAATTTATAGAGGAATTCAATAATATTTATCAAAAATTTACATTCAACGACCAAAATATTCAGCTAATTCTAAACAACATAATATGTGATGCTCCAGCGAAAGCTTTTTTACTTGGTATAAAATCTTATAATGCCTATTTTGGATGCACAAAATGTATTCAAGAAGGTTCTTACATCCAGGGAAAAATAACCTATCCTGAAACTGACGCTACTTTAAGAACCGATGATAGTTTCAGGCTTAAATTACAGGAAGATTTTCATAAAATTGTTTCACCTCTTGAACAAATTGCCGGCGTGGGTTTAGTTTCCCAAGTACCTTTGGACTATATGCACCTAGTTTGTTTAGGTGTAATGAAAAAATTAATACTTTTCTGGATAAAAGGAAAGAAGGACGTTAGAATGTTAGATACCAACATTAAAAAAGCTAATGTGTTAATTAATGACATTGTAAAGCAAGTTCCTGCGGTACGTATAACAATAACTGAAGCAATTTTTTAAATATAATTTATGTGTTTGAAATAGGAGTTTGCTAGAAGGCCACGACCATTAACAGAAGCTGACCGCTGGAAAGCTGCGGAATTTCGTTTATTTTTGTTATATATAGGACCAATCATTTTAAACGATACTCTGCTAACTAATAGTCAATACACGCATTTTATGACTTTGCATGTTGCTATGAGGATACTCGTGTGCAAAGATTTGTGTATAAAATATATTAATTACGCCCAAAACTTATTAATATATTTTGTACAAAAGTACGTTGGTATATACGGCCCCGAACATATTACGCACAATGTACACAATTTGATCCATCTGTGCGCTGACGTGTTAAGAAATAACGGCCCTTTAGATAATTTTTCATCTTTCCAATATGAAAATTATTTACAAAGTATAAAAAAGAAAATTAAATGCTCAAAGAACCCCTTACAGCAAATAGCAAATAGAATACAAGAAGAACAACTATTTTGTACTTCCGTTGATTGTAATTTTCCTCTAATAAAAACATGTAGTCCCTCTTTAGAGATACCCTTTAATTATAAAATTATAGACAACTACAGAAGCGTAAAATCCGATAAATTTACAATATCTTTAAAAGATAATAATAACTGTGTTATGTTATATAATAATTCAATAGTGCTGGTAAAACACATCGTAAAAACTGAAAATGTAGCTATTTTACTAATAGGTAATAAGTTTAATACCATAAAGCCTTATTTCGACAATCCGTGTTCTTCTACAGTAGTCTATACTTATGTAGCAAAAAATATAAGTTCTAGTTATATTAATTTTGTCTACACAGATATCAAATACAAATGTTTTAAAATCAAACGTTCGGAACTAGACGATGAATTTGTTGTAATAAATCTCTTACATAATATTTCTTAGAAATGGTTTATTGCTTTCAAAGTTTATAATTAAACATAAATGTAACATTTCAATTGTCAAACTTAACTGAAAATATTAAATAGTAAGTTATTATTACAGCTTTTATATTTTCCATTTCTATTTCCATTCCCTTCCTATAACAATCATAACCAAAAATTAGACAGAAAAAAATACCTGCCAAATATTTGTTTAACTTAATAGAATGCAGTTTAAAGCCGTTTTTAAGTACTTACATAAATTATTGAAAACATTTTCTACTGAATTGATTACTTACTAAGCATTTATTTAATTTATTTATACTTTAAAAAATTTTCAATGAAGGTCTGTTTTCAATCGTCAAATCAAATCTTTGGCAATTTAACTAAATCTGTAGACGATAATAAGGTTAATTAAGTGTTGATAAAGCTCGATCCATTTTGTACATACACTGATATCTTATGTAAGATAAAGAAATTAATAAGGCATTTCTTAATACAGTCGTTTAGTTTAGAAGCTCTTGCTTTACGATAAATCTCAAATTACGTATTCAGGTTTCAGGTAACAAAAGTTTCATATTTTCGTATCCCAAGATGATTCATAAGCTTATTGTTAAAACCTGTAGAGGCAAATTTTCATTGTCAGTTATCAGTCAATGCTAGGACCGACGACGCCACTAAAGTCGGTAGATGGTAAAAGGGATGCACGTAAAGGGTCAGTCACCTTTACGATTTTTTTGTTCATTATACTAGCACTCGTGTATTGTAACATGTAAACTTTCGCTTAATAAATTGCAGTTTTGTAAATCTCAATCGTTTTATAAATATCAACCAAAGGAATTGCCTCCGCCGTACAAATACACCAGTTACAACATAAGTAAATACTCTAAAATTCGATTTTTAGCATTATTCGGAGCTGCTGTTTGTAACCACATTTTTAAAATGTATTGTTGCTCCGTCTACAGGTTTTTCTGCCTTTCGTTTTCACTCTTTCTCCCTATTCTTTTAATATTGTCTTTATATTTAGGTAAGGTAGCTCTGAATTTAATAAATGGCAAATTCTGTAAAACTAAAAAGTTACATCAGAACGACAAAATAAATCTGACAATTTATAATTAAGATATGGAAGTTTGAAAACTACTGGACATTTAAAGAGTAGCATTTTATTTAACAAAGTAAAAAGTATGACATTTTTCACAATTTTTCATAAAACAGGATAAATTCCAACTTTTATTTTATGGCAGTTAATATTAAGTTAATGTGATAAATATTTAAACTGTGGGAAAGTTAAACTTGTACTCGAGAATTTTTAGATGTTTTTGTTACTTTCACTGACTTTATATATAACATGAATACATTTTTTAAAATACCTGATGTATTATAAACACATACAATAATAAAAAGGGTAGGTTATAATATTTGTTTGCTACTGTTACGTTATTATACTGACTTTTATTTCTCCCGTGGAAACGTTTCCTCTGAATAAGCTTTCATTGGAAAAGTTCTGAAATATTTACAATAAATAAAAGGAAAATATTTGATTGTGATTAACAAATAATAATACAATAATAGGTACGATTCCAGTTGTCACTTTATCAGGGGCAGCACTTAAGTAGCTACATACAAAATATTATAATAATATAATGCGTTTCTAACGTACTGTATTCTAGTAGTTCTCTAAACAACCGTTAGTCAATTTCTACATTTTTTTTCAATTTGTCAGTTAACATACTTACATGTCTTTCCTCAGTCCCATAATACACATACATTAGTTAGCTTTAATTCATTATTTACTTACTCAGTCGGAGGATTAAAAGACATATAACATCGTTACTGTTATTACAAATAAATAAAGGCGGAGGACGCAGTTTCTTTTATTTTACTAATACATACAAACAATAAGAATAAAATAAATATGGGTTTTACAGGCAGTCTTTAAGCAAAACATGTTGATGTGGGGATGTTTCTTATTCTTAAAAAAGTAACGTACTATTCAAAGAATATTTCAGAAGTAATATCCTCATTTTAAGTGTAACTTCGTTTTAGAGTTACAAGTACTTAAGTTATATAGATATATACAGAGCAAATATTAAACTAGTCGACATAAAACAGAAGTATACTTTTTTTACCGCCGATAGAAGTAAACTGTGCAAACATGCTCGAGAGGTATTCAATAAAAACGTGTTGGCTGACGATGTAAAATAGAAGTAAAACTCCAATTATACGAGGTGACATCATTTTAAGATTACACCCTATATATAATTTCGATATAAGTAACGAACGCGTGAATTGTGTTACTTCTAAAATATATACAATGTATATTGTCAATGGCAACATTGGATATGAAACGCGTATGAGAGGATATGTGACATCTATTTTATGTTACTGGTTTACTGGGAACTTCCCGTACGTACGCACTTGTTAATTGCAGAAGTTGCTGTCGTGTTTATTTTGGCCTAAAGGTTTGTTACGAAACGGAAGTTCATTCGATTAAATAATGCTAAATTACTTGAGAAAATTTAATTAAAAATGTTGAAAAATAATTAAATGATCGTAAATATTTATTTATGCTTTTATTAAGAATAAAATCAATTTGGTTTCAGAAATATCTCGACAATAGTAAGAAATCATTTCACAAAACAGAGAATTCCTTTCAGTCAATATAACAACTTTAATCAAGTTTGACTTTCCCAATCCCGAGAGTTTTCAGGTACATTTTATCAAGGCTTGCTAGCTCCAAAGTTTCAATCATCCTGGAGCTGGAAATGTATTTTTGTTTGCTCTTCACCAAACCCTTGTTTTTTTTTTAATCAAAATGATGTAAATAATTATTTTCGTATATTACAATTTACAATTGCTATAATAAATAAGTGAGTCGGACTAAAATACCTCAACAACATGACTTGGGGAAAAGAATCAATTAAAATCAGCTTCATGCAAAGAAACACCATCAATCATGCAATTAACAGTGCAACAGGAAAGAAAATACAAGCCATAATGGCGAGGAAGCTAATAATTCGAAAAACTTCTTCTTTTCAAACAGTCACAAAGATTTATGAGAATTATTTACATGGGAAGAAGATAATATGAAGCGTAGGAAAAAATATATGAAGTAAGGTTAAAGAAGAGCGAAAAGGAACCAATGATAAAGAAAAAGGGCGAAAAAAAAACAAGAAGGTGGACGAACAAGCATGAAGAAAACGAAGGTGGACCAACAAACTAGAAGAAAACCAAAGATGGACCAACAAAGCAGAAGGAAAACGAAAGAAGGAAGACAAATAAGAACGAAGAAAAATCAAAATGGACGAAGGATAACGAAGAACCAAAAGCAGATATGTCCAAACGATATGGGAAAAACAACCAAAACGTAAATCATTCGAAGAACAACTGAAGAAATAGCAAAGTTAACTGATTTAAAATGAAAATAGTGAATAATGACAACCTGAAACTAAACTGAAAAATTCTGAAATGAGTTCTTAAGGGAAACCTAATATGAGACCTACAAGAAAATGAACGAAGACCAGGAAAGGAATCTTCAGCCTTTTAAATGTGCCCAGACATAGTAACTCCTAATCTTTAAAAACTACATAACTTTAGGCTTCTAAAAATATTTTCTTTTACTTGACTTCACTTGAAGAGTTTACAGTTTTTAATTTAATTTCTTCATAATCAAACTTTAAATATTTCTTAACCAACTGTGCTGGAAACAGAAAGTGTAATAAATCGAACAAATCAATCTAAAACACCTGGTTTGCAGTTAGTGAATTTCATAAATACGAAATACTGCCAAGAATCCCAATTTGCTGGATTTCTTGCGACAGTTTCTCAAAACCAGCTATGCATAACATTGGCTTGTATAAAACAACGAGTTAAATGTCATAAATTGGTGTTAATTAGCCAAGACCACATATACTTAGTTTACAGCAATCAAACAACTTATAATAATACCAATTTTGTTTTGTTTCATGGATAGTTAATTTAACTAATTATATTTATGCTTTCTTCAAGTGAAACGATCTGTCAACAGGTTTTAAGGTCAAGTAAATAATGGGCTTGTTTATATGGGAAAATAGAGAATTTCAGATTTATGCCTTGATTTCTAAAAATTAAACAAAGGTTTTTGAGTGACAGGAAGATAAAAGGTTATTCCAAAAATAAAATGTGTCGTAAATAAGAAACATTAATATCTATAACTCCAGGAAACCCAACCACCTTTATTTAGAAACTTAAAAATTAAACCCAAATTTCTAGCTGTTGCAAAAATAAAGCATGACCTACTAAAACAGTACATCTAAAAGAGTGAGCAATTGCCGACTTATGTATTCATGTAAGTTTAATTTACGCATTACGTCTACGTGATGGGAAGACAAAAAAGGTATGTGGGTGAAACCGCGAAGAAATTCATATTGAATGCAAATAAGCACTATAAAAATCTATTATGTTTACTATAAGTTCGGACAGTTAATCATAAGTTTCGGCACATTCAATAAAGAAATAACAATTAAAAAACAATATAGGTACGACCTACTTCGAATTTTCACCCACTGAATCCAAATGCAAAAAACATCCAAGGTTTGTCCCAGATTTGCTTTTACGAAGTGTTAAAAATAGCTTTTATCATGTTAAAAATGATACACTTCATCGGTACTTATTATGTAATTACCGTGATAATTCTGTAGGTAAAACCAGTTTTTATGAGTTTCAAAGGCGAACAAAACAACACAATTGCCTGTTAACGCCAAATGATGAAGATAATTATCTTAATTGCTCTTGTAAATAAACAAATTCCAGGTTTTGTTGTGCACACAAAAAGCCCACCAATTTGTTGTTACAAACGATTATCAAAGCAACACAATTTTTTGTTTAAAAGCAACTCCATCCGTTGTATTCGTTGTATAAAAACACCATAAAGATAACAAGGAACCAAAAGCTTTCAAATCGAGATATTAAAATAAACCGCATTATTTTCCTCTTCCTGTTGTTATTACAATATGATTATTCAATAACTGAGAAATTGAGTTTTATATTCATCTCTCCAACAGCCTTCCGGGTAATCTCTTTCCGGATCATTTCTGAGTTCTACAAATGTTTATTTCGTTCAGGTTTTTTTGCCCATTTGGGCTAAATTACATTTCCTTAGGTTCAGTTTACCGATGCCGTTTCAGCTAACAAAAACAGGTCAACGAAATTTCGGTAGTTTAACGAAATAGGAACATCGTTAAGCTTGTTGAAAAATTTGAATCAACCGATTTAATAAGCACCTCTTTTTATTACAAATTTAGATAAGCAAAACTAAAAAATAAAGTGGGTTAATCGACTTGTAAAATTTTCAAAATATGTAATCAAAGAACAGGAGTAGCTTTCCCTGAAGAGTCACCAGTTTTATGCCCTACTACTTACTGTCCGAAATGAACGTATCGGATTGGATTAACGTCCACAAAAATAATTCGGGTGACCCTTAATAGGGTATTATATTTAATTCGAAATTATGAGTTTGACCTTTGCTGAAATAAGTAATTAGAAACAGGACAACCCTATTTTCCTAGCATTAGTGAATAACTCACGTATACAAAAACATCTTCAGCTGAAACCCACATTTTTTCAGCTTTTTCAAATTAGGGTGTAACCGAAAGACTAATAAACAGTTTTACCCAAGAATTTAAACCACTTTAAACCCAGATAACAGGATGTATCCAGGCAAAGCCAAAGGTGCTTGAAAAATAACAAAATTACGCAAGTCGCGTAGAATTAAAGAAAACGTGCCTAAAATTAAAATTGTAAGGTTTAGAAAATGTTCGACCGAAACAAGGATGGTAACACAAATCGACCTAACATGCGCGTGAAAATATTACAATTCAAAATTGGAATATACAAAATTGGAATGAATATATGAAAATATGGAATCTAATAAATTAATAATATTCAAGGATAGGCTTGCTTCTCAATACCAATATAAAAGTTTTTAAAATGACTGAAATATACGTGATGATCAAATTTATCTTTAAATTAATTCAAAATTGATTGATTTTTTTGAGCAGTAATTCCATTTCTGACCCGAAATTAAGATTTTCTGAAGATTCTGAAGATTTTAAAATTGGTGACTTGAAATACACAGAAAAAGTAGTATATTAAACTTGAAGCCTAAATAAATTTGATCAGAGTTAGAATCCTCACATTAAAAACATCCTAATTTACCAATTCATAATTTTAATTAATGAACAAAAAAAATCATTTCTAGTTGAAAACGTAAATGCTGAAATTAAGAGTTGCAAATAAAAAAAAAGTTCATCTATTTAATTTTAAAAATGCAAACAAACTCAAATTTGGGATCTCAACTTTAAAAATATGAAATCAAATTTAAATTGGGAACTATAGTCACATATCAAATGTCAAAAATACGGACGCCAACTTGCCACGTTTAAAATTGTAATCCAAGATATGACACTTTGAGAAATAAAATTTGAACACAAACTACAAACTTACAACGTTCGACATACATTTTATAGAGAATTTGATCCTAACTTTTGAAATTGGAAGCTTAGAATGTCAAGATTAATTGCGTCTTGAATACAACGTTCAAAATCGAATTCGGCAAAGGCTGAATTCGGAATTTTTTTTCAAATATTAGCTACAAATCCAAGACCGAGATGATTAAAATTCCAAATTTGAAAAATGGAAATTTTTAATGATAAACGTCAATTTTCAGTTTAACAAGCAATTAACAACGTTTATACTTAAAAGCAAAAATGTAGAAAAATTCAGAAACTTGAGTTGGTAAGAAAACTGGCTTTTAAAAATCAGTTTTAAAGTCAAAGTTAATATAATCAGAACCAAATACATATTGAGTGAGAATTTCGAAACTATGTACAATAACTCGGAATTTAAAGCTCACATTTCTAATTTAAAACCCGAACGAATGAACAAAATCATTAATAAAAGCCGTGGAAAACTTCCAAATTTAAGGTTCAAAGTTCGTATTTTAAATGAGTTTTGAAGATTCAAATTAAAAATACCAAAAACTTCAAATTCGACGTGAAAAATCAAAAGCGTTACTGTATTTAATTGATAAAGAAAATCATAAATATACACTCAAATTTAGGAGCTCAACGTTAAAAATATGCCGTTAAATTCCAGACAAATTTAAATGTTTATACTTAAATGCAAAAATTTAGAAAAATTCAGAAATAGGAGTGGTAAAAAAACTGGCAGTTAATCTTGAATTTAAAACCAAATTTCGAACCAGAACGGCAGATCAAAATCATAAATAAATCCCGCCGGAAACTCCCAATTTTAATGTTCAAATTTCATATTTTAAGTGAAATTTTAAAATAAAAGGCCTGTGCCTTCAATTCAAATCAGAAAAACCTAAAACTCCAAGTATAAAGGTTCAAACTTCATACTTTAAATGAATTCTTGAATCCAACTCAAAAATTCCATAGTCAAATCATTCAAACTAAAAAAAAACTCCAAATTTGAAAATTTAACCTTATTGTTTTACTTGTCGAATTTCAAACCAAAACGAAGAATCAAAGTCATACATAAAACCCGTTGGAAATTCCCAAATTTAAGGTTCAAACTTCACATGTTAGATAAGATTTTAAGATACAAAGCAAGAATACCAAAACCTACAAATTGAAAATCAGTTACACTAAAAACTTTCCAAATTTGAAAATTTAAATTGCCTTTAAAATTTCAAACAAGAACGACAGGTCGAAATCATACATAAATCCTGCCCCAAATTTTAAATAAGATTTTAAGAAATCTTCAACACAAACAAAAAAAAACAAAAACTGCTAATTTAAAGGATCAAGGTCATAATAAATCTTGTCGAAAACCCAAATTTAAGATCCAACCGCGTATTTTAAATGAGATTTTACGATTTAAAGGGCTGAATCTTGAATTCAAATCAAGAATATCAAAAGTTCTAAATTCAAACTTGAAAATCAACCAAACTAAAAATTTAAATTACCGGTCATATTTAAAAACAGAACAAAGGATGAAAATCATAAATAAATTCTGTCGAAAACTCCCAAATTTAAGCTTCAAATTTCATATTTTAATTAAAAATTTAAGATTATAGGTCAGCAGCATGAATTCATATCAAAAATACCAAAAACTTTAAATTTAAAGTTGAAAGTCAGTATAATTACAAAATTCTAATATTAAAATACCTGTCAAAGTAAAAACCAGAGCGAGGGATCATAAATCATAAATAAATCCAAAATTTAAGGTTCAAACTTCATAATTTAAATGACAATTCAAGATTAAATGTCAGAATCTTGAATTCAAATCAAAAATACCAAAAATTTCACAGGCAAAATTGAAAATCAGCCAAACTAAAAAAATTCCAAATTTTAACATTTAAATTGCCTCTTAAACTTCAAACAGATCAAAATCATACACAAATCCTATCGGAAACTCCCAAATGTAAGGTTTAAACTTCACGTTTTAAATGATATTTTAAGATTACAAGCCTGTATCTTAAATTGAAATCAAAAATACCAAAAACTCCCAATTTAATATTGAAAATCAGTCCTAAAAAATTCCCCAATTGGAACATTTAAATTACCTGCGAAATTTAAGCACCAAAATCATTAATAAATCCCGTTAAAAACTCCCAAATTTAAAGTTCAAACTTCATATTTGAAATGAAATTTTAAGATTAAAAGTCGCCAACTTGAATTCAAATCAGAAATACCAAAAACTCCAAACTCAAACTGAAAGTTAATCAAACTAAAAAAATCACCCATCAACAACATTTTAAACCTATATATCACGTTAAAAGTTCGATATGAAATTTTTCAAATTAAATAAAAGAATCCTGAACTTGAAATTCAAAGCTCTGGCCAAAGACGGACAACCTTAAATATAAAATTTAGAAAACAAACTGAAAATTGAGTAGTTCCAAACTCTAGGATCTGAGTTAAATACTAATATAATAAAGAGCACAATAGAAAAATGAATCAAGGAAAATCAATGAAGAAGAATGAAGAATCGAGTGGAAATCAGTGGTTCTTACAAATGGTTAAGATATATACCATACAATTAGTTTGAAAAAGAAGTTGCAGGTTTCATAAAGAGAAGGAGAAGAAAAGGCAAAAAGTAGAAGAAGAAGCAGATGCTGATCATGATGAAAAACAAGACGAAGACCCACGAGGACGACGAAGTCGACGAGGTGTAGGGTGAAGAGGACAACGAAAGCGACGAGGGCAAGAAGAAGAGGTCAAGGAAAAACGAGGAGGATGAGGACGAAGGCGAGAAAAAAAGGGGAAAATGAGGCAGAAAAAGAAAAAAAGATGATATAAGTAGAAGGAAGAGCAGAAGACGAGTAACAAAAGACGCAGCAGCGATGAAGAAGTGAACCAGGAAAGTTTATTTCTTCTAAAGTCACAACCTAAATTTTGAAAATAGAAAATAAACTTTCGTATTTAGTTACAAAATAAACACCAGGTTTTGCAAGTTTTAACCCTGAATTTATAAACCAACATTCGAAATCTAAAAATTAACAAAACTCCGAATTTAAAATGGCCTGCACGTTTGGTTCACTAAGTTTATGTATGAAAATTCGAACTTGGTTCTTGAATTTAAGTCAAAATTTCGAATTCAAGTTGTAATCCCAACCTCGAATGTTGTTACACTAGATTTAAAGATTATTAATCAAGGTTACAAACATGAATCGGAATAACAAATCTAAAAGGCTATAGTTTCAGACGTTTCAGTGCAAAGTTGGGAATTCAAAGTTTGAACGTTAAATCAACAGTTTCAAATTTTAATAATAATAATAATAAAAATAATAAAAGTAGCAACTTGAAAAATGCAAGCTTTTATTGTTAAAAAATCAAAATTGAAATATGTATTAAGATTCCACAAAGAAAAATTCAGGTGTTCTTTCTACACCTTCATAAAAGATAAAACAGTTTCATCTGACTTGAAAAAATTAAAGTCATTACTCTACGTTATTTTTTAATTTAATTTCTTTATACATATAAGGGCGCTCAGGGTAAAAATATTTTTTCATTAAGTTCAGCGAGCGAAACCGTTTCCGTAATTAATTCGGTGCATGCAAAATTCGAATGTTTCCACTTAAAATTATCAACGCAATATAATCATCTCTGGTAATTTTCTGGACTGCCGACTTCATAAAATCTCAGGCTTTTACTAATTTAGCGAAATTTCTTCGGATACTTTTTTACCTTCTATTTCCGTAACTTCATTTAAGTTTAATTTAAAAGCGCTTATTTGAAGGGAATGAGATTCTTATCGGTCATAAAAAAATAACGAATGACTTTAAACTACCAAAACTTGTTAAAATTATCTTCACATATTCTAAATTTAAAGGGTTACGAAGTTACTAAATATTATAACACGGTTGAAAAGTAACTGCGTGGGGAGGGATTTTATGAAAATACAAGACAGTTACGGTAATTTCATGTCGTTTCCTTAGGTATTTTTTAAGTTTTATAGGCTTACTTTTTAAATTGCCCTCACTAAAATGGAAGGCGGGGGTTTTCAAGATGTTTATAATCAGCAGTTGGGGACTTACCTGCAACAAAGCAACACATTAGCAAACATTTTATTTTTTTAAGTTACATGCTTAGCAAAAATCTCGTTTTTAGGATTTTTATTTTATCTCAGATTACTTTTCATTTTTACACTGAGCTAAAATTGAAAACTCAGGTTCAAAAAATAATAAATTGACAGATTTAAAGGATATGGTTTCAAAATGAAAATCATCAACCAACATTCTATTCTTGGAAATATCTGCAATACTTTCCCGCGTTTAATATAAAAATACGCTTCATACAGAGTAAATATTATAATAGCAAACTTAGGTTATCTAAACACTTGTTATTTTACCTACCAATATTGATATTCCGTATTTGTAACTACGCAAACACACACTAGGTAGCAATCATTGCTATATTAGTCAAACATAACCTTTAAAACTAGATTCGAACTTAAGACCAGGCCATCAAGTCAATACCATAAAAATGCGAGTACTATGATTACGTTCTGTACACATTATTATTTTCAGAAAGCTGACTAGAGGTTGACTTTACACGTTTGTTTTTAAATAGACCTAGCAATAAATATAATTTCTTGCGTTGTATTATTAACCAATTTAATTAGATTTTAGGGATTTTGAAAAAGACACATTAAAAAGAGAGAAGCACATGGCCAGCTATCAGCTAGTGAGACAAACAGGAACAGAAAAAAGAGAGAAAGAGGCAGTTCTGAGTATTTATTTCGTTCACTTAACTAGAATTATTTGGATAATATCTGGTACCTATAGTTTGTTCAGTCGCGTGCGCAATTTCTACTTTTTCAGTTATTACAACGGGCAATAAAAGTATTGTGACAAGTCCTGTCATACGCACCCTACCAGGGACTGGCCCCCGAAATATTTAAATAACATTTTCGAGACAGCTGTAAAATGTTTCGAGTCCGGCCTGGTAGGGATAATTTACGATAGTTGTATGTAACCCTCATAATCCACCACTAAGTTGTAAAATGCTTCCAGCTATTTTGCAGATCTGAATGAATACCCTATACTTCAAAGGATGGCATGTTAAATCAATGGTCTTTATATAACAGCTATTAACCCCGTAATGTAAAGGGCTAATCTTCATACCCATTGATGGATTAAAGTTAACTGGCATAAGTAGACCTCACTGATTTTACATTTGTAAATCCTAATAGATCATCTTGGGTTTCGGCCAAAAAAGACAAAGCAAAAGGGTTAAAAAAAACGAAGAACAAAAGTAAAAAGAAATAAGAAGCAAAAAAGATAAAGACAGAATAAGGCGAAGGGATGAGAAATAAACAGTGCAAAGAAAGAAGAAGACGGAAGAATAACGAACAAAAGTAAAAAATAATTAAGACACAAAAGGAAAAAGAATGAAGAAGCGCAAAGACTGATAAGGCGAAAGAACAGGAAAGGATAAAGAAAGAAGTTAATGAAACAAAATAGAAGAAGGAAAGAACGAAAAAAATATTTTAATCACTGCAGTTGAGAGACCCCGCAATCGTTTTACAATAAACCCAACTAAGCAACAGACGAAACGTAGGATTTTAAGTGTCCTTTCGTTTAATATGAAACCAAAAGTGGCACAAATTTGAAGCAACTGAACCGAGAAGGCTTCGAAAGGTCGAAAAGTCAAGAAAACTGTGTTATTTCGACCACCTTTAATAACTAAGGATTATCCTTTATTTTTTAAATAAAATGTACAAATCTTTAAAAGCTTGTTTAAAAAAAATGGAAAAATATTTAAAAGCTTGGACAACTTAAAATTAATTGCAAAATAAACTAATTACATCACGTAACTTACGAAATAACAGTGACATTGATTTCAAGTTCGTTTTAAAAACAAATTGCCTAATCTGTTTCCGATCTCTTAAACTTACAGGATGTCATAAAAAAATATTAAATGGTCAATTTCTTAAATTGTTATTTTAATCACTTAGTCTAACCTCACATTTACATAGTGAAAAAATATCACATTATGAGTTTTTGTGATAACCTCTTTCACACGAAATCCTCAAGTTTGAGCACAAAAATTAGGACAATTTTCCACAATGGAAATTTAAATCCAGCGAATTAACACTAACAATAGGATCGTAACGATAGTAAAACAAATTAAGATCAAGCTGTCGATAAAAACCAATAAAAAGCAAAAACTTGCGTTAAATCCATTTCCCACGAAATTTAAATTGGAACAATAAGCGAAGAGATATTATTAAACCTTGCTTAGTTATCCGTGATACTTTTCTGTTAAAACCGTGTCGAAATTAGCAGCAATCTTCTCCTGTTCGCACGATTTCTTTCAATATGACAACGGAAAGTGTAAGTTGAAAATTTTAGAAGGCGTGTTTCATGAGTTTTATTTTTATTATTCGTGTACGTTGGGTATTTTTAGGTTGCGGATAAAAATCTCGGAAAAACTATTACGAGGAAATTACTTTTTGTACAAAGTAAACGTATTCATTACCTTCCGGAGGAAAATATTTGTAACAATGGTATTATGTATATTATTACAGAAAGTACGTTGACTCCTACAAAAAATTTACATTCCATGCGACGCTAATTAATTTACAGAATTATAAACGGTTTACTTTGCTAATTTTTTTAATCCGTGAAACTAACAGCTTTAGAATAAAATTAGCGCCAGATTTTTAATGCAAATTTTTCGTAGCTCTCTGTGAAATCAAACGCAAGAAGCACAAGTAACAAATTACGGAATTATCATCCAAATCTTAGAGAGTAATCAACTTAATTCCTAAATTACTTACGTAATGTAATTTACTTAAATTGAGAGAATTACGGCATATCTACGTCCTTTATGAAACAATCGTTTTAAGCATTAAACTAGGTAATTACGAAAAGGAGTTTAAAGAAAAAAGCGAATTTAAAAAGTACTAAATAAATTGGCTTTTTATCTCGTTTAAGACGTTTACTTGCACGCAAATCCTGTCATTTAAACAGTGATTAAGTAATTAGCATGTTGCATCTCTCACGGGAGACTAGTATAAGTGGATTCTTATCTCTTTAATAAGCAAATGCAAATAGAAACTACCGAATACGAACTATAATTTTGATCTAAATGCACCCAGGGAATTTCTTCGCCATTTCGATTCATGCAATTCAAAAACCGCCAGGGGGGTTTATTCATTCAAAGTGCAATCTAAAGCTTAGTTTATGGAGATAATGAGAAAACTTACGTCAACTGGTTCGACATATAAAATTAGGTAATTAAATTTATAGTTGCATATCCTGTTTATGTCGATGGTCTTAAAAGCTCTCTTGAGAAAAAGGGCTGGGAAAGCACGTTAAGCTACGTGGATAACTTTTTTAATCTTTGATCCCATTAATAAATGGGATATTAAAATTTAAAAATGCTGACTTGGATGCTACATAGTGAAAAACGAGATATTCAACTCTAAGCACCGCATAGAAAAGTTTTAAACTTATGTTGAGGAAACCTTTGAATAGCTTTTAACTCAAGGGTTTGAACTTCTTTTATCAAGCCACGGGGAGCTTGGTCTAGAATTTTATTTAAGCTTTTTACGAGACATGCAATTAAGAAATAGATTGACTTAAAAAACTGAGACTTTGACTTGGCAAAGAGAAGGGCATTAAATAACATAATAAAAATGAAATAGTATTTGCCTTTGGCCGTAAGCTTTTACGGAAAAATAATTAAGGATATTAATTAAACTACGAAAAAGCTTGAAAACAGTTAACTACAAAAGAAATCAGGTAGAAATATTTGCAATTTAAGAATATAATTTAAAAAAGCAGGAACAAATTAGTTGAAATGCGTCAGGAAATATCCTGGAGTGGAAGCTAAGGAATGATACAACAGAAATGCTGGAATATTTAACTACAAAAACTACTGGAAAATAGAGGTAGATACGAACCGGAGACGAACAAAAGCACTACAGTTACAAAAGAAAAATAAAGAAGTAGAAGGTCGACAAAGAAAAACAGATGTACAGAACGCAGGAGCTTTGGAGGAAAAACTTTAGAAAAACATGCCAAGGTCCTTTATTATTTTTTTTTTTTCAAAAAAGCGATACATTTCCACCATAAAAGAAACCCGCTGTAAGCATTTCTGCAAATTAATTTCCCAGAAAAATAGGTTCTACGCCCATCTCGATAATTTTGTGCTTAATTATCGATGGTGTTTGAACACTAAAATACACTGAAATAAAACCTAAACGATCTACAGGGTAACAACAACTTAAGACTATTTAAAATTGAATTTTTTAATGGAAATTTTCGAACAAAATAAGAGTTAAAAATTCGCTCTATTCACTTTAAAGAAACAAAACCCTTTATATTTTTGTACGCCTAATCAAACATTTAATGTATTCTTACCGTATTTTTATCCCTCTCCTGCAAAGCACAACGATTTTTAATCAAATTCACATAACAAACTTATTATTTAAAAATTTTAAACACACCTCTGTTTGTTCAAACGACCGTTGCGATATTAAATTAAAGCCCTTCAATATTCAAACAAATGTAGAAGCAGCGGCTGGTTATCAGCCAGCCTTTATCCGTCCGTGTTTGAAACCTGCCACTTTTACTTTTATCAAAAATTGAAGAACTAAAAATATACATTTGTTGATACACATACGAAATTTAAACCCAATTACAAAGGAATTCAACCTTAAAGTTACGATTAGAAAAATAATCGAAGAAATAATGGGAGAGAAGGGTATAGAGGGAAGAGAGTGGAGAGATTTGGGGACGCCGAAAAACCAGGAGAAGCAAATTACGATTAGAATAAATTTTAATGCTTTGCTTAGTAAATTAATATTTTTATATAAATAGAAAACATGCAAAAATAATTATTTGTAAATAAATTGTGGATAAGACAAATTGGCTTTTATTAACAAATATTCAAACTTTGGGGACGGATTATTGTCATGACTATGCAAAAACAGTTTTAAATTCAGTGAAAAATGATGTTAAAAACTCTTGTTTTTAAAATTATACGGTTATAATAGGTTAACAGAATTAATTCTAACTTGCGTGGCTCGTGGAAATTTCGACGACAAAGTTAGAACTTGAACCTGTGTCAGACGATAACGAAGCGTTTGCTACATCATCGAGGCCCTCAGATTTTCAGAATTGAAGTATTTTAAATATTTCTATGCGAAAAAGGTTGGGCTTTAATTGTTAACAAATTGATGAATCTGTTTTACAATCTTACTCCTGATTAAGTCCCTTAAAAAAGTTCTTCCGTCTCAACAATGACACGGTCCCAATCCGGAAGACGTTCTGTTAATATTAGGAGCTTTTAAAGCTCTCTGTTTAATACTGTTATACTGTTTATTTTTATATAGGTACTATTTGTTTTTGCCGCGTTTGCAAACGCCTATCAAGATCAAGGTTGTTTTTTTGCATTACGTAACTCCACGGATAACTATTAAACCACATGTTAACTAATTCAGTCCATAAGAATTAAGAATTAAGTGTTAAAGTTTTCAAAATCTTTCTACCGTTTTTATTAAACCCTTCTCTGGTCAAACTGTTTCTACTCCCCTTGGAATTTTTCAACCAACAATATTTTATGCAAAAACAAAAGCAAGGGTTAAGTTTCATTTTTAAAGTTAAATAAATTAATTTAATCAAAACATACTATTTCCTCCTATTTTCGCCTGAATCTTTGATTAACAATTTTATAATACGAAAATTGTTGCAATGACCAAAAAAGTAACGTTTATTTATAAGAATAAATAAAATTAAAAAGACTTTTATTAATAATACCAGCTGCTGTTTTTTTCCTGGCCATTACAACAATTTACGTATTATAAAAAGAAATAAATTAAAAATCTTTTATTAATACCAACTGCCGTTTTCCCATTTTAATTAAATATATAAAACTAACATTTTTTGGCGATATTTGCTTTAATTTGGGAAAGTAAAAATTTTTTTTTAATTGTTAAAGAAGTTTTATTTTGGTGCTCACCAATTCCTTCAACGAAATTATGCACATAAACTATTTTATTTAATTGTACCAATTAATTGTTTATACAAGTTGAATTATTTAACTTATATTTAACTCCGCGTTATTAGACGAAAGCCCGGTTTAATACTGACTGGAATTCAAAAGCTAAGTGAAAAACTGCAAAATACAAATCAACAAATGTTAACGACAGGTAACAACTCGCCTCGCTTGCGTGCTTTGTACGATAAAGTGATATGCCACATGGCTCTGAACCACATGTGGGCTTTGAGAAATATTACACGAAAACAATAGGGTGTACACTGCGCGATTGAATTTTATTTACGGATATTATTTTTTTTAAATATTGTAACAAGTATAATCGTGGAAAGTATTTCCTCAAAATTTGAATTAAATTGTATATTTTTAAAACAATTGAAGAATATTTTTTAATGTATTTTCACAAATTAAGAATATAAATTTTCGAAAACTCGTAGATTATTTAGAAGAGAGTTAATTAACCTAAAGGTTTTGGCCTTTTAAACTGGTAAACTTCCGCAAGAAGGGCCTTCTCAATTTAATTCTATTTGTTATAATTATTTAAAGCCTGCCTTGCATGATTGATGTATGATTTATCTAAAAAAAATAAACAAAGTAATGGAAAAAGTGATGTATATGCATTTAAATCCTTTTTATCGCTGAGCATTTACAAGCTAATTTACAAGTTTTCTGTACTATTGGTTCAAGTTATTAGCCTCATCAACTGTAAACCTTACAATTTTGATTTCATGAAACCCCATAAAAATAAATTGTTTGGTAGGAGATCTGGGGATTTAGCAGGCCAAAGGATTGGTCCCCTTTTACACAATGAACGACCCCAGAATGATGTTCTAAGTATTACTGAACTGAAGTATTTTTAAACCCAATTAAGAATACTTTTAATTGTATTTTAACGAATTAAGAATGTGAATTTTGGAAAACTTATAGATTATTTAAAAATCGACTTAAGCTTAAGATTTTGGACGTTTAAACTGGGAAATAGCTTGTTGGAACTCCCACAAGAAAGCTCGAATGAAAGGTTTTTCAGTTTAATTTTGTTTGTTATAATTAGCTACGTCTGCTTTACATATGTGTTAATGAGGTGATGCCTTATTTATGTAAACAAAAAACTGCAAATTCAGAATTTTCGAAAACTTATTGATTATTTACACTTAAGATTTTGGCCGTTTAAACTGGGAAATAACTTGCTGGAATTCACACAAGGAAGGCTTTCTCAATTTTATTTCCTATTAATTATCTAAAGCCTGCCTTGCATATTGCATGTTATGCATTGATGTGTTATTTACTTAAAAAATAATTGCAAATAAATTAGTGGTAAATTAGGTTTAGGTTTTCTCTAACGCCGAAGAACTTTTTCGGCCTGATTTACAAATTTTCATGAAACCCCGTCAAAATAAATCATTTGATGTGAGATCTGGGGATCTAGCAGACCAAAGGATCGGTTCCCTTTTATACAGTAAACAGGCCTAAAATATGATGCTAAGTATTCCCGAGCCGCTGATAATTTTTCAGTAAGAATACTTTTTAATGTATTAAAATACAGATTTTCGAAAACTCGGGAGATTATTTAAAAAGGCGCTTTCAGTTTAAGATTTTGGCCTTTTAAACTGGGAAATAGCTTGCTGGAACTTCCACAAGGCAGCTCAAATAATGACCTTCTCAATTTTATTGTATTCGTTATAATTATTTAAAGCCTGCCTTGCATGGTTGATGTATGACTTATTCAAAAAAAGAACAGCAAATAAAACTAATGGAAAAAGTAGTACATTCGCATTTAAGTCTTCATTTTCTCTAATAATAAAGGGTATTTACAAGCTAATCTACAAGTTTTCAACAAAATTGGTTTAAATTATTAGCCTCGTCAGTTGAAAACACATTTCTGCTTCCATTAAACCACAAAACAATCGTTTGTGTGAGATCTGGGGATCTAGCAGACCAAAGTATTGGTCCCCTTTTACATAGTAAACGACCCTAGAATGTGATGTTAAGTTGTCCTGAACCGCTACTAAATTATTTATTTTTAAAGCAAAGTAAGAATATAAATTTTTGAAAACTGGGTTATTTAAAAAGAAATACTTCCGACTTAAAATTTTAATCTTTTAAATTTGGAATTGGCTTGTTGGAACTCCCACAAAGAAGCTCAAATAAAGGCTATCTCAATTTAATTTAATTTGTTATAATTGCCTAAAGTCTGCCTTGCTTATTCCATGTTTCTGAATTGATATGTTATTTATTTAAAAAATAAATGCAAATAAATTAGACTGGTGAATTGGGATTTATGTAGGTCCTTTTTTCAAACTAATTTGCAAGTTTTCAGCATGATTAGTTCAAATTATTACCCTCAATAGCTCAAAAGCTTATATTTTTGATTTAATAAAACCCCATCAAAAGAAATACTTTAGTGTGAGATCTGGGGATCTGGCAGGCCAAGGGATTGGTTCGCTTTTACACAGTAAACGAACCTAAAATGTGTTGCTAAATATTCCAAAAATGTTGCTAGTTTGGCGAAGAGCAGGAAAAATGTTATTCTGCAAAAGGCTGAAATCTTTTCTCTTTTTTCTCTCTATTCACCTGCTGCAAGGATCAAACTCCTTGCATTGAGGTTTTGCAAAAATTACTTTTTTTGCAAATGTTTACATTTATTTCTAACCGTTTAGCTTTTTTTTCTCTCCAGGAAATATGAACTGAAAATACTTATTAAACATATGCATGAAACCTTAAATGGTCTGTTCCGTTATTTACTGTCATACTAAATTATCGCACACTTTTCTTTCATCCGACATAAATTTAAAAATTTAACATCTGTCGTTTGAAAGTAATCAAGTAGAAACGAATTTTTTAATGTTTATATTGTTAATTAAACATCACGCCAGCTGTTTCGCCGAAGTAAATAAGTTCGTTCCCGAAACGTTTTGCTGTTTAATTATTGTCAATCGTCAGAAATAAAACAAACAACCATTAAACTTCCAACAAGACCTATTTTATAAAATCAGGTTTAACGTTTAACCGAAGAAAACAGATTTGTATGTCATTGATGAGGCAAACTCTCAAAGAAAGATTTGAATCGAAATCAGACGCTTCATTCAGATTGCTCGCAGATCTTATTGAAATATATGAAGCGAACTCAAATGGATATTCAAATCAAGCCTCAGGCTTTGCAGTTTTCATTTCAATTTCTATGAAAACGAGTTTATATTACATACTGCAGGATAACTTTCCAATAAAATCATTTTTGTTGTTGTTTTCTGTTCTGTATAAAATACAATAATTGGGAATGTTTTCGATAACCAGCACGATAATTTTGTATTTAATTTAATATTTCTTTATAATGATTTAAAGTTTCGTGCGATTTGTAGGTATTTCTTTTAACAATCTATCAATTTCAAATAACATCTTAAAAATTTTAGTTTTAGGTACTCAAACCAGCTTTCTAACGTCACTTTGAACAATTTCATTGTTACATAGTCAAAATGTGATTGTTAATTTTCAGAGCTTGATTCTATATAACTTGCAATTGGATTTTTACCGCAGAAAGGCGTTTAAAACTTTCCTTATTTTATCAAATTTAAAGGCAGACTTAAATAAAGTTCACAGCTGACTTCAAATTTCCCAAATGTTTCTTGCAGTTAATTAAGACTCGTATAGTAAATAAGCATACTTAAAAAATCCGCGCATACTTCAGCGCTCCATAAAAGAACTTAAAAACTTCTACAAGTCTGGACGAAATTTACATGTAGTAGTTCAAATATACAAATTTGACCTTAAAGTTATCTCTCACCACTAAATAGTATAAGCAGTTCAAGCAGTTCAGATACATGCAATTGACTCTCCAGTTATCTCTCACCACTAAATAGCATCGTTCAATAGTGTAAGAGAGCCACTGATATATTTCATCAAGTGAGGATAGCTTCGAACTCTTCAACGCAGCTTATTTTTGGAACTGCCGGGCCCTAATTGTACATAGCACATTAATTAATTGTCAATTTTCATGGGCCTGGCGCAAAACTTAACAGACACAATTACCTTATCGGGTAGCCCTTTTGATGGCTGCGGATTTTAAAAATTTGCAGTCAGATAAATCGACACGTAAAGGCAAAGGTAACGGCGCTTACGCTCCAGGAGGGAGTATGGCCGGCAACATGGAGGGTTAAGGCCTGCTAAGTCGCTTTCATACCTCGGTTGTCTCGCACGCTAAGGCAGGCGACATACTTGCCGCTACTTTTGTAACACGCGGTTTTGTATGGGAACATCTCGCTGCCGCATTCGATGTTATTCGTTGTTCCTTATGGATATTATGTTCATCCTGCGGCGTAGCCGCTACGTATATTGCAGTATTCAGTCAATTGAACATTTGGTTGGCAGCGTCGTGGTCGCACACGACGGCGCCGCAAGTATGTCGCCGGCCTAAGTATACGTAGTACGTAGCAATGTTAAAATACCCAACTAAATTATATTTTAGTAACCACCCCGTCCTGTTTGATCAACCGCTCAATTGTAAATTTTAGGAGAGCTCCTATACATATTAATTAGGTCGAAAAAAGTTATAACTTTCACAGAGTATTTTCCTAAAATAATATTTTAATTGGCAAAATGTACAAAAATTTTCAATTATTCAGTAACTGAAAAGTGCTTTAAATAATCAACATTGTGGAAAAAGTGGTAATTATTTTTTATTCTAATATAACGGTAATTAAAAACAGGAAATTCCGCAAACATACATAGTAGAATTTTCAATCATTTCTGGAGCCAGTTTTTGTAAAAGTCGAATTGTTATTAGTTTCTGGAAATCCGTTTCCGAAGCGCTCCAATATTGCAGTTTCATGAATAAAAATATCTATGATGCTCTAATTTCCGCCGCCGTTGCAATAAAAATTTAATATATGGTTTACTCTTTGGTGCATTTCTGGCTAGTTTTTACTGAATTTCAAAATGGCAACGAACAAAAAATATGTCCTGAAATTAATACTAAATTTGGTGTTTGACGCTCGTATACATAGAAGCACCGAGGAATTTCAAAACATCAAAGAATTAGCTAAAAAGTAGCCATGTTTTATACATTTTTAACGGCGGATTAAATAGGATTTCCAAAGGCATAATAAAACTGCAGTTTTGTAGAAGCTTACACAATGTTTCAAAAAGGTCCAAAACAATTTGGTAGAGGAAACTATTTGACAGACTAATCATTTTTTATAATAAAAAATATTAAATCCTGTTTGTTCAAACTTCAAACTTCTCGTAATTTTTACAGCAACTGAAATCCAGTTGAGGACTTTAAAAGTCGAGTTTAATTACATGAGAACAAAAAATGTTGTTTTAAAAGTTAATACAAAACAAATGGGCAACGACAAAAGGACTTGGGAATTATTTCTGGCAAACGGTTCAGGAAGCTCAAGACATAAAATCAAAACGTTTACATTCTTTATTGAAGGTTAACAGGCTGAAGGCACAAAACCCTTTAAGCCAAGTTTTGAAGTTCAGGTGTTTTCTCCAACAAAATGGGAATTCTAAACCTTTTTTCGGATTTTGCACAATTGCACAATTCGTTAAATATTTTAGACTCAAACCCTTTAAACTTTAAAAATAGACAACTTAGAATGTAGCAGATGCATTGAAAACTAGTTAGAATTGTTACACAAATAAAGATGTTCGAATAAAACAAAGTCAGGGCTAAACTTGGAGATAGTTTTTGGGAAACGATTTATAACCGCTCAAGAAGCCCAAGACACGAAATCAAAACGTTTTTATGGCAATTTTTGCCAATAAATAAATGTTTAATGAGGATTTATTGAGAGTACAAAATCCTTTAGGCCAAGTTTTGAGGAGTATTCCTTCAGATGAATGGGAATTCTAAAACTGTAAAGATTTTGTAAAATTGGGAAGACCTTCGTTAAAATTCTGAGTGATTTTCAGCGGTTTTACACTCTTTAAAAATGGGTATTTCAAACGTTTTTCAGATTTTGCAAAATTGGGAAGACCTTCGTTAAAAGTTTTGAGCGACTTCCAAGAGATCAAATTCTTTTTCCTTCTTTAAGAATTATTTCAAACCTTTTCGGAATTTTACAAATTTCGTAAGATCTTTGTTAAAATAATGGGTGATTTTCAAGAGGTTCAAACCTTTTTTCCTTCTTTAAATGGATATTTCGAACATTTTCCAGATTTTACAAAATTGGGAAAACCTTTTCCCCTTTAAAAATGGAAATTAAAAAATTTTTTGAGAATTTACAAAATAGGGAAGACCTTCCTTAAATGTTTTGGCGATTTGCAAGGGTAACCCCCTTTTTCCCTCTTTAAAAATAGGTATGCCAAACCTATTCCAGATTTTACAAATTAAAAATTGGAAAGATCTCCTTTAAGCAATTTCCAAGCAGTTCAAACCCTTTTTCCCCATAAAAATTGATATTTCAAACCTTTTCAAGATTTTATAAAATTGGAGACTTTCTGTAAAATTTTGAATGATTTCCAAGAAGTTTGCACACTTTTTCTCTGTTGAAAAACGAATACCTATTTTAAACCTTTTCCAGATTTTGCAAAATTGGGAAGACCTTCGTTTCGGCGATTTTTAAGAGGTTCAAACTCTTTTGCCCTATTTAAAAATGGGTAGGTACTGGAAACCTTTTGCAGATTTTGCAAAATTGAGAAGACCTTTGTTTGGGTGATGTCCAAGAGGTTCGAACTCTTTTTCCCACTTTAAAAATGCACATCCCGGAACATGGAAAATGTATTGAAAACTAACCATAATTTTCATACACATCTAATGATCAAAACTTGACTCACGAAATTGAGGATTCTGGTGTTCAAACCCTTTCCTTTCAAATATCGAAAAATTTCCATTAAACATGGCCAGAAGGGCTTTCTTCATTGGTTCGTAGCTTGTTAAATCAGAGTGCTTTATTTTAAAAGTTAAAAATTTAAGTTAGAAGTAAGATTTTTCCGAAGCTATTCCGAATTTTCAAGATTCTAAGCTCTATTTGGACAGTTTTTGGATATTTTTGCAATTTATTGCGAAAAGTGTTTCTCATTTGTGGTTTTTTATATGCGAATTTGCAACCTCGCCCACTAATTTTTAAGCTTTTTAGGCTATTGTGAGTTCCTAAATATGTAGTTTCAACAAAATTATAAAACGTTAGGAAGAACTAAACCCCAATGCATTTTGTCTAGATTTTAATAACATGAAAAGCTGCAAAATGTTCCAGGTATTTCGCTTGAAAACCAGGCTTAATTCCATAAGAGGAAATAAATATGGAAATTCAATTTATGCCTGTAATCTGAAAATGTGGTCGTCGATGGTCTTTTTTTGTTATCTAAATTAAATCCCATGCAGAACGTTTCAAAATTAATCTCCAACATTCTCCCCGTCCAATACCAATTTTTAATCTTTCATTAATAAACCCCTGCAGATGGAATTCGGTTGATTATATGGAACTGGGATTTATGCACATAAATCTATATACCAGATTTCAATTTCCTGTACAATATTGGACCCAACCCGTAGTTCGAACTTTCGTTCATATTAATGATGCTGCAAGTTTCTGCAAAAGACAGGCGAGTCGATGCTGGTACGTTCATTACAATTCTGTGTTTTCAGGTGTTTCTTTCCCTATTTTTAAAAGCGAATGTTGAATAAATATATTTTTCTAATACTGTCCTTATTGAAGTACCAAAAATAACGTTAAAGATGTGTTTTAATGAATTTAATTTGGAATATGGTGATTCTCGTTTAAATAGGGACTAAAGTAGATTAGTCAACGTTGATTCTAGTATTACTATCTTAATTCACAGGGGTGCACAAATACCGAATTAATTCAAATGGATGAATTCGAACAAATCCGAGTTATTACATATAATCTAAATTTCACGCTTCCACCAAAATGCATAATTATGCTTGGCTGACTCACTAATTTTATTATAATGGGAATAAGTCTCGAGTCTGCAACGTAAATGAGCACGTAAAAAGAAAGTACTTCATTAGTACACATTGCTCGTTTATAAAATTATATTGTATGCGTCTAAACTAGCGTTTAGAATTTCCAATTGATTAATAGAGAATGCAATTAGAAATTTCACCCACAAACCCGAAGTGTAATTCTTTATAAGATAATTGCTTGTTCGTTGGAGAAATATGGTTTCCTTACATAATCCCTAAACTTCTGAGAAGGTAAGTACTTCGATTAATTCATTATGTCATGTAAATTTAAACTTTGAACCTCCCGTCATGGTATTTGTTTCGCAAGCAAACCCCGACGCTATAAATATTACCCAACAAACCCAGAAGAAGCATCCCACGCAAGTTCGTTAATTTTTAAAATACAGAAAATCTAAATATTTACCCAGTTGCAACCGTAAACAACGAGCGTTTTAATATTCTTATCAGCACGTTACCTGAAAGTACACATATATCCTAAACTAAAACAATCGACCTGCGCGCAAGTCAAGCATGTTTCAAAAATCTACAGAGGTCAATGAAGATAGGAGAAATCCACGAGTAGATATTTTCTACCGCATAACGTGGCTTACTTTTATACGAGCTATACATTTTCTAATTTAGAAATAAAATCGTGCTCTATAAAAACTAGTTATATAACAAAAAAAAGACAATAGAAAATTTAAAATGGACACGCAACGCACATATGTAGAAATATATCTCATTCTGTTAAATTACATATTCATAACGCATGCAGATTATTCACTCTCTTTAGAAACCCCGACGTCCCAACGCCGCGGGACAGTATTGATTCTGCAATGCAAGCCCTTTATTCATCCGAAATATTTCGAAGGAAGTGACTGTGTTTAAGTGAATTTTAAAAAATAATAAAGGCCCTTTTTATTAAATTACTTGTCCACCGGAACATTTGGATTCGATTTTTTAACGTCAAAATCACACGGTCGGAAACATTTGTTTCTTTAAAGGTGGTTTATTGCTTCAACGGTGATTTATAGCGAGTTCGAGATTTTTCTAAGTTTTATTAACCCCTCATGTGTTGTGTGCTGCAATATAGCTTGTTTCGCTTTTAATGTGCTTTTTTCTCAAAGAACTTTCACCCTACCACGAAAACATTTGACGCCACAATTAGAAAGGTTTTCGAAAACCTAAATTAAGCTTCATGAAACATATTAATCCTCGTTATCGAAGACCATAAAATCCATCAGCAATAAGAATTGGTTCCCAGGGGTCATCAATCAAAATACATAACTTGTTGGTTCTAAGCAGTTATTAGCCTTCAAATTACCTCAAACTGTATCATTAGATTCATTCGTACATCAAATTGTGAAATTACAACTGTGGTAGAACCAATCTTACTAAAATCTAACGTTCATTTTTATTTGGTCAAAATCCAATTAGTTAGATAATACGATTCTTTAAAACCAAGGAAAATTAAACTGTGCTGTCCCCATACATCACAGATGAGAAACACGAGCTTCCAGCACATCAACAGAGTATGGATTAATCGAAGTACATGTAAGTTCAGAAGAAGAAGATAACCCAAGAAGTGGTGGAACTTTGTTTTCTTTCCGTAACGCTGATAGAATCCGATCCCAGAAAAGGCTCTTTCTACAATACAAACAGGAAAATCTTCGTAATCAGAAAAATGATCCATCTTTCTAGGTATCTCGAGGAGTAGACTACCCTGATTCATGAAAGACTAACATTACAGGTTAACAACACACAATGGACGGTCGACTTAATGGGCCCTCCGAAGGCAAAGGATCCATGAATCATCAAATGCAATTGCCCTCACCAACTAGAAAACCAATAAAAATTAAAAAGTAAAGGGATGGACAAAAATCAAGACAAAGTTGAACCAGTTATCAGCACTACAGTCGATCTTACTAAACTAACGTACACAATTTCGCTCTCTTCGAGAATGAATTGTTGCGCAAGTATAGTGGACACAACCTTTATCGGTCCAAAACAAAATCTTTTTATGCGTGTTAAGCTGTTAAGCGATCTTATCTAAGGAATTTGAATTTGGCAGGAAATTTCGACTTGGAATGATTTTAGTGGTAAGTTATCTGGAACAATCAAAACCGCACCGGACCGGCCGGATGAAGCCATTTCCCTGGAATGCAATGTCACAGTCTTATCATCCATGACAATTAAAAAATTATCACCAGATGAAGCAGTGTCCTTGTCGGGTTTCCTGCAGTTGGATTTTGCTTTTTTGATATCATCCTCGTGCATCCTGGCATGATCGAATCCCAATCTCCTTTCTGTTCCGGGCTACAGATTCAATTCCGATCTTTAATTTTTCAGCAGCTTTCCCAATTGATATGTTTGGATTTTGGTCTTTTAGACCATCCGCTTACTTCTGGTGGTACGCACAGCCCCCGGTTTCATATTATAACGAACAGTACCAGTATCTACATACCTTTCAATTACTCTGATTACCCCTCTAACAGGTATATTTTCTTGTTGGAAGTGTGGATGTGGCAGCAATTAATCAAATTCGTGCTCCTGGAAAAACTGTGCAATTCGCTGATTTTTGACTTTGGTATGACCGAATGAGAACTTTGAAAACAACACAAGTAAACACAATAATCCTAACTTTGACAAACGCTATTTTGCTTATGTTTTGGTTCGTTTTTTCCTTGTCTACTAATTTTTCTGGTCAATAAACCTGGAACGCACCTTGTGATGACCTATACCTTGGTAATCACAGCAGTTGTAAATTTTACAAAACAACTTCGCAGAACTTCCCACAAAACGATCAATCATTAAATTTAGGTTAACACCTACTTCAACTATCAATCAACACAAATTTAAAAATACCATGAGACAAAAAAATGAAAAAAGCTGCATTTTAGGACTCATGGCGATGACCACGTTTCGAAAAGGTAACACCAAACATACAAATCGAGATTATAACCTGTTTGACTAGGAAATCAATAAGGATTAAAGGGCACGAAAATGTAGAACTTTAAACCAGCAAAGGATATGGTATTCTTGATAAATAAGCATAAAAGGCGTTAAACAAAATTAGAACCATGCTGATACAAAAGCGAGGAAAGAACGAAGAAAAGATTAAACCAATCCTGACGATTGAGTCACAAAATCGTAACAAGACGACGAGCCTAAATTCCAAAAAGAATGAAAATGATAAAGAAGTGAAGAATCAAAAATCAAAGCTCACCAAAGTAAATGTGACATTCCAGGTCTTGTCTAAATTTCTGCACAACTAAAATAAGCACCAAGTAAGTTAAGCATCGTTGTCTCGGGTCAGTGCTGGGATGGGTGGCTCAATTGCTGCCTTAATGTGGCACCTCTCTCCCACAAGAACCGGTCACTATGGGAGAGTAAACCGAAAAGCCTTCACAAAAAAGTGAGAAAAATTAAAAAGAAGATTATAAAGGATAAGAGAACGAGGGAGGCCTTTGCCCCGCGAGGAATGATGTTTGGCTTCTAACTTGGTTGCTTATATATAACCTTTTTTCCCATATCCCACTGATGTTTATTCCTATCTCTTCTCTATTCTTCTTCAATTTGTTGTAAATGGCAGCCTTATATTCATTTTATCTGGGCTCTGGGCTTTTTCCCGCTCCTTTTTGTAATTTCCTTTTGGATGACTTTATATATTCTTAAGTCTGATTTCTCTTCCACTCCATGTTTAGTTTGGACCACATCTAATCTGCATTTCTAACCATTGTTCTTGTTTTCTTATGCTTTTTTCTGTTTGCTTACTTAGACAAATAATCTTCAGCTACAAACATATCAAACCGTGTGTCTTCTTTTAATGAAGTAAACGTAATGTTTTGGAAATTTATCAGAACGAAGGTTGTTTCCTAAAATCATTTCTAGCTCAATAAATGATTTAAAAATAATTTTATTCTTTCATCTATTAAACACAGGTGGGCTATCACTTTATAAAATTTTGACTTGTTCTATTGTTTAGTGAATTATTGGTCTAAAATTAGTACACAATTAGCGTATTATACCGTACACTAAACGTTCACCGTTAACATGAATAACGCCTATTGAAGCTTTTGTCTGCAAAACCAATTAATTCAGATTAATAGCGAGTGAATATCAACTCCACAGAATTACACTCGTTCACAAAACATGAACGAAATGGAAAGATATTTTGAATGGTAGCATACTCGAATTACTGGTAATTATTGCTTTGTTTAATTTTGCTATTTTCTTTATAAAACTGGCATTATTTGATTTATTGCAATAATTGCTTCATTCAATTAGAGTTGTATCAATATCAGAATCAGATGTGCAAGCATTATTTCAAATTAATTTGAATGTTTAGATAAAGTTGGAATAAAACTTCCATTAATTGTTAATTGCTAAAATGTGTAACTGATTTTTTTTTAAATTAAAGATCACAAATATTTATCATACTTTAACAATTTTTGACTAAACTAAAGTTCAACGTTTTTAGAACCGCGTGGAAAACCACCATTTTCACAATTAACAGTAGAGTTGTTTGACAGTTCATTTAAAGGAATTAATTTGTTACTAAATTAATAATAATCCAATCAGACATTTCACTCAAATGAAATGACAAAAATTAATAAGCAATTTGTATGCAAACTACCCACTCTACATAACGATGCCACAGCACACTTTGCTAAACCATTCACGTAAAAATCGAAATTTCAGACCGGAAAAATTGATAAATTATCGCCCAAATCTTCCTAATCCTAACAATTTCATAATATCCCCTTGTACATTAGTTTTAATACGTCTTAATTTGACTTAAATTCACCCTTTAACCTTTTGATTCACAAATAAATCAAAGCTCTTTTAAAAATATCTGCAAAGAACTGACAAAACAAGGCACAATATAAATCACCTTTAGTTCCATCCGCCTTGAAGTAAAACAAGATGAAAAGAGATTATTGATATATTGACGTATTCTGCGTATTTTAATTGATTTATCGAGTGGTTTGCTTTGTAGTAAAGACAAACAGAATCAAAGTTAAGTATGTTTTATTAACGTGAGCAGTAATATCAATTTTAATTGAACTCAAGAACTTAAGTGATGTAAACCTGCTTAACTAGACTTTAAAAACTTCCTGTGGGGGATGTAATAGGTTTCGATAAATAAAAATTGTAACGGTCTTCAGTTTCTATTCGCACGTTTGGCCACACCATTTTAAAAATGCCAAGATTGACGTCACGTCACGTATAACGTTATTGTATAGTATTTCAACTGTATAGATATGAAATTTTAATTTGGTTAGCTACGCGTGAGGTACTAAAGATAATGCTTTTGGGGCGATGTTTTCTGGGGGGAAATAAATGAAATTTTATTGCAAAAGTTATAAAAAAAAAACGTAAACTTTCATGTACGAAGTTAAAACTGAGATTTACAATGGAGTGAGAAAACAGGAGCCTTGGGCCACGACGAACATATTTCCTTATGTCGCGGTTTTAAACGAAGTTTCTGCGTTTAAGAAATAGCACATCTAAATTTGACAATTGTCTTCTCGATTCTAAACTATTCCAAACTTACTACAAGTAGCGAAACAATTATATTACGGAAAGTGTAAGCTAAAGCCTCACGAAGAAACACATTCAAGGAGTAGCCGGCACCAAATGAAGCACGTCTCAAACTTTGTTAAGTTTAGACAACCTATTTGAAGATTAAAAATGAGAGGCTAAATTTCTTCAAAACAGAAGTTCAATTATCGCCAAATAAAATTGCCAAAGGAAAAAAAGAGAGATTTCTTCAATACACATAAAGAAGCAGAGGAAGCTTCAGAAGGCTGGTGTGTTGGAGATATTTCAGTACAACTCAGAAAATCAAAAGGTATCTACATGGAGACAATTTTCTTGAAGAATAAAGTCTGAATACTCAAACTGAAAAATAGGGATTACAAAGCTAGTTGTTTTAATGCGTGGTTATTATCAAATAAAGTTCTGAAAGCCAGAGCTATAACCTGGACAACAAGACATGTTTGAATAACAGAACTGAAGATTACGGCCAACAGCACAGTTTTCTTCAATGCAGAAGTGAGATTATAAACTAATAAAAGTCTGGAGAAGAAACAAACAAGTTTCTATAGCCATCTGAAGAAGAAACAAATAAGTTTGTTCGGCCAAACTGAAAATGGTTAGCTTAACACCTTCACAAATGCCTCTCTCCAGGTCAGGCTTTCCCCAACTATTAAAAGGAGAAAGCAAGTCTGTACTAAATTAAAGTTTAAGACTACGATTGTAGCTTGTGTGAATACAAAAGATACTTTACAACGACTGATAACTTTTGACGAGCTGTGGATATCTCAATGTACATTAGAAAAGAAAACAACATCTAAATAGATTACATGAGGCCTCTTACTCCAAGAAAAGGGCAAATTTGAATAACTAATTGTGTATTACGCCGACCGAAATAAATTCTCTTGGTCAGATATCAACCCAAAATTGTAGGAAATACGTGCTAAGCTAATGGAATACCAAAACCACAAAGATAGTTCGAGGGTATTTTACTTTTCAAATTGCTTCATTCCCAGGTTCCAGGGTTCGTTATATAAACAGCCCGCTTTACCAAAAATAATTCCGCCCCGTCCAACGGCCATGGACCACACGCTAATCCACGTACTGTCTCGCTTAGCCACACATGGTGGTGTATTAAATTTCATCCCTTGGTTCGGCAGAACTAATAATAAATAATGATAATTAGATACTTCTAAAAACATTTCTAATTGCAGTAAGCAATTACCATTATCTAAATGTAGCAAAAAAATGCTGCATTTTCACATCAAATTCCACTTCAAGTCGACTGCTGACTCAACCCAACCCCGTCGAATGGGGTATCAAATGATGCGTCGTGACGCCCGCAGAACTATCATAGCCACTTAACACATCAGCTATTGCATTTGGAGAAATTAATTCCGAAAAATGAAAACACGGGGATTTTGTCAGATTTCACCACTCGCCAGCCAATGTGAGATCATCATCAACGTCTTGGTAAGCTTGATCAGATCAACGTCTCGGAACGCTTGATTGAGATCGACATCTCTGCATGTTTGATCAAGATCGACATCCTTGGAATCTCCTACGTCTCCGGACGCTGCCCGTTACCAGCACTTCAACACCCCGCTGGAACCGCCGCCGACTCCAACGTCGCCGGACGCTGCCCGTTTCCAGCCGCCTCAACCCTCCACTGGAACCGCTCGCCGTCACTTACGTCGCCGGTCACTGCTTCGTCCCAGCCACCGCTGACGCCGGCCTCCACTGCTAAAGCCACCTCGCCACTTTCAGTAAACTTCTTGCCACCGCGACGCCTTTTTTTCGCTGTTATCTATTTACCCATTTACGATTATGTACAAACATTGTCCTTTTTTGTAATAAATAATTATTTTCAGCCTCTTGTCTTTAATTACCGAGCTAGCCAATTTGAACGCAGCGCCCGTAAACAAACAAGGGCCTAGGTTGTGTCAAAACCATGTGGTTGGTTTCTTCATACAAGAAGAAGAAGGATGCAATACAAAAGTGTGATTCTGATCAAAGGAAATACCTCGGACAAAACTATCACTCAGAGTTACAACCGAAAACTAAGTTGAAATGACAAAATTGAAGATCATAAGGGTGGTTTTTGCAAAACGGAGGTGTACGTAAAAAATGTTTTAACGGCTGGTGTTTCTTAAGAACTGGATGAAAAAGCAAACACCTGCGCCCTTTGCTAAGGAGAAACTAAAAATAAAATCATAAGGTAAGTTTCTTCATACAATAAGAAGGACGATGCAAATCGAAGATCAAGGGCACAAAGGTAGTTTGTTTCAATACGTAACTATGATTAAGAGCAAAAGAGGCCCCTAAACAGCTGCCACTGAAAGTTTGAAGTGCAAACTAAGTTGGAATAACCAAATCGAAGATTAAAACAACCAAACTGAACATAAAGTAATCAACTCCCAAAAGAATCTCCCCAAAGAATTGTCGCTGAAACTGACTTGAAACTACGTTAAAATAATCACATTGAAGATTAAGGTCATAAGGGTGGTTTTTAACAACAAGAGTGTGCATAAATAAAATGTTTCACAACGGCTGGTATTTTGTAAGAACTGTGTGGACGTTAAAAAAATCACACATCTTGGAAAAAATTAGAATAACGAAACTGAAGACAAACTAATGAGATTGGTTTCTTCACACAGAAGCAGGGTGCAAATCAAATACGAAGGCCGCACGGATAGTCTTCTTCAATAAATAAGTATGATTACGACCAAAAGAAATTCCCAAAACAACTGTCACTGAAAATGACTTGAAATTGAAGATTAAGGTCGGAAGGGTGATTTTTTTAAAACAGATAAATTTGGTATTTTGTTAAAAACTATGAACGGTTAAAAGAGTAAATTGGAGTAACACGACTGAAAGTAAAATGATGAGGTTGGTTTCTTCATGCTGAAGAAGAAGAGTGCTGACATCCAAATGTACAAGCTGAAAGTAAATTTAAATAAACAAACTAACTATGATGACAACGAGGCTTAAAATTAGACTGGGGACCGACTGAAGCTCTCAATGTCAAACCTTTACTGAATGTCACTGATTACAAATAATCGCACAAAGCCTTTAAAAAACGGCCTTGTTATTTTATATCAACACATCGCATTTCCCTGTTTTTAATACTCTAAATGCTTTTAACTTAATTCATAAAGTTTTACAGCTAGTTCCAACTAGCAACTCAAATATTGTAGCAAACATGTACATAAAAACCTCGTAAAGCGGATTTTGTTTAACACACAAAACTAACAAATGAAAAATATGTTATGTTTTACACGTTTTAAAATAATCCGGTAATTTTACATATTTTTAAATGAGATTATTTTACATTGTAATTTCTCATGCCACATCCGCCGCTATTTATTAAATATCTCATTAGAATCGCATTAACATAACAGGCATTACAGTTGTTTACTGGTGCAAATGTAATAATACTGTATGATGGAGTGATATTTGCTTTTAGCACGAATTACATTAACACACATATTTCAGTTATTATTATTGCAATAATCAGAAACACAAATATAAATATTAATTTTTATTTTAAAGGGCGCTTCTATTATTTTGTTGCTTTAATTTTGTTCATCTAATAATGACTGTTGAAATTAAATAAATTTTATACAATAAATAGTTTCGAAAACAAAAAATGATTTAAAACATCCCAGTAGGTAACGAAATAAAAATAGAAACAATATGGCTCGTGTTATTTCCAACCGAATTCATTTTACATTACTAGGAAACGCATTTGCTTTCAGAAAATACCCATTCGTAAAGCAGACGATGTGGCAAAAGAGCAAGGTAGGCGTTTTGTATTTGAAAGGGAAAGGTTCAGTACGAAGGTATCACGTATTTTCCACCCGAATATCAAGCTCTATCTGGATATAACCTTACGAACTGTCTTACATTTTACTCCTTTTATGTACGGTTGACGAGAATCGCCCCGAGTGTTAGACACGGAGTGCGTGAGGATGTCTCACATAAATAGGTTTGTGGGGTTATAATTCAGCTTTGCTGGAAATAGGGGAGGACAAGCGAAAAATAACGAAAAATTTTATTTAAGAAGAAATGTATGAAAAGAAGGCAATCATTAGCCCTACTTAATAATTATAAAAGGATTGACTGAGGGTCAGCTTCGCGATCCACTCACACAAGTTCAAATCCCATCGGCGTGAAAAATTTCCAGGTTTCAATCCTCTTAATTAGGATAGTCATACGACCTTAATTAACAAAAAAAGAAAATAATAATTTCGAAGCTTGACTAACAAGTAAAACAATTAAAAACCAGCCCATCGTTGCAAAGCAAATAAAATGATGACCATAATTTAACCTCAACTTTGTTTCATTGCAGTAACAATTGGCAATACTAGACCAGAAATAACTTAAGGCACAGCGTGGGAGATAAGTCTTTCAAATTAATGCAACAGTCAATGACTAGATGACTACTAATCAAAATTCAAACAGATACCATGATGGGTGAGTACGTAGTTCTAATTCAAAAAACGAATCTTCGACCTTTGGGATTTATTAAACATCTATTGAGAATAGAAAACTATTCTGAAAGGTTCGAAAGTGAAATTATTTTCCGACAGTAGTATAGTCCTGGAAGGCACTTATAACAAGCTCCACAGTTAGAAAAGCAGAAAGAGGTTTATGAACAAAACCGGATAAAGAATCGCCGAACTAAAATAATTTTAAAGCTGTATTTCCACGAAGTACCGTAGATTGAGTATGGTTCCCAATCCATTTTTAGTAGTTTTGCTGAGGAGGCGATTTTTCTCTTAGATTTGTAGTGAGGGCCCTAAACTTGATCAACTCATGAGCTCACCTACCTCCTTCGAAAAGTTTACATTTCTTCTGCTTTCTGAAAATGACAATTTCGTTCGATGCAAGCCCTTTTCTAAGCTTTGGGAAACTCAAGAACAAATGTCTAAAATTCCGAGGAAATCCCTGGCTCAGTTTCGACTTTTTCGCCTACTCGATAACTTGAATCAGAAGCCTTGAACTGTTCACCCCAAAGATTACTTTGGGCAAAGCCAAGTAATTAGCGTAATATTCTGAAATTTCTAGTATTTTAGGACCTTAAATTTGATCAACTCACGAATTCACCATCTTCACAACGTCTACATTTCCTTTGCTTTCTGAAAATGACAATTCCGTTCAATACAAGCCCTTTCCTAAGCCTTACAAGCTCAAGAATACGTGCATAAAATTCTAAGTAAGCGACCGACTTAGTTTCGACTTTTTCACCTATTCGATCACTTGCATCTGAAGCCTTGAATATTCAACTGTTCAGCCCAAAATTTAATTTGGGCAAAGCTAAGTAATTAGGATAATACTCTGAATTTTTAAGAACTGACGACTGATATGAAACCATTGCTCTTCCTCATTTTTCCCTTGCGATGAGCTCTTCGGACAACAAAGGTTTCTTGAAAGTATTCAAAATAAAATAAGCACCCAACTCGTTCCAGGATGATAAAGAAATAATAAAAGGCTGACGGGCGTCTTCCAACATAATTTTCCTATAGATGAAATGCCAAATAAATGTTTTTGATCTACGAGGAAGGGTTGAACCTTAGAGGAAAAAACTGGTCTTTCTCTGTACTGGCTTGCACTACCATCAATATAGCTTCAACTTCCTAAGACTGTTTTTTTCTTCTTCTTCTTCTTCTTCTTCTTCTTCTTTCTCTTATGGCCGAAGCCTAAGTCTGTTATTGACTCGAAAGTATGAGTTAAAGCGAGCCCTCTTTGAACGTAGGAAAGGGGATAACCCGTCAACAGAGTTGAAGAAAGAAGATCGGCCCGCAGTGTTGCGAAGTTAACGGTTATCAAAGGTTAGTATGATAACAGGGACCGCCAGATTAACGTGCCCTCCGAAGCAATACGTATTATCACCAGTTATCACCTAGATTGTCTCGAACAGTTAGTCTGGCCTAAATTTCCCTAACTCGCTCCGAATTGTCTTGGAATAACAAAATGGCAAACCAGGAAAAACTCTAACAATAGCAACGATGTTTCAAAGTACCTTTGTATGCTCCCAACTGGTTTAGAAAGTCCCAGACTGCCTTAAAATGCCCCTCTATCTCTGCCTTAGCAGTGGGCAACCCTCACATATTCAGATTTCAAATCCTTAGGTCTTTCATTACCCTTTGTATGCTCCCAACTGGTTTAGAACGTCCCGGACTGCCTTAAAATGCCCCCCTGCCTCTGCCTTAGTAGTGGGCAACCCCCAGATATTCAGACTTCAAATGCTTGGGGTCTTTCATTATCCTTAATTCAGTCTATCTTTTAGGATTATAAGTGCTCCCCAAATTGGAAAAAAAATTACCCCAAGGCAACTTTCAAACCATATAATCTTCTTTGCCAAAAAATTCCTAGCAAAAACTGTTTTAAAAGTTTTTGACTCAAAGGAAACGATTGGCGATACTTTCTAGAACATTCGAGACAGATAAAAGAAGCCTCCTTTTATCAACCTTCTTTTACAGTCCTTTTTGTTAATAATATTCGTAAAATTTCGGATCTTTACACGCCTCTTGTTAACTCCAAAGGCAAACTTACAACAGGAAGAAAAGTTTCGAAGTTTAAAGTAGGAAACTTTATATAGTACGCTTCCATCCTCATTACGGATGATAATTTAAACGCGAGGTTATTTATTTATTTATAAACTAAACGATAAATAATTCACGAAAACAAAGACAAAGTAAACCGTATTAGTTTGAATTATTTCACGGTAAAAACTTGACCTACTTGTAATTCAATTTGTTTTTTAGAGGAAAACCGCAAAGTCGGTCAATAGTGACAAACTGTTGCAAATCTTTATAAATAAATTTTTTATTCCTAAATTTCATCAACAGGTACATTACTGGCATTTTTTTTACCGCTAAAAATACTTTCTAAGTTATTGAGGTGCACTTTAGAAGAATACATTAACACGTAGTTATTAAAAAGTTTTAATGCCGTAATTTTGGTTGTAAATCAAATTTCTCCATACGGATGAGAAAGGATTAATTTTTTTTTTTAACAAATCCATAATGAACTCGAAATTGTGCAACATAACTGAACAGACGTTCTCTTAAAGCAAATTTAAATTTCGAATTGCTACATCCTGTGATGAAAACAATCCGCTAAGATTTCGCTACACAAATGAAGCTGAAAAATTACACTTCAAAGTGAAAAAACCTACAAATGCATTTCTCAACTCTTAATAACATGTAATTACAGAAAATACGTCGTAAACTTGGAATTAATTAAGTTCGAAATTTAAAATTTATAAATAACGCTCGTAAAGCATGTTAAATATATGAAAGTCGAGGAATATTAAATGGGGCAAACTTATTTTATTAATCTTCGGACTCGAGCTTTTTATTTGGGGATGCTTTTCAATTTTCGATTCATTTCAAACCCCGATATTTTCAGGAGGTTTGGATTTTAACAAAAATTCTATTTAACAAATGTAGCAACCTCTGAATCGACGTTTGCTATAAAAATAAAATTATAACTTCACAAAAGCCAGGTTTACGTTTGGGTTTCCTTACTACATATTGTTGTGAAAGTCCCCACGGATGTTCCGTGGAACAAGCTCGTATACAACACGAGGGTAATCTGAGAAATACCGCGGAAAAAATTTACAAGTCTATGAAAATCGTACTGAAAGCTACTTCAATCTTTTTTTAAATACGCCTATATTTCAGTTTTGAAACGAAAGTGATTTAGATTAGGCCGGGATTACACCATAAATTTCTAGTTCTCTATAAATAACGTTTCCATGTCTCGGTTATGTATAGTAATTCATATCCGTCCGCCTGCAGGTCAGAATATCCAGTATGACCCACCCCATTATTGTTATATATGGACTTTCTCGTGGAATATACGCGGGTTGAAATAAATCTGGATCGTTAATGGATTCCGGACACTTTCTAATATTTTTCAGTACAAGGAATCCTGGAAAATTAACTGAAATTCCCACGAAATCGGGGTCAACATCTCACTACAATCTCCTCTCTTATCTCATTCACTCAGTTTGGCAAGCAAATTGTATTTAATAAAATAACCAAGATGGTTTACATATTCGGTCTTATCTTGGCTGTATCAATATGTACCACGTTTGATTTGATTATTTATTCCGTGGAAAGCAAAACTTTAATCAAAGCATGTGGAATTCAACCAAAAATAATTGAACGAATTCAAAAATAATTAATGCAGCTATTTGAAATGATCGAATTCCCAGTTATTAAATATTCGCGTGCAATCAAATTATGGTATATTATCAAAACCAATACACACTAAATATGCACAAAGTCTTCTAATTACTCGTTTATTATTCAGTAATAAACGTCCAGTCAGTCAATTATTATTTAACGAGTAAATTAACAGAAATTTCTAGTTTAAAATGTTTTTCCGAGTAAACTAAAACTGGAGAAGGTTAAAATCGTGTTATGTAACAACTTAACAACAAACAGGAACAATCGGCTGTTATTGTATTCCTCGAGATAAAAGCGCGCGCATATCGTGTTTATCTCATCGCATAATTGGTTAAGCGAAAGTTTCATGCACTGTTTATTAACACAATTAAAAGCTGCCCTAACATTAATTACAAAACTTTCGCTAATGTGTACACATCACGAGCTGTAAAATTTTGTGATTAGTTACCTAACTCAAGATCAAGGATTTTCTATTAATGTTACAATAGCTCTTCTATTTATGTGATGTTAGCAATTAAGGTTTTATTCCCACGACGGTAAACCTCTCTTAAGTTACGAACACACCGCATAAAATTTTGATTTACTATTCTGTAACAATTTATATCAATAATTCTAATGATAGCCGACAGTTTAAAGTGGTAAATACCCAAGGACACGAAGACGCACGCAGGATGTTAATTGGAAACATCATTGGGAGTTTAGGAAATGGCTAAGCTTGTGAAAACCTTAACCTTTTGTACGCAAATCGTGAAAACGCCGTTATTTCATGTCATTACTTCGATTGACAAAACGGAGTTCCGCACGGCTTCGTGATAGAGCCACTATTATTTTAAATTCCCGTATTTTCTTCTTTGTTTCTGTGATTAAAATCAGAATGTGTAACAGCAGAAATATGAAATAAAAGACAAAATCTCCCCTAAAACTTTGCAGAACATTCAAACTTCACCAATATCCAACTTATTAAAAAAAAAAAATACAAATTTATTGCCTCCATAAAAGTTTAGCAAAAGAAAATAACTGCCACCCAATTATAAGTTTGGAACAGTTACTTAAAGAATGAATATTTCACAGTACGCATCAACGCTTACTTAAATTCAGGATAAAATATCCAGGAATAACAGAGAACATCTCGCAATTTAAAAGACACAATTAAAATGTCTGAAATTAAAAGTTTCTTCGCAGCAAAGCAAACGTGTTCCCTCCCTTCACTTCAAGAACGCCTAAGAAGGAATTGGTTTAATTAAAATCCATTAATCAATCGATGAGAAGATACAACGAAATTAGTCTGAAGAGTAAAAGTTCTTCGATAATTACCTAACGTTAATTGCACAAAATTAAAAATTATCAAATAAGGGAATTACCGCCAGTGAAAGTTAATTCTGATCTTAATATTTGGTCAGTAATTTTTAACACGCTTATTTCCGATATTACCCAATTCGAGAAACTACTAAGTTCGTGTTTATGCTGCATAAAATATTATTCTCACAAGGAGAAGAGTGCATTAATTGTCATAAATTTTATTGGGAGTATCTCATGAAAGTAAATTAGATTTTCTATTAAGCGAAGGATTTTCTAGGAATCTTCATTAAATTCATGGCCAAATGCCTTTCGCTTTCTTCTTTTTATTTCTTCCTTTCGCCTTGTGCTTTGTTTTATCTTCCTTGCGTTTTTTGGGCCTATTATTTAATTACAGTCTTCCTTTTTTCGCTGCTTGTGACCCTATCTTACCATATTCACAATTCTTGCACTGTTTCAACGCCTTTTTTAAGATGAACTATTTTTTACAAATTTACAGAAACTTCTCCAAATATCAATGCGTGGATAGCAAATTAATTTTACTTTTTTATTTGTTGCCTATTAATTGAAACTGTTCCCAAAAAACATCTAATTATTACAAAAAGGTTTAGTATTAATTCGTCCTTTGTGTTAACAACATTTCTTCATTTCAAGCTTCTTCTTGCAGGGTTTTAACCGAATTTCATTAACAAAAATCAATTTCGAAATTTCTGCATTTCGTAACAATGCCTGGATGACGTAGTGAAGGCATCAATCTGGCTGTTTAAATGTCTTTCATTGTCCTTTTGATCTTCATTTTACCAATACAGTAAGCACCATGAAGAAAAAATTCGCTTGATCTTCACTCACCAGGAAAAGAATCGGTGAATCAATGTGTTTATGTGTTGCTGGGTTTTTACGTCATTCGTTTAAACTCAAACAAGTTTCTTCTTGTTTGTACTGGTTCTTTGAAGAAACTTCGAGGTTTGTCAATCTCTTCACATTCATCTCTTGATTTCATTTTTCCAACCACATTAATCCGTTGCCTTTGTCTCCATCATTTGATTTAAAACTCATGATTTCATACAATGCACTTGACGGAAAAACCAAACTACAGAAAAATTGGAGAAGCTAATGGATAGAAGAAATATCTTGAAATACGAAGATAAGCGAAATACAGGCAACTCTGCGACGTGATATCTGATGATTTCAAAAGAAGAAGAGCAATTGGATTTAAACAATACACGATATAAACAAATTGAATAATTTAGTTTCTTTGGAGAAATCTACAGATTTGCTAACCTTACACATTCATTTTTTCCATATGATAATAGCCATGAACACTAACCTTTTCCTACATCATTTTATTTGAAATTCGTCCCTTCATACGATGTGCTTAGACGTATAATCAAACTAAAATTGAATTGGGTAAGCTCATACATGGGCAAAATGATCATATATGAAGATAAACGAAATACAGTCTGATGATTTCAAAAGAAGAAGAACAATTGGATGAAACAAATTGAATAATTTAGTTTCTTTGAAGAAACCTGCAGGTTTGTCATTTCTCTACTGTAAACTTCTGAAAAATACCCTTGGAATCTTCCACATTTAATTTTTCCCATATGAAAATCACACATAATATTTTCCTCCATAATTCTATTTGAAACTCACTATTTCATACGATATGCTTGGATGTACATGTAATCAAACTAAAATTCCACTGGGCAAGCTCATAAATGGGCAAAAAATGCTGAAACATGAAGATAAACGAAATACAGACAGCCGTTCGACGGATGTTCTGATGGTTTCAAAAGAAGAAAAGCAATTAGATATAAACAAAGATGGAAATAAATTGAACAATGTAATTTCTTTGAAGAAACCTAAAGGTTTTCCAACTTTGTACATTAATCTCCTGAAAATTACCCCACCAACATTAACCTTTTTCTCCATCATTTCATTTGAAACTCATCTTTTCATACGAATACTTGGGAGTATAATTAAATTAAAATGTAATTGGGTAAGTTCATAAATGGGCAAAAAAATCCTGAAAATGGTGGTGATGGTTTCAAAAGAAGAAGAGCATTTGCATATAAAGAATGCGAGTTGGAAACACATGGAATCATCTATGGGGGGTGTATATTCAGCAGTGGGGATGACTAATGATGATCCCTTTAAATTTAGAAAACGTTAAAAACCTGATGACCTAACAGCATTGCTGCTGATTAAGCAACACAGGAACAAATGTAGCGGAATCTAAACAATTTCCCACTGTGAGCAAGGTTAAATATGGCAACATTCTGAACTCATTGTTTTAATTAGAATAACAGACCGTATAATTATGAAGTGCGTTAGGAAACTTACAAAACACTAACAAACTAAAATTTCAGTAATTTTCAAACTTCTGATGTTAAACAAAACACGTGGGCACTTTCACATAAATAAAAAAATATTCCAAGAAAATGTATTACACAAAACGTAAGGTTGAGAAAAAGATTAAAGCAAGTGTCGAAGTTCTTTTTAGCAACACCATTAACGTGCATTGTTTTAACGTTTTAAGAGGTCAAGGGGGGACCACTTAACTGCTGATATAGTACCTAAAAAAATGTGTTCGTAGTAGCTGCCCCCTTTTTTAAACAATGTACCAATTAAATCTCATTGCGTGTCGGTAATAATCCACATGACACAAATTCGTCAACTCCGGTTCATTTCATTAAAACAATTAACCGTTTCAGTTTAACCTCGACTTAACCCAAATATTTAATCGTTTATTTATATCCTTTACCGTTAAAAATTCTGATTTCGGAAGCACAATAAAAATTTAAATTTTCAGCGGCCAAATTTAATTACAGCAAACATCAGAATCCCATTACAACAAATTGTCTCCAGCTAAAATAATTCGTTCGTTGTTGAAGGTTTATTATCATTTTAAATCCAAACTTTTTACGCACTTAATTATACTAAACCTCAATAGTGTTTTACTTCATTAATTCGTATAATTATATTCGATCGTTTCATAAAAAGCTTAAATATATACAAGGAATTTCCTTTGTAAAATTACTAACCAGATGTTGGTAATAGTTCGCTTCCTAATGTTTAAATTGCTTTTTATGAAGAAACATTAAGTGTTATTTTATATAATTATTAAATCGTTTTAAAATCAAACACAGATCGGTTGGTCAAACTCTAATATTATTCTGGCACTTCCATGCTTGGTATTACAAGTTTCCAAATTCCAAAGACTCCTTTAATTTTTGGAAATTTCGGCAACAATCGGCGAAAGCTGCAATTTTAACAGTAAGTAGAAGTCCAATTTTTTCCAAAAATTCCAGGGGTATTTGCTAGCAAAATTTAAAATCAAACAATTCCAAGATCGGTGGGTCAAATCCTAATATTATTCTGGCACTTCCATGCTTGCTATTGTAAGTTTCCAAATTCCAAAGACTCAACTCTAATTTTTGGAAATTTCGGCAACATTCAGCGAAAGCTGCAGGAAGTTCAATTTTTTTCCAAAAATTCTGACACTTCGACGCTTATTATTGCAAGTTTCCAAATTCCAAACACTCGACTTTAATTTTTGGAAATGTTGGCAACATTTAGCAAAAGCTGCAATTTTAATTTTGAAAGTTTCATTTTCCCCAAAAGTTTGAGAGGTATATCGTTAGCAAAATTTCATTTAAAATTTTGGATGAATTCCAGGGTGGAAATTAATGAAAATACGAGGAATTTTATTTGGTCATCCTTCTAAAGAATTTCCACTTGTTACAAAAAACTGAAGTTTTATTACTTTTCCGTACACTTAGTACTCTTGCGGACAAGCACGAACTTTCACCATGCCTTTCTGTTTACATCCATTTACTCGTTTCGTGTAGTTTTTGACATGAAACTGGATATTCGTTTTTAATCACGAATTTACAAAGCATAAGCTAGGCGTAATTAAATAAGCACATCAAAGCATAACGAGGCACGTTTCAACACGTGCAAAACGACATTCGACGTCAGCTTAAAGGAAACCTATATTTTTCAATCAGACTCGTCTTTAGACCTCCGATTCCAATTTCACCCTATCTTCTTAAGTTATTAATTTCGGTTACACGTTTATAGATAGACTAAGTTAAAAAGAGAACACACTTTGGTGTTTTTATCTCTGTAAAACACATAAAACGATAAAATATGCGTCTGGGTAGGTTTACAACTTAAGTTCCGAAAAAAAAAAAACTCGAAGTAGATGATAACACATAAAACATGTAAATATCTATGTTTAGAATGCAGGCAAGTTCGGACATAAAAAGTACTCTAAACCCATTACAAAAGAACGAGCCATAGAAAAGTCAAAGATCAAAAACAGAGTACAGGTGCCATATAGTATACTGCCTTTTTAGTATGCAAAATAAACAAGCCCTAAAACCCTCTTGAACCTTTACTGGATGTATCTTTTCTTTTGAAGTTGAGAAATAATGCCACTTATAACCGTGAGCCGTACCGAATTATGCAACGAACTAGAAGGCGGTTAAGCGTTATGCTCTGGAGCATTTCAAGAGGTATTTACGAGCATACATCACTAGATGATCATACTGATAAACCAACCAAGTTACATTAAAGCTATTAGAGCGGCTATATTTTTATACACTTGATGAATAAATTGGTAATTAGAGAATACAAATAGTCTTGCGATGATGTGAGGCTCTCCATGGGAATTTAAACTTTAGAAATAATTTTAAGTAAAATTGCAAATTCTGTCTAGAGCGTCGAATTTGTTTTATTTTTTTCTTTAAATTTGTGGCACTTGTTGGGATGAACAGCCAACCCAAACCTCCACTGGTTAAATCAAAAGTTTCATTCTATTTTTCCCAGTTAATGGATAGATTAAAACAACCAGATTTTAACACCCTTTGAAAAACAGAAATTGTCCTTAATTGTAGAATTTCGAAATCTTCAAATTAACCTACCAAATGTGATGATCAAGCCTAATCAATTTTACTCTCTTCGGGTTTTTGGCTTTTGACCAAGTCGAACATTTTTGATCATTTACTTAAAGTTTGGTTATGGTTTCCAAAAGGATTTTTTTCACAGGCTTTGAAGACAACTCCAGACAGATTCAAAACAACTATCCCTTTGAAGTTTCCAATGATAAAATCCACATTACCAAGAGGTCGCCTTTTTAATTTCTTCCAACATTATAAATTAAACAAATCGCAAACTTTCTTGACTGATTAATTACACGCAACTAAACGGTCCATAGAATCAATAGCAGTTATTTAACGCATGCATATGCATGTAGGGTGATGACTAACGCCTAAACACTCCAATCGATTCCGTTCTTTCCACAGTTTCACAATTACAACCTCATTAAAGTACGTCGCAGTCAACGACGGCCCCAAGCGTTTCCATTTTCCATATTTGGTAAAGCTTTTCATGAAAATAACAGCCTCGTCACATTTCCTTGAAAATGCATACATTAAAGTGCATTGTCAAGCGTAAGGTACATTTGCGTGGAAGAATATAACAACGTACATTTTCGCCTTGTTAAATAACATCAATTTAGTTCTTCGTTCGCAGAGTATGCTTTGATGCCAAATGAAATGAATGGGTTTTATTTTTAGACTTATTAATACCAAAACTTAAATAGCAAAGGTTCTAATTCCGATCATCTTAAATCTTAAAACCCTATAACTCAATGTTACTTACGCTAACTTAAACTTTCAAGCTGATCGGTGAAAGGTAAAAATAATAATGATTGCTTCGTTTAAATTTACAGAGTTTTACTGGTACCTAATCCAACATTTATTAGAGGAATGACTCGAAGCTCTTACGAAACCGAAGTTTATAAATATCTTTTATATCAAAATCAATCAACACGTTAAAAATAAACCCCCCATTGTTCGGTTTCGTGAATGATTTTATAGTAAAGCGGAACCCCAAATGTAAAATTTTCGGACTCAAAAATCTTAGATTGTGGGATAATAACGATTTTTGATTTTTCCTCTTTACTTTTTGCGTTTACAACAGTTTTGGTAATTAAATACTTAAGAAATTTCTTTTCACTTTAGTTGCTTTTATTAAGTCACAATACTTACTTAGTTTTAAGAAAACACTTTTACACTCAACTTAATAAAAATCCACCTGAAAAATCAAACTGAAAACATCCTTCAATCGTACAAAATCTATAACGAAATATAGCTACCTAATTATACTCAAAGGACGACGATAAAAAGCGAATCAAATATTCGAATGAAATCCAGTTAATAAAGTGTAATATTCAGAAAAATAAATAAAGTACTTCGTTTTACAGCCAGGATCCACCTTTGAAGTAATTTTCCAAGACTTTCAGTTAATACGGTCATTTCCGACATCTAAAGTGGGTCTATTTTTAACAACTAAAGCCGTTTAACGTAACCGTGACCTGTTCAGAATACTCAACGCAAAAAATACTCTCGCTGCGAACTTCGTGTTTTTGAAAATAAATTCCGTAATAAACTCTGACTTGGAATTTCTTTCTACAAAATCACTGAAAATGTTGAATACGTGGATGCAAAAAATACAGGATTTACTGGTTTTACCGTAAATGTTAATTTCCTTGTTTGAATGTTATTAATAAACAATTCAAATGATGAAGATTTGGCCTTAAACTCTGACTGGTAAACATTCAGCAAGTAGTCAACTTTCAATTTTTGAATAGCAAATTACACCGAATTCCCTGTAGTTTTAAGGGCAAACCGGTAATTAATCAATCGATAGACTTACAAGCTCATTTTACTGAAAAAAAAAACTGAGCGTTAATCTTTGTGATTTATTAAAAAACTAATTACACTGAGATTAGCTGAACAAGTAATTAGGATAATTTTTTTTGTCTTCAAAAATACAAAAAACGGGAAGACCAACAATTAAACCTGACACATTGTAAGAGTTTCCTATTAATCAATGTAATACGAGTTTTGTTTAAAAATCCGGGGTATTATTCTCAAATATTTCCTTAAAACAATTATAGAAAAATGCATACAAATCCCCAAGCCAGTTTAACTGACTACACTTTTCTACAAAATTACAACAGAGTACAATCCCCTTCTTTCATGAAAATAGGTAGCGTCCACTTTATCCTTAATATGAACAATAAAAAGTTTTAATAAGTAGTTTAATTCTGTCTCAAGGCTGCCACAAATTAAGTGCGTGAAATGCGAATAGAAAACATAAACAAAGATAGTACTACTCAGCTTATTTTTTAAATAAATTACAGGTAAATACTAAACACGTCGATTTTTTTAAATAATTTGAACCGGAATAAAGCTGGTGTGAAATTTCAATTGAAATCGAGTTCAAACCTTTTTCCTGTTCAATTAAACCGCTATGATTGATTTTTAAACAAACAAGCCGGACAACAAGGTTTTTATTCAATTTTGTAGGCACAAGTTTGAATGAAAGGATTAAAAAATTAGGTTTGTTGTGGCGAATGTGTTTTTCGCCACCAATGAAAAAAATTCTAATTTTTTGATGTTGCACTTTCAAAACTGTAAAAAGCCATCCAAAAATTAATGCAAATCTTTATACGTGCAATTCCAACACATGAAAAGCCCGAAGGATTTTAAACACTTCCAAAATATAATATGTACTTAAATTCTCGGGAGGTAAATCACAAAGGAACTGTAATATAAAACTAAATGGAATTCCTCTAGGAACTACATGGAATTTCCGTGAAATTGTGAATTTCCAAGGGATTACATGGAACTCATGTAATTAAGCGAAATTCCCTCATGCTAAGCTTATAACAAACAAGTCAGTGAGATGAGCTAATACCGAATTTCGTAAAATTCCCATGGAATTTCCGCCCTAAATGGAATTCCAATACACAAAGTTTTGCAAAATATTCACCCCCAATAAATAATAAAATATTGAGAGTGAACCGTTTAAAATACGATCTACAAAATGAATGGAATTGGATACTGGAAAAGAGACTGAATAGAATTTCGTAAAAATCCCATAGAATTTCCGCTTGAAATGGAATTCCAATACACAAAACTGTGCAAAGAATTCGCCCCTAACAATTAGTAAAATATTCCAGCATTGAAGCGTTTAGAATACGATACACAAAATGTATGGAATTGGATACCGAAGAAAAAAAATTCCCATGGCATTTCGGTTCAAAATAAGATTCCAATTTAAAAAACAATACAAAAAATTCACTTTTAATAAATACTAAAATATCCGAGGAGTAAACCGCTAGAATATGACGAACACTTAATGGAATTTTATTAAATTTCCTGGGAATTTTGTGGAATTCCGATGGCATCAAAATTCCCGGAAAGTCTAAATTAAAATTTTAAAAGGATAACTGATAACCTAAAACGAATTCCAAGCTAAAAAAGGTCAATATTGTAGGTTTCTATTCGACTTCCATCGAAGAATTAACTGCTTTAAAATTGTACAAAAGGCACTACAACTGAAACGAGAATTCTGCGGAATTCCACTTTAAAACTAATAGTTAAACAAAATTCTATTTTGCTTGCTCTCACCAGAAATGTAAATTTTATGTAATTTAACAAGCAAACTGTGTATTTTTAGGACATTTCGTGAAATTCCAATAGAAATATAGCAGAATTTGGGGAAATTCCTCGAAATTACCTGATATGTCCTAGTAATTACCCGAAATCTACCCAGAATTACCCGAAACATCCTCAGAATTACCTAAAATTTCTGCTGAATTCTATGAGATTTCCGTAAATTTCCCTGGGATTCCAATATAATATATATGGGTGGAACTTCTTAGATTCCAAAAGAACAATGAAATACAGCTGGTAGAATTACAAACTCGTGGAAGCCTGCTTATACCTAGAGGAAAGCTAAACTCCCATGGAATTCATATGAAATTTCGTGGAATTGCCATTCAAGGTGAAACCATTGTACGTCTTGATAACGGTCACAGAGCCACAGATATTATAAATAACATAAATAAAATTTTTGTGGAAGTACACGGAACTTTTGCACATTGTATGATATTTCTAAGGAATTCAAAAACTTCTGTGAAGTTCCTCGCGGAATAAATTGCCTAGAAATGCAAGCGAAAATTTCCAACTAAATGAAATTCCTTACGAATCTGTTTATTCCAACGAGCAAATTCCTTGGAATTCCATCGATATTTCGTGAAACTCTTATTAAGGATGGACTTTCATTGTACAAAATTTTGCTAGAGGTTACCTACCCATCGGAAGATTCCGGAATTACAAGGGTAAATCGCAGTAAAATTAAGTGGTATAACTGAATGGAATTCCGTTGGAGTTTCCGTGAATTCCTTGTGGGTCAATGTCTGTAAAAGGATAGCCAAATGGGATTCCATGGAATTCCTTGTCGTATTGACATCGATTTAAAGTAGCATTCCCGTTGAATTCCTAAGTAAAAATTTTTGCCTGAGGTTGACACCTCGAGGGAATTCAAACAACTCTAAAAACCATTGGAAAATCCTGGAAAAATAAAAAGATTGTCCCTACACAAAGCATTTACAAGAGTTTCCGATTCCTTCAGCATACAGAAATAAAAAATTGGGTGCAAAATAAGCGAGCCTTAATTCGGAAGGTATATTACGGTATCCCAAGAGAGCGAATTAAAAAACCTGATTTAAGGTTTGGCTATTTAAATGACGTAGCATTTAAACGCTTTGTATCAACACAGAATTAAGATAAATACGGAATAAATTAAATAACTCATTCAGATACAGCTCTTTTTGCTACAGTTATTCGCAACCTTGCATGCTTGAGAAATATTACTTATAAAAATATCGTTCGAACAACGAAATTCCTTTTCATCTTCAAGGTTTAGATTCACAAACTCGTTCAAATTAATTGTATCAGTTGTTTGAAGTCTTCGCGAGTTATTTTACGTTCGGTATAAAACCAGTCCGAGTTGATGAAGTTTCAATTAACATATGCGGTTCAACAAGGTTAAATACCTATATTTTATAGTTTCGCGTGTTCACTCTTCAGAACGAATGACAGCTATAACATTGTAATATCTTTCTAACTATTTACTAACTATTTGGGATAAAATTCGAACATAAAACCGTTCCAAGTTCAATATACGGTTCAAATAAAGTGAAATTCCTATTTCAAATCCTAACCTAATAAGGAAACCATCAATAAACCTTGGATTGAGTGTATTTGTCATTTTTTGTTATTTGTATACAGGGAAGTTTATTTTATAACGTCGACATGTACTCCAAGAACAAGAAAACCCAGACAATTTGCATCCCTGCTCTTGAAAACCTAAAGAAATCTAAATAAGTAATTTTATTCAAATTTAAGTTAACTAAAATTAAATACACGTTCACTCACATTCCTAACTCAGTTGCCATAAACATATCCACGTCAACTGTCAACCTCAACATATCCTTCTTCAAATTATTCTACACGATACGATTTTAGATTTCATTTTCGATTTTAACAATTCAATCGACCGAAGAAGCAACTCCATTAGATTATTGGTAACCGTTTTATTATTAATAACTCTTATATTATTAATGACTAACCTTTACTATATAAGGTAAATGGGATCCGTTAGAATTATTGGAAGGTCGTGGGTCAATAGAAAACAGAAACTAAGTTTGATAGGAAGAAAGGCGGAATCGGATATAAGTTTATTGGAGGTCTAATTTTAGAAAATGGAATAAATTTTTTAGATATTTAATGGACGGTTTGGAAGACATTTCTTTTTATGCTTCGTTTAATATTAATTACGGACCTGACAAAATAAATACTAAAGCACGAGCTTAAAAATTTAGCAGGACAAACGAAAGTAAATAAGGAGAGTAATGATATGGTCATATAAACTCCGTTACTCGTTAATAATTTTAAATTAGGCACAATATAATTGTTAGTTATATGAAAATATAAAATTGTTGAAGATTAAAGTTTCTTCAAACCCTTCGAGACGTTAGTAATATCCAAAGCAACCCAAAATCTATTCTGTATACTTCGCCACCTTTTGAGTAACCCCAATCATTGCTTCTTTAGAGATTTCCACGGAGATTTTAATGCTACAAAAGACGCGAAACCCCCCAATTTTGATAATCTCAAAATGTTGCTTCTACAAAGCTGTGAGATTCCTCAAAATCTTTGGAAAGAACTGAGATCGTCATGAACTTCCTGAAAATTTTGGAAGCTTTCTAGTGAATCGCCCAAAACAATTCCAAACCTATTTTTCCTTGAACTCAATTTTTAATAAACTTCTCAAAGTTCATTAAATGTTTCTAAGAGATTTTTATGCCACTGAAGATGCGAAACGTTTAAATCCTGATGGTAATTTGAACGCATTTTTAAACATAAACCCCAATTTTACAAAGAAATCTTCACAGAGAACAGGACTTTTTAAAACCCTTAGCAAAACAGCCTACATTTTCGGTCATTTTCGTATGCTTCAACCTTCTTCGAACTTGTCGAAGAGGTTCCTGAAGAAATTTCAATGCCACGAGACAAACAAAGCAGCCCCCGCCTCCCCACTTTAGAACGTCGGTTTTATTTACTTAGAGATTGCAACTGAAACCGGCCAGAACTTTTTGAATAGATGATACTTCGTGGAGCTTCCAGGCGCACAAAGAACTCAAAATATTCGTTCGATTTCACCACATTTTTGGCACTGAGTTATTCTTTATGAACCTTCCTTAGAGTTATCCAAAATCCAAGATTTGATATGAAAAAGGTGCAAAGTTCTAACTTTGAAGGTTGATGTAAAAACAAACAGCATATTTTGCTTCTGCAAAAACTTCTCGAAATCTTGGAAAACTTTGTCCATCTTTTTCTTAGTCTATCAACGTTCCTCGAACTTTCTGAAGTTTCTGAGTTTTCAAAATGTATCTTTAAAACTATCTGAATCTTTCAAACTTAGAAAGAACCTAAACAACCCAAGGCAAAATATATTCTTTAATATTTTTCACTTTTTTCTCAACGTTCCTCGAACTTCCCGAAATTCCCTGATGTTTTCAAAGCATCCTTAAGTCGTTTACACTTCAGAGTTACGGAGAATACAAGATATGATTTTGGCAAAATTATTAATCTTCTGTTGTGGTAAACTACATTAGTTTCTACTCCTGAAAGTGATTTGATTGAACTTCCAGAACGAATTAACAATTTAATAAAACAACTCAAAACTAAAAATCAAAGTTGTAGCTTACTTTAAGAACATAGAAGCTTCCCGATTTAATTTCATGGTCAATCTTAAATATTAATTTCTAAAAACTTTCTTTAATGGTTTCCTATTTGTTTGTGTTTTATAGGGACGGATATTTTATTTTTGTGTTGTCTTGGTAAAAGCTCTATTAGAACGAATTTCAAATTGCACTAGGATTCTCATTTTAAGAGACAAAATAAAACAAGCCTGAAAACGCAGGATATCCTGTTTATGATTCCGTTGGCTTCTCCTAAATCACTTACGTTGGCCAATTTCACTAGTCGAGTGCGCCCTGTTATCAAAGACAACAAATATACCGAACATACTTGTTTAACCACTTGTTTTGTTTATAAATTTCATTTTATTATATTATTATATTAATACATATCTTTTTATTTATTATTTAATTTGGGTAAGCCTTTTGGTAAAGTCAAAACTAAGTGCCAAAGCCAAGAACTTTAACAATAATTATAAGATGGAGCTTCATCGAATTATTCTTATCAGACAGACACCTGTTTTTTGTCCGATTAGTCTTAAGATTAGAACCAGGTTTATCTGAACAAAACACAAGAAATAAAAGGCAGAGCCTTTAACAAAGTTTACAACGAAACGCAACCTAAACAAAAGTATTAGGGCAACTTGAAACTTCAACAAATTGCCAAACTTCCAGATAAATTTAAAGTAAACTATATGCCACAGAGACCTGAAAACGTAACCCAATCATATTACGAAAAATGAATAAATTTAAGAATGTAACAAGTTTAAGAAACAACACTTAACGGGTAAACCTACACGAGTTGGAAACTACTTATTAATTCGATGACATACAAAACGTGGATATGAAATGTTTATCTAGTTAAAAGTTGCAGTTTTTGTGAATTCGCTAGCGTGCAACAACACACGACAGGTTTCCTTTATTTATTTATCATTAACTTGAGTTAAAGACTGTCGCCATATTTTCCTTCCATTCAGAACACTTTAAACTAAATAACCAAACAGCGTAAATATAGCAGAATTTTTCTAAAATTACGTAGAAAATATTAATATTCATAAGTATTAATTAGTAATGAATCAACCCCAACCTTCACCAACTTGTTCTTGAGAGTACTCAACGCAGCATAAAAAGAAAGGTCAAGTTTGTAAAAAATTATTTATGACAAACCCATTTCTCAACTATCCTCACTTGAAGTGGTTATAATCGTGATTTACTCGCGGTAATTTTATTTTTACCTGTAACACCTCGTAAGCATGCTTTTCTCTGATTGGTGCATTTTTAAGTTTAAATAAGGGTGAGCAAATTCGGGGACTATTAAACATTAAACGCGGGAGAATTTTTTAAATCATTTTAACTGTTTTAATGTTGGACGTATCGATTTGGTATAAATGAGATTTTTACCGGCGAATTTTTGCTAAAAAATGTATCAAATAGCTTGGTACTGAACGTAAGCTAGAAACCTGAATTTGTGGAATTAATTACATGACCATGGTGTATATGTTAAACTTGGTGATTTTTTGTTAAATCATGAAATAATAACTTTCTTAATAATCTAAAAAAGTGCGAATCATAAAAATTATACAAGTTGTAATGTGTAAAAAAAACTTTACCTCATGATGCTTGGGATGCACATGATTACACAGTCTGTAAGAACTAGTTTTACATAAAGTGTCTGCAATAAAAATAAATAAAACTACATAAAATTCGAACTTCCATTTAACTTTAATTGCCATATTCAGAAAATAGTGGGATTGTTCGAAAACTACATTATTAAAATTTTCGCGATCGTGTAAACAAACGCGTGAATACGATAACTTGTGGACGATTCCGTACACCACGAAATAACATGACAAACTAATGAGCGGTGACTCTGTATGAGACCAGTTTTGCAGGTACTGCGCTTCGGCTAGCGCAACAAACAGCTGATTCTGAACGTCGAGGGGACCTATTGTTCGTTTAGAAAATGTTAAGAAGATACTCTTTCGCATTCTTGCGAATAGTTCAGAGTAATTCGTATCACCAACTTAATATTCCCGCGGTCGCGTCATAACCAGCACTTTATCTTAATAAAAATAACTTTGGTATTTACCGTCACAAGTATGCAACCAACCTTTACGTAAAACCGTAGTGCGCTCATTCGTAAGACCTCGAATTCTGACAGTAACGCTGCGCGGGAGTTCCAAAAACTTGTCTCCCGATTTTTAGATTCGATTCAAACCCTTTTCAACCCTCGCATAAATTAACACCCGTACTGCCTTCATAAAGATTTAAGTTGAACTCTACAAACTATACCCTCATCCCTAAAGAGTTCCACGAAGGCTTATTAAACCCCTTAAAAGGCAGCATATTTATTCTTAATTAACTCTATTTAAATGCCTACCTGAAGTAGTAAGAATCAGCATAATAAGTTTCAAATAAGAAGAGGTTTGCTTGCATCTAATTTAACTGAACGACGAAAGCCTGAAACTCTGTGGTAATGAAATGGCCTTATACAATCCTCACCCATAAATCTTACCATATAGAAAGAAAAGTAGGTATAAGTGCATTTAAAGCCATAAAAGATGGAAGACTCGTATTCCAATCACAAAGGAAGTCAGAAGTAGAAAAAAATAATGTGAATTGCTCCGACGAACTTGAAGCCTATGTACCAAAGCTAAGAAAACCTAGAATAATCATTTATATAACATTTCCGAAGAAGTCACTAGGTACTAAAAACGCACAAGAAGTCATAGTAAGGCAGAACCATGAGCTGGACTCGAATTCAGAAGATATTGCCCCAAAACTTATTCATACAAATAAATATAAAGCCAAGAATCTTGCCAGAGAAATAAGTTCACAAACAATGATAAAAATAAATGGGAAGAAAATCAAAATGTTTTGGAAACTTTGTAACTATAAAGAAGATTTACAAATCACTAGGTGCTTTAAATGTATAATCACAAAGCGGGCGATTGCAAAGGAGAACTTACATGCACAATCTCATCAACTAAAAGATTGTAAAGCATCACAACAACAACTGAAATTAATGAAACACGCCCTTCCTTAGACAAAGCATGCCCTTGCTACATAATAGTAATAAGTAAATACAAACAAAATATAGAATATTAACCAAAGGCTATTAAAGACAACAGATATTAAAATTGATATTAATAGACATAATAATTGTTTAATTAATAGGAAGAAATTAAAAACATTTACCGTAAATTGTATGCAACTTAACGCGATGCACTCAAGACAAGCAACAATTTAATAATTTAATACAGCTTCTTAGAAGAACCATACACGCGTCATAATAAAATACTAGGATTACCCCACACATTTAAATTTAAAATATACGAATGGGGTAACAACAAAAAGGGGGCAGCAATAATCATTAACAATAAGTTCATTGACAGAATACTAATCAGTCAGTTCTCAGACGAAGATTGTGTACTTATAGAAACAAAATTGGAAGATATCACAGTCTATGCAGCAAGCTTATGTATAGACTGTACCAAGGATATAGAAGAAGATCTAAGGAAATTAGAAAATATATAAAAAGCGCTCCATGCGTTATACTTATATGTATGTATGGACAGTAATGAACGTTTACAAACATGACATGATGCATTAACAATAAACAAAAGACGGAAAAAATTAGAAGACTTCTTAAGTGCACAAGACTTATACATTATTAACGAAGAGAGTAATATTCCAACCTTCCTAATACAAAGGGGAAGAAGTTACATAGACCTGGCAATAGCAAATGCTAAGTCGGTATCCTTCATTAAAGATTGGACATGTGTGGAAGAAGAAAGTGGATCTGACCACAATTTGATATGTATTAAAAGAAATGCAATTTCATAGGACTAGATACATAACAAAACCAGAACAATTCCACGCGTTTAAGGAAAATATAATTACTGCAACCTTAATAAATTCATTCAAGCTCAATAACAATGATAAATGCAGTCCACGAGTTGACGATGAAATGGTGACTTTGAAGAATTTATTAACCAATTTCAAGAGGTTCTAATTAGCGCATGTGAAAGATCCTTCAAGCTATCCAATAGACATAACAGAAATATTGAAGAGAAAACTGTCCCATGGTGGAACACACAGCTACCAATAATGCGCAAGAGACTAAACGCACTACGAAGGAGGTATCAAAGAACTAAAAATAACTAAGCATTGAGAGAAGATAGAACGAAATTATACCTCGACCAAAAAAAGAATATCTAGGAAAAATCCGAAGTGAAAAATATAGTTTCCATCAACGAATTTTAGACAGAAAAAAGCATTTATGTGATTCCCCAGCCCCCAGATTCGCCGGATCTCAGTCCCTGTGACTTCCTTTTATTCCCTCGGCTGAAAAACCATTTGAAAGGGAGCCATTTTGATACTTTGGATAATATCCAGAAGAGCGTAATCGACGAGTTGAAAGGCATTCTAGCAGAAGTCTTCGGAACTTCTAGGAACAATGGAAAAAACGCATCCATCGGTGTGTAGCTGCCCAAGTGAATTACTTTGAAGGAGATTTGTAAAACGAACAAAATTTATGGTTAAAAGAAAACCAGTCTCATTATTTCTCTACCAAACTTCGTATATAATATAGAAAGCTGAAGGGTTGATTAAGGTCGAATTTTATAGAAAAAGGCTGCTTTTTTCTTGTACTGCCTTGCACTCCCAACCACTTTTGAGGAAATATTGGAAATGGGGGCCATCTTTCATCATCAGTTTTAGTTTCTATGTCTTCCCAAGTTGCTAAATTGATTCAGCCTCTCTTAAGTATTCTTCGAATATCATCAGAATACTCCGAAGTATTAAAAAATAATAAATTTGAACTATTTCATTATCCTGGTGTTACTTCCCTATTAGATATCTCCGAGTTCGCCTATATAGTCGGCTCATGTCTCTCTATAATTGCTAAAATCTTGTTTGTTTATTTTTTCGTCTTCCACGATTCTGATACCTATTATCTGGCCCACATGTAATGTCTCGTTGCACTCTGTAATCTTGCATTTTTACTTGTGAATTTTGTTTTATTATAACCTATTTAAGGGTTAAAAGCGTTGTTCTCACGTAAGTTTTTGTAGAATTTATTTAATATTTTTAATTATTTAGCTTCATTGTCAACGACGCTTAGTTTTTCAGATGGATCTATTACTGCATGGTTCATTTTTGTCCTTTTACGGCACTATTCAGCGAATTTTAGAGACCATTTGAAGGTTAGAAAGGCTAGTGCACGTTGGGTTCATCATCACATGCTTTCTGGCAAGGAAAAGCAGGTTCGCATCGACATTTGTCAAACCTTATTAACAAGGAATTGGGCAAGCCAGAGTAGGTACTTTTTTTAAGAATGTGATAAGTATGCATGGAACCTAGATACCTTTATGCGACCGTTAGAATCTCCTAAGATTAGGAATTACCCACAAGGTCCCACTATTAATACCGCTGTATTTTTAAAAACTGACCTACAGCCAATAAGTGATAGTGGTCCGACGATACAAATATGTCAAATACAACTCTTGTAGTTTGCCATAGAAAAATCTTTTGTTTCGAGGCCCCTTTTCCGCATAAATTTATTTTTCCAAGTGATGAGAGACTCGTGGCTCATCCCCAATTTGAAGGGCTAGAAACTTTGATGGAATATTTTCTAAAAGTTTGTTGTGGCGAGTTTGACATTTATACTTATTTAGTTATTTGTTGGAGCGTTCATCCCCTACATAGATCGGCGATTATCAACTAAAAAATCCATTTTCCCTTTTGTTACTGTTCATCTGCTTCCTCTGTTCTTGGATCTATTTTTAACCTCTTCTGCAATTTAAACCGTTGGCTCTTGCTTCTGTAACCTTAGCAAGCCTAGAGAAAGTAGTCACGTTGCCAGCGAGAAAAGAAAAATTTTAAGCTCACCCAATGTCGCCGAAAAAATTTCAGCAACATATTTTCAAAACTAAATGTAAAGCTCTGATGCTGCATTGAGTTTCGAACAGGAACAATATTTTTTCAGGAGCCTCATTCGGTTTATGTTTAACTGATTTTAGAACTATACTCAAAACTTTTAATTACTTTTAGACACATTTCGTTGCTGCATCGGATGAAGTCTCTCAGCCAGATTTTCCTAATAAAACATATTCAGGTTTTCCCCAATAAATACAGTTAATTACACCATAAGAGACATTTCCAATCAGGTAGTAATAGGTAGGCGTTATCGAAAAAAATGTTACGTAAAACTTGAACTAGGTTATAGCACCACCACTTTACATAACACTAATTTAATGAAATTCTAACACCTGCTTCGCTTTTGTTCACACTGCTTCTAAATAGTTTCCTAAGTTACCCCTTTCATCACTTTACTTTGACCTGAAGCAAACGCCGTCGCCCTTTAAAACTTCTGTTAAAACTTTCTTACATCACAGCTTATGAATGTAAGTTTTGAAGCTGTACTTTGTACGATTTTAGCACACGGTTACATTCTGTGAATTATTTCCTCGTGTTTCTAAACTCAACAAATTCAAGCCGTGCCTGTACAGTCCCATCTTAAAATCAAGGATCCTGGATAAGTTTCAATTCGTTCATATGTGCTAATTTTCTTTACTTTTAAATAAAATTGTTTAATGATGTTCAGCTTCATTGGCCCAAAGATACAAAATACAAAAATTAGAACTACATAAATAAAATGCAATTTTTAAAGCTACCTAAGTGCTGATGTACTATTATACAGTATACACACTGTTAACGCCCTCAGTAGTTTTCATCTAATTACGACTGCACTTTACTGCATCGCATCGTGGTGAATTAGCAATAAATGCAGTTAACCTTTGCATCTGCAAAAGGGCTTGTCTCTCTTATTTTATTATTACTATACACAACAATTTCATGCCTTTATTTTTTTAACATCTTATAACATCTACTTTTAAAGAGACCATTTTTTCGTCTTTACTTACGATAGCCACCAAGGACGTTAAGCAATTCAGTTACTTAAGAAAAAGATCACAAAGGCACTCATTGTGTTGCTGATAAAAGTATTGTTAAATTCAAGGTGGTCATTACGAATCCCAAACAAAAACGATTACCTTTTTGTACATGACTCAACACTGTAAACAAGCCTTTAGGAAAATATTTGAGGATGATTACTAAATACAGTAAATATCATCCAAACTGCTCAGACTCACAACACCAACAGGAAATTGCCAAAAACTCTATCAAATTGCTCATATTTCTCTGAATTTTCGTAGATTATCACAAAACACTTCAGAATTCTCTAAATTGCATCAGCCTCAACCTTATAATGGGAATGGCTCAAACTGCCTCGGAACGTGTTAAGCTGCCCTGTTAACGAATAAAAACTCCCTCGGCACTCAGCCTCTTTGCTAATCTAAATTAATTCGTCATTAACCATAATTTCTCACTTTCCCTGGCCATTTGGTGAAGAGCATATTTTGAAGGTTTTGTCTTAGCTTTAGTTTTGTAATTTGGCAAAAAGAATATCTTCATAGGCTGACTCCAACCAACTTTGTTAAGAAAACTTTACAAAAAGAAAAGCAACTTAGTTGCCGAAATATGTATGTTTGTTTTAATTAATATATATTGAACCATGATTTGCTTTACTTAACAGAAAAGCCATCAAACCCGAACTTTTAGACGTAGTGTCTTCCATCGTTAAAGCTGAGAGGTTGGCCAAGGTTATAAAAAAAGACTGGACTTTTCTTGCAGTGTCTTGGAATACTTCAGGTTTACTCACAAATACCTGGCACAACAACAGGAATACGCTTCATCAAGAAGAGGGAGTTAGGGCCATCTTCCATCTTTAGTTTTAATCTCCATATTTTCCCAAACATTCATTTGCTCACAAATCAAGGCTATTTTTTTTAAAATGCCTCAAGCTCTTCAGAAATTTTTACCTGACTAACACAAACCGTTCCGAACAATGAATTTGAACTGTCCCATTAATGAGTAAAAGGTTGCCTAAATAATCAACCTTCCCTTAAACTTACGGCAATGTTGATGTAATCAATATCTGTCAATTGCACGATCAAAATTACAACACCCTACAGTTTCAGACTTCTCCCACCTCTTGTCTCTTATATACGCCTACCTCAATTAAAACACCGTTTATTAAGAGTTAATTAAATCCTCGCGTATGTTGGTTGTAATTAAAATAAGGCATTTCAATTAAAAACTATGTTTATATACTTGTATTTCATGAAATAAGTCAACGAAAGTGCAATCATTGGTCGAACATTTGCAGCAATTTAATGGGAAATCTAATATTGGGATAGTTGCTAATTCAACGAATCAAACATGTGATTATCCATTCGAACGTTGATTAAACCGCATACGGTTCCACCGTGCCCCACTACTAAATAATTTAGAACTTCTTAAATATAGAAACCTGCCTAAAATTTTCGCAAATATTTCCATTCAGAAAATAGCCTTAAATTAATACGCAAACGACATCTAACGTGTAATGAAATAATGAATAAATAGCGGTACTATAACTCTGCTCTGTAGAGCTGTGTATCCTTACAGACAAACCAAAAAGCAAAGTCAGTTTCTATTTAGAAATTAAGGAGCCCGTAAACAACCCCGATGACCACAGAGGAAATAAAGCGTGCGGTGCTATTAAGGGCAAACGAATTTTCTCTGCCGCATGACTTAATGCTATCAATTTTGCTGGAAGTTATTTTCGTCCGTTGACCACGTCTTCCCAAGGTGTTTACGGATTATTTAACATGCTAGGAACAAATTCCATCATAGCAACTGGAGGGTAGAATTCGGCCAAGCATTATAAGTAGGGATTCGTTAGAATTAAAGCACGATCAGACCATTACATACGAATACTTGTAAAACAATACTTATCGTCATCTTCAGTTAATGAGAAGTTATAAAACTTGTAAAATTATAATATTTATTTAAAAAAAAAACTTGAAACTATTGTTAAGGTTTAGTTAACGTATTAGCACTCCACAGATAAACATTTTGATTGTTTGTTATACATATTTAAAAGTCACATTCCCAATAACACTGCCAAGAAAACTATTACAGGGGCTAAGAAAAATATTTGTTTAGGCTTGAAGAGCAAGTGATCAACATTAGAGTTTAATACCTACTAGTATCAAATATCAAATCAAAAAGTCAAAACAAAAAAGAACCAGTAATAAATGTTTGCAATGTTTGAAGCTGATACTCCGTCATATTCCACATGTATAGGGATAAGAATTTACAGAAGATGGTTTCAGAAGTGGAAGGCGCAAAGCCACTTCTTAAGGGCCTTTGTCCAAATCCACCACTGCTGCAGCTTTGAAAACACATGATCATGACATTTTAACGATACACAACACAAGTTATGCATTAAGTTTCAACGAGGTAGTTTGGTAGAATGTTGTCTCTTAAGCAAACTATACTCGTATGTAGACAGTAACTTGCCAAAACAGTTTATCGTGACTTTTTAACATAAACACCAACAAATGGTAAAAATTAGATACAGTACTGGCCCAAGAAATTAATGATATTTTTCTGCATGAGGATCCAGTAATTTATTATGTAACTTTAACTTTCATAAAAGGTAACAAAGGTAAACCAAAAGCAGCCAGAAGTAAATTATGGAACACATACACAAATACACATATTTAAGAAGAAATTACAAAGATCTTGGAATAATTATACCTGGTAGCAGCAAGAATCAAAAAGATCCAGGTTAATTACAGTTGTTAAAAGATAATGTTACTCCTTTTTCACAAGTAGAGGGATATTGGAAGACCACTGCCAAATTAAGACAAAAAGTATTTCAACTATACATGACTATTTCCAGTAGTAGATACTAGAATACAGCTGTGTAAGTTGCATGTTGTGTTATCATTTATTCATATAAATTTAACATGTTTACTGATATTCTCTACAAGCCTTTGTAGATGGTTGAATGTTATTCTCTCTTCTTTCTTGGACTTTCTCCATCTTACTTATAATAAAACACTTAATAAATGATCAAGGTTTTTAATTACAAAAGCTTTCGATTACTATTCTGCAGTCGTCATCAGTTGTTAATTAATAAATTTGATAATTATCATAATAAGCCTACTATTCAACTACTCTCGAGAACTAGTCAACTAGTAAGGATCTCTTAAACTGCTTTCGGTAAGCGGGTTGTCTATCCTCCAGGTTATCAATCCAGTCTGACAAAAACATTTGGTTTACATTGTATATGTCAGTATTACGTGCATTCCCACTCTGCCGTACTGCCGGTTCGTACCGTATCAAATATTAAAAATATGGATAAGCACAATTCGCCAGTTTTGGTTTTTTTAAGCAAAAAGTTGATTTTACCGCAATTTTGTCATTAACGCTGTACAAAATTATAAATTATATTTTGTATGATACAAAGCTGGAAAGTATGTGGTAAATATAGTATAAATAGCGTACGTATAATATGTTTGACAACGTTGCTGTTAATTTTTCAGCGGTAAGCTGACGCATGCGCGAAATTTGGCAACATTGTTAGCGTCCCTTGTACAACAAGTTTAAGCGCCATTTTTGCTGCTTTAGCAGACGCAGTCACAACGAGTTTTCCCTTTACATTTTTTTTTTAAGAAACAACCCTTATTTAAAGTTCCTTTTTTTAATAAAAGTGCAACAAATTTCAAGCACAGTCCCCTGCAATATTGGTAAGTCTTTAATTTTTATCATTTACAAATTTTTCACTGTATAATTACCCTCTTAATTTTATCCCGTGCTTTCGACATACGGCCATTAGTAGTAGTAAGCAACTATTAAAGAATTTCAATATATTTGTTTGTGATTACCAATGAAAATAATAAAGCGTTTATATGAAATCTACAAACATATTCTGATTGTTCTTGGCTAATAGATTAAAGGAAGTATCATTATTTACGCGTTGAAATATTTTAGTGGAAATAGTAAGTGAATTTAAAATGGCCAGTTTGTCCCAAGTTCAAGAAAAAGTTCTGGTAGAGCCAAAATCTTGTTCAGATGTTCACAGTAAGGCCTAACAATTAAATCGTTTATTATTAAAACGGCCTAAGTGAATTTAGCAAGTTTTGAGAAAAAGAGAACAAACTATCTAACCTCAAATATTTTTCAACAGTTTGAGTATTTTTTGTTTAATTAGAATTTTTTTATTTTTAACAAAAATTACGTTTTGTAAAATCTAACTTAAGCTCTTTTAATAATAAAGCCCAATATTTTCCTCATTATGTTTACTAAAAATCTTTAAAACATACACAAATATTGTTTTTTGAGTTACAAAACATAACAACTTTCAAAATACGTAGTATTTAGATGTTTTCCTTTGCACCACCTTTATCCTTTCTAGACTTTGTATCCCAGGTGTCGATCAAATTTTGGTAAAATGGAATATTATCTTCATCCGCCCACTTAATCAACTGCTTAAGGTGCTTAATTTTGAGGTCAAGTATTGGAATTTTATTTCCGATGTAGGCTCTCTGTGAAGGCATGGATATATTTTTTCTTTTATTTGGTAGTATTAAATCGAAAAGATGAGCAACCAACCCATTAACAAATTCAAGAGCTTCGCCAATTCCAGGCATGTCTTTAGTATGCAAAATATGATGATATTGGGAAATTGTAAAGCTTACTTTTTGATTTCTAGTCTTCTTATTGTAAGTCGGCCACATTTTTTTCCAATCTATTATATCCTATGTTGACACCTCTTTTACAACAAATTTGTTACTTTGACTGGACTGAATGATTTTTTCAGTATATTTGTGTACAGAGTACATATATTCTGTCAAATTTTGTTAAATGTCTTTTTATGACACCAAAATCCCTATCACACGGAAGAAAAGAGTGCCCCTGAATTGGGCATAGTTTCTGTACTTTATCGAATCTTCCTGTTTGAACAAGTGCCATACAAAACCTTATCGATGTATGGTTTTTGTTTTGTCGTTTTGTCCCGGGCAATTGTCTGAGAAAAGCCGAAGTTCTTTTGAACCTGGATCTGCATAATTGTTGATGTAGTTCATCAAAAACGAACATACTTCATACTTCGTAGCAACGCCTTCGTGATAAATATTAAAATAAGCTTTTCCAGTTTTCAAGTCGTGGATGCAAAAAACACTAACGCTAAGTTGAGTTAAATAACAAAAATCTTGGACGGGAACCAGCGGAAGTTGCAGATTCTGCATAAAATCAAATGCTACAGCAGTAATGCTGTCCGTTTCTTGTACAGCAACAGTATTTTTCAATGAAGTGTAAAATTTCTTGGCTCTTCGTTTGTGTATCATTTTTTCAGCAACCTTGATCCCTTTTACTAAATACGTTTATATGAGATAGTGGCACTTGGTTCCTTTTATTGCCAAACGATTCAACTATGGCACTTCAGTAAAAAACAGTGCATATCTCGAAATGGCCGAAAGTTACCTACTTAGTGCCTTTTAATAATAAGCGATTCTATTAATCTTTCACGCAAAATCACGAATTGCTTAAGCTAGTGTGAAAGCCAAGTGTATTGCTAACCCATACACTGCTACAAAAATTGACACTGCCGACGATTGCACATTTTTTTAGATGTTCATTGGCACATAATACTAATATACAGTGTGGTAATTAAGTAAGGAATAAATTCGGTAACTCCGTTAATCTTTGTGATAGAGACGAAATTTAAAAGACGTGTGTCGATTAAAATTACAGCGCATCCGAAAAAGTTATTTTTAGATTTAACTTTCATTTGTTTTAAAAGTTATGACGTCATCAATTTTTTTTTAATGACATCCTAATATTTTTTGTTTTTTATTTCGATAGAGTATTTTAATTTGTTTTCAATTGTATACAATTTTGATTATGTCACATTAAAAAAAAACAACAAAAAAACATCAAATGAACTAATACATTTATGTGTTTTATTTTTTAAGCCATTTTCAACAATTTTAACATAAGAAATGAATGTAACATTATGGGTTTTAATTTTAAACCCAGATAATAGGATTACTCGATTAATTTCGTTCATTCTTACTAGGTACATATTTGAACTTGTAGGCCGTTTTTCTTGATTTTTTTCTTATGTAACCTATACAAAATTGTATACCATTGAAAACAGATTAAAATACTATATCGAAATAAAAAACAAAAAATATATACAGGGTTACTGGTAATTCGATACATTCCTTTGGAGATGTGATGGGACAGGAGCTAAGAAACAAATTTAACCCTAACATACATCATGCAAAACTCAATAGTTTTTGAGATATTTCAATTTTTGTGTTTTTCTCATAAAAGTAGATCTTAATGTCTTTAAAGTTAATTTTTAAAAAATCTACTTGACATTTTCTGAACTTTTTGACTGGGTTACTTGTCCCACTCTATGGTCATCCGTTTCGAATGGAAAATATCCGGAAACATTTCGATCATGTGAAAATTTTAAATAAAAACTTATTAAAAATGATTTCTAAAAATCAGCTACGAAAATTACCTATTCGTTTTCTCAGAAATAATTTTTTTATTTTTGCATAATGTATGTTAGGTTTAATTTGTTTCTTAGCTCCTGTCCCATCATATCTCCAAAGGAATGTATCGAATTACCAATAACCCTGTATATATCGATAAGTGTTAATAACGAGTGATTCAAAAGTAGATTCATCAAAGTCGGCCGTGGAAGACAAAGATGGACATATACTACTACACGTCTGATATTAGTACAGAAACGCAGAAAATAGTTCATGTATTGTTTATAATTTCTGTCAACTGTCAACTCGTTTGATGTCATCGTGACTTAATACGCTTTAAAACGTTTTTTAAGAATTTTAGTAGTAAATCTGATTTATTAATGTGATTTAATTCCATTTTTAAGCCTGATCTGTAATAATTTGTTGAAATAACCTGCAAAAAATTGCAATGGCATGTAAGCAGTTCACATGTGTCAATTTAAGTAAAGACATACTTAATTTTTATCATGGCACGCTTTGATGAATCTACTTTTGAATCACTCTTTATGTCGATATTATGTTATTCAATCTTAGGCAATAGTATATGTATTGATATTATTATTATTGTTTTGTATAATATAACTAAAAGCATGAATTGTTTTTTACAGGTAATCCTCTTTGAGCAATTTGGAACAACCTACAATATCTTTAAACACCCCCTATTAACCAATCTTACCGAAAATGGAAGACCATAAACGTGGTATGAGCCGAGAATCTCCTCCATTTATGAAAGACAAAGCTGTGAAGAAGGAATATTTGAAAAGATTGTGCCCAGTTACAGACTGTAAACATTTTGAATCCATGCCAAAAGGACAAATGGCAGCTCATTATGCTATGCACCACCCTGCTGTGCCCATACGATTTGTACAACGTGGACGCTTATATAAATTAATCGTCAACTCTTCCATCCTACCAGATAGAACATACTGTTTCAGCGTTCTGAAAATTCGATTTAATCGAAACTTCCAATATCCCGCGCTATTTTTAATGTGCACTACATTCAGTAAATTCAGTCGAAACGCCCGTAATGAAGATATCCCCGCAACGTGTATTTGGTTACTAACCGAAGAAACGAAACAACCAGTACATGCCATACTAGGTTACAAGGGCTCAGAAATTAAATGTCGAGCATACACACTCGAAGAACTTGACGATGCAATGAAAGACCGAAATTTGTATGGAATTGTTTTAAACAGAGAAGAAGCTATACAATTTATTTGCAATTATAATCCTGAAATAACATTTAAACTTCCGTAATAATATGTTTAACCATCTCGTTGTGACGCAATAAAACTTTATCTCTTAGTGTTTTATTTCATTTGTCATCTTTAAGATTATGCGGATAACTTAATTAATAATTACCTACTGATACCGCAACAATATTTACCTATGTTTTTTTAAATAAAATAACGTGAGCAACTGCAAAAAAATTGATTGCTAATTTATAAACAATACAAAAGTTTCCGAACATAAAAAATAATACATTTGTTTGGTATCAATACAAAAAACTTACAATTTAAAACATGAATCTCATACAAATAATCTGAAAAAGTGCAATTTTAATTATGACAAACAGTGAAATTACCAGTCACTGTCAGTGTTCGAAGTAGTACCTACTACATGCTACCACTTCAAGACAATATAAATCAGCTGTGTAGTAATTACCTAAACTCTGTTAATCAGGTACTTTCTATACATTTCCAGAAAGTATTGTTATAAGTAAGTACAACCAAAGATGCATCTTCTTTTCTCAAAAATAGTAGGTACCTTCTGTACATTTTCAACACTGTTAAGTACAATCATTCAATGATACTATGGAAGTTATAGCTTTCTCCTTTCACAAACATAGCCATCGCATGATAAAGTTTGCATATAATGGCTGTGAAAAACTGAAAGACTTTTGTACACCAACACCAAAAACACAAAAATATGATCGTCGAACATTCAGTGTGGGTATTAATAAATAATAATTACAATTAAAACCTAACTGCATTATTCATGAACTATGAGATATTTAACGTGCTTCAATATAATACTATGTAAGCACCAAACATAATCAAGTTAACGAAATTGGTAAGAACGTACCTTCAGTAATTATCCTCATTCATGTAATAAGTTGGGCCTTGTAAAACGTTCAAAATCAGCACCCCTGTCGCAGACACCTAGAATTTAACATGAAGAGCTAAACAAACCAATAAATATTTACATAGGTACCTGAGATCTCAAAACTTGCAAAAATGTTAAAAGCAAAAGAAAGGCAACTGTCTATGGAAAAATTATAAAAGGAATTATGCTGAAGTAACAAAATTTGAAATTAAAAAGAATCTCAAACATAACTAAACTCTTTTAGAGGTTATATTCGCATATTGCAAATAACAGTGGGTTTCCACAAGAAACTGTTTTAAGAATTACGTACCTATTAATAATTATTACGTATCGTTTATTAGTGCCTTAAACTTTGCAAAATCACACGAAATAAATAATTGAATTTCTATTATTTTTAAATTTTAATTACAAATCAATCAGGTGGTGCCATCTGGGAATAATATACATAACTGCTACCTCAACAGTGGCGTAACAAAGGGGTTAACAGAGTAAATAAATAGGTGAAAACTTAAGTAACCACAATGCAATAATTGTAAATAAGTGTGTACATGCTTTAACATAATAATGAACTAAATGTGGTGAAAGTTATTTTTTTTTTAGTTTATTTGTAATTTACAATCTGTCACATAGTGACATTCAGTAAATAGTTTGACATTTGATTAAGACATGCAGGAAGTTTTCCATCGAAAATTCCCTTATATTAATATTAACAGGTTTGATAATGAACAAATAACTTTAACACAGTAAACGAGTAAACCTCATACAAAACGGTTTGGCAGGTCCATTGGCTTAAATCTTTTGAGTATGGGTTCTTCATCGTCAGAATTTAATAGATCCTCGACCAGCGAGTTAGGGTGAACACTTATTCTGTCAGGGTAGCGAACACTGCACTTTTGTATTTCCTCGTTTACCGTTGATATACCTAGGTCCTGGCGTATTACCTCGTTCGGAACGAACCATGGGGCGCCTACCAAACTACGCAGCACTTTTGATGATGTCGATGTTTGATCTGCTTGCAGTTCCCCTTATTTGTATGCCATAAGGCCAAATAGGCCGTATGATCGATTTATACAGTTATATTTTACTATCCAACGACAACTGTGATTTGCGACCCATCAGCCAGTACATTTTCTGGATCTTCAAACTCAGTTGCTTTCTATTGGCGAAAATATGTTTTTTTCCACGTAAGACGCCTTTCTAAATGCATAGTACTTGACAGTATCATTGTATCATCTTGCGGTATTTGTCTGTTATTTAATATAACGGGCGGGCAGGTGCTTCTTCGTGTCGTAAAAGTTACGTGAACTGATTTAGTTTCGTTTATGTGGATACGCCATTTTTTAAACCACACTTCTAGTTTGTGCAAACACGTTTGTAAATAACTAGCTGCCATATTCGGATCGGAATGCGATGAAAGAATTGCTGTATCATCAGCGAATGTAGCGACTACAGCTCCTGGTAAGGTAGATAGGTCAGCAGTATACAGTAGGTATAGGAGCGGGCCCAGCACGCTTCCTTGGGGGACACCAGCTTTGATTGGGAATAAAGAGGTGAAAGAGTCCCTGTACTTTACGAGAAAGTGTCTATTGGTGAGGTAGGATTTAAGTACTACATAGTAGTCTGGTGGTAGTAGTTTTTTTATTTTAAACAGCAGACCTTGTCAAATGCCTGCACGACATCTAGGAATACGGCTGAGCAATATCTTTTATGTTGAAAGTCCTTTAATATTGTATCTACAACTCTATGAATTTGTTCAATTGTGGCGTGCTGCTTGCGAAAGCCAAATTGATGGTTGGGTATGAAGGTATGATGTTGTTCTCCAGAACTATAGGCATTAGTTTCTGCAAAAATAGCTTTTCAAAAACCTTTGATAATATTGGTAGGAGGCTAATTGGTCTACAAGAAGATAGCTCATCACTTGGTTTACCCGGTTTGGGTATCGGTATGATTGTTGCAACCTTCCATTGCTCGGTAAAATATTGTAGTCTTAACACTGTGTTGAATAAATAGGTAATATATTTAAAAGCCTTTCTCTGGTAGCTCTTTAAGAACTTTTCCCGTGATTAAATCGTAACCAGGCGCTTTATTTGGATTCACGTCCGTTGTAATTATTGACTTGATGCCATTCACTATACCTATAAGGTTTGATTGGTAGGCACAACTGAAAGGGTGCATCGAGATATTGTCGAATATCGTCTTCTGCAGCTGTAGTTAATTGCGATTCAAATGGACTAAACACTTTTGTTAAGTGGGTTGTAAAGGCAGCAGCTTTATCAAGGTTACTTTTAGCTAGTTATTTAAAACATTGTTGTTGCCTTATTGCACTGTTGAGGTTTTATACCCACATCAAGTTAAACCCTTCAGGTGACGCCCATGGTAAGTAAATTACGAGATAGTGACACAGAGCACCCTATCATACTAATTCACAACTAATTTTTTAACCCGGCTACAACTTGCAGCTTGCTGTAAGCAGTATTGTGCGTTCTGTGGTATTGTGAACACGTTTAACAGGTGTTTGTTCTTTCCTGAAAAGTAACACATTTAATTGTAGAATAAATACATTCGCGTAAGCTGTTTCAAAGACTGATACAATATATACAATATCCTTATATATTATTTCAACGCCTGACCTTATATTTGAAGATTTTCAAGGTGCTGTATATCAAAACAAAGACATAACCTCACCACCGACAAGTTTTATAAGGTAAAGTGTACATGGATTTATTTGTAATATTTTTTTAAACATAACATTATCATAATAGCAGTAGTTTGAGCATGATTAACTTTTATGCAAGTAATAATTATTAACTAAAATTAAAAATTTCTATTCTTGGTAGTTGACAACACACTCTTGTTTTGTAAAGGCGGGAAAAGTAACAAACAGTAAACAAATTTCGTGTGGCAGATTGAAAAGTTGTTTATTTGCTTATTTTCATTCATTTTCTTTCATTGAAACGTAAGTACTTAGTTTTGTGTACTTTATTTGTTTATTTATTGTGTATAAAAATGAACCTGGTGTGAGGTACAGCCGTACAGTCCGCACGAATGCAATTGTTTGTTGGAAAACAATTGTATAAATACTGTCACTTTGACTGTATTGCACTATAAGGGGCTTTGTTGTGTTGGATTGTAGTACAAAAGTGTCATCAAAACTATCCTATAATAAATATGTTGAATGATAAGTTGTTAATATGACACATTATTCGGGTGATTTCAAATAGTTTTTTATATTTTGTAAATCGAAGGACTTACGTTATGTAACTCTATGTGAATAAAGGATAAATGCATGTGGCAACAGACCCCATTCTTTTAGTATGGATTCTAATGCTTGTTTGTTTAGAAATAAATGGTTGTATGCTCTGATCAATTGAAAAGCGTTTCTGAGACGATGCATTATCTTTGTGTTTTGTCACTCACAGTTATTTAGCTATATAGCTGAAATTTAAAGACATTAACCCTCGATTTAAAGCACAACATTCTAAACCGCAGTTCAAACAATACCGTTCAAATTTCATTGCGTTTTTCTAATAGTGATAATAGTCTGAATAATTCTGACAATATGATGTAATAAACATTATTTCTATGTATTAACATTTTACATATTCCTTAATAATGGCATCTTCCACTTCGTTATTTGTGGTTTCTGACGTTAGGAACTTTACCTAAAGCTTAATCATTGTGTCAACGTGCTATACCTTTCTACCTTGCTTCTAAGCAAGTTCGAATTCTGTTGAGTCCATGCACTCTTTTATTGGCTTTATTGGAGTGTTTATATGCAAAGCATAAATTTAACTTGATGCAGAAAGCACGTATGTGCTAATCATTCTGCATTTTAATTTTTCTGTGGTTCAACAAAAGCCTGCTTTATTTGCGCCCAAAATGTGATTGAAATTAATAATTGTGTTGTTTCTGGGGCTTTAAAATCTATTTGTAATATTCACTTATCAAGCTGTCGAAATCAGACTTCACATAGTAAATTAAAGCCTTTAATTTATTGTGCAGTTTGCAAACTTGTTGAGATTTTATGAGCCTATAATTTTATTGTTTGGCACTTTGGTAATAACATAAATTGGATGTTTGGTGAATGTGTTACTCAATATGCAGAAGAAATTCAGTTCTTGCTTTTACAGTGTTACTTCCAAGTTTCATGTGCTTTTTAAATAATAAGTGTTACGTAATACATCGTCTTCAATATAAATCTTCATGCAGCCTTTTATAATTTCTGGTGTCAGGGTTTGTTCATTACAATAACATAAATGTAAATGACTAGGTTGCAAAGTTGATTTTTGACTTATTTCAATCTTTCACAAGTCAACATGGCTGTTGTATAATCCAGGTACCTTTGGATACCTTTTTTTGTTGTGCTTTTGTGTTACAATAAAGGATGAATAATAGGATGGTACCAAAAATCTTTTTTTAGTGATTTACCTGCACTACCTGTCCTTATACTAGATGTTTACCTGTATCAATTCACAGTTTTTGTGAGGTATTTATGTACATGTTTACAAAACATTTGTTTTACTGTCAAGCTATTTATCTGCAATCTATAGGTACAGTAGCAATAAGCGAATCCGATAATTACAGTTTAATACGGTACTTGAAAAATCATGTGAGAGTGAGCGTCCATCGGCACCTCTATGAAATTACTTAATAAGTCTGATTACAGTTGTTGTTTAGTATTCACTTAATTTAAAAACGAAATGGAACTTTCTGTTTTTAAACGTTAAAGCAAGTACTTATGTTGTCATTTATTATTACGCCTACAGTGCGAGTGGAAGTAGTTTGACGAAATGCAATTTTGTTTTGGTAATATTTTTACATACAATTTTTATAAGTTATCCAAATGTTTCGATTTTTGTATTATTATATTATATATTTTCAGGATTGCAATATGTTTGGGTTTGACAACTACGTTATGAGTGAATATGAGTTGCAGAGAGAACGAAACATCAAAGAAAGGGACGCCTTGGTAAGTTTTTATACTAAAATTAATTTTGCAATAAAAGGTGTCGTTTATTTATGATAACCTGTGATGTTTTATGTGGCTAAAGGAATGTAACTTTTTTTGATATGAGTAGCTATAATTATTGTTGTTAAATTTCTGGTGTTACATATTATTTACCGTTGCAGTTTGCCCAAATGGAGGCTGAGGAGGCTGGGTTTGCTGATGTAGATGAAGCGATTAAAGCTATAAAAGACTATTCGGAAAGTGTAAACCCATATAAACCAAAATCAACGCCGAAACGTAGGCGAACAACAGGCAGTGATCCGAGCTTTTCATTTAAAGGTAAAAAGCCGGCAGAACGAAGACGATCTTCACGGTTAGCTAACCAAAATCCGCAGTTTAATTATAAAGAATTACCGGAAAAGGTAATTTTTAATATTTATATATTAGAGTTAACCTGATATTTATTTTCTATAAACTAGGGTTCGATTAAAACTTACATACACGATTCGGACGAGGAAAATCGAAATATAAAACGAGTTAAACCAAAGCCAAGGCCGCAGGTAGATCTTAGTGGTACACTCCGTTCTAGAGAAATCACGGAAGAAGATATTAAGAAAATTGCTCACAGAACGAGCGAAAAAGTTTATTCCATAAATGGAACTACTTGCCACCAGTGTCGCCAGAAGACTTTGGATACAAAATCGTTTTGTCGCAATCCAGAATGTTTAGGTGTTCAGGGTCAGGTTTGTGGACCCTGCCTTCGAAATAGGTACGGAGAAGATTTGTCCGAAACATTAAAAAATCCTACTTGGATTTGCCCGTATTGTCGCAACGAGTGTAACTGTTCATTCTGTCGCGCTCGCGAAGGAAAGACCCCGACCGGTATCAAAGCTCCGATTGCACTTACGCGAGGTTTTAAAAGTGTTTTACACTTACTAGCTTATGAAGAGAATAATGAAGGGAATGTAGAAAATGAAGGCGATGCCGCCAATATAGACGAAGGTAATGATAGCGATAATGTACAGTCTACACACAACAGTCCAGTAAGTAAAGAGAAGCCTGCAAATAAATGTATAAGCCCCGAAGAACGAAGAAAGCGCCAGGAAAGATCAAAGCAAGAAGAAGATGATCTTTTGGGCTTCACCGAGAAGGGCTGTTGTGAATTTTCTTAATTTTATATATTTAATACTATGTTTACCTGACTATGTGTAACTTTGATGTTTAATTTGTCCAACGTTTGTTACATGTAGTACGTCGGAGTATTTTACGTTTAATTTGATGTTAGAATATTTTATTTCTTTACAAACACTCTTTTATTTGTCTGAAATTACAGCAAGTTATATGCTTAGTTTCGTTTTTATACTTGGGTGTTTAAATGTTTACGTTCAAATTTAGAATGATTTTTTGTTAAGTAATAATGAAACTCGATTCAATTGTAAATCTCTGCGAGATATATAATTCAATTGCTCTTTGCAGGTAACTTATTTGCTGAAGTTATCCAAAATACTTTTAAACAACAAACAGGCAGAAACTAGAATAGTACAAATTTTATGTTGGTTTTTCTGTTTGTTTTGCATGTATGCTTGTATTTCTTTATCAATGTTTATTTGATTCAACTTTAAATGTTGAATTACAAGATTTGCTGTAAACATTTTAATTAAAGAGGTTATTTGTTATATTTTAAATGCTGCACCCAATGACTGTATTTAATATAAAAGGTGCCTTTTATTTTATAACCAATAATTTCAGTTTTCTGCATAAAACTTTAGTTTTATTTTGTTCTGAAGTTGCGCAATGTTTGACACGTATTAAAATATTTTTTAGTTTGTACGCATGAAATAAATTTTCTTTAGTTTCATCTGCATGTGTTGTTTTATGTTTGTTATAAATATATAGAAATTTGCATAATTTGGTTTTTTTATTGAGATGTTCGGTACTTTTATTTTAGGTTGCCAATTTAAAATTAATGGTATTCCAAGAATACTATGGGAAGTAGTTGCACGGAGTATAAGACAAATGAAAGCAAAGTATTGCAAAGTGATAACCAATGAGTAAGTTCAGCGAATCGTTGTTGTTTGGGACAAAAAAGTTTTAACTGTTATCTCGAAACACTGATTTTTGATACTGTTTAAATACATAAACAATTGAAGATGGCTATCTGTTTTGTAATTTTTAAATGCGATTTAAAAAGGCCTTCAGTTTCATTTGCATTATTTCTGATTAAAAATTTAATCTGACGCAAAAGGATTTTGATTGTTACCTCAGAATAGCAACTCTTGCGCCTTTTTCAAAAAATTGGAATTTTTGGAATAAAAGCTTGCTGCGATTCGAGTCTCGAAACGGCAACCCTTTTGGGTCTTTTATAACCATAAACAACTAAGTTGTCTCTCAATTTATTTGTAATTCTTAACACAATTAAACAAGACATCAGTTTATTTTGCCTTATTTCTTACAAAACTAATTTCTGGGATAAAACGCTGTCGATTTAAATCTCAAAACAGAACTCTTGCGCCTTTTTTAAAATTGTTTAAACAATTGATTACAGTCTCTCAGTTTTTTTTGTAATTCTTAAATACAATTAAAAGCTTTCAGTTTTAGTTTGCATTATTTTTGTTAAAAACTTAAATTTTTGGTATAAATGGCTGCCCATTTAAGTCTCAAAACAGCAAGTCTTTTGGGCCTTTTTCAACTGTTACAGCTACAAACAACTGAATTTGGCTTTTCAGTTGTTTTTTGGAATTTTTAATGCAAAACTGTATAAAGCCACAAACAAGTCTGTATGGACTCCGTTTTTTTTGTACTTATTAAAGACTTTTAATTTGCCTTATTTCTAATCAAAACTTTAATTTTTGCAATAAAATGCCGTCGATTTGAGTCTCGAAATAGCAAGTCTTGTGGGCCTTTTTCAAAACTGTTTACAAGCCACAACCAATTGAATATAGGCTCCCAGACTTGTTTTGTAATTCTTAAGTGCAATTAAAAGATTTTAGTTTGCATTATTTTTGATAAATAATTTAATCGGGGTCAAAAGGTTGATTGTTATCTCGAAACGGCAACTCTTTTGGGCCTTTTCCAAAACCGTTTAAAGCTACAAACAATTGAGTTGGCTCTCAGTTTTATTTAAGTAATAAAATTTTGATCACCTTAATGTAGATGATTATGTGCTATGAACCGTACATTGTTATTATTAGTCCCATCAATCCTAATTTTGGGCAAAGGCCTCCCCCATTTTCTTCCATACAGATGTTTAATATAGAACTTTTATAAACTGGCTCAACTTCAAAAAGAACTACAGACTTGGGAAGGATGTTTGTTTTTGTTTGATCACACCATATTTTTGTTACATACACTGTGTTGTTGTTTTCTTATGCGTACAATTATACTCAGAATTAACCTCGACACCGAAAGGTAGAAGAGGACAGGATTATGTATGTATGTATTAACAGATTGTTAATAGTGATTGATGTGTGCTATATTGTTACCCATTTGGGCCATTTGTAAATAAATAATACACATGGAATTTTAAATGCTTATTTATCACCCTAAAAGGCACATAAAGCCAACAGCCTAGTTATTGTTTCAGTACCTCTAACATATGGCAAGTAATTCTCTGTGCATGTAGGTACATCTCTCCACTCATGATGGAAAGTTAGTTTACCGCTCAGCATACATGCAGAGAGGAGTCATAAAATTACTTCATAGTTTCGTAATAAGCAAGAGATTGAGGTCCTGTTGCCCATGCTTTCTTCCATTTTCCTCGACTTTGTCTGGTCAAGTGCTACTTCTTCACACCCAAACAATTCAAATCCTGTTCTATTTTCATCCATTCTCTCCTAGGTCATCTTTTTCTTTTCCCATATGTTCTAATTCTAACAGGGTCTTTGAAACTCTTCAGTCAAGTAACCAACATCCATGCCTTTACCATCTCAGTTTTTGCACCTTGGCCATAATGATTATTGGTTGGCCATGTAGTTCCCATATTTTTTGCTTTTCTCCCTTTGTTACTGTCTCCTTGTCTCCTTAACAGTAATAAAACAAATATGGAGAGTGACTTTACCTGTGTTTATTTTACTGGAGATCCCATATGTCCTCAATTAAGCCTTAATAAAAATTTACATGTAATGTTTTACTTGAAGATGCTTCATTTCAATGTGAGTATTACTCACTTGAGTTGGACAACCATTATAGTTTTTTTTTAAATGTTTGAGGGATATATTACGAAACTGAAAAGGATTGATCTCGTAGACTCCTTCAATGAATCTCCAATAAAATAAATACATTTTGTAAATCTTGGTGGTGCAATAGGCAAGTAGCTACTTTCTGACTGAGAGGTGCTAGTTCGAATCTATTAGGTACTTGTAATAATATTCAGTTTATTAAGTGTGGGAAGGTTAGGGTTTCAAGTTACTGGGTTAAATTAGAACATTAATAACTATTGCAAATGATATCATTAAATTTGCAATTAATGAAAATTTTATTAGAAATTTAAAAGGCCTGGTGGTGCCATCTGTGGCATATCAAACTATTTTTACTACCAAGCAATATTGTGGTGCCATCTACTGAGAAATTACAGTATTAGTTATCAACCCTCATTTAATCTCAGGGATTTCGATCTACGATTAAAGTAAATAATCGAATGTGCTTTTTTAAATTAAATGGTTGTCAATTAAAAATGCAAATTAAAGAACAGTTTCTGAGTGCCTACATAATCCTGAAAAGTGGGCCACTGTTTGATTAAATTTTATGCCTGCCATAACTTTTCTTTAATTTGTATATTTACAAGCTATAATAAAAATCTTTAACATGTACGATGAATAGCTTTAATTAAATAACTTTAAATGCTGGCGTCCTTTGCTAATCTGTAAGATGGAGTTTTTAATTTTAATTTAAATAAACTACCACCACAAATATTGATTACTATAACTTTAAAGATAAACATCAAAATAAATATAGAAAGGTTGTCATCGTTTTTTATCGACTTTCAAGGGAATAGAGTGAAGTTGGTGGTTGAAAGATGAACGTTACAATTCATCTCAAGTCTCTCGTGATAATACACTAGTTATAAAAGAGATATTTGTAGAAATACATTTAAGAAGCTTTCTGGGTTTACGACGTAAAACAAGCTTCAATATGAAAATTTCGTCCCAGGTGCTAGTCAAATATCCTAATGATAAGCACTTACTAACTTTGAACCAGCTGCAGCCAACTCACTTTTAAGTGGAAAGTTTCTAAATAAACACTTTTCTCGTCATAATTATCGTAAAATATTCTACAGAATATATTAATTAATTTCGTTCTCTTGTCTTCTGGCTGCACCTTTCTCCTTCATTAAGGGCATTAGGATTTCTAATATGTTTTAAATGATAACCCGGAATGTGACTCAACTTTGGAAAGGTAAAGAACACGTTGCGTTTAATTATAGGTATTAAGTAATTAAGAAACGCCCTTCTTCGTGAAAGCTTTGCAGCTTTCCATCGTTCGAAATTTTTAAAAAACACCTTTTTTTAGTAAGCACGTAAATTAAGCCAGGCCTTAGATTATGCAACCCACATTACATACTTGTATCGAGGTAACCGTACTTAAGTAATACAGGCGCTACAAGCGATCCGGGCCGTCGCAAACAGCAAGTGTGGGGTGATGTCGATTTGTTATGTTATTAGTGTTATTACAATCGTGTGTTTTTCGGTTAAATATGGTTCTTGCTGATATTTCTATAATTTAAGTTGTCTTAGCTGTTATCATGCATGCAATGCGTGTTGCATAATTAAGCCCAACGAACAGGTTACGCTAACCATCTCCAAATAAATTTGACTCTGTTACTGAGTCGATACAATCAATAAATTCAAATAAAATCAACAACAATCGAAAGAAACGCTCAGCCCCTACAAAAAAGTGTACCATGTTTGTATTACAGTTCGTTGTTGTTTGCCGTCTGTCGCAATTTAAAGCAACTTAATGCAGTCTTGATATCCCATGGGGACCCTTTTAAAAATACACCCTTTTTCAATTCTTACAAATTATCAGCTCTTCAACGTTGACATGTGACAATTCCTAGAATAGTCCCCACCTGCTGAAAAAGCTTGTCAACTTTAGTTTGACGTTTGTAATCGACCATAAATTGAAAGTGAAAGAAGATATGTCCTCAAAGTAAAATTAAGGCACGTAACCGAAAAAGTTATGTTTCGAGTAAGGACGAATCGTTAAGTGTTTTGAATAAATTGTAATCAATGCTTACAGGTGTGCTTAGGTGAAGTTTTTTCAAAGTTGCATTGAAGGTATTGAATTGACTTAAGTGTTTAATCGATTTGTTGGATGTTGTGGGGAAGTTAGTGTTTGATTGATTTGATCAACGGGGTTTTCATAATAAGTGGATCGGGCTTTAGACAAAATCAAAAAGAACGCTTTTTTAACAATCTCATACCATCAATATTGAGCTAGGGATTTTTCTTCGTCTCCCTTCTCTTGTGGCCAAAGCCTAGGCCAATGGCCAGTTATTAAACTCATAACTATGAGTTCTGTGAGCCCTCTTTTCACGTATGCTGGGCAGGAGGCTAACCATACGCTTCAAAAGAGGCGAAGAAGATCGGTCATCAAAGGTGTTAGTATGATAACCTGGACCGACGGCTTAACGTGCCTCTGAAGCACGGCCATCTAACCACAACCCGTTGCTTGCTCTTGTCCATTTATACAAGTTAATCTTTCAAAAAGATACCAGAATCATTAAGGCTCAAAGTTGTCAACCTCAAACTCTTTCCATTTTTGAGCTTTAAACGAAGCTCGTTGACTCCTTCCCCATTTATATTCAGTTTTGTTCGAATGTCGTTCGCTCACATGACTTGAGAAATGATGTCACTCTGTAAGAATTTAGATAGCCTGAACAATTGCAAAACTTAAATCCGAACTTGTAACATTGGTTTAATCGCCAATTAAAGGCATCTTTCAATTCTGAGCTTTAGCTTGGTATACAAGAGATAATACAAAAATTATTAGACGAACGTTTGGGGTTGGTACGCATTTGAAAGCCATGGCCCAATTGTTCAAAAGATTGCTTGACATGATGGTATTCACAAGCTCGTTTTTGTCTTTACTTCTTCTAAGAATCAAAATGGTTTCTTTTAAGCACTGATAACCCTTGGTAAAAGGAAAAACTGTTGGGAATAAGGGCAAACTAACAAGCAAAGGGACGTTTTTTTGTTGTAAGTTGAAACATCGGCTCAGCAACGTGTACGAGTTTCTGTCTAAGTACCCGAGTTACTGTATCAGTCTCATTACTTTTGTGTCAGACCCTGTATTTGATCACTTTTAATTAGAGATAATATTGAAATGCGCTTTAATTAAAGTGTTATTTGTAATAAAAATATTGACGTTCAGTTAATGATAAGACAACCAATTATAGTCAGCTGTGTTTCGAGATCTTTGATAACAAGCGGTTTATTGTGGGTATCGTTCGTGTTTAAGAAAAAAATTAGTTCTACAGGAAAATAATAAACTGGGATTTATAGCGTCAGACAGTCATTATACAGTATCTGGCTAATGGTTGTAGGGTAGAAAGGGACATATTTTATTCAAATTTAGAAATTAAATTATATTACGATATCACTGCAGTCATTTCACGCTCTGGTGGCTAAAGGAAGTTTAATGGTATCTTCAACTTTTTATTAAATCACTCTTGTGCCTGAAAATCGCATATTCTGCCTTTTCGCATTAATATAGCCACCCACCTTCAGTCGAAATATCTAAAATTCAACATTTATACTGCAATTTAAAAATGTTAGAAACGTGTATCAAGAAACAGCAACAAGCTAACCTAATTGGCTCTCCTTAGTAATTTTCTAAAAAAAAACAAACATGCAAAATATATCAAGAAAACTTAGTCAAAATTAGGTTATCGTAGTAGTAAAACAAAGGATTCCCTGCAGTATCTGAAAGTATGAGAATAAATCTGAAAATATCTAGTATTAAATGACGCAATCTTGCTGTGTTTTTAAGAGGTCTTTAATATTAATTGACCTCTAATTGACATCAATAATTTGTCTCAACAAGCACATTTCTATAATGGGAATATGCACAAAGCTTAGATAAACTCGGCGCCAACATATTTATTTGTATACGTGAAGTCATTTGACTTTTATTATCTTCAGGTTACAACAGCGTAACTGGAACAGCTGATTGTTTAGTTGACAAGAAGATCTTATATACGAAGGCATTAATGCTTCATACAATTTATAACCTTATTTCGTAAATATGTTTAGATTGAAAAGGTGAACTCAGAAAGGAAATTTATTCGTGGTGGTGTTTTATTTCCAAGTTAACCAAGAAGTAATGTCTGTTTTAATAGAGTTTATAGATGGTTGTGAAATTTTTGAAAGGGGTTTTAAAGTAATTATTTGCTATTCACTATATTTAATGTGGCAAAAATTTCTTTGTATAAAATCATGAAGGATACGTTGATCAATCAATCATGGTTAGTATTCCAGCATATTTCAGAATTATTAGTTTGCTTTTTTGATTTCGTTGGATAAGTTTAGTCTCTTACTCGATGTGTCCCAAAAATAAATTAAAAGGAAGAAAGATATCGGGGTTTATATATGACCCATCGAACATACCTACAGTCTTTTTAAAATCTTTGAAAAGTCCGACCTTTTTAGTCTATGGTTGAGGGTCTTCCATTTGTGGTCATGGGGAAGGTAAAATCTCGTAATATTTTTAGAACATCTGCATAATCAGCAGCTAGCTTGATACTGAGTTCAACAAAGTAGAAAAGATTAACGACTTCTTTAATTTCGTTGGTTCCTTTGATGCTTAGGCAAACTCGATAGCTTATTGCAAACCTTTGTCCTGATCTTCATACCAGGTTGTTCTTTTTCTTCGTCATTGTATTTGTATTCGCCGTCCAGGTATTCGTTGTCTGTTGGTAAACTTTTTGTCCTCGTTTTCCTCTCCGTTGTTGACTTTTGGTTGTTATTGTTTTCTTCTTTGTCTTCTTAATCTTCGTTGTATTCTTTCTTGTTGTTATTTTCTCATTAACTCCTCCTCTACTATTTTCGTCGTGATTGCCCTATTTTTTGTCTTGTTCGTCTTCGTCCTCTTTTTTCTTCACTTTTTTCTTCTTCCTCTTGGTTGTCTAATCACCAACCTATTGTAAACTAAGGTAGATTTCCGGACTTCTTTTCGTAGATGTGCTGAGCTTACTTGTCTGTAAATGAGAGGAGTTATCGTTTTCTAAAAGTGTCGGCATGAAACTGCAACCAAAGAGCCATTCGATCTACTATAGTTCTGGGAAAAACTTTACTGGTGTCAGTAATTGACTCCCCTGAATATTGAGTCGATATCTTGTACTGACGTTGCCCAGAGCTCTCTTCTCCTGTAAATATCAAACCATACCACCAAAGGAATATAAAGTACAAAAATGCTTAGTTTTATTTAGTAGTTATTTATTACACCGGTTTACACGAGAATTGCTAAATTACACAATCAGTAGTTTTGTAATTTTTTCCTTTAGATTGGGTTAGCAGTCGTTCATTTAATAATGACTTTTGATATTTTTTCTACGGGGTCTTCTTCGAGCACACTTGGATACACAAGGACCTCCATACGATGATCGTATAAAAGATCTTTTGCAAAAACACCCAGTTCCACATACGCCACAATCAGCATTAGTTGGTGTACAGATGCGTCCACATGGGCTTCCACATTCATTGTAGTACTCTAATTTACCACACTCACTTCCAGACACTAAAAATAAAAGATTTTTACAATACTTCAGTGACAATATTAGTTTTCGGCAACTAATTTTATTAATTGTAGTCTTAAAGTGGCAATAATGCTATTAATAATTTTTGGGAATTCGCCATTCTGCTTTATCCTGTATGTTAAATATTAAAACCATAGATATGAGAAAATATAGGAAGAGGAGAACACTGAACAGTAAAGTGCGTAAACAAAGCAATGACAGTAATTAAAATATTGCTACAGTCTTCCTTCCCTCTTAGTTTCTTCTTCCCTCCTCTTTGTTTGTACTTTTTATTCTCTTTTCCCCCTTTATGTTTTTCTGTTTACCTTTTTTTTTTAAAGCAGCAACAGAAAATAAGAAATTTACTACAAATTTACTACTTACAAGCAATTCTGGGTTCAGCATTACGAGGATAAGTATGTTTCAAAAGAATTAAAAAGATTAATAATGCTGTCAATTGATTCATGGATTCTGTGTATGCAGTACGAACAGTTGCCATTAATTTCGCGTAAAGAATTTTGTTAATTTACGAGGTGAACGTTTAATGATTAATTATTTGGTGGTTAGTTATATGTGCAATACCGAGTAATAAAAAAGTAATAGTGTTATTGTTTAATAAGTATATGGGCATTTTATGTGGCAATTAGCTAGACTGTTTAAGATTATCAACACCGGAAATACTTAAGGGGTTTTTGTTTTCGTTTTTTTTTTTTTTTTGTAAGTGGCGAAGAAACAAGGTAAAGTGATTGTTAAAAGCGAGACTTTGTTAGCAAAGGTAGTAAACATCAACAAAAATCAAAATGGTTGATATCAATTAAAAGTGACGACGAGATGGGAGCTAAAATCGTTAAAATTCTACTTAGGATTGTACTGTAAATATAAATGACATATAGAGGCCCTCATAATACAAGTAGGAGGAAATTCTTTATATGTTTCAAGGGTGATTTGACGTCATACAAGTCGATGCTTATGATATACTGGTCTTCTCATTTTGTAATGCTATAAGGCTCTTCAGATACTATTCTTCTTTGTTTCGAACAACCAGGGATTAGAAACACCTCTTCATAGCGAGTTGGCATTGGTGCTTTTGACCCATTCGACTTTTCTCACTACAAATTGTTAAGTTTCCTTTGCCTAAACTTTCCAACGGGTTACCCAGATCTGTATTATGTTCTTGGCCAGAATCCCTGCTGTAACTCTCTCCCTTCTCAGTCATCAGTCCACAGACTGGTTTAAACCAGCAGCCCATTCTGTTCTATTGGTAGCTTTTCTTTTCATTTACATAGCTTCTATTTCCTGTGACTTTTGTTAATTATTTTATGTATTGCTATAACTATACCAATGAATATGCTGCTATTCTTACAATATCTTCTAAACAATCTGTTCATATTCTGGAGATTTCCAGATTCACTTCTGAAAAGTGAGCGAGTTTAGGGAAACAAACACTTATGAATGCACAGTAAGTTTCTTCATCGACCACAAACTCTTCATAAGCATGAGAGCATCGTGGCGTTTTTCCTATTTTGGCAAATATCTCTGCAGAAGTAAGAGCTGGCGTTGTGTTTGGCCAGTTTACCGCATAGTTATGGTCACCCCACTTCTTACAATTGTCCTTCTTCACAGCCAGCTGTCGTTGGTCAGTTTGAATAAATTTATAAATTATTGCTTGTAAAATCCTTGTTTCACTGGTTTCCTAGTCTGTTGTCTCGCCGTAGAACAGAGCAAAAGAAACCCCCTCCGAATTTTAGGCTATTTACATCCTCAGCAATCGTTTGTAACACTCTCGCCCAAAAGTAATCTCTTCTATGGCCTTATAAATGCTCAGCTTCCAAACCCAAGCTTTTCCCAGGAGATTAGAGCCTTTTCCTCCTGCCTGTACAATCCTTGTTTCACTAGTTTCATAATCTGTTGTCTCGCCGTTGTCTCGTTTGAATTTTGGGTTATCTATGGACAACTTGAAAAATTCTTCGGATTTATATGCTCAGCTTCCAAAACCAAAAGTTTTTCCCAGGAGAGTAGAGTCCTTTCCTTCTACCTACACAACATATAAGATGTCGACCTTTTCCGGTAGGATGTGTTTAAGTCATAACTATTATTAACAAATTTGCTTGGTCATATTAACTCAATTTGATCAAAATCTATGGTTATTTAATTTGCACATGTAGGTATTCTATGCTGTCAGTTTCTGTATGTGTTCCAGTAATATACTCTTAACAACCTTTTGTTCGCCAGAATATCAGTATTGTATTGTGTTCAAAAATAGTATGATCAATATTGCTTTAAACTTGTGACTAATAGATCAAGCAGCACACCTTCCTACCTCCCTTGTATTGTTTTAAGAATCTTAAGTCACATTTGTAATATTCATTTTAAGCTGCAAAGTGCTAACATCTACAATAAATATAAGGCTATTCTGAGGTTAAGACAAAGTGCCTTGTCCTAATTTTGAAGGAGTTTTTGTTTTCAAAATAAGGTAATAAAAGTACGTGGTTATAAACCACTAATAAATAAAAACAAAAATAAATGTTACGGCAGGGAAAATTTAAATTTATTTAAAAAATTACCATAGAAACTTTCACAATTAACACACAAAGTACCTACCTGTTTTAATAATTAAGCGTTCCCTTTAAGGAATGATTATCTACGCACGTACATGATTAATTTTTAAATGCACTTGTGTAATTAAAATCCGCTTGTCTTTCTGCCTTTTATTACTGCGTGTTCATTAACAACTAATTTAGAATTTAAGTTTTCGCTGCATAATTTAGTAACCGCAAGGTTTGTATTCGGAGCCCTACACTTCATAAATTATTGACAGTACAAAAGCAATTTTTGATCATATTACGACCTTTAGAGAATTGCTTTTAAAATTTTAATAATTAATATGATTTTAAGGAGCCACGCTAATAATTCTGTGAGTATACTCATTCAAAACCTATGGTTGAAATTGAGTGTTAATGTTGTTGGTATGAGTGAGGATTTTACGGTGTCCGCGGCTTTATAATTTGATAGAAGCTTCTTGGCGAGGGTTAGTTACCTTAAAGCACTTTCATTTTCAACCTGGTATTTACCTTCGATGGAGCACAATTAACTAAAATTAGAAAAACTCTTTCTGTTATTTGTTTTATCAGTTCTGTTCCCTTTTTCTTAGTTTACTTTGCATTTTCACTATCTTCAAAAGATATTTGATTCGAATTATTTACAAAATGGGAGAAAGAAGCACAAAATACTTAGAAGAAAGGAAATAATTTGGATATTAGAAAAAAATTAATATTTTATTCCATACTTAACAAAGCAGTTGAATAACAACTGAGTTGAGATAACAGCATGAAGAATCTCAGATATATTTTAGCAAACTCGAACAAGTAGCTTCGTATTTCGTACTATTTCTAAAATTCCAATTCGTTAAGTTGTAAATGAAGCTTTTAAGCAACGCAATTAAAGTGCAACGATAAAAAGTTTAAACGATAAAAATAATTCCTCAATGCCTAATTTTAGCAATTATTCCATTTAACTTTGAAGTAACCCAATTCTGTTAATCTTGAAATACAGGACAGGTACGCTATTAGAATATGATCGTATCTCGTTTGTAATTGTGGCTCACAGATGTTCAGGGAGCGAGCTACGAAAATGGTACATAAAGCCTTTTCCTTAATCGTATAAATAAGCGATCCTTTGTGTGAAGAGAAATTTAATGTTCACTCAAATCAATCTCTTGTGGAAGGTAGGGATGTTGTCACATCGGTAAAGCGGACAGTGGGCGGATCTATTGACAGTTTTCCAGTGGCCAATCGCAGCAGGTCACTGTGTTGTCATGGAAACCACCTTCTAAGGATTCTACTAAAGTTTCTTTCGATTTCAGATTAAATTACCTCTTTCAACTTCTATATCCGGACTTAAAGAGAGCTGCTGAAATGCTGACAAAAACTATCACAAAAGTGTCAAGCCGAGATACTTCCCAAGATTACCCATTTCTTACGGACTTCTAAGACGTTTTTTTTACATCTTAAGATTCTGTGTTAATTAAAGTTTTATTGAAGTGTTCCAACTTCAAAGCTTAGCAGATTGACGATGAAAAGGCAAATTTCTTTAAATACAGCCGTCGAATACCTCTAATTCTTAAAATTATTAACAAATATATATTCACAGGTATAAAGTAATACAGGTGTACAGAGAATCTAAGGTGAAATGCACGTGGGTCTTATTTCAGTATTGATTTTCGACATTCAGACGAATCGAGAACGGCCAGTGGAGCTTTGTTTGTAATATTCTGTAGGTACTTGACGAGTAAATGAACATTAGAAATTTACAGAAGTTGAAAATATGTAGGTATATTCATTTCCTACAAATAAAATTTGGATGTACACAGTGGAATACTGCAGAGTAACTACAGAGAAAATTAATGTGGTAGAAGAACTTGCAAGCACCTCTGTGACCTTACAGATATCCTCAAGTTATTTTTAATATTAAAGCTCAGGATGCTGGTTACTAATTAGAATAGAACAACAGAAGAGTAAAAGTGTATCAAAAAGCCTAATTCGGAACAACTTTTCAAAGAAACTAACCATTAGATTAGACTTCATTTTCCATGAATGAGGTTATGACCGTTAATTATTATAGACTACCTTAAAGTTTTATTAAAAAGTCAGAAGAAAATCTTTGAAGCCGAGTAATATTTATTTTAAATAAGTGAAACCTGAAATATTAAATTTATTAGTATGGTGGAGAAACATGCTCGTACCAAAGATGGGTAAATATGACTATGGACGTACTCAAAATGGCTAAAGATGACCATGGACTTACTCAAGGTGGCCAACTCTTTACTAAAAGAATGCTAATGACAACCAAATGTATTAAAGCAGCGAACTACATCTTAAACAACAATAAGAACAGCCTAAAATGAATCCCTTTAGAACCTAAGCATTCTTCATACAAGATCATCAACTTCAACCCTCAGGAGTTAGAACACGAAATGTGCTGAAACGTTCTAAGACCAAGAAATAAGCTACTTCCATAGATTAACTGATTAACAGAAACCAAAAGCAAAAGGCTGATACTTGGGGCTGAGCAACGTATAAACATTGATAGTGAAAAGATGAGCTTGAAATGTGGGAGAACCAAATCACTAACACGTTATGGAAGAAAAACCCTACGAAAATGTCGGAAATTAGAAAAGATTTTTCTTTTTCGTTATGAATGTCCAAGGAAGCATATCAAGGAACTTCAAAAGTATAATAGGAATTTTTAGGAAGATCCAAGGCAAAAACAAAAATAAGGGAATTTTAAATACTTGACTTTTGTATTTGTGGTTCTGGTTTGCTGCATTACCCTCTAATACAGCAAAATAATATATTATTACATTGAATTTACAGCTCATTTTGTTTTAAAATATTCGTTGCACATACTGGTGTATCAGCCTGTTGTTGCTTAGAATGAACGAGTTACGAAGTCCTTGTGAAGAGGGAGGTGTGTTGCTTAATCCGCCAGTTTCTATTTTACTTCAACATTTACTAGTAACAACAGCTAAACTTCGTTTAATCAACAAGGGAAAAATGAAACTTACATAATAGCAAAACCAGAATATTTTGGTCTACAGGTTGAAGAAGATACCCCCACTATAATGCAATATTTCAATTTGGGCTACTTCCCTAATTCTTTTCCCAAGGACGTTCTATCCCGACTGTTAGATTTGAGATTATGTGAATAGAAACAAAGAGTATGATGCAAAATACATAATTTAAAATGGAACTCTAACAACTCAATAACGAGCAAATAAAGTACTATTTAATGACCACGACTAACGTTAATGGTAGTTATCAGGATGGTTGATCCATTTAAAGATGTTATTTTTCATAAATGTTGCTGTGATAGTTATCGTTTGACAAAACATCACCACAAGCCACAAGCTAATCTACTACTAAAGAAATAGTGTTTGTATAATAAAGCTTAAAAACACATCAAGACCCCAAGGCTACTATAAATATGAAGTTAATGTTCTATGAATATCTCCGTTTGGTATTCTTATTATTGTGCTTCCACATACTTTACTTTGGTGGTAACTTAGATTCGATTTTGAGTTACAGTTTATCATAGATGTTTATTCTAAAACCGGCGTGTACATTTAATATTCTATAAAAAGATGTGCCTTGAATTGTAAACAGCACAAAGATGAAAACTGTCAATCACTCTGCGCAGTCTTTGTTTAGGGGGCAGGGGTTACTTTGATAAAAATTTCATTTCCTTTTTTAAACACGTGTATTATTCTGTACCAAAGAGTATTTTTAAGGGAAGTTATTTTTCTGACACGTTCATAACTTTTTAGTGTGTTTAAATTACTACGTGATAACTTTATGTCAGCCTTATTTTCGACTATCGACCAATCTTACATTCCAAGATGTTTTAATTTTATTTTATTTGGCAATTTTAAAATGGCACATATTGAAGATCGAACTAGATTTTAGAAAATTCAGTACCTATAGCCACATTTAAGTTAATATCAGAATACTTTCATTTTATCTAGAATTATTCAATACAAAATACCAAAACATAGACTTTAATCAGCGTGGAATTAATTTGATCTTTCAAAAGAGACAGCTGATAAGTGATTGCAACTTTTAAGTCTCTTTTTAATTAGATTGATCAGCGTTAAAATATAAAAAGGTTTCCAATCTAAAGAAATTTGAAAGAAAGAGTCAGCTGATAAGTGATTACAACTTTTAAGGTGTTTTTGTTTAATCAGACTAAATTTGAAGTTGGATAGTTTTCAGTAACAAATTTATCTCATTTTTCGTTCAATTTTTCTCTCAGTTATAATTACAAGGGGTAAATAGATGTGTATGAAAGTCCTCGGTCTCTCACGCAAACGTCTCGGGTTCGATTCCCAAGATCGAGGAAATTCTCGCCGAAAATCATAAACTTCTTCGTGCATTGAAAGGGCATACTAGCAGATTTGATAACTACTAATCTTCCAACATTGTGGACAGATCTGCTCGATGGGTAAGGTGGGCTTTTTACACAGAATACGTGCTGAGGAAGATTACAAGCTTAGGTTCATAAGCGCCGACTCCTTGGGGATTACAGGGACCTATGCTCCCATAATGATTTATGGGGACAGTGCCCACATAAAGTAAACACCAAAATTTCAGAACTGAAGAAAAAACTTTTGCATTGTGAAGGTTAACTGTTTTGCAAGTTAAGATGCATCCAAAAGTTAGATAACGATATTTATGTCAAAGAGAAAGAATGTTATTTAGCTGTGCCCCTAAATATCTTGAAAACTCGGCGCCTATGCTTTCGGCCATAACAGGAGGAAATTATATTCATGCAATATCTAATCAGAATTTGCAGTAGGACTGAAAAAACTCAAAGAAGAAGGTGATGCAATTGATGGAAATGCTAAAACAATGTAAAATAAACGATAAGTTAGGGACCTTCATAATGTATCATTTAAAAACAATAGGGCTTGCTACGAAGGACTTGGAAAAACTATCAGTCTACTTAAATCCAGTAAGAAGCATAACTGGAACCTGAGCAGGCCGTCAACATTTAACTCTTACAAACCTCTACATGGAAAACCATTTGTGCCTAATTCTGGTTCTGCTTGTGGGGGCTAGGACAAAATAAACTTGTGTAATAATTCATTTATGGAAGAGAAAAACCTTTAAAAAATTAAAGCAGGCAACGATGGCTTGATGTACCTTCAAAACACTGATCCAAATTAAGATTTTGTATGCCCTTAAAGGCTAGGATCTTACATATTTTGACTTGTGGGGGGCATGGCCCATACGACCCCGTGAATGCCTGAATATTAAGGACAAGCAAGTAGATGAATCAAGATTAATCATAAGAGCTAAGAAGGACGAAATGGGAAAATGAAAAGGGCAAGCATTGGAGGGAACAAGGTTGATTATGGGTAGAAGCAATTAGGCAAGGACCAAATGAACCGTGAAAAAACTATCAAAACGAGTTTGCTAACGCATTTCCCTGGCATATCTGTTGGTTCAGCGTGAGGCTGACCACTGAGATGGCTCGGGTTCGACCCCCAGGGTCGCATATACACCGATAACACCCGACCGCTTCCCTCGGAAAGCAATGGCAAACCACCGAGGTATTTCTGCCTAGTAAAGTCCTGTCTGAAGTAGAAGTGCAAGCACTTCCGTGGTTCGGAGCCCACGTTAAGCTGTAGGTCCCCTATGTCTGTAGGCTACTTTACACGCACACCACAGACATATGGAGAGAAGATCGGCAACGCCTTGTAAAGGGCACGCCACTTCTAGAAGATATTATACAAATGTTTAATTATCCTTGGCCTTTTGCAAGTTTGCAGTGTGTTTGATATAGATTTGATTCGTCCCTGCACTCGTTTTCCATTTCAGAATTCTTCTTAAATATGATTTAATTAAGGTTAGCTAGGCGTGTTTCAACTTGATTTATCACTTTCGAATTCAGAAAGTCGATATCCTAAGCATTTTCTGTGGATAACTGCAGATGTTAAATGAATGAGGAGAAGGGGGTGAGTGACCAGTTAAAAGAACTAATACACACCCGGAGAAAGATTAAAATGCCTAAAAATGCATGGACAGTAAAAAAGCTATATCGGCACATGATTGATTGTATATTTAAAAAATTTGAAGCAAATTCTGAACAACCAGATATGGGTTTTGTCATCCTTACTATATCACTTTGAAATTTTGAAATTGTAAAGAGCCTACAGTACTTCAGTTTAATTAGTCGCATACTTTTGAAAAATAATTTTTTGTAAAATTTTGAATCGAATCATATTAATGATAAGTTATTTATCTACGTTGGAAATCTGTGAAAAGGTTTTGAAGATGTTAGGTACAACATGTCAATTTTTTTAAATGTATTTTTACTTCTATTAAGTGTTGGATTTTTTGGATATTTTATCTTTTATCAACACCATGCCTTTTAATATGTTCAAAAAAATTTGAATTGAACTATATCAAGAACATGCTTTATCCATATAGGAAATCTATGATAAGGTTTTGAAGATGTTGGGTAGATATAAATATATTTTTAATTTCTTTCTCTCTTTCTACTTTTATCAAGTATTGGATTTTTGGGTTTCATCTTTCATCAACACCATTCCGAAGCCCTTTAGTATGTGTCCTACCGCGCTTTATTTAATATATTGAATAATTTTGAAAAATAATGTTTAGAAAATTTTGAATTGAACTATGCATTTCAAGGGTAAGCTTTATCCACGTTGGAAATCTATGAAAAGGTTTAGAATGTGTTGGGTAGATGTCAAAATATACTATGAATATTTTTCTTTCTATCTACTTTCATCAGGAGATAAAAACCATAAAAGGAAGATTAGAGAATCAATAGCAAGAGAAATAATTTGATAATGGAGCGGCGAGCAATATTTGAAATAAGAAATAAACGATTTTTTACAGAAAGAAATGGAAGTGAGTACGGATACAGACAAAGTATTTAAAGTGGGAAAACAAGGAGTTCAAGAGTTTTGTTGAAAAAATAGAGGTTCTAAAACAAAAGAAGAAATGGCTACACCGCCAGATCTAACCCTCAACGAACAAAAAATACAAGCTGCAATTAGGAAGGTAGCAAGAACGGAAAAAAGTAAAGGCAATAGAACCCGAATAGGATATCAAAAGATAGAGACAGATGGTCTGGCGAAGATGGGGGCAGCCTGAAAGCAGCTGGAAACCCGGATTCAAAAAACTAAATAGACAACATAAGGATAGAATCACAGGCGAGGGAAAAAATAAAAGAGAAAGAAACGGAAAAAATTACTAGGAAAATACATAAAATCAGAATAGGAACATGGAAGGTGAGAGGAATGAATGAAGGAGGGGTAGAAATAATAGAAGAAATGGAGAAAGCAAAAGTTCAAACATTGGCGATAACAGAGACTAAAAGGAAGGGTTAAGGAAGTAAAATAGTAGAAAAAGAGCTACAGTGGAAATAGTGGAGTAGAAGAAACAAGGAATGCACAAGCTAGAGTAAGAATAATCATCTATTATACAGAAAAATGAAATAAAGGAAACAAAATATATATCAAAAAGAATTATGACCAGGGTAATGAAAGAGAAACGAAAAAAGTGGTTGTATATGGACGAAATTATGTACCTATAACGAAAACAAAGGGAACAAAGACAAATTCTGGGAAGAATTGCCACCAGTAACAATGGACAAATAATTATACCAGGTGACTTCGATGGTAGAGTAGGGAATATGATAGAAGTATATGAAAATGTAATGAGTCAATATGGAGAATGCAAAATTTAAGTACAAAGACATCCACAAGTACACGAGAGTAGCTGAAACGAGATGAGAAAAATCAATAATACATTATATGCATGGTAATAGAAGAAGAACAAGAAATTCGACACAGAATTCAAAAACCTCGGAATGTCACAGCGGCTTTAAATAGTACCAAGTGATCAACGGAATTTATAATTAGAGCAGGCTGTGATATTTACCATAAAGTTGGCAACACAGGCTTGCAGCTTGAAATTACAAATTTTAAGTGTCAGAATTGAGACAGTGTCCAACCACACAGCATAAAATAGCACCAATCACAGCCTCCTCTAATTATGAATTTCGTTGATCACCTGGTATTTAGTGGGATAAGAACATAAGCAATTCAAACAAAAAACGAATTGGACAAACCTTGGTGGAGACGGTTCTAACATACGGATGTGAAATCTGGAAGATGAAAGAAGAAGAAAAACGAAGAGTGATGGCAGTGGAAATGGACTATCTGTGTAGAAGTGTGAGAATATCAAGAATATGAGTCCGAAATGAAGAAATAAGAAATAGAATTGAAGCAAGAGAAACAGTAATCAACAGAATAGAGAAGAAAAGTTTAAAGTGGTTCGGACATGTACTACGAATGGACGAATGTAGATGGCCAAAGCGAATGTTGGCTTGGAAACTGCCAGGAAGAAATAAAAGAGGTCGCCCTCGAAGGTCATGGAATGATGGAGTTTTTACAAATTAAAAATGGGGAAAGTAGCAGGCCCTGATGAGATAACACCGGAGGAGATAAAAAATATGGGATCGAAGAACAATTTCTACTTAAATGTAGAATAGGTTAGAAAGAGAAAAAAGTACCCAAAGATTGGGAAGTAGCAGTAATAGTCCCCATCTTTAAAATTTGAATTTTGTGGGTTTCATCCTTCATCAACACCATACTGAAACCTTTTAGTACGTGCCCTACCGTGCTTTATCTTGAATCGTACTTTCGGAAAGTAGTATTCAGAAAATTTTGAATGTAACTATATCAAGGACAGGTTGTAGCCATGTAGGAAATCTAAAAAAGGTTTTGAAGATATTGGGAATATGTCAAAATATATTTTGATTTTTTTTCTTTCTTGCTACTTTCATCAAGTGTTGAATTTTGTGGGTTTCATCCTTCATCAACATCATGCCGAAACTTTTTAGTGTGTGCCATACCGTGCTTTATTTAATATATCGAATACTTTGGGAAAGTAATATTCAGAAAATTTTGAATTTAACTATATCAAGGACAGATTTTATCCATGTAGGAAATCTAAAAAAAGGTTTTGAAGATATTGGGTATATGTCAAAATATATTTTGAATTTTTTTCTTTCTTCCTACTTTCATCAAGTGTTGAATTTTGTGAGTTTCATCCTTCATCAACATCAATGCGAAACCTTTTAGTATGTGTCCTACCGTGCTTTATTTTAATATATTGAATACTTTTGAAAAATAATATTTAGAAAGTTTTGAATTGAACTACACTGCGGATAAATGAAAATGCAACACCTATAGTGCATACATATATTGGAACGAAATTTGGCTGTAAGTGAGATATTCACAAGGATAACAAACGATTAAATTTTCAAACTTCTACGTTGAGTATATGTATAGTTATTCCAAAAAGGTTTAATAATGAGTGTGACCCTCACGAGCTCTAATGCATTCCCCCACTCGGCGAATCATGGAGTTAAACAAATGTGAAATTTTCTCCTGCGGTATAAGATCCCATTCCCCTTGCAGCCTCTCTTCCAATTGATCAACCGTCGCAGGATTCGCATCGTAACTCTTTATTTGGGGACCAATGATATCCCACACGGCCACACATGTTCAATTGGTGACAAATCCGGAGATCTAGCCGGCCAAGGAAGAACGGGAATATCATACTGACGTAAAAAGGTCATAGTCACATCACAAACATGCGGTCGTGCGTTGTCCTATTGGTATATGGCATCTGGAATGTCTCTTATAAATGGTAACAACACCGGTGCTAAAATGTGCCTCTTATAATCCCCAAAGGTGATCTACCATCATAACTGATAGTGCCCCAAATCATAACCCCTCGTCCGGATTGTGTCGTTAATTTCTAAGCCGTCTGACCTGTATTCGGCCATCATGCCAATCTAAAGAGAACGGAGATTCGTCGCTAAACACTATCCGGCGCCAGTCATTATCCCAATTTCGTCTTTCGGTGCACCAGTCATATCTACCAAATTTGAGAAAAATAGGATTACCACTTATAGGTATTGCATTTACATTTATCCACAGTGTATATCAAGGACAAGCTTTATCCACGTTGTAAATCTATGAAAAGGTTTTGAAGATGTTGGGTATATGTCAAAATATATTTTTAATTTTTTTCTTTCTACTGTTATTAAGTATTTGGTTTTTGGGTTTAATATTATATTAACACCAGTGCAAGGTTTTTTAAGATGTACCTTGAGCTTGTACTTACCTGTCTTAACTATTGCCAAACGAACTCACTGGTACATCATTGCACTGCACTTTAAATCACTTGTATATAAGTCTAAACCAACTATTAAGTAAGATCATCACATGGATCAGGAAACCTAAAACACGAATAATGTCACTGGCTTGGATAAACCATATGGTTCGCCTACGAATGAATCTGATGATAAGTTTTACTTTCTTTCTTTCTTTCTTTTTCTTCTGTCCTCTTATACCTTTACAGTGTCGTGGAGGCCTAAAACACCGAGCCGTAGAGTGGTCACCCATTTAAGCTCTGACCAAGCTTAACTTTCTATATTTGAGTACTACCTGCGCTTCTACTCTGCCGTACTGCCAGCCGGCCAAAGTTTACTTTGCAGTTTAATATTTAAGCAAATAAAAGTACCTGAAAGTTTTCAACAAAAGAAATAAAACACTCAAGCATATTTTAATCTCTGATTTATTGCTTTAACCCAATACATGAAAACTATGTCAATGGCAAAAGATACAAGTAAAATTACATACTTGATTTTACATCACAAGGTTCTACCAAAAAAACGTGCGTGGAAGGCACTAATTCAGCAAAATGTGATAGACGTACAGGTTTATGTTTTTTGAATTTGTTTATTCCATGTGAAATTTGGTCTACGCTTTTTGGAGTTAACATATCATCCCTAAAAAACAGAAAAATTATATAAAAAAGTCTTAAAATTCAAATTTACATTTTGCTGAATTAGCATGGAGTCGAATTAAATATTAAAAAACGTTTTTATTGTAAAACTTAACAATAGTTAATAACAAATAATAACAATCACTTGAACTACTAAATCTTGGACAGAAATAACTTTGAACATTGACAAGTATAAACAACTAAAACAACTATTTCTATGCTAAGAGCAATTTAAGAAAACCTGGTGTATACTGCAATTTGTAACAATCCAGCTTGTACACAAAACTTAGAAAATGAATACGCTACTATTTAGCTTTACAATTATTAAGTTTGACTACCTTACTTATCTAATATCTCGTTAACACCGCATTTGTATCATATATAAAAAGGAACACGTTTATTCTAGTCACTTTGATATTATGATCATACTAAAACATTACTTTTTCAAGTAGCTTTCTGTTGATATGTTATTTGAATAGTTTTCTTAATGTGTGCCCCAAAGGTCAGATCTTTTTCTGAACGATGAAATCTTAAGAAATATATAAACATATCAATTTCATTTAGTTTGTATTAACTAACACAGATATAAAATATATGTTTAGAATTATGTCTGTCTCACAGGAAAAAATTTGAGAAATTACTAGATTAAAATGGAAAGATGGAAACATTTATTATGAGATTCTTAAATTACGACTCTAATAACTCCAAGTTTTAGAAACTTATGTCATAAATCCGAAAACATCTGTAAATGTAACTTTATAACAGCTTACGTTGCCATGTTCCATGTACATAATTACTTTTTGAATTGTCTGAAACCACATCCAATAAATAAATAACTGATATCAATTTTTAACTGATTGGTGCAAACATGATGACTTTTCAATTGCCGTTACGATGTTTATGGGTTTAACCTTGAATAATTAACCAGAAGAGATCGATGTGTTTTAAATGTAGTAGGTTGTCCAAAATATTGAATAACAAAACCACAAGCAAAGGATTTGTTTCACTGCCCATTTCTTCTACACATCATTTTTTATTCCAAAAGAAAAGCAGGTAAAACATTACTCAAGATATCGGTTTTTATACCTCTTCAATGCCAAACTCGCCACAACCAACTTTTAGAAATATTAAAAAATATCGGACGTTTCCAGATGTTTCTGAATACGTTTCCATCATGGTAGTGGGGAAATATAGGACAACAAAAGAATTCTAATTGTTTAAGTGAAGCTTATGAAAGATATTTTGAAGAATTTCAAAAGAATTGTCGCTGTTGCTTCTATGTAGGATCAGGCAAAAACAGCAAAATTTCATAAAAAAAAAACTCAAGGATAAACAAATTTTTAAAGAAGATAATCATGGAATATAAACGTATCTAAGAAAGGAAGAAGACAAAATCATTGATTAAATATTTGTTTCTACACAAAAGCAGGCAAAAAACTGGAAGCTCGTTAGAAGCAAACCTACGATTTTCAAGGGTGGGTAGAACTAACGAAAGGGCATATCAGGACTGAAAAAGAAAAAATGAGCAAAGGCAATACAAGCAAACCGAAACTGTTGTTCTTCCTGTGAGTTAGACTGGGGTTATTATACGAACGTTTGTAAAGCTTTATAGCTTTTTAATTAGGTTTTGAATTTATCTCGGTATATTCAGTTTATAAAGTAATACAACGATATCGTTTCAACCTACTGTATATTTTTTGTCTTAAAAATACTCCATGCGTTAGATAAATAATCCAACAATTCCAATGATTGTAAATTGAAAATATTTGGAATTAAAGATTTCTTTGTAAATGTACAAATACAAACAATTGCGAAGTAGTTCAAGTACGAAGTTTTCAGCTTAATTATTCTACTATACAAATGTATTTACATACATACATATACACATACGTATCGACAAGATAAGTATGTATTAAATTTTTGACTAGCATTCCTAGTATAGTTTGAAGTATCACATGTACGGCCATGAGAAAGAACTTCCAGACAGAAGCATATCTCTGATTAGAGTTTCAATGGGCGTCTTACCCACCAGTCTTACGAAAAATAGCTGTTCGATTACTGCCGAACTGACAGTTCGTAAACTGGGTAAACGTAATAGCAATTTGCCAAATCTCGTGGGCTGGTTTGGATATTGCGTTCTGCAATACTCTTCTAGGGCACACTGGGATTTCTCCTGAAGAGATTCGATGTGAGATACGTCACTTAGCCCACAGGCATCTGAAACAATAAATATTCACTTTTACTATTATGTTAAAATAATTTAGGGAAATAAATATTCTTTAAAAAGTACAGAAAAAGAAGAGGTAACATAGAACTTCATTAAAAACAATAATTATAGCCTGTTTATCCGGAAGCCTAAACAAAAGCCTTTCTGGTGAAAAGAATTGATAGAAAAAAGTATTTCCGAAAACATTTGAAAGAAATCCTTTTGAAAAATACAAATTTTGTATTAATTTTCTTAAAAAATACATTTTAAGGCACCGACTTCTCTGTCACTAACGATCCAGTCGATCTGGTATATTTGTAGGCAAAGAATTAATGGAAAAAAGTATTTTCGAAAACATTTGAAATAAAAAAAAATCCTTTTGAAAAATACAAATTTTTCCAAACAAAGGCAATTTAGGACACCAATTTGTCTGTAACTAAATTTAAAGTCGATTTAGATCATTAAAATCAGAAACTCCAGATTTAAATTTCCAAAATTAATCCAAACCCTGACCTTTCAAAAACGCAATTCAAAAATACAAGAATGTAATAACTTTCCAAGCTAGAAAAAAATACAAAATAAGAATATACATGAATTAAGTTTCATTCACATTAATGCAAGTTACAAACGAGTTATTGAAAACAACATTTTTGTTTTTAAGGCAACGGAATGCAATATCACCTTTCGATGTAACATTTGCATAAAACAGGAGATTTTGAAGTAAAAGGGTCATGTTTGACTTCGCACATTGTAATGTCAGACAATAAATAACTTTTTCTTTTATGTGACTTTTTACAGAAATATGATAATTCTCACCAGTACAACATAAAAGCGTTTTTAAACGAATAAATAAACCTAGTCAAATTTAAAATTAATTAAAGATATCAATCGTGACTCAATATTCATGTATTAACACCATAACTTCAAAATTCGAAGTAGTAAATTAACACAGAAGTATAGATGGGCCCCCGAAATGTTTAAATCTATTTGTCAGATATTAGTTATTATTTAATGGGGTAGCCGAGACTTTCGTACAAATTCATTTATGTCAGTGCACTTACAAAAGAGTTGAAGTTCTTTATGATCCCTCGCCGACAATATAAAGTTTGATGCAGATGCTTTATATTAGGAAGTTTTAATTAGTAGTATTGCCATTAAAACCTGCTGAATCCGAATTTACATAACGAACAATGTTTTATTAATTCCGAGTTACGAGTATTTCGACGCCAACAGTTGCTCTTTAGAGCTGTTTAAGAAAATATGTATTGAAGGAAAATGTAATACGCGCTCGTTCTGGATTTATTGAGTAAAGTTGTAACTGGCGATAAATGAACAAAGCCCTTAATTATACAATAATAAAATAAAACAAGGAAATTATGAAAACGTTGCAAAGCAATAGAAATATTTAACATTTGGAATTTAACAACTGAAATGAAGAAACAAAAGGACAATTAAGACAAGAAAACGAAGAGTGAAAGAATTTAATGGCCAAAAACATAAAAATCAGAGGAAGCTCAACAATTCAAATGACAGAATTACAAAAACTAGACATGGAGGAAGCAATACTAAAAATACAAGGCAAGTAAACTAAGGAACATAAAGCAGCAGACACAATACAATAAAACGAATTATAAACACAAAGAAAATGTAAGTGATTCACGATGTTGATAAACAAGAGGGATCATCGAATAAGGAGTTAGAAATAGTAAAGAATAAAGAAAATTAAAGGAGAAATGAAGAAAAGGGCCTTCAAATTAGGAGTTAGGAGTTCAAAAATTATCATCATCAATTATTGACATGGAGCAGATCCCCGTGGATCAATCCTGGATTACGCCAGGCCCACCCCATACCAATAAGGTGTGAAGGGATTTGTTATGATAGGTAAAAGCTCGCAAAAGCAAAGCAAGACATAATGATTCAAAATAGCAGTTGCTATTTTAAACTGCTATTTGTTAAAACAGTAACAGGTTGCTATTGCTATTTGAAAATAGCAGTTTTGCCCATCACTACTGTATAACGTTAACATGCCAGTGACGCCAGTCGCTAGACACCGCTTCTACAGTGCAAGGTAGTTAGTAAGTCACATATTCAATCGGAGTTGGATATATGACTGAGATGGCTAACCATGTTTTATCATCTTATACTAAGAGTCTTTCTAGTATTACAGCTAATTTTCTAGGCCTATGAGAAAAAACGAGTTATAAATCCAAAAATTATATGAATAAAAAACATAAGAAGAAACAGAGAAATCTAGAAGGTGAGAAAAAGTAAGAGCATTAGAGAAGAAATACCAAGCAAGAATCACATCAAGAAAGAGCAGTTGAAGAACTACAGAACATTTTTGAAAAGAGTCATACCAAAGTCGACTAAAACTAAATAAGAACAAAATAGTTAGCGAAAATAAAAGCAAAATGGTTAAAGAAAACGAAGGCAAAATGGTTAAATAAAGCAAAGGCAAAACGTTTAAAAAAACGAAGGCAAAATGCTTAAAGAAAACGAAGACTAAATGGTTAAAGAACACAAAAGCAAAGTGGTTAATGAAAACGAAAGCAAAATAGTTAAAAAAGCTAAGGCAAAATGGTTAAAGAAAACGAAGGCAAAATCGTTAAAGAAGAAAACTAAGCAAGCTATAAAGAAGAAAATGAAGACAAAACAAAAATTTACTTCTGCCCCCAATAATTAAAAAAAAAGTATACAAAAAAATAAAATAGAAGGGCAAAAACCAAAGACAATATAAACAACCAGAAAAATAAGGAAACAACGACATAACCTAATTTAAAAAGACTAAAAGGAAAAAGGAAAATGCGCACCTGAAGAACACAAAATAGGTTAAAAAAATAAGGTGGTACTATAAAGAAGAAAGGGCAAATAGCCCCTAGAAAATAACGAAGAAAATGAACTATAACAGGACAAGCAGATAAAGATACGATCTATTTTAAAGAAAATATAGTAAAATATGAAGATACAGAACAAAGAAAGTGGAAAAATAACGTCGAAGAAGTAAAAAAAGTTAAAGCATATAATGAAGGAAAAGAGAAAGGCGGAATCCGTAGATGGAGAACAAAATACAGGAAAAGTGAAGAATGGGATGATGACTATGGAAAAGTCTACAAATTGAAAATAATGAAGGACAAGAGCAACAATATGACAGGGAAACGACGATATGCCCACCTATTTTATAGCTAAAAGAAAAAATTAACACATGTTACGTGAAGAGAGAAAGAAATTTAAGGAGAAGAATATAGGAGAGATTGCAATGAAAGGTAAAAAAGAAAAGAAAGAACGAAAAGGACAAATGAACAACGATACGATCAGCTGAAGATAAGAAACTGTAAAATGCGAAGAGCGAATGGAAGTTAAAGAGAAGAAGGTGGCAAGATTACTGTGAACATTTAAATAAAAGAAGGAAGAAACAGATCCTGCGAAGGAAAGCAGAAAAAAGAATGGCAAGGGAAAAGATGTAAAATTTGAATTGTCTCTTCGATTTTGCGTTGTTAAAAACCTCAAAAGAGAGGGTCCTGAAACGAAAAACGTCGAAGGAAAAGAACTCAAAAGGATGAAGAGTAAACAGAAGACAATGTATAATCAATTCTACTTCCTTATTTTTGACAAATTTTGGAACAAGGAAACCCTTTCTGAAAAATAATGAAAGCCTCCAAGTATTCAGGAGTTTTCTTTAAAAAACCGCAGACTTTACATCCATAAAAATAAGGCATACCTTGATAACGTAAAAAGCCAAATTTTAAAAAATCTTAATAACCTACTGATTTATGTACGTTTAGAAAGGGGGGCACCAGGACACACCAGCAAGTTTAGTCCGCCCCTGTACGTGCTACTTTGTACACCGTTGGAGTTAATAAGATTACGGTATTAGACATACTTTACAAAATGTTTTGGCTGGGGAAGCTATACTTCCCTCACATTAGGGTGGATATAATAAATATTCTACAAAATTCAAAAGTAAATCAAACGAGAAAATCAAATGCCTGCGGATTTTCTTTCAAACGCACAACTTAAAAATAAGTAGGAGTTCCAAGTTTTAGTAATTGGTTTGTACATTAAGTTTATTGCAAGTGATTTAGTGTTACCTACATAGTAATGGTTTTAGGACAAGGGCAAGGAAATATGATGGATTTTAGGAAGAAAATGAGGAACACGGTTGATTCTTGAAGATAAATCGGTTCATCTGTATATCGGTAGGAGGTCAATGCCATGTAATCGTGTAGAATAACGCAAATGAAAGCTCGTTGCATGTTGAAATGAAAAAACTGAAATTAGTTAGAGAGCAGTATCGTTAGGTATTGCAGATGAGTTTTTCTTTTCCTTCTGACAATCACTCATTTTCAGGAAGTAAATAAATTAAGTATATTGGCAATTATTCGAATTTCTAAAGTTTTGCATCAGATTTATGAGTGATTTGTACAGGTTTTGAAAAATTCCCAAGATTTACTGAAGTCTATTATAAATTTTCTTCGGGTTTTGGGTGATTTATGAGATTTTTAGAAAATTCTGACGATTTTCATTATCATTTTAGGCCTTTTATTCTTGGTTTTATAAATACTGTGTTTCAAAGAATGTTTGAGGATTTTCAGAAGCTCCAAATATTTTTTCCTAATTTTTGTGTTAATTCTATTTTAAATTTTAGGCAAATCCTCTGTTCTTAAATAAACAGTCTTATATTTTTTGAAAACAACTTATGTTTTGGAATTTTCGAGTCTTAGAAAATGTAACAGATTTTGTAACATTCGGCTGCCTTCAGGACATTGAGAAAAATCGATATCTTTATGTTTATGTGTTTTAAGAAATTAAACAGATTTAACAGTCTTATATTTTTTACAAATGACAAGAATTTGAATTGTTGAAAATCTTAGAAAATTTAAAATATTTTAAAAACATTAGGCTGCTTTCGGTAGGTACTTTCGGTATTTCAGGATATTAAGAAAATCGGTATTTTTGTTTTTGAGCGCGTCTATGTCCCATGAAATTAAACAGACCTGACAGATTTTTTATATTTTTTGCAAACTTCTTGAAAATCTTAGAAAATTTTAAAGATTTTCAAACGTTATTCGGCTGCTTTCGGCATTTCAGGATATTAAGAAAATCGTTATCTTTGTGTTTCTTGGAGTTTCTGTGTTTAATGAAATTAAATAGGCCTGACAGTCTTATATTTTTTGAAAACATCTTATGAATTTGAATTTTTGAAAATCTTAGCAAATTTGATAGATTTTTAAACATTCGGCTGCTTTCGGAATTTCAGGACATTAAAAAATTGTATTTCTTGGACGTTTTTGTAGTTAGAGGCTGGGCTACATGATTTTAACTATTTTAAGCCATTTTTAAGGATTTTTCAAACTTGTTCTAATTTATTTAAGAGTAATTTCTGCATATCCGGACATTAAGAAAATCTGTATTTTTATATTTCTTGAGTGTTTTTGTATTTCATGAAATTAAACAGATCCGACAGTCGCATACTTTTTTAAAATGTCTTATGAATTTGAATTTATGATAATCTTAGAACAATGTATACATTTTTAAACATTTGGCTGCTTTCGGGATTTTCAAAAATCTAACTTAGTAAAGTTAAGGGATGCCTGAATGATTTTAATTCATTTTAGGGATTTTTGAAAATTTGTTATGATTATTAGTCTTTAAAAATATTTTCTGTATTTCAGGACTTTAAGAAAATCGATATTTTTGTGTTTCTGGGGTGTTTTTGGATTTCATGACCTTTTGGGATTTTTGAAGATCTAACTTAGTAAAGTTAAGGGATCTTTGAATGATCTTAAATCATTTTAAGGATTTTTCAAAATTTATTAGCCGTGAAAAAATCCTTCCTCCAATCGTCTGCATTTCAGGACATTAAAAAGATGTATTTTTTTTAGGTCATTTCTGTGCTTCATGTTGTTTTGGGAATTTGTTTAAAACCTTCGAAGATTTAATAAATTTTTAAACATTCGGCTGCTTTTGGGATTTTCAAAGATCTAACTTAGTAACGTTTGGGAGTACCTGGATGATCTTAAGTCGTTTTAAGGAATTTTGAGAGTCCATTATAATTCATAAATCTTTAAAAATATGTTCCGATTTTCTGCACTTCTAGACATTAAAAAAGTCAATATGCTTGTGTCTCTGTTTCATGACTTGTTGGATATTATTGAAAATCTTATGGATCTTTAAAGAATCGGATGCTTTTGAGAGATTCGAAAATCTAACTTATTAAAGCGATGTCTGAATGATTGTAGGTACCTAAGCCATTTTAAGGATTTTCGGTATTGTATTTTTCTGGGTGTTTCTGTGTTTCATGAAATCACCTGACCGGATAGTCTTATATTTTTGAAAACGTCTTATGATTTAGATATTATAGATTTTTAAACACGTGGCTGTTTTTCGGGATTTTCAAAGATCTAATTTAATAAAATTAGGGTTTTTTGAAAATTCGTTATATTTATTATTATTGTTATATCTTCCGATCTTCTGCACTTCAGAACATTAAAATAATGGAATTTTTTTCTTGGGCATTTCTGTGCTTTATGACATTTTGGGAATTTTTGAAAATCTTAGAAAATTAATAGATTTTTAAACGTTTGGCTGTTTTCAGAAAATACAACTTAGTAGAGTTAAGGGATGCCTGAATGATCTTAAGTTGTTATAACTTATTAGTCTTCGAAAATATCTTACGATCGTCTGCAGTTCAGAACATTAAAGCACTATATATTTTTTGTTTTTCTGGTTTTTATGTACTTCAAGAGACTTTGGGGATTTTTGGAAATCTAATAAGGTTTTGATTGTGAGTCTTTCATTTTTTTTTTCATTTCATTTAAGAATTTTAAAGACCTTATTACGAAAGATTAAAGCAAGTTGGCTCTTTTGTGAAATTTCAGTTAGTTTTGTTGTTTATAACATTATAACTTTCCATAAGTAAATTGATGTTTTAAAAGCAATTCAACTGATTTTTGTTTTCTGCATTGTTGGGATTTTGGATGATCTTCGCGATTTATGGTACATTCGAGTTGAGTAACATTTTTTCAACATTAATAATTGTTTCCATTTCAGTAAAATATTTTTTGGATTTATATTTATACGCTACAATTTACTATAGTTCAAGAACATTCTACAACCCTAGGTATTTCAAAAGACTTATTTTAGTGCTAGTAGCATCTAGATTTGTGGACGAATTAAAGAGAGATTTTACTTTCTGGTTTTCGTGGATATATTTACGTGAAAAGCTTTCTGAGATTTTTAATAACTTTCTGTTTTCTAATGTTATGTTGTTGCATAAATGCATATTATGAGTACAAAACACTAATCTAACATGTGATTACCTCACAAATATCACAGAACACGAAAGTTAAGTCTTATCATAAAATTTACGACATTTACATGCGAATTTTTTCCCTAATCTGAAAGAAAAGGCGAGTTCGAAAAAATTCATGTTTAGGTTTGATAAAAATAGAAAACAATTTTAGTCGCTTGTAAAAACAAAACGATTAGCATAAATAATACCCGAGTAAAACGAAAAAAAATATTAATAACCGCAATTCGTATAATTTTACATACACATAATGTAAAAAAAAGGAGAGAAGTAAGCGTTTTCTTCTTTCAGGTGCCGCCTTTTATCCATGTATTCGTAAAAGCTGTGTTTTAACACTGGTTAAATCTATAACAACTGTGGTGCTCCTTAATTACTCAATTAGTACCCCACATTTGTAATACAATTCAACTTACGTTTTATCATCGTGTCTGTCGTACTAAATAAGTATGTGTGAGTGAAATAAATGCTGTTACATACAATGCACATCTAGTCGCATCAAAATTATTGAGCAAGAACAATTAAAGCCAAGTGTTACTTAGAGTTGCTCGTGTAATTACTAATGCAGCATACTTTAATTGTTGAAAAACAGCAGCTGTGTGACAAATAACATAAATACGCTTGCAAACTTACGTAATCATCCATTAGCTATATGTTAAAATTAAAGAAGACTTAAAATAGACTTTTAAGAATATTTTCAAGGTGCTTCCATAAAATTTCCTACTTCTCTTAATTGTTGTTAAGTTTTTACTATTCGTTCAACGGTTTCATCCATAATTTCAACCATTTTTTAATTTGAGAAAATGTTAAATTAAATTAAAAATACCGAATTCCGAAGGTCATGAATTGCTGTTACAAGCAATTTAGGAATATTAAATTTTTCTAAAACGAACCATATTAAAATCTACATTTATCCGAAATAAAAGTCCATGACATATTAAAATAATAATAAAAATAATTAGTTTCACTCACGCTGGCCTTACTTTTAATGTCATTATTTATATTTAGTGTAACATTTAGACAATTCCATGAATGGTTATGTTATTTCTGTAATAAAGTTTTTATTTATGTTAATTTTAGAATCAGTTATTAGAATTTTTACAACAGCTTTGGTACGACTCGTAAAGCTTATCGTTACGAACGAAACTATAAGGGCGATTCACACAGAATGACTGTCAATTTCTGAAACTGAAAATTAAAACAGCAGACAAAATTCTGTTACATCCTTTTATTATTAAAATGTTTGAAGTCTGAAAATTGGTTGCTTTGTTTTGCAAAAAAATTTAATGTTTAAATCACGATCAATGAAGAGACAAATAAATGAAGAAATGAAGAAGAGAACTTGACAAAAATTCACATTAACATAACATAGTTTGATTTATAAATTATTGCTATTTAGGAAGAATTAATTAGTTCAATGAGTTTTTACGGAAAATTTCCTTTAACCTTTAAAATCACTAAAATTTATTGCAATCAGAATTTGTCAATTTTTAGCAAACAAAGAAGCATAACAAAACTGTGAAAGTCCCAAATCTCCATATTCGGGCAGATTTGAATGCGCAGAATGATACATCAACTCCAGAAATAAATATTCAGACACTTTCAAAAATAATAGTTTGTTTTTTAATCCAGTTTTGTTCGATTTTATCCTAATGCGAAAAAAGTACAGCAAGAGATTTATCAAAGCGAATGATAAATTTAAGAGCCATTAAAGAAAAAAGAAAAATGAAGGATAAAGAACTTGATAGATAAGTTATCAGGATTTCTTCGAATTGGGTCCAAATTCAAGTCACAAAATCTGGGTATTTAGTGTGGATTGGACAAAAAATACCTCACCAGTAGAAACTTTCTTCAACGGAAGATAAATATAATCGTAGAATTTTTTGAAACATGTCATTTACCAACAAGAACTCGAATGCTTGCTTGAGATTCTTATTTATAAATAAAAAACTCTTTAATACATAAGAAATAAAATAAAATGAAACTAGAAGTATCTCCAACAAGAATAACACTATTTTGATGTTTTATTGAACATGATTTGGTTTAATACTTCACATCTCAATACCAACAATCAGAAGTAGCAAAAATGACAAACGAAATGGGAAATCTATACAAAATAACATCGAAGAAAAATTAAACGAGCTTATACCAACTGAAGTGGAAACAAAGAGAGCTGGAAAGGTTTATTGAAAGGGTACGAAATATGAAGAGACCTAAGCGACGTCTAAAAAGAAGAAGAACACACATGAATTAATATCAACTGAAGCTAAAGCCATTTCTTTTAAAAATAAATTTTTCTAATCAGTTCGATAAATCGCCAACTTAATAAATATCTCAGAAGATAAGCCAAGAAAGCTAGGCTCACATGTTAAGGCTGCACGTTAGTGAGATGTATTGCGAAAGTAATAAAACTGAAGTCTTCGTAACTTAACAAAACATTCTTTATTCTAGGCTATTGATCTACGAGCCGTCAATACAGTTTTGTTTCCTTCATTGACCTATCTTGTCGTCATACTGTATCTTACTTGTGAGCAAATGCATGACGTTGTAATTCTATAAGTTTTCAGTTTGGATTCTGCAATTTGGACAGTTTAGGCTTAAAAATGCAAATGAATCGAGTAAATTTAGAAGGACGTAAATAGAACACAAAAGTGCTCTATAATACAAGACCATAATGCATTCTTTGCATTCGGAACATAGGTTAATGGCATTCTTATAGGGTCGATGGTAAAAATAGCGAGCCGAATTGTATGTCGCTGATTTGTAATTGGCAACGACATCGATAAGTAAGCAACTTCAACTTTTCAGCGGTCGTTGTTTGTTTTCAGATTTAACTGTTGTTTGACAAACTGTAATAAAATGTTATGTCTGATTATAAACAACCATCAACTTAAATTGCAGAAAGTAGAGCAACACAAACTTCTGATTAGTAAAATATGGATCAGTTCTGAAAACTTTTCAGGATTAACATAAATACCAGACTTAATCCTGAATTACGATTAGCAAAACCGATAAGTATTGGAAAGCCCTTGAAATTTACAGTTACATAGTTAATTTTATTTCCAGAAAATTATGGTATTGGAATTTAAGTACAGAAATAAAGTAAATATAAAAGAAACCCAAAGGTTGTAAACGAAGAGGCAACGCACACGTTAACACTTTAAGCCTGCATTGTATGTGAATGTATAGACGCATTTAGCGTGTGACACTTGACCTTTCTACGCGTGCTTATGACGTATTAACGATTTGAATAACTGCTTATAAGGCAGTTGCATCTCTAAATATCATCAACCATATACTTAGTTTTTATGAGTTTGTTTTTTAAACTAAACACCCTTCTCTGATGCATTCCTTAGTGTTAACTCAACATTAAAACGTAGTTCTTATTATTTCTGGCAAAATCGAAAGTCAAAAGTACGAATTTTGAAAGTTATACCATAGCATACGTCAAAAAGGGGTGTCAAAAAGATATGGAAATCCACCAAAGTAACTCAATTGGTTAACCTTGCACATCATCGAAATTTTTCACAAACTTTACCAGCTATAAAACAAGCTGCAGGACGCGTTTATTTCGTCAGATTTGCAACAACTGTTGAAAAAAATGTGAAAGTCCCAAATCTCCATATTTGGGCAGATCTGATTGTGCAGAATGATACATCAACTCCAGAAATAAATATCCGAACTTCGAATAACAAATCAAGCTTAAAATATGCTTGTAAGTAGAATTTGTAGGCATTGCATTTTGTGAGTAAACCTGATGAAAGTGTTAACCAGCTGTTGAAATACAAATTTTGCATATCCGGAGTTTCCTGTACTTTTATCAAGCTTGGAGGGAGGTAAAGAAGATTTAAATATTTTCTAACATAACTGCGGAGGTTTGTGGTTACACCAATGATTTCAGACTCGATAACGTCAAACATTTCATAGATTTGCTCGTATTTATGAGATAGTTCTTGAAATTTACTTTATAAAAGGTGGATTTAAATTTTGATGCAGAATTTTAATTCAAAGTATTTGTCAAGTAGTGCATTAGGAAAATAACTATAAAGGGATAACTTTCAGACTTTAGACATTAAAATATGCTTCTCATGAGCTACGCTATGTTTTCTAAATTATGCAGAGAATGCTATAAGTTCAATCCTCAGCATTATGGCAATACATACTAGCCAGCAAATAACGAGGAATAGCTAAATGAATTAAATCGAGAAAAAATAGAAGAATGAAAACAAAAAACCCGCAAATAATAAAACAGGGAAAGTAGCAAAAAAGTGACGAAACTATATACATACTTATTTTCTGAAGGTGAACAAACTGCAGTATAAAAATATTTAAATATAAAATTGTTGGTGAAAACGAATCTCACGAGTGAATAAAGGAACAAAAAATGAAGAAGAATAGCAAAAAAAGGCATGTCTCCAGCAAGAAGAAGAAAAAGAAATACGACCAGAGAAGAACAGCAAACAATTTAAAAAGGCAAAAGGATAAATAATAAAACATAAGGAGGAGAAGGAAAAAAGGGAAATAGGAAGAAAATAACAAAAGCAGCTCGATAAACATAAGAACAACAAAGAAACAGAATAAAAAAGAAGAAATGGGGACAAAAATATGCTATTTCAAGATGTCCTCATTTTCAAAAACGATGCTGGTGTACACCAGCAGAGGGAAAGACGAACAGAAAGACTGAGAAATAGTGACACGAACGAAATAAAAAACTAAAACAACAACTTATCCAAGCGACATCGAAGAAGAAGAAAGAAGCGAATTAAAAACTGAAATGCAGGGAAACAGAAGATAATATACAAAACCTTTGTTTACAGTAGTAAGCTGCAATTGGGTATTGGAAGAAGAAGAAGAAGAAGAAGAAGACCCCAACAAGGAAAAAAATGACAAGAATTCTTTGACAGTCAAACATTCAAAATAATCTTAGTGAACTTAATTCCATCGTAATTCAATGAGGCACATTGCAGAAGAACAACATAAAAAAAAAGAAGAAAAGGAAATCACAACGAAGTAAGAATATCGGTTTTAAATTTTCCTTGATTAAACTTTAGTAGCCACCAAGATTTAGTGAAGCAACATCGTTAATTGAGCTTGCACAGAAAGAAAAAGAAGACAGAAGGTAAGCAGAAAAGGAAGTATTAATAAAGGAAGAACAACGGTTTCTTTCGGACATTTAATAAAATCAGGCAGGTCTATAAAAAGTCTAGAAAACTATAACAATAATGCAGTTGGCATAAAAGGAAAAGTCTTCATAAAACAAACACTTCAGTCCTAAATTTCCTACCGTTAAGAATCAATAAAGCTGATCCAGAAATAATAATATTAATAAAGTTCCCAAAGAAACAAGAAGAAACAACGAAAAATGAAGAAAAGGAAATAGGATTTCTTAAGGGAAGAGAAAAAGAACAAGGAGAAATATGAAAGAAGAAAATGAAGTCATACATTTCTAACCGTCAAAATTCAATAAGGCTAATTCAGAACAAGGATAATGAAGTTCACACAGAAAAGAGAAGAACAACAAAGCAAAGAAGAAAAGTAAATAGAATTTCTTAATAAATGAAGCAACACTGTTAATTGAATTCCCATGGAAAGAAGAAAGAAGGAGAGCAAAAGAGGAAGTATTAATGAAAGAAGAATATCAGTTCCAATTTTTTCTTTGATTAAACTACGAATACTCAATTTTCTCACCGAACAGAATGGACATATTAATAAAGTTCACAAAGAAAAAAGAATAAAAAACGAGAAACAGACGAAACGAAGAAAAATAAGTAAGATTTCCTAAGGAAAGTCTTACGAGTTTCAAAGTTTCCTATCAATAAAATTCAGCAAGGCTCATCCAGAAAACAAGATTAATGAAGTTCCCACAGAAGAGGGAAGAAAAAACGAAGAAAAGAAGACAAATAAATTGGATTTCTTAAGGGAACTTACTTAATTTCCAAAAACTGTAAGAAAAATTCCATTAACCTTCAGAAACAGTAACAAATGGAAGAAAGAAGAGCACAAGCAAACGGCTGAAAATGGAAGACCACTCTCCCAATTTCTTCGATCCGTTTGTTGCGGCATATTTTTTCATTTTAATCTGTCTTTGGCTGTAAGCTTTAGATTTGAATATGAGAAAATGGACGATAGAAACAGAACATAAACAAACTGTTGAAACAATTAAAAAGCTTTGGTTTAGGCGAACCCGAAGACGAAACGACGAAAATGAAAAACAATCTTTATTTGTCACCTTTGTCCATTTGTACTTGTTAGTAGAATAGAGGCAGCTGGGCGGCCATTTTGTTTTTAATTAGGTCAATCAATTTAATCGATTGCGCAATCAAGGTCGAATTAATGGGATTAGCGGAAGTATGTATTGAATCCTTTCAATTTGTTCCTACATAAAACAAGACACATTCTTAACGGTAACTCACGTTCATAACGTTCAAATTAAATATGACAATAAAATGGAACAGTAAATACGCGAGCACTTAATTGATAGAAGACCAAGTTACTTTAATAGCTCAATATTAATTGTGGAAATAACAGCGAGTCAAATGTGTAGTTAAAACTACAGAGATTATTCTGTCATTTAACAAAACTGAACGATTGTAGAGTAACATATTTTTAGAACGACTCATAAGAGGAGGCACAAAAGAAAAGTTACTTTAAAATTCCATTTAGTAAAATTACGTATTCCTTCGTTAAATATTTTTCAAGTACCTACGAAGCAAAATGGCGTAAAAAAAACAAACGAATTAAACTACAATCAAAAGGTGATGAAGAATCTTCGGTGACCTTTACAGTGTTATTGATTTATAGCAACTTTTTATATTGCCTATTGATGTTATTAGACTTGATATACAGTTCAATTATTTAATTTAGAAATTGGGATTTGTCCACGCCTTAGTGACCTAGTTTTTAATTTTTAGTTAGAACAAATGATAAAAAGGGGGCCTTCTATTTAAGACAAATATCTTCAGATTTTTGCTTTGTTAAACAGAAATACTTCAGCTTGAGATTGATTTGATTTGAATTGTTCTCAAAGATAAAAGTAAATAAATTACTACTAAATACAAAAAACTCTTCAGAAATTAAACAAATAAACCTTGAATGCTAAATTAAGCAATCAAAATTAATTCGAAATTCAAACACGAATTAATTAAGCCCCGATTAATTTTTTAATTCTTACTGGGATTTATGAACAACACCTTGTAATTATCTCTTCATCCTGCACTTTAAATATATAATTATTACAAAAAATAGCAGTCAATAAACGCAAGTGATATTCAAAACAAGCTACTGAATGACTTTTGGAGATTTAAGTGGATGAGTAATTTATTTAACTTAAGTTGTCAAACAGGTTGACCTTAAATTATAATTTCTAAATAAAAACTCATCCAGCAAATATTTAAATTATGCATAATTAACTAGAAAGTATGAAAATTAAGAGGATTCCTAATTTAAATGGTTGTTTAATACGACCTTTCAATAATTTCCTATTTATAAATAAAAAATTCAAATACAAAAGAAAATTCAAAGGTACTAAGTAACTTAATAAAATTAACCTCAAAAATAATTACAAAGCTTGAAACATTCGGTGCTAATTATAAGGGGCGTTCCTGAAGAAACCTAACCAGTTCAAAACGGACGCCTAATGTGAGGATCGTAAATAAAAGATAATTTAAAAATTATTACCGTAGACAAAACGAACACCCTTAGTAAACAGCAGGAGAAAAACAACCTAGCGGTGTGCTACGAGGGACTTGAACACGGTTTGAAACGCAGTAATCAAAACACAGTATTGATAATTAATGGCACAAAAGGTGCAGTATTAGCTTCAATATTCAGTTCGGGTAAAAAATCTGTAGCTTAAAGCCAGGAGAAGGTATGAAAGCCATATTGAACGCCTAATTAGATTGGAGTATAGTTCGGAAAATACGTATTCAGGGAAGAAAATCCTGTAAAAACATGACGTGCTTCTAAGGTAACTCGTAAAAATTACAAAGTGTCTTTGCCTTAGGAATTTTACCAGAATTAACATTTTTTTAACTTCGAGGGAGCCCTTTAGCCTTGCAAAAAGTTTGTTAAGGCAGGTCTTTTATGTTTAATAAAAAACAGTAAGACTAAGTAATACTGAATGCTTTTCGTACAAGTGCTGCAAAATTCTTCTTTTTTCGACAGTACCGTGCCGGGCCGTTTTTCCAAAGATGTTTAAATAAGTTCAGGCAAACTTCGAAATTTGAAGAAATGTTGCGAAAAAGCTGGATTTATTTCTTACAAATCACTTTGATTGGAGTAATCAAGTCTTAACTACTAACACAAAACAAACCTAAAATGGAGAAAATAACAACGGTGACAAAGAAATGAGCTATTTCTGAACCTCTGACCTGTCACATTGAAAAATACGCAAACTTTAGATTTTTGGATTAAGGAACCAAACTTTATATTACTAGAACTGAGGATGCAGATGTGGTAGAATTTTGCAAGTTAAGCATAAGCACGGCACGGTCAGTGGCACAACAAACCGGTCTTTTAATCTAAGTTAGTAATGGTCGGTTCTTTCTTACATTAGACGGGCCTAAAAGGCTACCTGCTGCATTTTTGTGTTAACTTTTTTGTATACAAGATTTGTAAGTTTCAATCAGGTGATTTAACCAAACACGCTAAAACATAAATTTTAAAAATGCGCCAGCATGCTGGAAATATTTATCTTTTTAACGAAAGGTATTTTGTCATGTTTGAATGAAACAAATTCTGAGTAAGTTTACAGAAGCAGTGGGCTGTTTAGGAGAAATATTAAATTCTTCGTTTACAAATTTAATATTTTGCAAGTTCCAATTTTAATAAAATATTAGTTTCAATCGCAATTCTATAAATAGCATCTCAACACAAAGCACAGATTTTCCATCTATAAATGGCTAAATGGGCGTTTTAAAGGTCATTCCGTATTTTTGAATTGTTATTGTTCCTAAAATAAATAGGATATTTAACCTTTTCCATTTTCTAACTTACATATCCTAATTTATTCTTTGCCATTTATGTAACAAGAATACGTTTGTAAATAATACATTGTTCGCTGTATTAAACTGATTCCTAAATCGTGAAAAATCCGAAGCTGAGCAATTGCCACAACGAAATTATTTTTTAAGGATTATGTTTATAAATAAAAAATTCAAAGCGCTTAATAGCATGTTAGTTACATCAAAAAGGGCTTATTTTTAGTAATGAAAAGCGTAATAAAAGCATTTTAAACAAATAATCCACAAATTCATTTCCATTAACTGCACTAAAAGAGAATTTTAAATTACTTCATTTTTGGAGCTATTCATTATACATAGATGAAATCCATATAAAATATTTTTAGAATATATAGTGAGTATTGATCTATCTCTGAGTACTAAATTTTGTCTTTGTGGCCACGGGTTGATGGAGAGCTAGTGTTTTTGTTATGGCAGCGTACGGAAAATCTGTGGCTTTTAATTTTTAGGGATGCGCCCCAAGCAAGTGTGTTACAGAAGGGTGAATAATCTGATTCTGCTATACGTAACACTCAATCCTGTTGCCACTAAATAATATTGTCATCGAGAATAATTTTTTACCATTATTCATAAAAGAAAATTAGGAAATTGGGGAAATTAAAGTTAACAAACGATAGCTACTTGAATGAATTCATACAGTTTTGCAGTTTTTTTGTGCAAGCCTTGGAGCAAAAGCAAAAATGACCCAATAAGGAATCTGCAGAAAGCCACAGATTTATAAAAATCGATTCTTCATACATCAAAATCACAACTTGATGTTTATAAAAATCGGTAGTTTGACAATAATAAAAATTAGTGACCTATTGAACTAGTTCTTATGATGTACCAGTGTAAGGAAATGATCCAAGGTCAAAGTTAAATCGAACCTTAATTAAGCTCATTCAAAGTTCTTTACCAGTCAGTTTTCAAACTTTCAGATTGTTATTTCAAGAATAAATAATTCCACTTGATGCATCAGGTGATGAACTCATCAATTTGATCATTTATTAATTCAATGATTAATCAAAAGTAACTGATTAATGATGGGCTGACAAAACTAACATAATTTAAGCTCCGTTTGCCAAATGCCTAATTAATTTAATGAATAAATTTAATTTTAATACCAAAAACTAATCAAATTACTTTTATTTTAGTTGGTTTAAGACACTTCAACTGATTTAAATCCTTTGTTTTTGTAAAATGCTGATCGATTAATAGGTGAATCAGTGAAGTTTGGTTTGGAGTTGATAAACAACTAACTAATTAAAAATTTGAACGGAGCTGATTAATGTTGATAAGCAATTAACAGATTTAAAAATTCGGAAGGGGCTGATTAATCTCCAGCCCTTAATCAGTGGTTAAAATTACGATTTTACCTGATTACACTGAGAATTTAGAAACCCAAATAAACAACAATCACAACTGATTAATATCTTATATCTCAATTAACCAATTTTTAAATTTAGCTAGTAAATCATGTAATCAGTTGACCTTCAACTGTTAATCAGATTCTTAATCGGCAAATCACTTGACTAACGTAGCAATGTTAAATTAGACTTCAGTTTTATATTAAAAACAAGCAGATTTAATTGGGTAATTACATTAATGAGAATGACTTTTGAAAGCTAGGTTTAATTGTTTATTAATTAATAAACTAATTTAATTAATTAATTTAATAATTTAAATGAGGCTGAATTTTGAAGTAACTCAGAGTTAACTACCATGTAATTCGGTGATATTAATCAATCGTTGAATAATTTGATTGGTTATTCAGTTTTACAAGCTATTATTGATTAATCAGTTCAGTTTAATCCAGTATACAATCTAATGAAATTAATCACCCTATATACGTTAATTGATGGATTAATAGTAATCAGTTGCTTCCTCAACCTCAACTCAATGTATAACTTTGACTAGTCGTTCAATGTAGTGTTATTGATTAACTGATGCCCTATTTGAAGGACTGACTGATTAAATACTTAACCTTTACCGCTGTTTTATTACATATCAATTTCAAAGCTTAATTTTGGACAGTTTCAGTGATTCAATTAATCGATTCAATGTTATGCTGCAATTAGTGTGGCAAAATTTAAAAAAATCAGTAAATCTGGACTGCTAAGTGGATTAACCTTCTCTATAATCTATGGCTATTACTCATAAGTATGCACTTCAGATTAAAATTTGAATTGTTTTATAAATCGATTCAAACTTAATCAGTTGTTGACGTCAGATTCATCAAACGACACTGATGTACTTAATCATCCAGTGAGCATCAACAAATTCGAAGAATTTAGTTTTGTAATCTTAATCATTTGATTTTATTGATTCATTTTCCTTTAATCCGTACAAACAAAAGTAGAAATAAATTTTGATACTCGTCAAACAAAAGTAATCTGTACTAAATCGCTAGAATTCTTTGAAGTCGCAAACATAATATAAAGCTTATATTTAATTAGAGTACATTCGAAACGCCCTTTTGCAACGAAAGGACCTTTCAGATTCACATTAAGCAAAAAAGTTCAATATCGATATGGCACACCCCGGTGGGGTACAATAAAAAGTATTGTAGTCCGCATTATTCCCCTCAGAATATTAAATAACGTAATAGAGAGGTCGATAGTGCAATCTGTACAGTGCTTTCGTAATACCCTTGTAAATCAACATACATTAAATCAGCTTTTCTATGAAAAAATAAAAGCCACTGCAATTTGTGAGTTTCAGAATGTATGAAAAACGTTAGTTTTTGACGAGTCAAAACTTAGAAGAGAAATTAAAGTAATTTAAATAATAAAAAGTGGCTTAATTGCAAAATATAGCAAAAAACAGGGCTGCAATCTGGTGCTCGAGCATCACGAGCAAATCTTACTAAAAATCAGATCACAAAAAAATAGACCTACTTTGTTATGCACCCCTAAGCAAGCCACATCACTATTTCATTGTGATTTATTAGCACTCCACTAAAAGAATCGAAAAAACGACGCTGAATCAATCAGCCATTATTTCAGATGGAGACCTGCAGGAGATATAAGACCAGGGTCAAACTGCAGGTCAGTGTCATTGCAAGATGTGAATCTCACTAGTCTTAGAAATGTTTGAAATAGTGAAATATTTCTCTAACTATATTTAGTTGAAGCTTCGAAGGAATCTGTTACAAATAATAGTGCATGCAAAACCGATATTGCTAATTGCTGCAAATAAATTTCCTTTTAAAGGTGATACTTTGTTTACCTGTTTATTTATTCATCGAGGGAAGCCAAATCAATTACGAGCGAGTACATCACGTTTTTCTATATTAATACCCGACCAGAACCTTTTTATAAACTGCCGAATTGAGCTGCATTTTATTAACTAATGAAGATTAACCCATAAAATAATGCAAATAGAACACTTGCAAAGGTTACTAACCGATTTGATTTTATCCACTGAAAAGGTCATCATAATTTTAGGCCAATTTACAGCATCTTCGCATTATTTGTTTTCGGTTCTTCACTCACCCTAATTTTAAACTAATTTCGATTCGAAACTATAGGCTTTTCAACTCGAACTCTAAATAAGAACCTCAGAACGAACGTACGTGCGGTGAAGAGTAAGTAAGTAATCAAAATGTTGTAACTACGAACTAAGTAGAATAAGTGCCGGAAAATAACCTACTAATTATTTAATTAAAACTATACAAGCAAACCTAACAATTGTTCCAGTTCCTCGAAACTATAAAAATCCCATCTTGCTTCTGAATTGCCGTTCATGAAATTATCGTTAAGAATTATTACAGCCTAATTTTTTTGTTTTTTAGATACGAATATTCAAAAATAAGTTTGTTACGTTAAAAATAGACAAATATCTATCGAAAAAATAATTAAAATTAGGTCTTAGTTAAAGATAAAACCAACTTTAAACATGGTGTAATATTTATTTTATTTATTAGGAACGTTGCTTCAGCTTGACCTTTTGGGAAACTTGTATCGTTTAAGATAGACATCTACGCTCTGAAATACATAAAAAGTAATTTGACATGATTTCACAAGTACGTATCTCCTTATAAAGATTATTATAATTGAGATGCTGCTTGTAAATTTAAAATACGATAAAATTAACGTGTTTAATTCCGCTTTATTTGAACTTTTTGTCTAATTTTAATTTTTTAATGTGAGTCTTAAAAAATAGATTTGTTGTGGCAAGTTTCTAAAGACATGAAACAGGAGGATTTTGGAAAATATGCTACTCTGTAATACAAAAAATTGAGGATAGTCTCCCCCTGCATCAGTCAGTCATAGATAGGGCAATTTTTGGGTTTATTTCGTTCCAATCTCCTCGTATTATCAGAATTAGCAGGTATAAACAAGGCCAAAGAGAAATCAGCAAACACGAACGAACACAAATCAATTTCCTTTTTAGATTTTATTAGGATTGTAAATGATAGAGATTACAAATGATAGGGAACGAAATTTTTAACTTTTTAAAATTCGCCATCGGCACTATTTTGTAGAAAACCTGAGAAAGCGGTGTCGAATCTTCTGTGGTTTATAGTTCGTGTTAGAAATGCTATAAATCGTCGAAATAGCGCCGAGTACAATGGAATGTTAGTCGTCCCGAAGTCGGCGATACGCCTTTTCGTTGTCGTCCAGTCGCAGTTACTTGTTACGTGTACACAGGGCTGATTGAGGTTATGATTACTCTGATTACTGACTATTGGATCAGATAATCGATAAATTGGCGAACAACTAACAGCACTTCGTTGGGAAGGAGGAAGGAGGTCAAGTGCTCTTCATCTCTTCTTTGAAGCGCTAAACGTGTCCAAGGGCTCAAAACGAATTTGTTTTTTTTTTACTTATCGGAATTTCTTAATCCTCGCAAACGTCGTCGTTGACAAGTTATCAGTTAGCCAGGGGCGATATGATATACGCCCGTTGCCCTGTTTATTAGGCGCGTGTGCACCCCATGATTGTGGCTTTTTACTAGGGAGCATCACATTGCAATTGTGGTTTGTGTAACTCTATTGTGTTACATGTTGGGGAGGACACATATTGTGCCGATAAGGTACAACTTCAACAAGAAAAATATACGCTTGTTGCGAGTTTCTATTTGGCAATACTGTATAACACAATGCCCTAATGAACATTACAAACTACTCCTGTCATTTTAATATATCATTCTAAACGGCTTTATTTTCTGACAGACTCGAAACGCCTACGGATTTTTGCTACGACCTTGTCGGTATTTCTTACCTTTTGTTACGTATTTACACGGTATTTTAAAACAAATTACCGACAACTCATTCAAACTATAACATCTGGTTACCTTCAACTTATCGTCGGTTTTAGCGTTTTACTTCTGTTAAATGTTAACCACCCCATCCTAATAAACCGACGTCTCTCCTTTAGGCATGCTAATACTGGTTTCCCACACGTGCTGGATAATTAGGAAAATGTGGTACAAAAGGAAATATGATATATGTTCTATGTTCTTAAACCTTTCCGACATTAATATACTTGATTAAATAAATTATGTATAGATTGACACGTAATACAGTTGACAGTTACGATAGATTCCTTCGGGGCCCTTTGAAAATTAACAATAGTAAGCATAAAGCAAACTTATCACAAATAAGAAGCTCACAAAAGTGTGTAACAATCAAGAAGCTTAAATAGAATAAATTCACATACAAAAGGGACCCTTTTATAGTTTCAAATCTCGGTGTTATTAAAAAATGAAGTAAAATAAAATGACAAAGAACTAGAAGAAGAAGAAGAAGAAGAAGAAGGGGGTGAAGCTTAAACTCATTGAAGAGACAATAAGAAGAATTTTAAAAAATCCTGATGCTGCAGGAAAGCAAGGAATGACGGAGAAGGGGGGAAACGAATTATTAGAACGTCCTTTCTATTTTTACCTTAAACCCCAATAAAATAGGAAGCAGAATGAAATGAAAAAAAAAACTGAAAGAAGAAAAAAGTTTAAACTCGCTGAAGAGACAAGCAGAAGAATTTTAAAAAATCCCTGGTGCTAAAGAAAAGCAAGGAATGGTGGGGAAAGTGATGATAAATAAACACAGAAGGAAAAAGAATTACTAAAACACTATTTTTACTAAATAATAAAAATAGGAATTAAATGGGGCGAAGTTTAAACTCGTTGAAGAGACAATAAGAACAAGGAATTTTAAAAATCCTTGACGCTAAAGGAAAGGAAAGAATGACGGGGAAAGTGATGACAAACAAACACAGAAGAAATATAAATTATTAAAACGTCTTTTTACTTTAAACCTCAATATTAATAAAAATAGAAGGTAGAATTAAATGGAGAACAAACCGACAGAAAAAAGGGGACGAAGCTTAATCTTGCTGAAGAGACAGGAAGAAAGATTTTAAAAATATTAATAAAAATGGGAAGTCAAATTAAATGGAGAAAAGAGGGCAAAGCTTAAATTCGCCGGAGAGACAAGAAAAGGGAATCTAATAAATCCTGATTTTGAAAGAACGCAAGGAATGATGGGGAAAATAATGGCAAACAAACACAATAGGAGGACGAATTATTTGAACGTCCATTTCTACATTAAACCTCAATTTAAAAAAAAATGGGAGGTTCGTAGAATTAAATGGCGAAGAAACTGGAAGAAGAAAAGAGGCGAAGCTTAAACTCGATGAAGCGACAATATGAAAAAATTTAAAAAGATTTGATGCTGAAGAAAAGGAACCCAAATATTAATAAAAATGATAAGTGGAATTAAATGGAGAAGAAACTGAAAAAAGAAAAGGGGGCGAATATTAAACTCCCCGAAGAGACAAGATGAAAGAATTAAAAAAATTGTGATGCCGAAGGAAAGAAAGAAATGACGGGGAAAGTGATGACAAACACAGAAGGAAGACGGATTATTAAAATGTCCTTTTTTACTTCAAACCTCGATATTAACAAAAATGAGAGGTAGAATTAAAGGGAAAATAAACTGGAAGAAGAAGAGAGGGTGAAGCTTAAACTCGTTGAAGAAACTAGAAAAAGGGTTAGTAAAGGTGACGATGGTGAAGGAAAGGTTGTGACAAAAAGGAACAAAGGAAAAATGAAATATTGCGGCTTGCCTTCTTTCCATTTCCATTTTGTAAAAAAGAAATAAAGAGAGAAAGAAGAGGAAAAAATCTTGATGATAGAGAATAGCAAGGTGACAAAGAAAAGAAAAGCATGAATAATTTTAGAAATTTTTAAGATTAGGTACCTACCATTTCATTTAATCCTAATCTTGGCAGTAAACGTATGTGATTTAAAACTGCATTTTCAGCATGTAAAGATAACAAAAAATATGTTAACACAATAAGATAAAGATCTTCAAAATCTCATACCAAAATTTAAAAATTTTCCAAACTAATTTTCGAAAAAAATTATGCATTCTTCCTTTATGTTTTTATCCAGAATTTTGGCATCAATTAAGATTTTGCATTTACTAACAACACCTTCGATTCAAGCTTCAGATTTAATTGAACCTACAGTAATTTTCATTTTCTGTTCTTATCAGCAAGGTGCTGTTTTCAGTTAGAGGGTAAAATTTTGAGGTTATTGCCGCATTCTTTAATAAAACCAAATATCAGTAAATTCAATAGGATTTCATAATGTGTTTCCTCTCGACGTAAGTCGATAAGAATCTATACGTTTAGGACGGAAAAAACCCTAATTAAGCTTTCGTTCATTGTGCATTTAATGAAGATTAAAACAATAAGGGTTATTTACATAAATAATGTGCGCAGTATAAATATCCCGATAATTAGTCCGAGCATTTTTATTATATGATCGGTTGCCCTTTTTGTAAAGATCCTCTAACTATTGACTTTTCACCTTTGAGGCCAAAAGGTCATCTGGGGTTAATTGTTAGAATTTATTGCTCAAAAGGGACAACTTATCCCCTAATATACTAAAATATGACCTTTCAATAGGTCAAAGATATTTTAAGAACGCTTCAGTTGTCACTCTCGAATTTTTGAAGTTTACAAACGCGAAATTTAAGTAGCAACCGATTTTGCACACTTTGGGCGTGAGTGCCAACCCCTTTACGTACCTGCGAATGCTCTTAATCGAGAAAGCCAAAAAAGTGAATACTTGGAAACAAGGAGATCCAAAATGAAATCAATAATTAAAAAATAATAAAATTCAACCCTTACTAACTAGTGACAATACCATAATCATTGCGTACTACGCCTGCAAATACTGCTGACTGCGATAATTCCAATAACCCGATATTAGGGGCTTAACTCGTGATTTGTGATAATTCATGCGTGAAATCCGATTCTCTTCAATTGGATGATATCACTAGTATGTCAGTTTACGTCTTCTGGTTTTCCTTGAGTACGACTAATAATCACATCTTGAAATCAAGGAAATCTTATAAATTCGAACATTCATCATCGTCTCCGACATAATTCCGATTGCCTATCGATCTTTAATTATACCTGGATGGACGATAAAAGATAATTCAATAATAAAGGTTACAAATCGGCACTTGTAATCAATTAGAGAGGACAGAACACACCTAAGGTGATTTTTTACTTTCTCTCCGTATTAGGAACCACTGTGGGAATTAAAGGTGCTCGTTTTGGTTGTTATTTGCCACCTGTAACATGAGACCTACTGGATCTTTGTTTTATTTCTCATATTTGTGACTTTAGCTTAAGCCGTATTTTCAAATTTTAGAGTAAAACAGTGCTTGAACTTCGAAATACTTGGATTTAAAAAAATCAAAGCCTTTAAATGAAACCTTATGCCAGTATTTTCTGGATTAGTTAGAATTCCTAATATGTATCATCAAGCTTAATATCTTTAATTTGAAAACCACAGAGGATTTTCTTTAGTCCTTTGTGCGTCATTAGAATATGCCCAAATAACTTTTCCAATGAAATATCTAAAGCTAAAATTGGCTAAATGTACGGCATGATAGTTTTGGCAATCGCGATGAATGCAAAAACAATTATAAACTACATCCTATACTCACTTCGAACAAATGGCGCCCTGCAAAATTCGATAAATCATCTATAAATCATCAGTAATACCGGATAACATTATTAGAGGATCTAATCAAATCTGATAGTGGGGAATGTCTGCAACGGGTTAAAACCTGCACTGCAATTTTAATTTTGCCATCACGCATTTTCCCTAATTTTTATACGTTTCTACGAATGTTGCATAAACAAAATAATTAAAAAGGGAAATACACTGTTAAAAACTAAATCAAAGCGGTTTCAATATCATAAAACAAAAACCTGTAAACGATTTACTAATCGAATACATAATCTTCAGTTTAATATTCGAGCCGATTGTTTTTTAAATACAGTAATAAAACAGGTAAACGTTTATAAACATTAGATTAACTGTGCTCATAAAATCACGTTTCATTTGAATGAAGTGCTGATTTAAAACCCGCCAACGTTTTTAAATAACTCATTAAAATTGTTACAACGAAGTATTTAATTCGCTCATGGTTAAATAACATGCTGGAATTTATAACGTTGGTAATTAAAATTACACGAAACAACCGAAAATGCTGAAAAACCGGGGTATGAAAAATACAGGAAAACATCTGAAAATTTCCACATAATTAACTCGACTACAAAACTTAAAACAAATTTTCCTTGTAAATATTGAACAACCATCTGAAAAATCAGGAAAAATCAAAGATGGAAAAACGAGGACTTTCAGCCCTAAAATGTCAGTTAAGTAATATCAGTATAAATTAATGTGACGTAACGTAAGAGAACGGTTTTCGTCCTGCTTGTCAACGTAACTCTAAAATAACACCAATATTTAGTTAGTTCAACCGTAAAGTATAAATTTTCCTTATAATTACAAATCCTACTCTGGACGTGGTGGTTGATTTTATATTCAAATAAGTGTTTACATTTTGACCAACGTTACTATGACTATGCAAGCAATTCGTTAGGTATGATAATTCTATCCTAATACCAGAGCTGTCGCCCGTATTAATAGGTACACTAAAATGTGCAGATTTTTAAAATTTTGTTTTTATTTAAATATCTGGTTATATATAGAAAGACAAAGTTTTTAACAAATCGTCAAAGATAAACCTTTGAAATGTCGAATAATTGATGGCAAATACAATCAAAATACGACGATTATGAAAGAAATTCTAGGACAAACAATACCTATTATGATCAGCAGTATTCTTGAAAAAACGAAGAAAAGGGGAAAAATGAGGCTATAAAAACAGAAGAACAAAAGGGAGAACCCACGCTGTTAGACAATCAAAAAAAGAGGAGGGAACGGTGGTAAAAATAATCGAAAATAGAAAGAAAAAGCTGTGATACAGAAAGGACAAACATGAAAATAAGAAGAAACTGAAGAATATTGGTAAGGGCTAGGTCTAAAAAAATCAAAAAAATTATATGTAATACAAGAACATCCAAATTAAAATATTTAACACAACAAGGGCAAGGGACTGAAAAACCTTAAAGAAAGGAATAACATCAAAGAAAATAATGAAGATAACTTGTTGAAGGTTTAACGAAGAAAGCACAAAATGATGGGAAACCAAGCTCATTGTCTAGTTTTGTTGATACGTTTTCGTGTTGCATTTAAATGAAGATACAATAGCAATGAAGATAATGAAGATAAGAAAAACAACTAAAATGCCCATTTTAATTCACCAAGTCTGATAATTAACAGCATTAGTGGTATTGATTTTTTCTTCTTCTTCTGGAAGATGGATTAACTTTTCAGAAATGAAGAAGGGGAGACATTAAGGCCTAGTGAAGAAAATACGAACGCAAAATAGGAAAAAAAAGGTTGCAGAGGAATCCCACGATCTTTATCTGCTTTCAATATACTCTGCAAAAATTCAATTATCTAAGTAGAAAAATATTATTTTTTTGGTGTTGGTGTTGATATATTTTTTTGCCGCAAGGAACAATTCTGTCAGAAATGAGGAAGATAAAGCATTAACAAAGAAACCAAAAATAAGTAAACGCTAAGGAGGAATCCCAGGATCTTTAGCTGCTTTAGCTTCGTGTTTTGATTACATTTGATTTCTTCCTTTTGTTGGAAGCCACCTCTTACACAAATGAGGAATATAGGGCATTAACTTAATGAAAAAAGCACGAGTTGAAGAAATTAAATATAAATAAGTAAAAACGCTTATACAACCCAGGATTTTTATCTGTGCTTAATTCTTCTCGGTGTTCTTGTTATAGATATGCATTTGATTGTTTCTTTTCTTGGGAGAAACATCTTTCACAGATGTGAGGAAGATAGGGCATTAATTTAATAAAAATCACGATTTGAAGAAACTCAAATGAGTAAAATCTACATGGAAACCCAGAATTTTTATCTGCTTTTAATAGTCTTGGTGTTCATATTACATGCATTTGATTTCTTCTTTTGCTGGGAATCACCTCTTACAGAAGTGTGGAAGATAGGGCGTTAACTTAATGAAAAAAACACGAATTGAAGAAACTCAAAATAATTAAAAACGCAAAAAAACAGAATTTTTATATGCTTTGATAGTTTTTATGTTTTTATTCCGTGCATTTGCTACCTTCCTTTGCTGGTTACTAGGAGGAACACCTCTCACAGAAATGAGGAACATAGGGCATAAATTTAATGAAAAGCACGAGTTGAAGAAACTCAAAATAAGTAAAAACTTCATGGAAACCCAGGCTTTTTATTTGCATCGGTAATCTTGATGTTCTTATTAAGTACTTTGTTTTTTCTTCTTTAGCTGGGAGAAATAACTTTGGCGGAAGTGAGAAAGATAAGGCATTAATGACCAAAAGTAAGATTTTGCGAAGAAGATACGAAATGCAGCCAATTAAAGTAGAACAAACAACTGCAGAAACTCAAGCTGAGACCTACGATTGTATTATGTTGTGTCTGTTCTTTGCTAGAAAAACTACAAAGAAGTAAGGAAGACAATGCCTTAAGGGCATTACGAAGATGGCATGAAATGAAGACGGGCAAAACATACCGCCTAAACAATTAGGAAGCTTTAGCTGCTTTTATTGAATCTGAGTTGGGGTCGTATTTGATTTTTTCTTTTTACTGGAAGAACCAACTCTGGCAAGAAGAAAGCCAGAAGAGGAATAACTGACTTGATGAAGGAGATACCAAAGGTACGAAAAGATGAAAACCAGGGTAGATACTGCAAGCTAATCTTACGTTGGTCTTCTCATGCCCTAAACGGAATGGCACTGAAAAGAAAATAATGTTTTCATGGTTTAATAAAAGCAATAAAGGCACTTGAATCGAGATTTGTTTATTACATTTGCTTCTGCACTCATCTAAAACAACCTTTACTGTATCTGCCATTTTGTTTACATCAGAAATTTTTGCATTCCCATGACAAAAGAACTAATCACTATTTCAAGCAAGGTTATCAGTGCAAACACGTGATATTTAACGAACAAAACCAATCATGGAACAAATTCCCTCAAAAATCTTAACCTTGATCTTTTGAGTGCAGGTTGTCTTCTGGGGTGAAATAATGAACTTGACCCTTGATGCATTACCATAACAGCAGCTACCCCAAATAACAAAACTTCGTAAGTATGCAGAAAAACAAAAATAAACCTAAGTCATAAGTCGAAATTAAATTAAGATACAAATGCATGCATAATTGTTATGGAAAGTAAGTGACACGACCTTTCAGACAATGCCCGAGCAAGTTAAAAAACGGAAAAGCGATCAGTATCTCTTTTCGAAATTATTTTTAGGATGTTTAAAGGATTGAATGTTGTATTTTTAAGTAAAAGAGACAGGAATTAGACTTTTGCCAAGATGAAACCTTCAAGATTTGAAAATTCGAATGAGAAAGGGTTTTGTGGACTAAATAAATATTGTAAGTCGTTAAAATAAGTGAAAATTCCTGTTAAAAAAATACACTCACACGTACACAGCATTACATTCACAGTTAACCCGGCTAGATGTAATAACGGAGTGTTTTGATAGCATTGAATAACTGGCTGTATATAATTTAAATTGAAACCTTATCTTTGGGTTTTGACCTTTGGCTGGAAAGGGTTCGTTAATCTAGTTTATCCGTGTATTTCGTTGCTATGTAAAACGAACCAAGACCAAAATAGTATACTGGTTAAACAACTGCTTGGGTTTAATAAACATACGGTAGATTTTATCGAAAAAAAAATTTAAACACGATAAATTCGATTAAATAACAAACAAGCGAGCTACTGAAAGGTAAAAGGTGAAAAGTCTGGGTTAATATGTTAATTTAATAAATGAACTCGCAAATTTCATTTTTAAAAGGTTAATGGGCAATTTATCTTTATGTATTGATGAATTATTTATAAATATTGACTTTAATTGAAGATTATTTGCAAATTAAATATTCGGCGGAATTTTGTATTAATTATTATGAGACTTACTTTACTTAGTTTGCACAATTTCCTTGCAGCTTTCATTCGATACATTTTTATTAAAATTCAAAAACCAGAAAGGTCAAAAATGCAGCTGAAAGATTGGTTTTAAGGTCGAAATTTGCAAAACTACTTCCATAAAGTAAACAAAAACAAAAATAGTTGTTAACTCCAAGAATTGTTAAAAAAATAACGCAATATATTCAAATTTATGGTTTGTAAATTTCAAGCTACCTTTCATATTTAAAGTAACATTTTTATGGCGGTTGTTTTAGTTAAAATTAAAATATTCTTTAACTAACAAGCAGTTGAATTACATATTTCCTTGAATGACCTGAAATAACCCAAAATTGTCGTTGCTGACATTAGCCTTGTATGGAGATAAGTGGAATGTCGAAATGTTTGTTGGCTTGTATTTTGTTAAATGGCATTTTGAGGAAATACGAATGCAGTAGCGTCCACTATAGAAATTCTCGAAAATTGCTATGATCAGGGTCCAATTTGGGTATGTGTTTTGAGTTCTGATAAATTTAAGATAATATTCGGTTTCAATTTTGATTTGAGCCACGTTTGGCCACCTTTTTCAGTTAGGTAAGTTTGAAGCTTATTTTTATAAAAATAATTTAGTTAACAAGAATTTTAATTATGTGTGTTATCTCCTGCTTCAGTGTCAGAATAGTAAATGTGTGACTTGTAAATCTGAACAAGAACAGAAAGTAATCTTCAAGAAACATTCTGTTATAGTTATTAACACAAAGAAACGTACTTCATGTTAAGCTCACGTTTGCCTGAATTTACTTCCACGTTATTAATTATTTACTCAATGAGCGGATTATGTTAGGGAAAGAAGTCCATTATTACCTGGCAGTTTTAAGACCTGCGTGTTATTTACAGTTGTGAAATATGGCGTAGTGTCTTTAAATATAATGTCCTGACCGACGTTTTTATAATCGTACATCAATATTTTTTATTTTCTGCACCATTAATTAATTTCAAGAATCAGCAAGCAAATACAAAGGTAAGAAGTAACTGACAAATATTTGGTTTATTATTAACACAATTCAAACATCAATAAGTCAAAAAGGGGTGCTGCGTAGAAAAAATGGCCGAACCGCACTATTCGATCAAATATCAGTGTTGCCACCCTTGTCGTAGATCAGAACGACATAACATGACAATCGAAAGAAGTGGCTAAAAACGAATACCTTAGAACTAATTAACAACAATGCATAAGCAGATCAAAAAGAAAAATGGAAATAAACAAAACTCGGCGAGCTCCTCGAATTCGTTTACGAAAAAAATGTTTCAGTATGAAACAACGACGAATTTCTGTGAATGCTTTATCTTCGATCTAACGACTAAGCTAAGGTACAGTACAGATACACGCGTTGAACTTAAGAGAATGTTAGCATCTTCCCTTCGACGTTATTTTAGAAATTCTCGTTTCGCCGGAATATCATTTATAATGTCGGAGGATTTAAATGGGTCTGTTTAACAAGACGTATTTACAGCAACAGTAGTCAATCATACGTGTTGTAATTGTAATTCAACACGAACTCGAGTTAAGAATACACCGAGAGAATCGTTTATAAAAAGGGTATGACATAATAATTCATTAGAAAATGGTATAAAGAGTAATAAAAACAAAGAGGGCGGTTTTATAAAAACGATTTATGCGTGAAGTAGTTTCTTTACAAAAGAAACTAAGGTATTACGTACTGCTATGTATTTTAACAGCGTGAGCATCACTTTGTGTTATGTGAACCCGGTGGGCAGGTTAGGTTACGAAAGGTCGTGACTCGAATGCTCACGCCAAGCACTTAGGGTATGCCCGCGGCTGCAATCTGCGCCTGTTGTCTATGCCTTCGAAGACTTGCTCGGAGCATTGCCTGTTAGTTTCAACCAACATCTAACCAAATGAGATACCGTTCTGTTAGAACGTTTCAAGGTATTAACAATCACAATGTAGATGACCTTTCTGACCGGCAAACAAGTATCCATCACGTTATTATTATTGAAATTTAAAACTAGCTGTCGGGATGCTACCACGCTACTTCCTCCCCATTTTTTTGACAAGCATCACACACTCAAAAAATATTCTCTTTGAATTAATTACATCGCTGTTTTGAAATCGCTTTAATGGCGACTCCGCTTGAATTATCTTTGTGCTAAAAATACTGTTAACATCCTTTTATTTAGGTAATTCCCAAAACATCGATTTATGTACGTTAGTAATCGTTTATAGCCAGTATTTATTCCCTTTCACATTTGTACAAGTACAAATTTTACAACCCATCCATGGAACTTAAGGTTGCGCAACAGTGTAAGTAATACGAAAAGATGATCTTTCTTCCTCATTCAAAAGTTTACTGTGTTATCAACAAAATTACCTTAAAGACATAAAAAAATCCAGGTTTGAAACTTCAAATAAAATAGAAGGCAACCAGTATCCCTAGTGATCCATTTACTACGTACATTGGTGTATTTCTTCTTTATGATTTAACTACTTTTAAAGCAGATTAAAGCAATTAAACGCAAAGCAGTGGGACAGAGAGATAACGAGGAATACAAAAACCATGGTGCAAAGTATAATGACCTACGGAGCAGAGAAATGGAATATTGGAGTAGGAGCTGCAGACTCACTAGAAGGACAAGAATCGCAAACAATGAAATAAGAAGGAGAATGCAAGTCGAGCTAGATATCATACATTAAAGAAAAGAGACTGCGGTCGACAGGACAAGATGGATAAACATGATACCCGACTGGAACCCACTGGGACGACGAAAAAGATGGCGACCCAGGAGATCCTGTATAAACGAGGTAGTTAAAGCGATGGAAAGAAGAAGTCTACAAGATGGAGGAATGGAGAGCCTTGCTAAGAAAAGAAAGACAGCGGCAGCTGTAGACATCCTTATTTATACATATTAAAAGTTAGTTGCTGGCATTATCATCAACTTTGAGCTTCTGGAAGATGTTTTTGCAACCAACAAATTAGGGTCTCTCCAGATTGAGAGTCATATGTTCTGGGTTCTATGTCAGTCAACTCTTGTTGGAATTTGGTTTTCAGAGATTCAAGCCAACTTTGTCAAGGTTTTTTCACAGAAAATTGCAACCTCAAACACTTCAACGACCCCAACAATTATTTAGCACCAAAGAAATCGTTTCCAGATAGATTAAACAAGGCACATATTTCATCTGTAGTTAAACGTTAAACACCTCAATGACTCCTATAATGATTTGGCACCCTACAAATCGTTTCCAGATAGATTATAACGGCGTATTTTCCAATGTCCTATCTCAACTTTACTGTAGTACTTTGGCGAAGAGAATATCTTCAGGAACTAACTACAGCTTTACCAAAGAAGTACTTCCACTAGAATGGAAATTTAGTTAACTTTTCAGAAGTTAACAATAACCTAGACTGATTTAATCCACCTCAGTATAACCTAATTTAACGTCGCCTTAACAGGGATTCATTCTATTCAGAAAGAGGCACAAAAACGACAGCAGTGCAACAAAGAAAACCTTCTGATTGAACAGCAGGAAGATAAAGTTATGGGAAAACTAAATCCTGAAGAAAACCATCCAAGAATTAAGCAACAATTTGAAAAGGAACACGGGAGGACCAGCAAGGCTTAGATCTCAGAAGAGTTACAGAAGTGGAGCAAGCCTCAGCGAACAGCAAACCTTTAACGATCTGAAGTCTGAAGATGTTGGCTAAGCAGGCTTCTCCTGTAGTTGATTTTGTTCAAAGGGTTGGTAAACTCCAAACCTCAATATAGTTGCGTTATCTTTTTTTAATAATGAACAAAGAGAAACAAATAAAGCCCCTTCTTTTTAGGAAATATTGATTGAACCGTCTGTTTGTGTTGATCACAATGTCAAAAACGTAGTAATTTTGTCCTTACCGATTTAAAGACTGCTAATGGGTGGCTATAACTAACACTCTAGCAAGCAAAATGAGTTAATTATAGGTTAAAAACCACCACTCATCGTGTCGTCATATTTCAACGACGATCAGTACTTAATCGTGGTATTTTACTGATTGAACCAACAGTTTGGTTAAAGCTGGTAATTTATTATTTCAATTAAAAAACCTTGAAGGGTTTCTACATGAAAAGATTTAATTGCGCTAAATATAACTTCTATGTGTGGTTATCGGCGGAACCACCGAACACCTTTACCCTCCATATTTTAGGAAAGCCAGTTAAAGAGTTATTATAAACGCACGCACAATAAAATAAGCCCGTTGTCTTTTCTATTTTTGTTTGACCGCAATCAGTTTAAATGACAAACATCTGTATATTCCGTATTCATTCATGGAACTGAAGTAGATATAAATACCTAACAAAAAGCCGAGGTAATAATAAAACCAGACCTTTTCAATTACGGGTAACACGCGATTTTTCAAAACATCTGCACATCAATTGTTTTCGTAGTTTTCGTTCTTTTAATAAATCTCTATGAATAATTAAGTTCCGGTATGTATGCGTGGACATAATTATATATACCAGCGAATACGCTGCCTAAAGGAAACGCTTGGTCAACAGGTCAAAGTTGAAGCAGGTGTGTGCGGCGATTATACCACTCAACCGTACAAATGAAGGCGTTCAGTTTAGATTTTAACTGTTTATTTCAATTTATTATATATTTTCGTTTATTGTTCCATTGTAGTTTATTTATTTAGTTTGTTATCTTTGTTTTCGTCGATACAACCACAACACAGTAATAACGTGAAGAAAATGTATAGTAATTCATCTTAGTGTTTGATGTTTCTAATAAATTAAAGATGTCGATGACCAAAACAGTGTGAAAGTGAAGAGAAATTAACGACTAAGAATAAGAAAAAAAAAAACATATAGAAAACCACAAAGTAAGCAGTTATTTATGTTTTCTTTAACCAAATTAGCGATGACAATAGTGAAAATGGTGATGTCAACAGCCTGGAAACGAAGAAAAAGTAAAAATAAACAAGTAACACAGTGCAAGAAAGAAGAATAAAAAATCGACAAAAAGAAGAAACAACTAATGGTATAAAAATGTAAGCAACAGTAGAAGAAAATTGGCAAGAGTTAAGACAACTCCCAAAAGAATTCGAAAAAAGTAAAGAATAAAAAAATAGGAAATTACACGAAAATTAACTAACCAAAGGTGGATTTAAGAAGCAGCAAAAAAATTGAATTAGAGAAGAATAGGAAAAGGAAAGAAAAAGAAATAGTAAATGAAGAGAAAGAAGAAGCATTACAACTAGAACTAGAAAACATAGGAAAAACAAAACTGCGAAGCAAGGATACAGAACAAGAATCTTGTTCTGTGGCAAGGACTGCAATATAAAGTACAAAAGAAGGATAAACAACAACGTAAAGGAAAATGAGAAGAAATAGCCGAAAAACTAGCAGAAATGGAGAACAATAGAGATGAATTGTACTAAACTTAAAAACAAGAAAAATAAGGAAAAGAAGAAATAACACCTAACAGTAAGTGAAGAAACTGAAGAAACAACAAAATGCAATAATTTTTTCTGCAGATTTATTAGTTTTTGAAGCATCAAAAAAGACTTCTTCATTAGTTTAGTAATAAATGAAACAATGAAAAACGAAAAGGTGATGTTCACAGGGAAGTGCCAGTAAAATTTACTACTTCCCGTGTTCTTTATGTTATATGAAAGCGTGACAACTGTAAGATATAAAATGTTACAATACCATAACCTGTTGCTATATGTAAATCGTCAATGGCGACATGATGATTAATTAATATGATGATTAGACAATGATACATCAATATGTTAATATATTCTCATTACAATGAACACCATTCAAAAGATTATAATGAAATAAAGGTTATTTGATTGGCGAGAATTTTTTTGGTTTATTGAGCTTTATTAGCGTCGTTTGGGGTTTTTAATTCTAAAGGACACCAACCCGAAGCATATCTGTTAAGGCCGTGGTTAAGGCCTAAAATTTTCTGAATATCTGAAGATACTTCAGGATTTGTCCACGTCATCATGTGTTTCTCCTGATAAATACCTTTCAAGGACATTGGTGCTCTTAAATAGTTTAGGTATTTTCCAAATACCTCATCTTTGCTTCCTAAATATGCACTAAATTAAAATTTAGCCTGTTCCTATAGTTACAGTCTTAAAAAGGTTCGAAACTTGTTGGAAATCCTAAAATTTTCCGAAGTGATTTTAGGTATTTCCTTGACAAAATCGAATTAAAGGGGTTGTGTTTTGTTGACGTTTCCGAATTAACAATCACCAAAAAAACAAAATTTTCGAAACCATCACCTTGCTAATAAACTTTCGAGGCGTGCTTTGTATCATTTACTTAAAAACAGTTTAACCAAATACACTATCGTATGGTTATCTTAAATTTTCGTTGGCTTATAAATATTTTGAGATCATCCCTTCCTAAGTAAAATTTTCTAAACAGTGCTATTTCAGGAGTTTTATCTAAAGTATTCTAAATATCGCTTTAAATTGGTTTCGAAATTGTTTTTTAGTAATTTATTTCATAAATTTCTGGATTCTAACAGGTCACAATAGTATAAAACTAAAATCGTTAGCCTGTTTGGCTAACTCAACCCTTTACTGTTAAGTCAAGCACATTTATGAAAGGTGTTTTATCAGCTTTTGAAAGGACGCGATGGTCCCAGTTCCGGTAGATATCGTATGGAAGATACAATGGGTGACTATTAGGTGGAGTGGTCGAGCTGCAGCGGCTGCACACGTCGCCACTGCTAAACAATGGTCATATCTACCGCAATGTATCATTTATTCTATCTTTGTTGGGTTAAACAATAGCAGTATTGTATCCAAGAAATCTCAAGTTTGGGTTCTCTTCTCTGATAGCTGGACGTTACATTTTGTATTATTTCAAGTATGTAATTTTTATCGACATCATTTGTCACTAGCAGGGATTGAAAGATACATAGGTATTACCAAAAACTATGATAAATTCTTTTTATCAGTACGAGTTCAGAGTTCAGGGATATCGCTGATAAAATTGACAAGACAGTCTGTTCGACTTTCGCTAAACGGATGTATCGAATTAAAAGAATTTTTAAAGTGCTACGTAATTATCGCAATTTTCAGGTTTCAGATTTAGAAGAATTTATTTAGTTATCCTCTCCTTTTTGTTTGTATTTTTTGTACAATGAACTGTAATCTTTCACGGTTTTATGCAATGTAAAACTGTAAAAAAAAACAGGTTTAAACTTACCTGTCGTGAATAACACGATGGCTTTGAGGCAGGAGTATTCCGCAGAATCTACATGCAGGGCTTTCAGCTTTTCCACTTGTTCCTGAAATAATGTCCACTATAAATTTTACGTTGGTTTACGATTGTTATCTACATGTTTTTGTAAAATGTCGCAACTGTTAACAAATAAGTAAAATTCACGAGACGGAATTATTTTGTTCCAGATTAAAATAAGTTATTTTAAAATGATTATCTAAACGTCGATAAAAATATTTCGAAATCCGTTACTAATTGATCGAAGTTTCAACATTTTATTATTTAAAAAAACATGGGGTTTTGCATTTACTGATAAAAATACACGCGTGGTCTTAATTGCTTTATGCAAGGACATTTGGTAAGTTTTTGAACTAAAGAATTTGTTCCATAAACAAATTCATCATCCCCAAAACGAAATTTATACGTAACCACCGCAACTAAATTAATAATAAAGTGGCGTAGCTTTGGGGAAAACATACCTGGAATATCCTGATGTGGTCCATGAACTGCACTACACGATCTGCACACATAGGGGAAGCGTGAAGTCCAGCAGCCGCTATTAAAGGGGCGACGTGTAATGGCATCGAACATTGGCTAGCATTCAGTACGAATAATTCTGACCAGACTAATCTCAACAGTGCCACCTGAAAATCAAAAAGAATTTGCTTTAATGGGGGTTGGAATGGCTATGGAAGATAAAACCACATTAGACTTAGCTTGAGCCTGATTATAAAAGGCAACTCGGGGGATTAAATCATACACTTAGCTCCCGAAGGTAAAGAAAATTTTGCTGTTGCGACAAGGGATTTATCATTTTCAGGCCAAATTGTGTTGGGAAAAACCTATTTGGTTATCTGATTCACACTTTTCTTTGCTTCCTTCTATTTCTGAAGCTGCCAAAACGTCCAAAAATTCAATTTGGAACAAGAACGAAGTTCGTTCAAGGTCGGTAGAATTTAAATCATAAAAAAACAAATAATTACCTGATCAGTTACTTGGAGATCTGGAAAAAAAGGTATATTCCTCGCCCACTCAACGGCAGAAAAGAGCAGACGTGCAGCTAATTCACAAATATTGTCAATGCCCATAATATTATTAGCTTGAATACACTGGCCATAACGACTCGTAGGATAAGGTTCTGCCCGTAAAAGTAATGAAATATAACTGCTGAGGTACGAATGGTTACTTAATGATGTCGTTACTGAGTCTGCTGAATTTAGAAATTGGTTTGATAGACCCGGGAGTGAAGGTTGTGAAGGTGGCACTCTCCCTCTTTGGACGGCTGTAACAAAATAAAAATTATATTAAATATTTTGATTGACTTCGATTTGAAGCATTTCTAAAACAGGTACACGGTTCGGGATAATCTTCTTTAAAAGTTTGTTTCTTTATATGGGGAAAACCTAATGTGCATGGTTAATAAGTTTGAAAATCCCCACGGAAAGCACCAAGGAAGTTTCGGCAAAGCTAGCAACATAAAGTAAACGGATGAAGGAAAAACAATAAAAGTTTAACGAGGACAAAGTGCAGAAATGTCAGGGAAAAAGCAAGCAGGGAAAAGTGCAAAAAGGAAGAAAGGTAAAAGTGAAAGAAGGCAAAGTTAAGAAGTGCAAAGGGGCATAAGAGAAGAAAGACAGACCGGGAAAATGGTCAAAAGGAAGCCAAGCAAGAAGCGGGGCAAAAAGGAAGACAAGGAAGAGCGAAGACAAGGAAAAGCGCAGGCAAGGCAAAGCCAAGACAAGGAAAAGCAAAGAAAAGGAAGACAAGCAAAAAAAGGAAACAAGGAAAAGGAAGACGAATGCAAAGGAACAAATACAAGAACGAAGAGTAAGGCAAAACAATGGAAAGACAAAAGGAAGAACTAGAAAATAAAGAAAAGATGCAGAAAGAAAAAGCGGAGTTTGTCCAAAAGGATGTTTGGTACCTGTTTTAGAAATACCTTGAGCTTCTTAATTTAAAAAAGAAAACAAACAGAATGAATTTCTGGAACTAAACAAAATTAAAAATGCATTTACATCTATACAGCATGCGATCGACTCGAAGCTCAACTGTTTATAACCAATTTTAATGTTTTCGATTTTAACATTCAAACAAAAATAAAAATCTTTTCTACTAAAACTAAAACGTAGTTGCAGAATATCTCGATAATTAAAATTCTAAATACAGTCCTCTTAAAATTACATGACATAAGGAGATGGTAATAATTTCCACGTTTATGAATTATAATCATGGGTTTTGTTGACTATATTTTGCTCGTCGTTGTAAAAACATTACTGGCGATAAATCAGCTTAGATGTGAAAATGTGACAGGCTGTAAATTTATTTATTTTTTTACTATGTCACGTATGTAGATGAAAAGAATGAATAATTTGAAAAACGCGGCACTAAATTAGAAATTGAAGAAAAGAATTAGGATGTAATAAAATACTTTAAAAGTAAATTAATACTGAGAGCTAAAAGTCGAAAACTTTCGAGTTAACCCCAATTGTTTAAAGAAGAGTAAATTTTAGATAATTATATTTAGCAGCCTACAAGAAGATGTAACTTTAAGTGGAAATTTTCTGCTGATTCTGGTTGGATCCTAAAATCCAAATCACACGGGATAAAGCAATATCAAATCTAAAGGGCGGAAATTTAAATTGATGAATTTGAAGACACATTTATGAAGAACGAAGTTTCAGAAGCTTAAAAAAATGAAAAATGGTTCCTTAAAGAGAGGAAACAGAATTTTTCATGTTTGTGTTTATATATTATAAAGATTTATTCCTTTGGGGAAATAGTTACTTCAACATATTTTAATTTTATAGTTTAATTAAATCGATTTATTAAATCTCGAAGATCTTTTTGTTTTGAGCATGGTTATCGGGGCTTTTAGTTCTTATCTTAATTGCCATTACTATTCATATACAATTAAGTAAAAATTCTGATAAATAAGTGAAAAAATTAATAATCACCAAAAATTTCGAGAAAAGATTAAATTTCCGGGAAAAAATAAAAAGAAACTAAGATTAAAAACGCATTACAATAATTGTCACATAAAATTCGAGATAATTATTTTTGACTTATGAACTCCTTCAAAATATTCTTTTGAGTAAAAATAACGACCATTTTAGCAAGAATATGACAAATCTAATTTATGCCGGGGCATTAAAAAGGACACATTTAAAAGTTATAACTTTTAAAATTTAAATTTAAACCATTTGTCAAAATGCAACCTCTCCAATTTATTTTAACCTATTTTTCTTCCATTTCAGAAATTAATTACACGTTCGTTTGGGTAAAATTTGAAACAGGTATGTTCAACAGTTTACCTGCTTTTAGGTTCTGATTCGGTTTCAAAATTCTGTTTAATATATATCTCGTTACTCGTTATAAATAGAAACAAATTTCATTTTCAGTTGATCTTAACGGTTATAAATAAAAATTGGGTCAAAGTAAAACAGGATGGTCCCCCGAATTGTATTCGAGAATATAAGAACTAAAAGGAAGTCGAACTACACTTTCGTATAACCTACTAACGACATTTTTAACTTTCGCATTTTATACTTTTTTTGTTGTTGTTGTTGTAGAGGTCGAAATCTGTGTGATATATACCTCTTTATTTAAATCTGCATGAGGCTGTAAATAAAAGTGACCTCTCAAATTTAATCGAAACACGTAAACCGTTTAGGATCATATTCGTGTCATAACAAAAAGCGTGGACAACGCTTAATACGTTTAAACGCGGACGTTATTTTAGCCAACTTTCGCCTGTATATTTAATTCCGAGACGAATTTAGCATAAGAATCACTATTGTTTGCACCTGGGACGTGTTAAATACGAATTTCAGGCTTAAACGCGCTTACTACTGATGCGAAAATAGTCCCTAATATAACCTGAAGTATGTCAAAACATAAAACTGCATTCCTTCGCTGTAAGCATTTATACTTTGCAGTAAGAACCTGTTTTACGATTTGATGTCATCTGTTATTTTCTGCAAATTAACTTTGAAATAGCAGTAAAACACAAATATTTAAATTGTTTTAAACCTTAGTAAGTACCAATCTTCATTTACCACAATTATTTAGTATGTATGACCTTATGTTACGCACGCACGTGTTTTAATAAATATTTTAAACTCACTTTTACTTAATTTTACATCACGAACTCTTATATGTCACATATAATTAAATAAAACGAACTTAATATTCAAAAAATCACCTTCGCACGCACTTTCATTTGCAAAATAGTACCCAAATTTAACACCGGAATTTTTGGATTTTGTCCCAAAACAATATGTTTGTAACAATGTGTAAAAAATATTCAACAGGTGAAATAACCTAAACTAAATTGTCAGACGTCATTTAAAAAACAATAAACGGATGTTTACGAACTGGAATCGATGTCGTTCAGAAGCAATCACTATCTGTTTTACATATCAATAACAAGAAATTTTGTGAGTGGATTACTAAATAACGTGTTTAGATCCTACAAAAATTAGAATTGCAGAACAGATGGGAAGACTATACCGAATGCAAAAAAATCTAAATATAGACTATGTAACTGCAACTTCGGTGAAGTTCCTAAGAGGAACGAAAAGTAAACGAAAGTAAGCCAAAAACAATAAAAAATTTATTAAATGATTTATTTAGACCCATCTTTGGCTTGTGAAATTTCTTCTTTAGCTGTTTTTTCTTTTCGCCATTAAATTTAGCTGCTTAAAAATAGCTATAAATATGGAAAAGCAGTGAAAGTTTGTAACTTTACAAAATGGAAAAGAAGCTTAACGAAAAGGCACCTCCTTCTGAAGCACAAGTAAAAAGGTTAGGCTCGTTTTCATATTTGAGATTTTGTGCACCACCATCATTGAAGTTTTTCTTATTTGCCTGTACTTCATTGAATATTACATTAATACCTAATTTAAGGGCATTATTTTGGCTTTTACTTGACTAACCTTTACCCCACTTCTTATTTAAACATTTTTGAGGAGCTTCAAAGCTTGAATCCTTTCTTCTTTTGAGTTATTTGTTGCTATTTTTCAGATATTTGTTCCCAATGATGTTCTAACGTTTTCTGAAGATCACAATAATTGCAGGTTTTCTAGAATCTCCTTTTCCTTCTTCTTTACTACTAATTTGGTCCGGTTTTGTTACAGAAATTTGATGATATGCTTTCCATACTACCTTCTTCTCTTCATCACTTTCTTCTGTCGAAGTACTTATGCAAAGGCATTATTTCGTTTAGGTTTGTCATACAACTCCCTTTGTTTTTGATATTATTAGTAATTTGTGTGAAACTGCAAACTTTCTTCCGTTTTTTGTAGTTATCAGCCGGTCTTCTTTTCTTTCTTCCTTACAACTAATTTTGTCCGATTTTGTTACATAAATTTGCTGATATGCTTTCAATTTTTCAATATCACCTCCATCTCCTCTTCACCACCTTCTTCTGTTGATGTAGGGGAAACTCGGCTAATTCCGTGATAAGTTTTACGGGTTTATTCAAGGCAGTTTTTTTTAGAATTTTGTGTGCTAACATGTTCTCAAAGTAACACTGGTTTAATTTCGCGACAGGTTCCACGCTTTATAACAAAGTGTGCAGTCGTATTTCGTTAGTTTCTATGTTGCTATGCAACGGCGAGCATTATAAGTTCAGGCACGTAGAATATTAATTATTTCTTAACAAAAATAGTAAGTATTTGATACACTCGAGTAGCGCTAATGCTTGTTTATCTGTTGTAAACGTTCTCACTTTGAAATACACGATAAAATCGAAATTATTCTATTTATCACGAAATTATATGACCTTCGCATTAGCACCAAAGTCGGCTTGGCACTTGGCACTACAATAAAATTAAAAATTTCGGAGTTAGAATTCATAGTTTGTCAGATGAAAGGTGTACCTTTTTCAGGACACAAGCCTTTTGATCATTTTGATGTAAGAATGTTACAATGAAAATAGTTCTTAATATCACGAAATTAGCTGAGTTTTCCCTACTTATACAAAGTCATTCGTTCTGTTAGGTTTGCCATGCAACTCCATTTGTTTTTCATGTTGTTAGTCTTTTGTGTGAAACTGCAAACTTTCTTCCTTTTTTATAGTTATCAGCCCGTCTTTTTGTCCTTTTTCATTACGACTAATTTAGTCCGATTTTGTTACAGAAATTTGCTGATATGCTTTCCGTACCGGCTTCATCTCCTCTTCAACATTTTATTCTGTTGATATAATACTTATGCAAAGACATTATTTCGTTTAGGTTCGTTATGTAACTTCATTTGCTTTTTATGTTGTTAGTCAGTTGCGTGAAACGGAAAATTTTCTTCCTTTTTTGTAGTTATCGGCAAGTCCTCTTGCCCTTTTTCCTTACGACTAATTTGGTCCGATTTTGTTACAGAAATTTGCTGATGTGCTTTCTATACCACCTTCATCTCCTCTTCATAAAAAACAAAGACATTCTTTCGTTTAGGTTTCGTATTTATTTATTCAAAAACAATTATTTGGCTTTTTGTAATGACTCCTTGCTCCTCCTTGCTTTGATCTTTTTTAAGCTAGAACTTTTTCATCGTTTTTTTGTTTAAACGTGCCCTGCTTCAGTTTGGACCTCGTTCTGAAAGTTTACAGATTTCATAAAATGGTCGGTGGTTCGTTCAATTGTTTTAACGGGCTTTTATTCTCGTTTTTTTTTTTTTTAATTTGCAGATGTGATTTCTTATTAAATTCGTATTTACCTTTTTCATTGTTTAGATTCATTTGTGCAGATGAACCCCAAGCTGTTTCTTTTCAGATTAATTATGCAAAATTTTGTTGTCTCTCATTTTTTGGTTTTATATTAAGAATCGAAGATTGATATCTTCAAGATTTCAGAACGTACAATATTTCCAAACTGCAATGATTACATATACTTCCAATTTGTTTTTCTTTTCGTTATTTTTTGTTGTTCTTTTTCGTTTAAAGTGCCGAACTTTAAATGTCTAAAAAACACATTTGTGATAGTTGCTGGAACCTTGGTTTTTCCAATTTTCAAAACGTAACATTCCTGATCCTCTGCTGGTGTCACTTTGTAAATATGTATTTTAAATTACCTGAGCACAAAAAACTAAATGCCTAAAAAACTAATAATAATAAGGTTGAATGATGGCCTTTAAAAAATTTCAAAGATCGCTTTATTGACCATTAATTATTAACAAAAAGTTCTTTGAAGCTTGTAATTTCTAATTCACGGTTTATTAATGCTTGGAAAAAATTCCAGCTTCATTATTTTCTAAATTCTTATGTTAAGACTGTACACACAATTAAATGTTGTTATAAAAAATGAGTACAGTAATGTATATGTCATAAAAAAATTGAAAAGTCGAACACCAATCGCGGCCAATCAATGTTAATTCAAACGTCAGAGTTCATATAAATGATCTCAGACAGGCGTAAACCTTGATTAATGGTGTGGTATACCTTCAGAGATGGTATAATGTTATACACAAGAATGATGTTCTATACTCTTGCAGAAAACGAATTCTTGATGCCTGGCTCTTTTTCTTCGAGTTTAGAAAAAAAAGGCGTACTCGTATGTATTTATCGCCTGCATAACATCAAAATTTAGTGAATATTATCGACGATATAAATGAAGTGGGGCTACTTTGTATCTTAAATTTATTACCCCATTTAATTTGGACAAGATATTATAAACGCTGTCAAAGTATCCAAGTTATGGAGCCGGCTTATAAATTGAAATGAAGATTACGTAAGAAACTTAACACTACAATGTAAGACACATTATTGAGGCTCATTTTTATTTATATTACTTATTGCATACCGTTTCTAAAGTTGAGATCGTACTCCTACCAACTTTACACAAAATATACAACATTAACCTGCAACCAATATCTGAAGAAATCTGAAATCCGTAAATGTGAACGTTGTTAATTAATTTCAACTAACATTAAAACGTTTCAACTGCACCAATGTAAATTTAATTAATATTAAAAGGACATCTATTTAAAGTTTCTTTTAAGCCCATTGGCTGCTGAAAACATCCTTCTTAACACACACTTCAATCCACAAAACGTTTCAAAGGTGCTAATTTTAGCACCAATGCAATTCAGAAAAACGTTACAATTTGGGTAATTTAGGAATTTCTCGACTTGAGAATCTACGTATCTCTGAAAGACAATTTATTATTCATTTATGATTCTTGAAATTTTCTAATATTGCATTTATACCATGACGAAACGACCATAAAAGGACCATTTTTAACGGTTTAAATTCCACCAATAAATTGTGATGAAATATTACCAGAGATTATCAGCAGGAGGTGCCAAATTAAGGCAAGATATCTGTAAATAAATATAATGAACATCAAGCTTGCAGGAAATTCAAGACTTGAGAAGTAGCACAAAATACTGCCAAGAATGGCATAAATTAAATGCGGCTTTTTGGATATTAATGGAAACAGTTAGGATATTCAGAAAAGCTGAGATTTCTTCGGTGCATGGGTGTGGTAACGTTTATAAGAATGAAATTAAAGCATCTGGTGGATTTTATAAGAATGAGTTGTTGAAACCTTATGCATATCTGCTACAAGTAATAAGGTGAGCGAATTCTGGCAGGCGGAGAACCTCATCTGTCAAAATTTTACATGGATTACGCAAATTATGAGTGGTAACCATTAAAGTTTTTGGGAGAGAAACAATTTAAAAGTCCTCTCCAAGAACACTAGTTTTCAAATTAAATTTATCAATGGATTTCCTAAACACGTAACGATGTTATCGGTGAAGATTTATCCATCGTAACCGCAGACAAAGAAGGACAGAAAACAATCTAATTGACTAAGAATAAAAAGAAGAATAAGAAAGGAAAAGGATAAATATTCAGAATGAACTCAGACGAATGAAATTACTTTGATGCCAGTTTCAACAAAATTAGCCTTTCTTTTAGAATTTTTTTCGTCGCCTTCTTTAAACATTACAAACAATATTCAATATTCTTAACTGTGGCGATGCAATAATTTTGCTAAACAAGGTTATGAATAAAGCGTCGCTCGCAGGACCTTTCTGAAGATTAAGATATGTAATATTAAAAGGACTTAACAATTGATAAAACTATACCATAAATGAAGATATCTTCTTTAGAAGTATGAACAGCAAGTTTTGGAAAAATGGGAAATGCAATCTTTAATAAAACTGTATGAATAAGAAAAGTGAAGAAGCAAAAGTGGGCGAGAAAAATGACAAGACAGAATGAGAGTTGTAAAGGAAAATGGAAAGAAAGAAGAACATATGGAAGAAGGCAAACTCATGCGAATATAGAAGAAGGTACAACATACTTACATAATTGAAATGAATGAACCACTGCTCTAATCCACCCTCTGCACAAGAAAGGAGATAGAGAGGACTTAAACGACTATAGAAGTATTTCCCTGCTCCCAATAAAATATAAAATTCGCTCAAAGATTAAAAATATAATTAGATAAACAAATAGGAGAACACCAGGGTGGTTCTCGGAAGGGCAGATCATGTATAAAACAAACCCCAACTAACTAACCTATCGAGAGAGGCGAAGAAGACCGACTCGCCGTGTTGCGAGGTTAACGGTTATCAAAGGTGTTAGTATGATAACCAGGACCGTCGGCTTAACGTGCCCTCCGAAGCACGAAGAAGCGTACGACCTTCTAAATTCCGGCGAGGACATCGCCGGTCTCAGGAATGGAAGAAAGACGAAGAAGAACGGTGGAGAAGAACAGATGACAGAGGAAAAATTGATGTAATAGAAGAACAAGACAAAACAAAGAATACATGAACAAGAAAACAGAAGGACAAAGAAATGTGAAAAACAACAGGTGGAAGAGGGAAAACTGGTACCATGTATGAAGCAGGCAAGACATAAATAAGAAGAATCGAAAGCATAGGTGGATGATGTAAAATGACAAGACAGAAGACGAACACGAAAAAGAAGAATGGAAAGAAAGAAATGGATTGAAATAAAGAAGAAAGATGAAGAAGAATTGGTGACAAAGGGACGACTGGTGTAATTAAAGAGCAAAGGAAAGTATATATGAATATGAAAGGTCGAGAAGTTGCTCTGTATTTAGCCACTGTCTTCCAATTCTCAACACCTACACTTTTTATGTCACTCACTACCGCTTATTGCCATTTCTTCCTAGGCCTTCATTTTTTCTTTTTCCCCCTTCTCCTCCTAAGAATATCTTTTGTACCTTTCTCTCCTTTAGCATGCGTATTACGTGGCCTAACCATCTTATTCTTTGGACTCTAATTGCACTAGTTATTTTTGGGTAGCCATACATATTTTCCGTCCGTTGATTTGTTCTACTCCAGTTTCATTCTTAATTCCTCCAAAAAATTTTCTTAAGATTTTTCTTTCCCATATATCGAATTTTTTAACCAATTTTGATTCATTATTCACAGTTCGCATCCATACATTAAGGAAGCGCGTATCACCGTTCCTGAGTTTTGCCTTTGTAGATACTTGTTTTGATTTCAACATTTCATTTAGGTACCCTGCAGCCCTGCTTCCTTTTGTTAGCTGCTTATCAATCTCTGTATTCTCACTGATGTTACTCGTTACTGTTACACCCATGTATTCAAAATGGTATTCTTTCCCTTTTTCTGTTTTTAGTTTGATCACATTTTCCTCTGCTTCCCTGTTCATCATAATTTCCATGTACTTCGATTTACTTTCGTTTATTGCCAGCCCATAATTCTTTGATTTTGCTTCCACTTGCCTGTTTTGCATTTCCTCCTTTGTTCTGGTCATAAACACCACGTCCTCGGCATAAGCAATTACCTACTTGGTGCTTGCTATTATATATAAGACTTTTTGTTTGCACTTTGCTTTCTCTCATTATCGCCTCTAGCACCAAATGATACAACAATGTGAACAGCGGGTCCCCCTGTCTCAGTCCCTTCCCAACATTATAGGCTCTCGACACTTCTCCATCTACTCTTATCTTTCCTATTGTTCCTTCTAGGGTCATATTTACAAGATTTATTATTTTCTTTAGGATGTGTAGCTTTTGCATTGCTAGATATAACTTGTTTCTGACTGCTGAGTCACATGCTTGTCTATAGTCCAGAAATAACATGTGTAACTCTAATTTTGGGCTATACTTTTTTCTGGTACTTGTTTCACTATAAAGACTTGATCTATGGTGGTGGATATAAGGCTGAAGAAAAATATATAGAAGTGAGAATGTAAAGAAAAAGACTAGATGGTAGATGGGTGAAAGAACAAGGCAAGACACACATGAACAAGAAAGGTGAAAATGCCCAAATTGACGATTAAACCTAATGAAACAGAAAAAGAATAGAAAAACTCGAATACAAAACGAAGAAGAAAGGTGAAGATCACATGAAAGAGGAAAAACTGAAGCAAGCAAGCAGATGAAACGTGAACACAACCAAGTATTGCTGGCATCGAACAAAAATAAAAAAAAAAAGATTCAGAATAGGTGGATGCAAAAGGATAAGAAAAATAAAGAGTGTGATGGAACAGGCAAAAAGAAGAAGGTGAAGAAATATTTCTAACAACAGAAAAGCAGGAATAAATTTAAAGGGATGGTTAATTCGTACCCTTTTCCAAATAATTCGTTATTTGGGGTTTTTAAACTAGTTTTTAGCTGAATAATGAGTGAATGAAGAATGTTTTGTGTTTAAAAATAACATATCAAGGCAATTTAAAGGATGGCTTGAAAGGTTGTATAAAACAGTGAGCCAAATGCGATATGACCTTAGATACTGAATTATCACGAACACACGATGTATTTATTTATTTACTTAATTATTGTAATGCAGCTCTAATTAAACCCATTTTTTTGTTTGATGGTCAAAATATAAAATAGTCAAAATTTTATATTTTATTAAATCTTTCATCTTATTACATAAGCTCTCATAAAATTCCTAAATTTACTCTTTTCTAAACTTTTTAATCTGGGTTTATCGTTATTAAAGATCTCCACATAATTTTTCAATATAAGTTATCGTAAGAATGCGATATCTAATTTCAGATTCACCATAAAACACCATTTACAATCACGACGAATAAAGCTTTTCTTCATAAATCGCGAAGCGTTAAAAGTCGGCAATACTTGAAAAAGTTGGTATTCATTAGCAAACGTGGGCGTCCTAACGACATTATAACTTGTTTGTAGTTGGGTTAATACGTCTTTAAATTTTGGAATCTTAACCTATTGGGATAACAATTTACCGTTTGGATTTCAACCTTGGTTTAAATATCCATTAAAATTTATTTTTTGGAGAGAGTCGTTCAAGTAGAGATTCGCATCAGGATAGTTAGTTAATATTTTTTTACGTTTTTACAGAGAGCAAAGTAAACCAAAAAAGTGAATTGTTCAAAGAAAGGGGTTTCAAATTTTTACCAACGTTTGACTAATGTGCATAGCTGTAGCTTTAAATTTCTAACATTTGTTAACGAGCCTTAATGGAAATACAACGGTAGTGCGATGTTTCCGGGAATCAGGTTTAACATGGCCACCTATGATGGGTACAGAATGTACCTTTGGATATATTCAAAGAACTCACTTGAAAACAGTGAGCTAAAACTAAAACTAACCTGAATATTTGCCAAAAATTATTTTGTATTAATGCTGGCGATAAAACTGAACTTTCGGTTAATAACAACACTGGTAGAAGCAGAAATTTTAACTTAACGTGTAGCTTCGTTCCATAGAGTTGGAGATTTGACCTCAGCACCAGCGGAAGACGGCGACCCAAGCGTTGAACGAAGGGCGAACTGTAGAATCTGAATTAAATTTAAGCTACGAATATGAGTGAAAAGGCTTGCTATGGGTTGATTTTTCACCCTGTTTCTGCTTATCTCCTTATAAAAGCTTGTTGAATCTCTCGTGATTTCACTTAGGTACTGAGATTTTCAGTCGTTTTCAGAACCAGAAAGGTTAACTTTGAATATTTTCGACAAAACTTGAACAAATTTGAAATAAAAGGGAATGACATAAAATTTAATTGGGTTTTGCGTGGTATTTCAGAGTCGTTGGTACTTGCTTTGGCAGAAAAACAAATCTGGTTGGTATTTAATAAATACGGTTTATGATTTCTCTAAACGAGCGTGTGCTCGTAAAATGGGCAACTAAGTTGAGAGTAACGTGTGAATAAAAAGAGGAAAGTAACGATCAGTAACCCTATAAGAAAAACGGCATTCGCCGCCTCTGTTCAGGTACACCATTAATTTCAAGTAATAAACAAGGTTATAGTAGTGAATAAAGCTGGTGGCACAGAGGACGTTGTCCTCACAAACACTGTGTTTCTGGTGACAGACCTACAACCAATTATAATAACGTATAAAAAAATGGTTTTCAGGAATAGTAAAGGTATAAAAGTACATCACTAACAAGGCGGACTAATTGTAAATGTAGGTAAAACTTTTATGTTTGTACATGGAATTTGTATTACAATTCTGTACTCTGAAGTTGCTAAGCCGAGTGAGGCTATCGTGGGAAATGACCTTACCTGACCCTGACCTCGAACCAAGACCAAGCATGTAGCAAGAGATGGGGCCACAATCAAATACCGTGAAGAATGGAGAATGAAATTGTTAGTAGTGTGGGTGTCCCTTAAAGTACTGCAGTCTCAGTTTTTAGAAAATCTAGTTTATCCAGGTCAACTCTGACTGGTAAATCGTCACTCAAGAATGTATCTCGTTTGTTAACAGATTTTATTGTCACGATTGTAACTAATAGAAACAAAGTACCCGTATATGTCATGAAGGATTAACCGACGTAATCTTTAATTGATTGAATCTATTTTGAAGAATTTATAAACACATCGATCCGTTCTTGTTTTATAACGAATTATTCGCTCCGATTGATGGACTCAACGTACCTCCATATATCATGAAACGTACCAGCGAAAAAACTTAACCACGGGGCGTTCTGTGTTACCTTTGAACATCGCTATTACACAAAACTTCTGGTAATACGGAACAGGTTTGGCACTCTTCGACTTTGAGAGCTTATTAAATTAGTACTATATTTATAACGGAGAAAGTCTCGTACACACAGAAATTCTTGTGATTTACCGTACTTTATAACTTTCAAACAGTCTTTCAGTTTCTCAAAATTTCGCTCTGATTATATATTTATCGATCCAAAGTTCAGTTGTGAATTCAAACCCTTTTGATTGTATTGTAATTTTGTTCGGTTGTTACTCGGGTGACAGTTGGACAAAGTCAAATAAAGGAGTTCCAAAGACTTCAAATTGAACTTCAAGGACTACAGAGGGCAGCATTTCATTTTTCAAAAGGGTAAACTTACAGCTTTTTATATTGATTGAAATGTACAGATTTATAAATGGTAACAAAATGAAATTCCGCAGCAAATGAAACCATAAACTCTTTAAAGGCAGGAGGGGACGTATAAAGACCAGCTAAGATACTTCACCACTTCATTTCTATTATCAATATTCTTTAAACGTGTAATTTGCACAAATATACTGAATTACGTTAGATTCAATTCCTTAATTAAAAATGCTCTTCAACTAAAAAATTTTTGTAATTTATTATATTATTATTATAACCTTTACCATAACTAAACGCAAACACAGAAAAATTCCTTTTAAACTCATTAAAATCATTTACATTTCTAACAATTATAAAACCTGAAACTCTCAAGTTTTTCAGTTTTTATGGTAACTTTTTTTGTTAAATAATGTAAATGTTCAGAATTCCTAATTATTTTTACTACTTAATTATTTCGTATCTTGTCAAATGTTGCTTATCAGATCGGCTAATTTGGAAGAGTCCTTGTATTCAGATTAGTTCGCCTTATTATGTGCGTTTCTGCAGATTAAATCATAGTTTTATTATGTCAGTTGTTTACATTTCTTCGGGTAAAAATTTAAATCACATTCTGCGGTTTTCTTTGTTGATCTCGTAAGGCAAGATGGATTTTTTTCGTTTTTAATTTCTGTTTGTGATAGACTATTTAATTTAAATTTATATCCGATACAATTAATGTTCAAATTAAGCAAGTCAGTTTAAGGAAATTTCAGAGTAAGCTCAAAACCGATTATTCAGAACTTGAATTCTAATAATTGCCACGTAAACATGCAAATAACATTTCATAATCGTGCAATAAATAATTTATATAATAATTCATTAAATTTCAACGACTATCGGGAACATTTGGCAGTTCTGATAAATTTATTAAGCAAAACAACCGATAATACTTATCTTTCCCGAGTTTTTAACAAAATAAATCTAATGCAAACTCTTTAAAATTATTAAGCTTCAAAACAAGTTTATTACATGTAAAACAAATTTTTAATGGATAATCTCTTTATGCTTACGCTTACTAAACGTTGGAAATCTGTTGATTATTTATTACAACAAAAAGTTAAAAAATATTAAAGCCACCCCTGTAAATTTTTAACAAAAGTTCACAACCCTAGCTAGATAGTAATACAGGGTGGGGTTGGTAATCCTCTTAATGTAGGTTTCTTTGCTGAACCTACAACAAAATACTTCTACCACCTATTACCAGTCTAATCCCCTTCACTTCATAAACTTTTAAGGTTGTTTTTAGAATCTTGCCCTCAGGTAAAGCAAAACAAATATTTCCAGTTTGAAGTCATTCAAACATACATAAATTTGCACCGTAGAATCAATTGCACTAAAACAGTTTAAATGTTTAAAGATCAGAAAAAGGCAGAATTTAAAGACCCAGATTAAGTGTTGGGGCTCCCATTAAAAACCTCAAAGTTTAAAAACAATACTGCATGTTTTTAGTTCAATACTTTTGATATGAAGTACCAAATAAATTAATAATTATATTTGTGAAAATCTAAGTACATCCCTGTCTTCTCAGCCTAGGAATTTTTTAAGAGAAAGAGAATTTTTTACGTAATAAAAATAATACCTGAAATGACTTTTCTCTTGCACTAAAACAAGTAGCGGTCAAAATTTATGTTTATATCTTAGCTTGAGAGCACGAAGAAAATAGGGTAACTCATCAACATAAGTAAGTAAACATTTTCTAGAGCTATCCTCGGAATGGTCCGTGCAATTAAATTAATGTAGCGCACGCAAAACTATACAGCTTGTCATCTTCTTCTGACACGTCTTCTATTAGGGAGTGAGACAACTAATGCTTTACTTCGAGGAAGTTGTATCACTCGTTATGTATGACATTTACACTATAACTTTGTTTCTCACTAACTTGAAGTTATATGTATTCTTTATTACATATGCTTTCCCTGTTTTATAGCCTAGTTTATATTGGTTGTAATGAAATTTAATAATAGGTATCCTCCGAGGAAGAATATAAAATAACTTTCTTATTACTATTTTCTTGGATTTTAATTAATAACATTCAGTTAGATTAATCTGCCTGGAGATGACTTTTCTGTTATTTATACGTTGAAGGCAGTTCCATTAAGGACCTTCTGGGAACAGCTTCAAAAATGCAATTCAAGCTCATCAGGAAAAATGTCAAATTCTTCCATTATAAATATTTAGATTTAATATAAAACTTAACTAACAGTCTGCCCAGAGATAACTGTTTTGCTAATTACACATTGAAGGCAGATACGCTAAGAACATCTCAAAACATCATCAAAAATTGAACTCTAAGTCATCAGATAAAAACATGGTTTAATTATTGACTGTTAATTTTGGCCAGCCTATTTGTATTTAAGAGCTCATTGGCACCATAAAAGGTAAAAACAACAGGGTTTTGGAAAATCTAAATATCTGAAGCATTCTGTTGGTAAATGAAAAAAAAATTTAAGAAAAACAAAGTAGTCTGGGTTAATCTCCAGAAAGAAAAAGTTAACTTCAAATCAAACACAGCATCAAGGTAGCAAGAAAATGTATTCGATCCGGATTAAATTTTCTTTGATATACAAGATTAAGCTTGTACTATCGCCAGTTACACGAACAAATAAACTGCAGTCATTAGGAAAAAAGATTGGAGTACTCTTTTTACAACCTTTAATATGTGTGATATATCAAGTTTCAACGAAATTACATGACCAACCAATTTCTTCCAATTAGATAAAAACTCTTTGGGAAGAACCATACGACAATATGAAAAGGGGGACAAAGAAGAAGGAGAGAACGAAAGGAATCAAATGAAGCTAGAAGAAGAACAAGAACAGAAAGCTTTAGGTAATTTTAATACAGAGCGCAAAAGAAAAATGTAAATAAACTCAGAAGTCACAAAACGCGAACAGCAAACATAGGAGGAATATATGCAGGGAAAACGAAATAAAGAAAATAAAACCAGAAAAAAAGTGAAGCTCAGAAAGCACAAAAGAACAGAAGCATACGAAAGTAGTGGATGAACGTAGAGAAGGAGGATGAAGAGTAGGAGGAGCAGGGGAATTGTTTCCAATGACATAACAAATCTTCGGACAACGCAATGAGAAGAACCAAATGGTAATATCAAAAGGGACTAAAAGAAAAAGGAGAATACGAAAGTATAGGATACAGGTGGAAGAAGAAAAGGAGGAAGAAGCACAGAAGGTAGAAGCACATGAGGGTGAAGCACAGGAGAAAGAAGCACAGGTGAAAGAAGCACAGGAGGAAGAGCACAGTAGCAGAACAAAGGATGCATATCAGCATGGGCAGAAGAAGGAGCAAAAGCAAGCGGCGGAAAACAGGATCGAAGAAAACGAGAAGAAGGACAAGAACAAAAAGCTTCGGGTAATTGTAAAACGGAGAGTAGCAAACAAGAAGGATGGGAAGAACCTCAGAAGGCAGCACAAAACAAGAGAAGCAAAAGTAGGAGAAATAGGTGGTGGGAAAACAAAAAACAAGAAAAACAAAACCAGAAAATTTGGAAAGTACAAAAACAACAGAAGCATACGAACGTAGAAGGTAGATGAACGTAGGAGAAGCAAAGGAAGCAGAAGGAGGAACACGTATCATAACAGAAACAGCAGTAGGAACAAGAATAACAAGAGCAAAAAGAGAAACCTAGAGGAAAGATTGATAAATCAACAGGAAATAAAGAAAGAAAATAATGAAAAGAAAATCGGAAAGTACAAAAACCGAATACGACCAAAGAAGAAAAAACAAATAAATCTAAATCTTGTAACCATGGTCTTTCAGATTATCTTCCGGAATTTTCTTTCGGCCAAGACCGTCATTAAACAAATTCATGCAATTGCCTCAAAACAGACAGTAACTTATTTAAACCATACCTACGTTTTACATGCAACCTTATTTATCTTTAACCATCAATGAAATACAACTTAATGTCCTCTGGTTTGTTTAGTATGGCATTAAATATACAAATAACTTATTTAATGTAAACCCTTGTTTGCTATATGTTTATGAATAACAGCTGACTTTCAGTTTTACTATTTGTGGTTTTCCTTATGAAACATTTAAGAAAATTATGAAATTTTGCATTATAACGCTGTGGTTATTATTCACATATAAATAAACAAAACTGAGCTAATTTTGAGTTTGATTTTCTGAACTTTTGTTGCATTTTATGCAAAGCCAAGCCTCGTTTGAATTTCTACATTTTGTTTCATTTCGTAAAATCATCTGTTCCGATCAAATTCTGGATAAATCTTGAAAATCAGAAGGATTTTTCAAAAGAAAGTAATTGAAAAATGGAATAAAATCTGAGACTTCTGTTCCAAATCATTTCTGCGTAAATAAAACACAGAAAAGCTCGAAAAATGTTTTGTAATCGTGTTGCTGTGATTCCTTCTAGTAATAATTACATGGACGTTTAAAAGTCTTACATAAAACAACAAAGAACTTTCAAGAAATGTGTGAAAAGTAGTATGAAACTGAGAAACAGCTGCGTGTGGTATCACATTTCACTTACAAGAAGTTACCTTTTTACTGCTAGAAAAATTTTAATGTTCTGTTAAGGTTTCAGTTTTATTTCTTTTCCCCAAGTATGTTTTTAACCGCGATTTTGCAAGGATGACTTTGTATTTTGAAATCCGAAACCTTTTAATTTTTTCAACCTAGATTCATGCGAAATAAAATGTACATGACTTATTAGGAAGTGGGCACAACCTGAATGAATTTTACTACGTATTCACTGTGCGTAGTAAGATTTTCGTTCAAGTTTTCACAATTCCGATATGTTTCGGTTAAATTTTGATGATATCGTAATACGACATTAATATACACTTTTAAAAGTTACGAGCATATATAAAAGATACGCTAACTGCAGTTGTTAAAGTCGATTTCTCTACTGCCATATTTCTTGCTAAAGTATATTTATTTTATGGCTAATTTGCATACGCGTCCCACAGAAACCTTTCAAAAAGATACCGCTCCTTTGGGTTTCAGATTTAAGTGTTATAAAGTTACAATTTACAAATTTCAGAATTAATCGATGTTCTTTAAAAATAGATTCGTGGACGAAAAACAGTTGCAGTAAACTTTCGTTAATGTTTCTAAAACCTTCAACTTCTGTCACACTTTACCGGTTGTAATTTGCATTGGTTTAACCGAGGGGAGACCTGTCTTCCCTTCCCTTAATTAATCAGTGCCAAACCGGATAGAAAAATTATTAATATGTGAATATAAAAACGTTGGTTTTAATTTTTAATAATTTCGTATCTTAACCTCCTTACGACTTTGCAAACTTTCCAATCATCAAATCCAAAAGTGAAAAGAACAGTTTTCTTTGCCAAATTTACGAGTCAAATTAAAATTTTTTGTTATTCAAAGAATTCGTGCTGCAACAACGGGCAATTTAGAACTTTGGTTATTTTTTTTATACGCAACCATTTGGCAAATGCGTACAAAAGTGTCCAGTGTCATAATCAATGCTTTGCCCCTAAATTCAACGAATATTGTATAAGCTTTTGCAAGGTTTATCTTCTTTCCCACGAAGCATCAAAAGATCCCTTCTTCATTTGAATAAATCCCTTAAAGCTGCCCTTGCCTGATTTACATAATGTTTACTGGACACTGGTCATCCGGGACCCCACCTTATCCTATCCTACCCTTGCAAGGTGTCATTGCAAACCCCAGAAAACGAGTTTTCTACCTGCCGTTTATGACGTTATATGCAATATTTTATTTTTGAACATAACCTCACTGAAGTTTCGATTATGGCACTAATTATTTTTCGGTCTGTGCACTCCAACTGTGAATATTTTAACGACTTTTTAGACTTAGACAATATGAAACGATTTGCTTCATTTTCACGATTTAAAGAAGGGTTTTTCGGTAGATTACGCCATAGTTGTTGCATTTGTATATTTGGTCAAGCATCAATCAAATAATTTAATTAATATTTAGAAATCAAACAGTCCCAGAAAATAGCTCATCAGCTCTTTAAACAATGAAGACTCAAACTGAAAAAGCCCTCAAAACTCAGCTCATCAGTTCTTTAACCTACAAAGTATTGAACTGAAAATGCTGTTTTTTTAAGCAAAATATTTATTTTTAGAATTAGAAAAGCTGTATCTGGCAGACTACTTCAAATAAAATGTTGATAAAATTATTGGGATCTGCGATTGTCTATAGCTATGTATAAAACAAATAATTTTGATATTTTTGATTTTAATAAAACCATTAGTAAGCTCTCAGGCTGTTATGTTTGAAAATAACACAAATCGGCAAATTTTAATTTATACAGAAGAAGAGAATTTAGTATGAGAAAACAAAGGAAGGCCACTGAAGGAATGAAGAAGAGGGAAAGAATAAAAAATGAGCGAAAGAAACAACGGACATAAGAAAGAAGAAAGCTCAGCTCAGATTCTTTATTCAAATTATGAAATATGAAATCTGAAGAAACCTTCGAATAATATTTTGGAAAATGAGTTCGCTAAAAGAAACGAAAATATAATCCCCAAAAGCTAAAGGTACGTAAATGCCCAAAACGGTAAATATTTTGAACGTTTAAACGGTTAAAAGAGATTCAATTCAAAAGGATCCACAAAGAACCAAACTGACTGGAAAGGAAAATTTCGTGATGTATTTTAGAAAATTAGGCTACGAAAATCTTTCTGTTTAAAATGCAGCTTTTTGGATGTAACTCAAAAAATGAAATTGAAAGGAAAGTTTACGTATTAAAAATTGATAAATTGAGGTAAATCTATGAAGTATAATTAGATAATTAATGATATCCTGCGTTTGCAATCTTAAACTGTTTGGTGATAAAAAGAAATAAACAAAGATACAAAACTAGGTAGTAGAATATATTTTAAAATATCTCAAAGTGGGTTAAAGGATTAATTTATCAATAAATCAGTCCCACCTTTTAGATAAATCTCTGCATAAAATTTGAATATGATTGGTGTGGTGATAAACACATTTCCATACGATGCTTCGGTTGTCAGACTGACAGGGTATTTACTAAACAAAATAAAAAACATACGGGCATTGTCCTTTTTTTACTTTTTTTACTTCATACCTTCGTGTTGGATGGAACGCACTTTTTCTGTTAGTTTATTCATTGGATTTTTTTTAGAACTTCGCTGTACGTTTGATGAAATTACTTGAGGAATACGATTCTTAAGTTTGAAAATCAGCGAACGGCCGTTTATCTAAACTTTCGTGGGGTCATACGGAACGGTCGATCTATTATTCGGAATTCTTATATTTCGTCTTCTTTTTATCTTTCAAATAACCCTGTAGCCATAATCACATAGGTAGAGTATGGATATATGCGGCGGCCTTATATATGTATAGCGGGACCCATTTCATTGTAGTCCATTCTTGTGGATGATTGATCGGTTTAATATACAAATACTTGACCGTAAGGGCCAACAAAGGCCTTTTCCCGAGCCCTAAAGGATCGTTTACAGCGTGCATGCATTAACGACTTGTTAAAGATTAATGGTATATCGGTGGTCAGTGCAAGCAAAAGCGCCAGAAAATTTCGAATAGTTTTACCTTATTTATTATATTTAACGCTAGAATGGACATTCCGTTAGACTTACTTCCCTTATATTTTTCATTCTGATTAAAACTTCCAACACAATACATTCTTTAATATAAATGGTTCTCAGAGTCATAGCCAAAATTCAGATTGAAAGGTTAAGGTTAATCATAGGTGTAGATAACAGAATATATTAGAAAAATCTTACCTCACTTTTTAAATATATTAGACTGATACAAATTACTGGTTAAACTTTGTTTGATTAAGGCATCATTAAAGGATAAATAAAGCACAAATAATTAAAGCAAAAATTGTAGAAAAATCAAAAATTTCCCAATTAAATAATACAAATACAAAGTCCTGAATCCACTGAGTCAACATAAGCAACTCATTTCTAATCTCTAAGTTACATCCAAAACGCTGCATTTTTTAAACAGAAGTGAAAAGGGGCCCAATTCACTTTCACCTTTGGTCAGTTTGAGTCCTTGCAGATCCTTTTGATTTGAAGCCCTTTTCACCGCTTAAACGTTCAAAATATTTACCCTTTTGGGCACTTAAGCGCTTTTAACTTTGCGAAATTACATTTTCATTTGCTTCAGCCCCATTTTGGTTAACTCTTGAGCAATAAAAAATACTACAAGTATTTTTCATATGGTTTTAATGAAAATACCAGTTGTTATCCCATTAACGAAGAGAGCTACGTAATAACTGTTCCTAATTTAACAACAAGAATTCTAAACATGAAGAAGAAGGAGAGGACAAAAGTACGGGCTGAAGAAGAACAAGGAACAGAAGGGCCAGAAACAAGAGCAAAAAAATGAAGAGGCTTAGGTGTAGAAGCAGAAAATATGGAGGAATGGGGGCAGAAGCAGGAGGACAGGAGGAGGAAGAAGAAGAAGTAGTAAAATAAAATCAAAGAAAGTGACTGACTGGATAAGAATGAGAAAAATTACGAAGGTACAGAAGCAACATAAGAAGAGAAAACAAAATGGTTAAAAAATAAGAAAGCAAGGACAAGGTTTTCCCTAGCTTTCTTGAAAAGCTCCCTTGGTCCAGGGATCATGCTTCCTGAATGAACCTTACTAATAATTTATATTACATTTATTGTGGGTTTTTAATTTTTATACACAAAGGGGTTTTTCCACCTCTTCCCTTTACAGACAGCTTCTTTCAGAAAGTTCTGTTATATCATTTCAATAATTAATTCGTTTCCTTTTTCTACAAATCCCACGTTCCGTACATTAGATAAACAACGTGTAAACTCCATTACACCATGTTTGCCAGTTTAACTTGGACAGTCTGATTAGTCATGGTATTATTCCAAAACTGATTTTTATTTTTTAAGTATTACTGTTACAATCGGTGCATCTTGTACGAACGTTTCACAGTAAGGGGTATAAAATCATCGGGGTCATTTGATACAACTGACAAAGGTCAAGAGTTTAAGCACGTTTTATCTGTGTCAGTGCAGTATACAATGGGGTAATAAACTTAAAAATGAATTATAAAATGGTATACAATTATACTTTAGCACCAACACTGAACATTTTATATTTTATTGGATCGGAGTTTTAGTTTTTTGGTCTGCCATTTTTTTAACGCCTAAATTTTTGATATTTAGTGAAAAACTGAAACGGACAGAATAGACAATTGGCGAAGTCTGCGCAACTGAAGAAGAAAAAAGGTCCTTGTTTCGTCCTTAATAATGACGTAGAATTTTTCAGTACCAAAATTTCCCAAAAAACAGCCACACCAAGAAGAGCAGCTGCCTGTGTCTTATCTTAATTGATGTTTCTCCAAAAGTTTGTTATTAATAATAAATTCACTTAATTGCTTGTGGAGAAACCGATTTTACATTTATCAGTTGTCGGCAGCGTATTGATTGGTCTATACACTATAACTGTAATTGTTCCTTTAACCTTTCTTATCAGAGTGATTGTGGATATCGTCAATAAGTTACTCACTCGTCATTTATGGTTTATAATTTATTACACTTAGTTTCGTATCTTGTTAAATTCTGTGAGAAACGCTTTTAACTTTAAAAATGCCTGTGAAGGTTTCGTACTAGTTTTTAGACACTAAGGAATTTGTAAACAAAGATGGAGTTTCTATAACTAACGGCCTGTCGAATGCACCGCATAAGTTAAAAAATTAAAATAAAAGCTTTAGTACATTAACTGGCCAACAGATGGGGGTAAATGCTAGAATTTCAAATTTCCAAAATTCACAGCATACAAAAATAGAACACAAATTTGAGTTCGCTTTCAACAAAGGCACAGATAAGCCTTTTTGTGGAATCAATCTACATAATAAACGATGTATTATCTCAACTTCCTGTCTGTATCTGATTGACTTCGTTATATATTTCTTATTATTTATGCTGAATTAGTTAATTTCTCAGAATTTGTTATCAGAACGACATAAAAAGCTTATCTGCCTTCATTCATGCAACATGAGCATCTAATTTGTGCCACAAATCTTTAAAAAAGTCTTGAATATAATAAGAAAAAATACCAATGAAAGAAAACGGTTTAAACTTGGCAAAAAGGAAGAGATTGAAAGCAAGGACAAAACAAAAATATTTCTAAAGGGTTATTGCGTGTTGCTTACTCATCCGTTGTTTTTTACGAGCAGCATTTATTACTTTATTTGCAGACTGAATCCATTAAAAATCAAAGGCATTCTTCGGGTTTTGATTTGATCAAGACACAAGCTTGCAGACTGCAGAAATTTTACATTACTTGACTCAAAATTACCAAATCGTACAAATATTTATTTCACATCTACAGACAAATTTGTTTAATCAAACCAGCAAATTAGGGGATTTTTGTTAAGTCAAACCACAAAATTAGTGCAAAAATGTAAAGCTTTCTTAACCAAACTACGTACGTTGTTAATATTAAAGTACAATGTTGCACATACAGAAAATAAAGTTTGCTAAACAAAACAAAAAGTAACAAGATTATATGAGTTGTTTTCTTCTCAGAATGCTAAAGGTTATCTCATTATCTAGTAGAACTACAGCAATTACGTGTTGTTGTACTGTTTTGCGTAAGTTTATATGCATTTCAATTAAATCAACCAAATGGAGTTTACGTAAAATTGTCAAGAAGTTTATTTTTTTAAGTTAGCTCGTAATTCAAGAAGACTTGATACGATTTAAGTGGGAGGTTAACAACTAGATGGCGTTGTCTACGACAATTTACTCGTTCAGAATATCAGTAAAATTTATAAATTTTCGAAAGAACACAAGATAATTTAATTAACCAGATGACTTGCTAAGAGATAAATAAATTGTTTAATTTCCGAATTAGTTTAAATCGTGTTTGTTAAAACGTATCTTCACATTAGACGTGTCTAAAAATACGACGTTTTGAAGCCAAGAACTTGTCTTTGAAACTGAAACCTTGGGATTTTGATCAAATACGACGGGTATCAAATTAAAATTTCTTTCTTAATCCATCAAGACCCCTAAGTCAAACGTATTACAATAAAAAAAAACCCGAATTGGCCCTATCTAATATGTAAAATATGAACTCTTTTGTTCAAAAGTAATCCTAAACGTAGCTACGCTTCGTGAACAAATGCTGCTCTTCTAGTTTTACAGATATTTATTACTGTTATATGGAGCTTGTTCGACGAGGGAGCTATTATAGTAAATTGATATTATTTGAATGGTTAGACTTGTAGGTAATCCAAAAGTATAACCATAATGAAGTATAAAACAATAATTAAAATCCATTTCGGCCTGTCAAAAAAATTCAGCTTAATTTAATTTTTATAACCTGCTTTATCTAAGCTTCAAGCGACCAAGATGTAAATGCATTGGTCCCAAAATTTTTTTAAATAATATCCAATGCATTTAGATAAGCAATGACTTTCAGGCTATTAAGCCATATCTAAAGTTTCGTAAAGGTATCTATTACATTGTAAAAACTGAAAAGCAGAATCAAAGAAAATGTAAAATATTAAAGATTAAATATAAAAAGTCACATACACGTACCTTCCCTTCTCATACCCATTTTCATACATTTCTTGAGACGACAGTACTGGCACTGATTTCTATGGTGTTGATCTATGGGACAGTTTCGACTGCCCCTACAGGAATAAGTCAAATTTCGCCGCACACTTCTTTTAAAGAACGACTTGCACCCTGAAACAAAGAATACTTTTTAATTTTTTGCAATTTAACTCAATACCCCTTTTTAATCATTTTCGGCCATTTTTAAAAATCAACCAACAAAACGGACATTAAGAAATCTCTTTAAAAACCTACTAATAAACAAATAAATTAAATTTCCATCTTAGTAAATAATTAAATACACATCAAGCGAGAGCTCATAATTGCAATCAAAATCTTGTATGGAACGTTAATCATACAACAAATAAATAACATGCATAAAAAACACAGCAGGAGTCGTCAAATCAGATACTTTTTATGGAACAAACAAACGACGAGACGTTGAGAATAAATGTAGACATCGTTAGTAAAGAGAAGAAAAACCCCTCGCATAGAATTTGACAGCCCTTCAGGGAATTCTAAAGAAAAATGACGGTTTATAAAAACATTTTGGTCATAAAACTATAAAAGTCTTAGTCTCAGCACTCGATGTATTGCATTGCGGACAGGATTGAAGTTTTATTTGAATATTTGGTTGTGTAAGTTATTATTACGTCTATAAAACTCTGATTAACCTTATGGGTTTTATTTGCAACATGAAATTCAAATTAAGGTTGTCCTATAAATAAGCTTGTGCTAAAAATTATTATGAAGATCAAATGGATCACAATTATAAATTAATGAGTTAAACATGCTTTATATACAGTTTGTAATATAAATAATGGCTTGAGTTATAGTTCCAGATTCAGGAAAAATGCTGAAAAATCGCACGTCTGAAAAGCTCCGTAAAGATCAAAGTTAGAATTTAACATTGGTACAAACTTGTTGTACGTATCTCCAGAGGTATGTGGGCGATACGTATTACTCCTTCAGGAACCGCCTATTTTACTACAGTGGAATAAGGGTAAGCTACCCGCCAGATTTCTGCCTCAGGTTTGAATCCAAGACCTTCCACATTGCAGGTCAAAATCTTTTCGGCCATTTCTTTATTACTTTTAATTCTCTGAAAATGAAAATCGATTCATTGATAATTAATATCTTAAAACCAAGCCAACTTTCGTTCCAGTAAGACCTGCTAGTCAATCATCGATGATTTTAAAAGTTTTTGAATCACTTTAAAAATGGAATAAAACTTAAGCAAAAAAAATATTCCCAATTTAAAAGATCAATTTACAATCATACAAAAAACGTCACAAATACAGTAACTTTTAGTATTTGATTGGCCGGCCCTTGTTTTTGATAGCCAATTCATATCTTTTTGACATAGAATTTGCCAGTTTTCCTAGTTCCTCCTTGGAAATGCAGGCATGGATTGGGAATTCCATTAATTCAAATCTGTGGTGTTTTTACGTTTGATATGCTTTGCCATAAATTTTCTATGGCGTTCAAGTATAGTGATTGCGCTACTCAGTTCATCCTATCAATTTTGTCGGTTGCCATCCATGGTTCTTTTCTCTGGCAAAGAGCATACTCGTCCCTAAACAGATCTTTCCCATTAGGTAACATTGAGATATTTTACAATGTTCGTCATTCTAGAGAGATGCAACCCCATACCAACAGCAGTTGTTAGTTAATGGATACTTAATTGTTGGAAATACATATTTTGGTGAAAATAAAGCAGGACGACGAACTGAATTCGACCAGAACACAAAAGGTCAGTTAATTGCAACCTTTTAGGGGTCGCTGCTTCTCAGAAAGGAATGCCCTTTTCTGTGTTTTACATCTACGAGTATTAGTTCAAAACTCATTAAAACTAAACATTAGAAAGATTTTATTGGACGTCAGAACTTTTGGCCAAAATCATGTCGAAAATTTTAAATACAAGTCGCAGCTCTATCAAAATATTGAACGAGCTATTCTATTGTTCAGAATTGCGAATAAACACCGTATGTATTCCTATGAAATCACGCCAATACCAGAAGACTTCTATCGGTGTATTGCCAAAATGGCGCTAAGGAAAATACATAATCTTCCTGCAAAATAAACTTTCGTTTGCCAAATAGATCTTTCCCACTAGGTAACATCTTATTTTGCAGTACCTTGAGATATTTTGTAACGTTCGTCATTCCAGAGACATGCAGCACCATACCATAACAGCAGTTCGGTGTTTGTTGGAAGTACATATGTTGGTGAAAATGAAGCAGGGCTACTAACCGAATTCAACCATGCCAAAAAAGTTCAGGTAATGGCAAACCACCGAGGTATACTGCCTAGTAAATCTTCTCTGAAGTGGTTCGGAGCCCACGTTAAGCAGTAGGTCCCCTATGTCTGTAGGCTACTTGACACGCATACCACAGGCATATGGAGAGAAGACGATAACGCCCTGCAAAGAGCACGCCACTCGAAGAAGAAAGAAAATACAACCGTTTATAAGTTGTTACTTCTCAGAAAGGAGTTCTTTTTACATACATCCATAAGTCCAAAACTCAGTAGAAGTACTCACTTACACCAGCTGATTCAGAGTTTAATTTTATTAATTCTGCAGGATTAAGTCTTCCATCACCCAAGTTTGTTCTTCTTAACATGACTGCAACTCAAATTCAGAATTTTGTTGGTCGTTCAGGGCATGGTTTGCCGTTAATTTTCAAGTTTCAGAATAATAATTACTATAATAACCTAAACTAATGTGCATTTTCGATAAGGCATTTTTGGGGAAGTCAGGACGAGTTTCAGGGCATTTCACGACAGTAGAATACAAAGTCAGCATTATTTCCTAAATGGTTAGCCATATTTGATTCCCCGAAGGTTTTAACAAGCTTAATGTTTTCGGAAGTCCTTAAATAACAATTAAATAGCTTTGCTAATAAAATCAATCTAAACTTTAGAAGGGTTTTGTTGGACATCAAAACTTTTAATCAAAATCATGTTCAAATGTTAAAAACAAGCTGCAGTTCTATTAATTGGAAAAGATTTGTTGGACATAAAAACTTTTGATCAAAATCATTCCCAACATTTTTGATACAAGCCACAGTTGTATCAAAATATTGGATAAGTTGTTCCATTGTTCAGAATTCCGAATAAACACCATATTAACTTGTTTCAAATCACACCAATAGCATCAGACTTCTATGGTTTTGCTTGCAATGCTATGTCAAGTAAAATGTTTTTCAGAACCACTAACTGCCTCAATATCGCCGATTTTTAGGTATTTAGTGGGCTTTTAAATCAGAAAGTCGCAATGATCTTAATATTTATACCAAATTTGGTTAAAATACCACAGTTTTCTTCCAGATATTTTGCTCGAAATTGTGAAAAAATGTGGCCTTCATAACTACAATTAGGATTGTCCAATTGTAAAGAATTTTAATTATGTGGTTTTTGGCGTTCATAACTTTGATTAAGAGAAAATATGGCAAAAAACGCATCCAGTCTTCCAGTGTTCTACCATTCCTATTAAATTAACGTCGTGGTACTGTCGTAAAATTTTGGCCAAAATATTGTTTGGAATTTGGTTGGATGAAGATGATTTAAAATGGTACGGAAAATTTTCAAGCTAGCTTTTTGCTACTGAAACTTGTTAGTGAAAAGGTGCCTAAATTGAGAAAAAACAAAGAGACATGTAAAAAAGGCCAGAACAATCACTAATGCAGAAAATGCTGGAGATTTTAGACTTTCCGAGTGCTGAAAACACATCCCTGGTATATCCATCCAACTCTTAATGAAAGAAAGCTTTTGCTAAAACCAAAATCAAAACCTGCTCACTGCAATGTACTGACTTGGTTCTAATTATGTACAACAATTTTATTAAATTTCTTGAATGCAACCATTATTTATCAGGGTAGTACTTCTTCCAAGCGTAAAAATGGTTTTCAAGTGTTTAAGCTATAAGGTTTCAAACCCAACACATTGATCTGTAAGTAACAAGGCTTGAACGCTTAATCAAAATAAGTTGTTTTGTCATATTGATCTATTTTCGATACTTCAACAAAAAGGGTGTAGACCGAAAAGGTTTCGTTATTGTAAATATAGATATCGTTGGCAGATTATAGCTCAATCAATTTGTAAATGTCAAGCAATTCTTCCATATGAATTTTTAAATAATATCCTCTAATATTGGATTGTTTTTTCAAAGGAAATGTCGATGTTTAGCTCTGCTTGTACGTTTCCTTTATTTTATCATTGATTTTAGTTTTGTAAATTTGAGGATTTAGTAAATTTGATCTGCTTAATGTGGGCTGAAAAACTCATTAAACTTGTAAGCGTTAAGAGGATAAAAAATATAAACAATTAACGACGAAGTTAATTTAGGAATCCATAAAAACAAACTAAGCTTTTTTGAAAGTAGCGAATATAATGATTTTAATATTAGGTAGATAAAATCCTTATTTTCTGTTTAGCATATACATTTTTAGGCCACGAGGAATTATGAACGCAAAAGTTACAGATTCCAAAAATTAGCATATTGAATATTTATGAACCTTCACAACAACGCTTTTCCTTTAGAATTTGCAATACCTGCTCACAATAAAAATGCAGCTATTAAAGATTTAAAAGTATTCACCAGACATCTAACAGGTGCCTTTAATATGTGATAAATAAATAAACACATCAGGCACAAAAAAATACTAATCGATTAAAAATGCAGACTTTTGCTAGACTGATGAATATTAATTTAGATAAAGCGAATGCAACAGATGTTTTCAAAGACACGATGGGATTTTTATCACTTTAAGAAAGGCATTTAGATAATTACTGTTTAATATTAGAATTTTATCCATCGTAGACATAAAATTTAAATTTTTTACTTCACACGTATGCTAATCAGGCAAAAATTGGAGAGTTAACATCGAAGATAAGCAGAAGAAAAAACAACGTTCCCCATAATAATTATAATCTTTTTTTTTAATACAGAATTCGGAAACTTTAGGAATACTTAAAACTAAAATGAGAGTCATAAGTTTTTAGGGTTAATTTTGGGTTCTTTAAAATGCAAACATTTTTTACAGTTAGGCTATAAAACAATTTTTAACACCTGCTTATTAACACATACATTACAGACCAAAAATACGACGGTGTAAATCTGCTTTTAATACTAATTTAATAAAATAATGACCTTTATATGGTAAAGAAATGGTTTTTAATTTGATGGCCAGTTTGACCTATATACACCACATTACATTTCTTCTCAGTGTTAATTTTTCTTCGAGATTCTGATAATAAATGATTAAAATCCACAGGTTTATTGTTGTAATACCTTACAGGTAAATCATTAAAATTCAGTAAGGCGAGTTGATTTGTCCTACTAGGCAGGCCATTGTTTGCTTAACAGCGTAAACGTTTGAATTACTTTCAAATATTGTTTATTTTTCTGTTAATTGAACTAACATTTGTTTATTGCTAAATCGCACAGAAGGAAACCCATTTCTATTTTTTAAGGTAAAATCTTTTATAAAACAAAAAATCTACGTATTTGACTCTTATTCTAATCAATTATTGTACCAAACTTAAAAAGGGAATTATATGCAGATTTCAAATAACTATGTAAAAATATGCAAAGGGTTCGATTTAAAATTAAAACTTGTTACCATTCTTAACAAAACCGGTAGTCGGATAAAATAAAAATTAATTGTGCCACATAAAGAACTTTTGATGTTCCATAAGGTATTTTTATTTTTAAATGTGTTTAGAATAACCCGTATAAAATTTATGAGACAGTGTAAGCGCGACATTAAAAGTAGCTTAGTCACATCTTGTTATTAAAATTCAAAAAATCGATTAAGTAGAGGGGATTTATAAAAATATTCGTAAAGAAATTTTTCTTTTGTATTTAGAAACCTGTTTCTCTGTGTATTTCAATGGATTGTTGATTTGAACAGTCGCAAATTTAAAAAGGGGCTTCGCAGAGCAAATTAACTTATGAACAGAAAGAACACGCATAAATTCTCATTCAAAAATTTAAGCAACCAGGATCTCAACCCGCATCAACTGCTATGGTTATTAGCACTGCCTGGTTAAAATTTTGCTGAAACCCTGGTTATTTCTTGGAAGTTGATTTAACTTAGAACTGCAAATTCGTATGAGGCAAGGCTTTAATTCTGGTTAAACTATAGATGAACCTTCTCCAAATTCTTTTTTCCCAATTCTTCCTTGGTAGCCTAGTCTAAACGGTTTGGTGTTCGAAGCAATAAAAGCTAGTGGATATTTCAATATTGTTAGGGTGTTGGGTTGTTTATCCCAAGAGAAGTGAAGGAAAACAAACGAATGCAAAATTTTGCTGATAACCTCTCACCAAGTTGGCTTTATATACTATAATGAACTGAAAATAGACTGCAGAACTGAAAAAAATATAATTAAAGAGTAGACTGTTTTGGACACGCACTAAAAGAAGATTAGTAAAAAAATACCCTACTTTATGAACAACGACCTCGGCAATTACTTACGAAATTAACTGCTGTTAAGCAACCAGTATTAGAATTAATTTACAGGCTTATATGTGTTCACTACATACTGTAGTTTAAATTTACATCAGTTACTTTTGATTAAAACTACTTATGCACGAGTTACTAAGCAAGTGCACGAGAGCAATTACATACACGTGATCTTTACCCGTGAAGAACTCATGTACTGCTTGTTTACTGACAGGATGCTGGATAAGTTTAGAAAAATTTGGAATGACCTGTAACATAAATATTGTTTCCAATATCAACCGAATTAATTAGAAAACATTATCCTTTGCCCCGACTATTTACTAACATCGATTTGGATACTTATAATTTTATTCTCGTCTAGATTTCGTGACCGAAGGTTTAACCAAGCGTGTAATTGTCAAAATTCGAAACGAATATTGTTATATTACCGAAGGCCGATGAATATTTAATCATAATAGGTTATAGGCGTAATGATTGCAATGTGCTCTAAACAATTCCATTTTGAAACCTATTTAAATTGACTTTTCTGGCAGCGCCTTCAGGAAACCGTACATTTTGTAACGCTTCTTACATTCAAACCCTCAAATTCAAATAACAAATAACAAAAAACTTATCCTCGGAACATTTAAATTAAGAGCTCTAAAAGTTATCAAGGTGGGAACTAATATAAGTTTCTCCCCAACCCCTTGATAGTGGGGATTCTAAGTACTCGCCCCTTCCCCACCCTCATTATAAAATTTGCAAAGCGGGAAATATAATCTGATATAATATGCTTTAATATTTCTTGAACTAAGTGGTATTTTAAATTGGCGGTGATGGATTCAACAAAGTACGTCCCTTGTGACGGCTTCGCAATTTTAAGGCACTTCTTATTCTTATTTTTATGTCGTGAATAAGTCAAGGTGTGTCTTAAACTTGTTAGCACAAGGGAGGTCCTTTATTTAATCCGAAACCCGTTAGCTTAGGATGGTTTAAAATTGTTGTTATATTCTCATATCCGTTCTGGGTTTGCTGTATCAACTGCATTAAAAAATCCAAATTTTGGACTGACATATTCACAACGACCTTTATTATAAAAATGTAAAATAAATTTTGAGGTATTTACTTCACATGTCACTTGTATAAAAAAAATTAAACTGTATAAAAAAAACCTTTCGAAGTGTAAATTTTACGATTTGCATTTATTCCGCATTAACAATTCATTTGGCACATCATTAACATATGTTTTGTATTATCGAGTGTAAGTCAGTCTGGTGAAGAGTTTCCCGACTGATGAAATTTGATTCAGTCTTGCGTTGTTTGCCTTTATCAAAAATTGCTGTGATACTAACTGGGTAAGGTTATGCGCAGACAACAGTGATTGCGTTAATTTGATAACTTTTAGGACTTAGACCTGCAGTCTGTACCTACTTATAGAAGTTTTGTTTTTTTAATTTTGTACAGGAAAATAGCTGGCATATCTGCAAAAGTGCCCGAAAACCTCGTACTTTCGTTCAACCTTTTTTGCTTTATTTTTCTTTTTATTTCTCTGTTCGTTGTAGCCTTTTTTTACGTACAAATTAATTCTTTAATGTGTGCACAGCCACTTTTACATAACAATTTTTAAGATTTTAAAATATTTTTAATTTTGTACAGGAAACTAGCTTGCATATTTATAGAAGTGCTCGAAAACCTTCAATTTTCGTTTAACCCTTCTCGCTCTATGTTTCTCTTTATCTTTCTATTCTTTCCAACCTTTTTTTATTTTTAGGTACAAATACCTAATTCTGTAATATCTGCACAGCCATCTTTGCACAACCGAATTTTTAAGATTTTAAAATATGGCGCCTAATTTTTAGTTTGAATTATACCGCCCAAGTTTTAAAAGTTTTAATTTTTAAACGTGACTGCTTTGAAAATTTGAACAATTTCGTCCTTAGACCCCCAGTACTTAATGGGGCTTTGTTTTTAGATTTGTACAGGAAAATAGCTGGCATATCTACAGAAGACTTTCGTCTAACCCTTCTTGCACTATTTTTCTGTTTATTTTGCTATTCGTTCTAGCCTTTTTTATTTTTACGTAGAAATTAATTCGTTTATGTTTGCAAGATCACCTTTGCGTAACAAAATGTCTGAAATATACGACCCAACTTTCAAATGATTTTCAAACGCGCCCTTTTGAAAATGTGCACACCTTTGTGCTGTTCAATGACTAATATTTTAAGACACCAATATATAGCATGTTTAAGTTAAACTGTGATCACGACAAAGGTATATTTGTTACAGTAAAAAATGGCCAGATAAAAACAAATTCTTTATGAAGTGCATAGGTGGTTACGAAAGTTATTATGCATGATAACAGCGAGCTAAAAGCTATTAAAGAGCCAATTCCCGCCAAAATTGACAAAACCGTCGTACCGCATACTGTGGTTGGTTATTCATCACCATTTGATCTAAACAGGATTAAACCCAACTTCAGTCAGTAAGTACTGAAATGGTAAGGTTAATTCATTCGTACAGATCGATTAGTCCTGCCTTGTAAAATTTTTGTCAATCCCTAGATTGTGGAAGTTGGTGCTGAATAGGAAACCACATTCATCTAACATTCAAAATTTCTATCCAATCGGAACTTTAAACTGAGGAAGGTGGAAGGCATATTATAATATATAAAATTTGATTAAACGGCGGCTTAGTGGTGGTACGATCATGTATTGCTGGGTAGTTAGCAGGACCAGCGTCCAATGACAACTTTTGGAAGGACTGGTGTTACAATAACAGAGATAACGGATGGTCGCAAAGGAAAAGTAAACTGTCTGTAGTATTAATGGCATCACACGTCCGTACAGGCGTCTTGAGCAACGTCCAATCTCCCATTTATGCGTTTTTGCAACAAACAAACAGTTCTTCAAAAGATCACACTACACATTTGATATGTCTGTTTTTAAGCTCGACCCAGACTCTGGCGAAATTATGGCGTCTCAGTTGACGACCATAGCAGTACCATACCAAGTGAATCTGTTCGATATTAAATAAACTTCATACTGAGACAATACAAAAGAACAAAGTATTTAGAAATACGGCCACGACTTTTTGGCGAAATTATTGTGAATCGTCATCCGATCGGATGCGGTCTCAGTTGGCGGCCATAGCAGTACAATAAGTGAATCGGTTCAATATTAAACAAACTCTATACGGAGACAATACAAAGTAACAAAGTATTTAGAAATATGTGCAAATTTACGTCATCCTGGCATATTTAAATATTGTACCAAGGACAATACTGCACCGAACAACTTATGCGAGTGAAGTCGGTAATTAATACTGCGACAATAATCATGATTTACATTTTTCATGATGGTTTTAGCTGTAAATATGCAGTTTTGGAAACGATCAAGGTTGTTACGTTTGTATTGTCTGTATTATTCATTACGGCAAAAAACCGGAAAAGCGGCAGTAGAGCAAGTAATCAAATCATTTCGCGAAACGAAATTCTAGGGTTTGCTCAGTCGTAGGTATATAAAGAAATACAAGGGACAATTTGGGAAGATGTAAAGAAGGTTCGGAATCATCGCCAAATTGTATGGTTGACTGGTACTACAAAATATTCAGAAAAAGGGCCAATAATTGCGCAAACGTTCGTATATTTATACGCAATTAAATTCTTGGTATGTGGCCCACCTACTGTTCTGGCTGGAAAATCCAATCCTGAAAGAGAAACTTGTCTTTTGTGATCCGCTTTTACAAAAGCAGAGAACGCGCACGTGCGTACCTTTGTTGTCCGTAAAGTGCTAGAAAATTCGACATTTATTGTAAACACATCTTATCGACCTATGAAAATAAAGAATGTATGGGCATCGTAAAGGGTTGCCAAACGGTCGGGGAACTGGTTTGGACATTAACGAAGTTAGAGGTGCTGCGATTATCGCCCAAATGAACTGTTTATATGAAGGATAATGAACGATCTATAACCGTATACACCGTCACTAATTACCACTAATATCAAGAATGCCTATTGTTGGAACCTACCGACAGGTAATGTTCTTCTCGAGGATCTCAACAAATACATTAGCACGCAGGTATTAGCTGCAGGGTATAGCAACGGGATGGATATATTGGTCTTCCTAACAACCTTATCAGTGAATAGTAATGATTTGGGGACGCAGTTATCACCTACTAATATAGTTTTCCAGTTTTAGAGTTGGAGTTTTCCAAAAGTGGATAACGTCTTACCTTCACAAGTGAACTGTCCATAATGTTTTCCAGAACTTTTATCACCACAAACAACGCACTCAATGTTTTGATTCTTGTCACTGCTGTTCGTGCTGTTTTGTGAATTCTGGGAAGGTGTCTGACGGTTGATGACCGGCAGTTCTGAATTTTCGGTGGGCAGCGTGATAGGGTTCAAGTTCGTTGGCAGGGGATTCAGGTTGCCCTGCAGGGGGTTTAACGCGTTTGATAACGTGTTCAAGCTCGTCGGGATAGGGTTCACAAGAGATGATTCGCGCCACGAACTTGCCACTAATGCCATTGTAACAACACGTACGCACGTATTTGTCGACGATAGATGATACTTAGTGGTAACTGTAGTTAGAACGTCACGTTTCTTAACTGGTTCATTTTCCGTACGGGCCCTGCTTAAAATTAAACAAAAAACGAACGATTTTTGAGATTTGTTTTTCTACGTCCGTTTGTCAACTGCAGATCTTTTACGCTACGGTGAACACCTGCACCACTATGCAATTTCGACGAAATTATACTGCAGTATCAGGTCACTTTTTTTATTACGAAGAATTATCAGTTTTTGCACTAATTTCGAACCTAGACTATTTGGGATAATTTCGAAAATTTCCGACTTTACAAAAGTTGGCGATTCGAAACCGAGCACGTATCAGAGCAGTCGAGGTGATAGGTCATCCCCTCGGCACTCTCTAGCCTCTACTAGTGACCTTTCGGTCTCGGGCCCGACACTGACTTGGCCTGGGCGGGCTGGGGAGGTCCCCGGTTCACAGCCGGGTCACGATAGGCCATGAGGCGTTTCCTAGAATCATGGAGGGGATATGACACTCCGACACCGTGCCCATCAAATGAGTTTTCTACATGCTACAACTGCATTGAACGGTAGTATTCAAACAGTAACAGTAACTTTGTGGCCACGTGTTCGATAGTGCTCTTCTCGCTGTTTTGCGTTCTCCACTGTTAGTTATTTCCGCACTCTCCTCATACCTTAACTGAATATTTATATGCCTGTAAAAGACGTCTTCATTCATGCATTAATAACTTTAGTAACATTATCAAGAAACCACGTTTAAGATATTGTGTAAAATATTTTTGTAAATACAAGTTAAATGTGAAATGTGTGTTGTTTTTTAATTGTCACGACAATAAAACAACCGATTAATTTATTTCCTACGTCGTTAGCTTCTCTACAAATAATTGTAAAAATGGTAACGCATCACGTCGTGATCAAGTGCTGGAAAATATTTCTGTATTTTATATGGTTTCACGTATTGTTATGTGATGATGTTTATAAAGTTAACAAGGCGTAACTGTAACCACTGGTTAGGTAGGTACTTAGACACCAATTTTCACGGTCAGCGAAAAAGAGCCACCATCAACACCGAGCCCTGTGAATTCCCTGAAAGGGGTGTGAACTAAAAGATGTGAAAATAAACGCTTTCAATATTAAAAGAATGCAAATTTTTAATTTTACTTACATAACTTTCTTGAATTTTACAGCAGAACTGATACCTTCTACCTACCTATAAAACGAAAATTCGAAAGTGTAAAAAATTTAAAATCCTGCCAATTTCTTAAAAATTAAAATTAAATGTGGTGCAAAACGACCTTCAATTATTTCAAGTGTGGGCGAAATAATATTTTGCCGCCCTCGCTTTAGCCAAATTAAAAATACCCCCCCACATAAAAACAAAATTTTTCCAAAATACTTAAATAATAAAATAACTTCCTGTTATTCTGTTATTTTCATTTTTCGTTAAACTTTGTTGAAAGAAGCCAGAATAAAGTTTAGAATTCAAACAACAGCCAAATAAATAATTTTCAGCCTTTTAGTTTGGTTTTAAGCTTCGTTTTTTTTTAGTTTCTGGTATTTTTCCAATTTAAACATCATTTTAAATAATTAGAGGTTTTAAAGGACTTTTAAATTTAACTAAAATTATCAACAAAATTAAAACCGACGCTTCAAAACTAAAAAAATACTTATTTCGAAATCTGTTCAGAAATAATAAACTTTCAACTTTTAAATCTTGTGCTTATTATTTACTAATTTGATCTCAACGTGTTTAAATCTTGGGATTTAGAAGCCCTCATAATATTTCCACACAAATTATTCAAATTTTATTAAAATTTCAGCTGTTTATAAACGTTAAACTCGAGCGTCGGGCGAAGAATTTGTTACGTTCAGGAAACTGTATTTATACATATTGTACCTAATTAACATAATCAGAATTAAAAGCAAATTAACTATCTAAACAGTTCAATACAACTCAAACAATAAAATTTAATTTAACGCAAATTTAAGGGTTAACTGCGTGATAATTAGTTCTTCAGATTCATTGGCTGTGTAATTTATTCAAGGTTTCCTAATTTATTTGACAAATTTATCCACAGTGGTCGTGCAATAACTCACACTTTATTTTTTAAACTAAAATATGCGTTTAATGCCATACCAGTAGCCTGAACCAATTAAAAAGATGCATATCAGATATGATATTAAGTGCCACTTGTTCTAATGCTGGCATAACAAGCTTAAACATCTGCTGGAACTCATCGAAGATCGAAGGATAGAAAAACCCATAGAATTCTTATTGAAACTTAAAGCTTTCGATATGATAATTTAAAAGCTTTTTTTTTGGTAATTTTAGAATAATAAAATTTTATGAATTTCTTAAATAACTAAAGAAAAAAAGCCAAAAGATTAGCAACTTAATTTTATCAGTAATTATGAGCGTTGTACCTCTAATACCATAAATATACTACCTACAAATCCTAAAAATCGTTGAAAAAATAAAAGGAACTTAAAAAAGGTTTGATGATCTTAGTTTATTGAATTCTGAGGACAAAATGAAATCACAGCTTCTGCAACTCAAACCCTGCCCCAAAAACATCAAGTAATTACTGAAGTGTTATTAGATAACTGAAAACTCAAAGGTGGGTCTTAAATTTACAAAGCGTAAAATATTTGGGCAATAACTTTACTGTTAAGGTTGGAAAATCTTACCCCATTAGAAAAAATCAGCTTTTCAGCTAATCAAGTTCTGATATTAAATACAGTTTTAAGTAAAATTTTAACGCCACTGGGCTCTGAAAATTGCACGAAAGGAGTAAATCTGAAACCGTCGGCAACTGAAAACTTGCACCCAAACAAAGCAAAACCTTTTCATACGTACAAATAGTTCCCTCATCCATCTCGTAATTTCCCTTAACTCCACTTTACAAGGAGAATCAAGTTGGATTAAAACGGTAGGAACCCCCAAATAAAAATACGCGACAACACGGGTGCGCCCCTTCCTGCTTTATGTTAACAGTCACTAAAATTAATTTTGGGGGTATTATAACTATTTGATGTCCTGATTTGTACTGCTTTGCCATTTTTTAGTAAGGTGGGCTTTTTGAGGGTAGATCTGGTTTGGAATTTATGTACGGCGTATATGAAAACATGGAAGTGACGACACGTGTTGCGTTTTATTAAGTTTGCTGGTAATAAATTAGATTTTCTGGTTAATTTCTCTGAACATAACATGAAAGCATAAAAGAGATCTTGATAATTTTGTATTAACTTCTTGTATGTGGCGAGTACAAGTGGCTCTTCCTTCCTAATTAGATTTGGCCCACCCTTGATATGTTTGGATTGGCATTTTCGGAATTAAGGCATCTCAGGACGTTATAGCATAGTTTAGCTGAAGATAACTTGATTTACAAGAACACACCTTATGTTAAGGATAAAAGTTGTTTCAATATGTTTTCCTTCTACACAGATGCTGGTTCTTGTTCAAGGGAGGGTGAGGTTGTGCCCTTATTAATTAGGTTAACCCCATCCCCTGTTAGGCATTGATTTTTCAGGATTCGGGCATCACTGTATACATTTGATTTTTCAAGGACGAAAGATATGATCTTTTGTCAAGACTGATGAAGGTCAAAAATATTATTCATGCCCAGAAGTTCCCAAAACAATAAAAGCCCATTTATGTAACAAACGGTAACGAAGCCGTCCCCACCACTTTACCCATCAAAGGTAGCTATCATTAGTCAAAAATCAGAATACATGGTGGGAATCACAATTTTTCAAAACGGAACATAAAACCTTGAAGGAGATCTTGATGTTAGAGATTAACCTGCTACTATTACGAAGTTCGAGCGACTCCTGATTTTTAAGAAAGTTAAACCTGTCCTTCTTAGGTTTCAATGGATTCATTTGGACTTGAAGCATTGCTGAAGGTTAAAGCTTAGATTTTATTAATTAAAAAGCACTTGAATCTTAAAGGCACGCCCGATTTTAACAAAAAATGTACTCCTAGTTATTTGTTTCTTGTTCACGATGGTCAGCTCATCATGATTCAGTTAAGGTCAAAAGCACACTTCTAAAGGCAAATTTAACAAATGACTTTTAAAAGGGTATTTATTAAAATTAATGAACATAGGTAGCAAAAGTCTTGTCAGTACTACCATGTTCCAAACGCTTCGCCTCTTGATATGGTCGTCTGGAAAAGATCCATCGGGAGAAATGTAGGTATCAACGTTCCGAACATAGCATGTCAAATTCGCCACAAACCCTCAGAAAGTATAGCATGAAATCGTGTAAGAAACTCGTAGGCCTTCTTGTGTGTGGCAAATACAACTAGCTTCTCCTTGGTGATTAGACAGCTCTCACCCTTAACAGGTTCAACTAAAGTTTCCAGGTTAAAGACATTGCGGGACGTTACACCCAATTATTCAGTTAAAAACAACTTAATATAAAAGCACATCTCGTATTACAAGTTCTTTGATATACAGAAGCTGGTCCTCTCTTCGAGAGGATGACATTGACATATCAATATCACACTCCACCATCTATTTCATTGCACCTTAAACCCAGCTCCTAACTAAGAATCCGGTCCAAAGCCACCACACGTATCAGCTTGAGCTAACCAGACCCAGACCGTCCTAGGTCGAAGGTTTTTAAACCAGTATTTCAATGAGCAGGTGTCCAAAATAGCATCTGTCAAAATCACACAAACAATTCGCGACAAAAACTGTTGGCATTGAATATAGCATGAAATACATTCTGACAATTTTGTATTAGGTAGCTTGATATATGTGGCTATGTGTGGCTAGTGGCAAGTACAAACAGAGGTTACATTAGGCTCATCCTTGATGAGTCGGCTTCAAATGCTCGACGTTATAGTATAATTACATAGGAAGGAAGGTGCAAGAGATTTGCTTGGACTTCAAAATTGTATTACATACTTAGTAAAGTTATATAAGAGGTAATACTTCAAGAGGAAATACTGCCGATAATATGAAGGGTTTAAGGCGTCCTTAGTTGCTCTGCTACTGGTATTTGTCACACACTAAGGGTATGAAGTGATGTGGTAAGCAGCATGCTTTTGACTTCGTTGTTTTGTTTGGGTCTTCAATTATTTTCAGTGACTAGTTGGGAAGTTGGGCCACCCATGGGACATTTGACTTGGGTTTGACCCCGAGACCGCCGGGGTAGTCGAATAATAACGCTAATAAAAGTATAGCCCACGAAATATAGTTCGCAAATGACAAGGTCCATGTCAAGCAGAGTACCATGGAAATTGTTGTTATTAAAGACAATTCCTCTAAAATTGTTATGCTTTGCAGTTCATTTCTGGTTGTAGTGTTTTTAAGCGCTTGTGTTGTAGTAGCGAAACGTTCTTAATTTATTTTCTACTTGCTGCCACGAGAACTTTCAAGAATATTCTCAACGACCGCCATTTTTAAGTATTGCATTTTGCTTGGAATCTGTCTATTTATTCGGATGTTTACCGCAGATATTTATAATAATTATTGATTGGTATTCTGAGTAGGTACTAAGTCCATATTTTCAAGGCCATAATACCACCTTCTGATTAGTATTTACAGTAGTGTAAACTGAAAAGTGTTACTAAATTAAATGCGTGACGATCACCGATCAAGCATAATCAAGGTCAGAATCAAACTAAGGCTAAAGACCCGAAATAAATATTCAAAAACTCCTCATTTAAAAACAAGTGATTTGTTTTCGTCCTCGCTTATGTGCTGAAAATTCGTAAACGATCTCTTTAATATTTATCGGGTGTATTTATGGAAGTTTACAGTTTACAGGAGACAACTCGATCAAATTGTAAGGCTTGTGTTGTGGTAAACGTAAAATACAAACACGGTACGTTTGCCGAATGTTTCGGGGGTAATCATATAATATGCTAGCGGTAGCAGATAACCCCAATAAGTTGTGTTCTATATTTCAATGACAAAGGGATTAGCTCCGCGTGTGCCTCATCTGTGGGGTTACAGGTGAACCAGGAGACAAAAGAACCATTCATTCTATTTCACGCCCTTTGCACTTTTAGGGATGTTAACCCTCTCTCTCTCTCAGCAACCACCTGATGACGTTTACTCACTTCTCGACCTTTACTGTCCCTTTAGTACGTGTTTAAATACCTACATCACCGATACAATCTGGGCAAGTCACAATAGTAAACAATAAATTTTGAGTTTTTATTTCGCAACCTAAAACAGGTTTCTGTCGATTAAAAAGCATGCGTGTTGGGCACATACAGATTTACCTGTTTAAATAACAATAAACAGCCTCTCCCTAGGGAACAGATGTAAATGGAAAGGGCCATTTAAGTACATCTGGTGCACGGCATTAAGCTCCGTGTTATGAAAATGAGTAATTCTTGTAATCACTTGTTACCTTTTGTTGTTTTTCGCACCCTGACAGATTCTGATGGACGTTACGTTAAGACGAGAAGACAAAAAGTAACACTTCACAACCCCTGTTTTTGTCTTAAATATTACAATATTCTATTTTTATCTACCACAGAGTACGATTTAATCAAACTAATTACTTTTTTGGGTCAGTTATTAAAATACATAAGCGTTTCTTGACCCACCAGTATTTACTTTGAACTTAAGTAATTAAAAACAACTTGAGCAGACAGAATGGACATTTTATTAATCAAAGCTAATTAGGTGATTCAAATTCATTAAATTAAATGAGATAACCCTATTTTTAGACCCTTACAATTCTTGTATAATGGTTTCAAGTATTTTTAAGTGAGTGGGTTGGGAATCGTGAATCACAATTCACCAGTAAATTAAAAAAATCGAATTTGCCAGAAATACTTTAACTTTTGCTGACTTTATCTTGCCTGAAAGCTACATCCATATTTTTTTTTATAAAACTGAAGGTTTCGCTTGTATTTTTGTCACCAAAGTTGAAGAATGAACTAAAGAAGAAACTGAAGTGATTAAACGAACTCCTCTATTTAAATCAATGATTTTTGAATAATTAAACTACTTAAATTAAAAAACAAATAAATAACTCTTAATGTACCTACCAGGGATGTATGATCCAAGCATTAAACTCTTATTTTGAATAATTTTTAGATAATATCAAAATTCGTGGTTTATTTAAAAAAATAATTTTCAGAGAGAATGGCAATGAAACAGTCTTTCATATGTTGCCAGTTTCTGATGGTTTACTAAGTTTCTGATGGTTTACTAACTCCAAGTGCCATAAAATGTAGGAATTTGGCAGAATAACTAAGTAACTCAATTCTTCACATATTTTTAACATAAGCAACAAAGATTATTAATTTGAGGCAGTTCCGCATTCTTGCGGTATTTTGCCTTTTCAACGGCGATTTCAGCAACAGAAATAATTTATGCTTTAGTTTGAACGACCAACGTACTCCAAACACATTAAACTTAACTCTGTTTATGCAAAAGCTGAAAGTCTTTCAGGAACTGAAGATTACGCAAAAATAACAAAATTAAAACCACCAAATTCTAGAAAGCTGCAGAATACTTGAAGCACTACATCTATGGGATGGGATAAGTCAGGAATTAAGTTTCAGAGCAAGACTGACTTTTTTAAATCGGCCAGTTATTTAATTTAAGGTGGCTTAAAAATCCCGCTTTGAAACAATAAAGTATTTTGGGGTTAAACTGACATTTAGTACGAGTATATTTATGTATCACTGCCGGAATACTTCGATAGACAGAGATTATGCACTAAGCTAGCTTGGCGTACATAACTTGACACAAAACATCTGTATGATAAATTTAGGAATACCACAAAATGAATTTCATAGGAAATATCTAACCAAATTTATAGCGAGAGATTACCTTAGTTCGAAACTGCACGATTTAAAATAATGAAAAATGAATCGGTTTCTTTGATTTTCAGCGTGGATTAAACTAAATGTTTTGTATATTTAGGTGGTTGAGTATATTCTTATTTGCGAGTGAATTACGATCTGTTGATTGCCCAGCACTGTGGAGGGTTATTTGCAAATTTTAATTTATTCAAAATTGCTATGTATCCACCCTCGCGTGTCTGCTGGATTCATGTTAACGAAATGTATTCCCCGCCAGGGGTAAATGCTCGGAAATTTCAATTTTAGTCCCAGTTAAGGGTCAGTTTTAATTTAATATAATTTCGTGGACATGAGATGGGACTTAGCCCTAATTAGTACGATGTTCAATCATTATCATCCCTAATTTTCAACTATTCCTGTCCCAGTTTAAAGTTTCTCGACCAAAAAGTTAATTTATATACATCTGAACTGCTTTTCAAAAATTCCCATAAATTATTAGTTGTTCCAAATTTATACAGAAAGGAAAAAAGTATTTATTCTGGAAAACATGCTTTCATTACGAGTAGCTCAATAAAAGATAACACATAAAATATAACTGCTTCTAAAAGTTCTCAGACGATTTTACTTTGACTGACTGTTAATTATCATCTCTAGCTTAACCTCTAACCTTTCTTTGTGATAAAAATAAGTTGCTGGCAAGTACTCATGCTAGTTTATGATATCTTACATACAGATTGGTTGTACTCTGTACTTTAATGCGTTACTTGGTGTAGAATAGCTCGAAAGTATTCCGCTATTAATAATATTTTTAGTTATTTGGTTTGGATGGAATACAAGTAGGCTCGTACGGGAAAGAGGCACGCTTTACTAAGTAAATTATGAATATTAAGCACCCGTATAATGTCTGAATGCTTATACAAACAGACTGTATTGTTAGTAAACAACGGAATAATTATTAAAAGACCAATTGTCAAGACAGGAAAGGGACCAAGTTGTTTGTAAATAGGAATGTGAAAATTGTAACAAAATATATATTGGAAAAACATTCCAACATGCTAACAAAACAAATTCTTAACATCACCACTGTTAATGATGACATCGATTGTATTTGCTGACGCCCTAAATAGGCACTGTGTTGGATTGTTCACATTCGTTAGAATATATTATCACAGGAGAGGTTATTTTGTAACGGCATTATCGAGGTGTACTTTGGCGCGATTTTTAAAATTATATTATTAAAAGGCATACGGATGAGCCCAGAAGAAGATTATATGAACCAAATCGATTTTATTTAATAATCAATGTAAGGTCGTGGGAGCAAAAATAACGACGAGAAATGTAAAAAAGAAACAAAAAATATATTAGGTAAAAGAGTTAATGTAAATGATCTGAAAAACGGAATAACAGCACCAAACTTAGCACGAAAGATCTATTTATAAGGAAGGTCAAGAAAAAAAACTTAGGAACAAATAAACTACGCAGAATTACAATGAAAAAGTTTAAAAGGATAATAAGAAGCAACACTACAAATATTTCGGTGTTTAAGAAGGAAAAAACATGGACAAACAACGGATGTACAGACATATAAAAGAAAAGAGTATTAAAATTAAAGATCAGACACTAAAAGAAAAAGACATATTAGTGTATAGCTTCTTATGTGTATAATGTCCAACGAAGAAAAACAAAACTATATTTAATAAAACTAATGAGTTAATAAAATGATATAAAAATGTAAGAAACGAAGAAAGAGAGCTATAAGGATACAAAAGAAACACGAATAGGACACAAGAAATATTAGTTAAAAATTTCAAACAAATACTAAATTCAATAGAATAAGGAGAAATGCAAAAAGGGAGGAAGATGTAAGATACAAAAATAAAGGAAAAAGAAGATAATGAATGAATAGAGCTTAATGGGACACGAACAAAATCAGATAAAAGAGGGCATTTTAAAGAACTCCTACTTCCAACAGAAGCAGGAGAAATTGAAGAAAAAAGAGAGGAAGCTATAGCCGCAAAAAGAAGGGAAAAAGGGTGGTCGAAGAAAAGCTAACAGGGCACGAGAAAAATTAGTTAAAAACGGAATTTCAAAGAAATACTGAATCTAACAGAAGAAGGAGAAATGGAAAAGAAAGGAGAGAAAGATACCTACCTACAGCAGCAAAGAGAAGAGAAAAATAAGACAGTTGAATGAAAAAGGACTAATAAGGCACGATAAAAAGCAGTTAAAAAGGATGTTTGAGAGAAATATTAGATCCAGCAGAAGGAGGAGAAATAGAAGAAAAAAAGGGAGAAAGATGGCAACGAATAAGGAAATCTAATAGGACACGAGAAAATCAGTTAAAAAGGGAATTTTAAAGAAACGTCAACGATGTAGCAGTATAAAATATGGCAAAAGAAGACAAAAAATAAAGACTAATAGGATATGACAAAAATCAGTTGAAAAGGGTATTTCAAAGAAATACTAAATTCAGCAGAAGCATAAGAAATGGAAGAGAAAGCAGAGAAAAATTTAGCAACTAAAAGAAGGGAAAAACAAGGCAATGAATGAAGGAAAACTAATAGGGCACGAGAAAAATCAGTTAAAAAGGAGCATTTTAAAGAAATACTAAATCCAACAGAAGAAGGACAAATGGAATTAAAAAGGGGAGAAGATGTAGGCGCAAAAAGGGAAAATAAGACAATCAATGAAGAAAGACTAGTAGGACACGGGAAAAACAAGAAACAGTTAAAAGGGACACTTTAAAGAAATACTAAATCCAGTCAAAGAATGAGAAGTGGAAGAAAAGGGGAGGAACATAACAGCAAAAGGGAAACGAAACCGCCGACCTTCCCACGAAAGCAAAATAGAAAAAGGAAATAACAAGGCAAAACATAGAATGCTTGAAATGGAATATCATAGATGGTACCTACTGGAGGGAAGAGTTAGTAGAATCGAAACAACAATTTTCAGAAAAATGTATAAATAATCTTAGATTCGGCTTAAGTTTTGAACTGTATTTTATATTAAATCGCCGAATCTAATTAAACTCAGTCTTTTAAAATTTTGCTAAATCAATAAACAAACAAGCAAATATTTCCTTTTATTTTAATTAGGATTTACGGAGAGAACTTCTTCTACTTGAAAGCAACAAACCTTATTATTGACACCGCCATCAGATTATTTGTTTAAACTTTAAACGTTGTTTTATTTTTGAAATAAGTACAATCGTAATTCTCGTTCTGTTTAAGAAAACTCAAGAAATTTATTTAAAGACCTTTAAAAACGGATTGTGTGATATTTTCTGCATTGCCTTTTTCCTCGATCTCATCAAACTTCATCAAATATTAAATATTAATAAAAGTTTTTTAATAGGTTAAAATAAATCAAGAGTACAGCAGGAAGCGAACACCCAGAACACCCCCTGAAGTCTTCTACGGTATTTTAGAAAAAGCAGCGGCCACACATATATAAAAGCATTCAGTGTAAATAAATTAGACTGAGTTAGTGGCTAGTTAGTTTTAGTTTTACTATTAATAAATTAGCAAATCAATATTATTGTTATTATTTAGTTCAATAATAAAAAGAATATTATACAATAACTTACTTTAATGTAAAAAAGTAAAAGTACCGGCACTTACAGTCCGCAAGGGAGTATGGCCGGCAACATGGAGGGTTAAGGTCTCCTAAGTCGCTTTAATACCCTAATGTCTCGCACGCTATGGTACACTGATTTATGAAAATTTAACGAAACATGTAACATTTTCCTAACACTTAAGTTACATTGGACGTTTAAATTGTCTTTCAGTAATAATAATTGTTTTGTAATTGTAATTCTCTTGTTAAATAAATTCGTTCACTTTACTTGAATGCCTTGTATTATTTCCTAAGTTTATTATAATATGTACAATAAATCATAAAAATATCATTAATATTATTTTCTTAAATTAAATCAGAATCTGTCGTACATATGTATATAAGATATTAAAATAAAGTGATTCTGAATTCGATACATCAAATTTTTCTTCTAAATTATTTCCTTTATCCTTTATCTATGTATTTGAAACGTAAATTCACCAAAGTATGTCCAAGTGTTTATCGCTTCCACCTCCCACCACACCTAAAATAAGTTAAGTCCAGGTGTGCTGCTATGGTGCTATAGTTATCGCACGATTTCTATTCCTGTCTCTTTCCACCGTTCGAGTTCATTCCAATTCATAACGTGATTTGCCGTAATAGATTAACAACATACACACAACCAAATTTATGTATATGAAATCACCTAGTATTTCTTACTACTTAATCACAAGAAATGTACGAAAACGTTTTATGCAGATAAGAGATAAAGGTTTTTGTTGAAAATAAGATAGGTTTTCGTTAATAACTGATCACATGTGCATTGATAAAAATTGTCATTGTTTCCAGTTGTAAAACTGAAGTGACAGAGTAAACTTACATAACTTTGTGTTCAAAAAAAGGTAATTATGCCTTACGTAGGCATAATTATTATTAATCGCAGCAACAATGGGCGTCTCTCAGAGCGTCGTTTCAAAAACCTATGCCAGATTTTATGGAATTGGAAACTCTTAAAGGACAGGCCTAGAAAAGTCGTCGCAGATTAATTACTGATCGACAAGACCGGTTTGTAACTCAAATAGCTATTATTTTTGGTTAATTTGCTTTAATACCGAACATTTTTGACTCTTTGGCTTTGTTTTTAAAATAGATAACCACAGTTGTGATTTTATTATCTCTAAGCCAAACTTACACTTTGTTCGAAATCATTAATTAATTGCAAAAATTATTTGGACTATTTTAAATATCTTTCTTAATAATTTTTTTAAAAATATTTATTATTTTTGGTTGATTCAACTCCAAAAATCTTTAAATTGTTGTGTCTAAAATGGACAACCACATTGTAATTTTAATAAATTCCCTTGTTTTAATTAAACTTATATTTTTGCTTGTTGGATGCTTTAGTATTCGTGGATTTTATTTAAAAACAATTTTAATACTCATTCAGTTATTTGCCTATTTATTTATTATTTGAATTTTTCTGTGTTGTTATTGATTTTAAATATCTTTATTAATAATCTTTGAAAAAATTTCATTATATTTGGTTACCTCAATTAAAAAATTTTTAAATTGTTGTTTTTAAAATATATAACCACAATTGTAATTTTAATTAATTTCTTTGTTTTAATTAAATCTTAAAGTTTAGCTTGTTAGTTACTCTAGTTAAAAATAGTGCAATAATTTTTAACATTCACTCAGTCATTTGCCGATTCGTTTATCTATATTTTTATTTATTTAAACTACATTACATGTGATTAATTATTAATTTATTATAAATAATAACCATCATTAATTATTGAACATTGGTCTTTTACCACAGCTTCCTGATCTATTTATGAAAATCAGTTAATAACTTTTCTAAATTAAACTTACACCTTTGTTTGAAATTACTATCTAATTATTCACAAAAAATTATTTTGATTTTTCTATTGTATTATTTATTTTAAATGTCTATTGATAATTTCTGAAAAAATATTTATTAGTTTTGTTTTAACTTCAATAATTTTTAACTCCTTGTTTTTAAAATGGATAACCACAGTTGTAATTTTAATTAATTTCTTTGCTTTAATTAAATCTTACATTTAAATTTGCTAGGTGTTTTAGTATTCGGGTATTTCATTTAAAAATATCGCAGTAATTTTTAATATCCACTCAGTCATTTACCAATCTGTTTATTTATTTAAATTCCATTATAAGTGATTATTTATTAGATACCTACCTATTTCATTGTACATTTTAAACATTATTGAATGATTAATACATAAAGCATTGCAATTGATTCATAGTTATGTTAAATTTTAACACTATGTTCTGATCACAGCTTCTTAATGAAAATTAATTAATAACGTTAAACTTGCAGTTTTCTTTTAGATCACTAATTAATTATAGGTAATAATTATTTGGATTTTTCTATTTTGTTACCCATTTTTAGTATCTATTATTTTTAGTTAATCCAATTCTAAAAATGTTTAAATTATAGCTACAGCTGTAATTTTAATTAATTTCTTTGTTTTAGTTAAATTTTATATTTTAGCTTGTTACTTGCTCTAATATTTCTAAATTTTATTTAAAAATAGTAATGTTTCCTATTCATTCATATAATATATGATTAATTATTAGCTTACTGTAGGTGCATTTTACTGATATTAAATAATTAATGCAAAAGCATTAAAATGGATTCATTTCCTCGATATATTTATAAAAATTAATTCATAACGTTTCTAAACCAAACTGGCAGTGTTCAGTAATTAATTACGAAAATTATTTGGATTTTTTGTTTAATTATCTATGTATTTTAAATATTCTTATTAATAATTTTTGAAGAAATATTTATTATTTTTGGTTAATTCAGTTCCAAGATATGTCAAATTGTTGTTTTTAAAATGGATAACCACAGGTGTAATTTTAATTAATTTATTTGTTTTAATCAAATCTTAAGGTTTACGTTGTTGCTTCTTTTTTATTATTCGGGGATTTTATTTATAAGCTGTATACTTTGTAATTTTTAGTGTTCATTTATATTTATTTGCCGATCTATTTATTTATTTAAACTCCATTACGTATGATACTTTATTCTAAATTTTAAATATCATTAAATAAATAATGCAAAAAGCAAAAAGCCTTAAAATTTGAATATTGGTGTTTGACCATAGTTTCTTGATTTATTTACAAAATTAACAGCATTTCTAAATCAAATAACAAATAATTAATTCTGAAATATTAGTATGACTTTCCGGCGTTTTATTTTTAGTTATTTCAGGTGTTCTGCGTCGGTTAGTGATGTGATTTTTTTCAGTTCAAAAGGAAATTACGTAAAAGGATAAGTTTAATAAGTAAATTTTGGAAAATTGAAAGAGAAACATTTTTAGGATTTTTTAAATGCCTATAGGTATTTGAAAGGCGAGAGGAATTATTTTTTTATTTTAGGAATTTATGAAATTTTCAGGATTTGTGTTTGATCAGATTTTGTCGGTTTTTATCATTATCCTGTGGCCTTGAGCAACTAGTTTTTTTTTGTTTTAGCTTCCTAATTTTATTCTGCGAAATACCTACTACATATTTTTAATTAATATACTAATTTAATTCAGCTTTCTGATAACTTTTCGCCAATTTTATGTTCAGGTATTTCAGGTCTTCACGTGATTTCATGCAATGATTTCCCTTACTTCAGGCGTTTTATTTTTAGGTGTTTTATGCTTCTGTGTGATTTTTCTTAGCTCGCGAGGAAATTACATAAAAAGATAAATTTAAAAAGCAAATTTTAGAAAATTTAAGAAAAAACTGGGGTTTGACAATTTTAGAATTTTTCAAAATATGTTTGAAGGCCGAGGAAAACTATTTTTTATGTTTGGAGGGTATGAAATTTTCAGGATTTCTGTTTGGCCAGAGAGTGAGTTTGATTTTTTCGGTTTTTATCGTTTTTCTGTTTTAATAAATTATTCTTTGGCCTAACGCCTAAAGCAAGGGTTTGTTCAACTAGATTTTTTATTTATCCTAGCTTCAGTTGATTTTATTCTACGAAATACTTCTTTTAATTAATTTACTAATTTAATTTCAGCTTTTGCGAATTTCTTTCAGGTGTTTCAGGTCGAAAGATTTAATTCCTAACTTCAGATGAGAATTAATTTAAAGAACAAATCTCAATTCAAACAGATCAGCGCAAGAAACAATTTCAAAGATTTCAGGATTTTTTATATTTTCTTTATTTTAAGAAGATGCGAAAGATTCAGGACAGAATTTGGACTTTCTATCGGGATTTGTCGTTTATCCTTTGGCATTCAAGTACACGTAAGTTCAACTAGACTTTATTAATTATTTCAGTTTTCCGATCGCTTTTCACAAATTTTATTTTCAGGTGCACGAAAGTCAAGATCAGAATTTTCACTTTCTTTCGGTATTTGTCGTTTTCCATTTTTTGATCATTTATCCTTTAGCCTTTCTTATTTATTTCAATTTTCCGGTTGCTTTTCACGAATTTTATTTTCAGATGTTTCAGGTCTGATTATTTAATGCACTGGTTTCTCTAACTTCAGAAAAAATTAATAAAAAGCTAAATTTTACAAATTTTAGAAGATTTCCGAAAATTGACGGAAGAAAGGGTTTTAAAGATTTTTGGATCTTTTTTGTAGTTTGTCCTAAGAAACCGCTTTTTTTATTTCAGAGAAGTGTGGAAGTTTCAGGATCAGAATTTTGTCTTTCGGTATTGGTCGTTTTTCTTTTTTAATAATTTTAATAATCCTTTGGCTTGGAAGTAAAGGTAAGCTCAACTAAATTTTGTTATGCTTTAAGTTCGTTTTTCGCGAATTTTATTTTCAGGTATTTCAAGTCCTCCGCGGGATTGACTTTCTTGCCTTTTTAAATAATTTATCTTTTGGCCCTGAAGTAAAGGTAAGCTCGACTAAATTTTTTTATTTAGCTATGCTGGCTCTAGATGATTTTACTCTGCAATTAATTAACTAACTTGGAGAATTATTTTTCAGCTTGTCGTTCGTGTTTCGTGAATACTGAATGTTTGTGAAATTTTCATGCAAACATACAACTGTTTGCTAAACTTAAATAAAATCCGCCGTATTTAATAAATGTTGAAATAGTTTCGCTCCTTTGTGTAACTGCACACCGCAGTTCTATTAGCATAAATTAAGTGTTTTAAAATTAACTAATTTTCATAGACGGAATAATAAAAAGTGTTGTGCGGGAGTGTCGGTTCGGTTTCTGGAAGATGTTTTGGGATCCGATGGGGTTTAATGGAGGATGGAGCAAAAGGGTGTCATAATAAAGGTACAATATTTTCTAAAATATATTTTCACTTTAAATTTTCATAATTTGTGTTTTTGCTAGATTTTTCACTTAATTAAACCTTAAAGTGGCTTAAGTCCTTTGGAACTTAAATTCTCATTATGATAAGAAAATAAATAAAATAAAATAAGCAAGGAAAGTTCTTCCTATGGTTACCTTAACTAAAATAAACAAATGGATAAATGATTAAATAAATAATGTTGTTTCAGGTAAGTCCCACTTCGTTGGAAGGTGTTTCCAGGATTCAGGACGTCGAGGGATCTTCAAAGTGGGTCATTGTTATAGCTTTGCATGTTGTTTTAATTAGTTAGAGCAGTAGTTTGATTTTCGGCCAAGTCTTAACAGGTTAAATTTTAACAGCAAATTTCTAATTAATTCCATTATTATTTTCACTTATTTAAATTACTACAATTGTTTAACTAAACAAAGCACTAAGTAAGCACCGTTTCAAGGACCTAAATTCCGAATTGCATGATCCAAAAACGTTTCGAACACCAAAAGATTGCGTGTTGATTGGAGTATACTGAGTGGCTTGTACAGTGCGATCCAATAAATTCAGCCAAATCGATTCTTGTTTATATCACTAAATTCAATAAAATAAAATCGAATCTAAGGGACAAAGAGTCAAAAACGAGAATTATCATACACAAATATTGTCAAAAATAAGGGCGGGAGCTTTTGCCAAAATTATTCAATACCTGTTACTACCTGTTTCTTTTGTTTTGATGTTACCAGAACTTTCAATAAATAGTTTTAAAGCTTACTAATATACGAGGCAAGTAGATATTCCTGAAATACTAGAAATTACGTTTGAGACCCCTTCTCACTGTCACGAATAAATAAAACAGCAAGTATTTTTCTTTAATCGCAGGAAAACATGTTACGAAATATTTCTAATCTTAACGAGACATTATACAAATATTTTTGTAAGGTTTTGCAATAGTTATTTAAAGAATATTTAATAAAGGTTATCGGAATTAATACAAATTTAAATTATATCATTTTTGACTTTCTACGTGTCCGTTTCGAGCATTTAGCCAGGATCTACATTAAAAATAGCTTCAGTAGATCGCATTAAGCATAAGGTCTCGTTCGCACTCGATCGCTTTCAGAAAAGCAGTCGTTCTTAATATCGCATTAGATCCCCATACTACGAAGGCGTGATTTTATCCGCTGAGCGAACCAACAATAGAATGTGCCGTTGCAAGGAACAATATGCATTATGTGTTACACTTTGTATGATGCTTGTTCAATGGCGTAGATACAATGATATATAAGCGGATCCGAAAATTGCAGTTGCTTTTACTGAACTTAATACGACGCCTTTAAATCAAACCATTTCGTTTTATCAGCGTTACTAAATGGTCAAGGATTACTTTTAAATAATCAACAGACCTTAACTATCTTTTAGAAAAACTGTAATATTTATTTAGGTTACGTTAGTTTCTTTGTATTATTCTATTATTCTGCTTCTGTGGCAGCCATATTTACCGACACGAAGAAGGATTTCTTTCAGAACTTTTAAGGTTTTGTTTTCAAATTAAATAAATAATAATAAAGGTCTATAATTATTTCTGTATTTAAAATTAAAAACTAGGCATCGAGGCAAAAATAGGTCTTTCTGTTTCTGTTTATAAATAAATATAAGAAGTGAAACAGGCAAACTGCAGTTAGGTACTAATATTTCCTAGGATCTACGACGCTGGAGATGCACCAGGATGTCTGTATATATGGATCTGGCGATTATTCCGGTAGAGTACCTCATTGAAATGGTATTAGTACGCCGTTTTGACTTCTCAAGGACTCAGAAATGTTTCAGTGGTTCCCCACATTTTAGTTAAAATGGGTGCGCGTATTCATTTTCAAATCCGTTTTGTTATGCCATACATACATCATCTTTTCAATTTTCGTATTATTCCTATTTGTATACCAATGTAAAAAGCAGACATGTTTATAAATAATATATAATAATAATAATAATAATAATAATAATAAATTGTTTATTATCCCAAAAACTACATATGATAAATTTTCAATGTACATATAACATTTTTATGAGAATGGGATAAATGGTGAGGTTCGGTAACTTAAATTACCGTTCTACCACCTCACCAGAATAGATACTTAAATACTAATACACATAAATATACAATTAATAGTTCTAAATCATTAGATAGATGATATATATGATATGATATGATATGCGGTGAATTTTATTATTACTATTAACAATACTAACATTTTTGCTCACTCGAACATCTGCTGCTGCAACAGCTTCCTTTTATAAAGCGTTTTAAATTTTGTAGCGGACAGGCCTCGAAGATCTAATGATAATGAATTGTAAAATGCACATTATCGTGATTCAATGTTCGTGAAAAAAACTATAGACAATGCAGCAAAATATATTCTTGGGGGAGATTGGAGACTCATTTGGGCGAAGGTTGTACTTTTTACTATTCAAATTTCAAATAATTTGGATGCTTTAGTAGCAGAAACCTTCTTTTCATATTTACAGTCCATAGACTTGCTTCATCAATTTCCACATTCAGGTTTTCCTCATATTTAGTTCTTTGTCCTTCTCCATATAGTTTTCGTTCTTTGTCGTCTTCATCCTTTATTCTTCCTTAATTTAGCGTTGTTCTCTTCAAAACCAACGCAAAGCTATAGTTTGGCATTGCTTTCTTATTTTTTTACAGTTAATTACTACGCAGTTAAGCTTGCTAATCCTTACATCAAAATTCACTTCATCAAATCATCCAAGCTAACCTTTTTTTGATAAAAATTGATATACGGAAACAGTTACGCAATAAATAAGGTATTTTATCAAATTTACAGTTAAAATTTATAAAAACCACGCCACATATTTCAACACTTTAAGATAGTAGACAACTTACAAAAAATAAGGGTCCGTTAAGTCAAGTCAAGTGTTCCCAACAAATTGACCCTTAACGAATGAAACCTGATACGTTTCTTAACCGTTCAGCCATGACTTCCATTTACCTTTATAGTTCGCAGAACTAATGAAGAATATCTGGGGTAGAATTTATTTATTTATATCTCTTTTGTTTGTAAAATTAATTCCTTGATTTTACTCGTAATTTGATTTCGAATTCATTTAGTTGGTTTTTAACTGTAGGATAGGCTGTCTTGAAATAAATTGGCATGCCTGGTTTTTCAAAATTAAAGTAAGGGAACCCTCTACATTTTAATAAATCTTCCTTCCTTTGCCTCTAAAAATTGACAACTTGAATATGCCAATTTCAGTATAAGTCAAAAATGATTTTGTTAATTTACAACGCCATGTTGTTATATTATTCAATAATTAAATAAAATGTTTTAATAATTAGGACGTTTATTAAAACGAGCAGTCGTTAAAAAAAGGTGTAAAGCAAGGGCGAATTGGCAATTTCCCCACTGTTTGAATATTGCTGGAGACCCACACGTTTATTAGAGCGTATGGGTAATTGTTACGGTATGACGCTTCCACACAGTTAATATATGCTATATACACGCATCATGCGATTACACACATTCAAATCACATCTAGCATAAATGTTAATACGCTAATCCGACATTTAAAACCAAACTCTTGAAACGGGGTTGTATTTAATATTGCGGACGGAATCTACTACACCATTATTAAAGTACGTAATTATGTAACTTGTTCGTAATTTTAGTATGCGAGAGCGGTTTCTAAGCCCTTGAATGATATTGGTTACTTTGTTATCTACTAAATTAATATCTTCTGGCTACCTTAATAGATTATGAAATATGAAATCACACAATGAAGCTGAGTAATAGTTATAGTATGTACAGTATGTCCCTAAATTCTAGAAGGCTGTGTTTGTAACTTTATCGTACCATCTTTTTGAGACTAATTCAATAAAGTTATGGCGTAAAGTACTCCAATTCTACTAAGACTTACCTATAACACCTTTATTCCCATTTTCTTCCAACTTGCATTTCTTCCTTCCTTCCAGCCCTTTCTTGTGATTCAAAGGCCCTTCAAATAGTTAAACACCGCTGTTCTTAATCAGCTTTGACTCTTTTCATGTAGCTCTATATTTCTACACCATATGAGACAATATTTTCGTCAGTGCTATGGTTAATCCCTTTTTGTATGTATTTAGATGTTCTTCTTTTCCTCAAAGTGCGTGTCCTTTACAGGGCGTTGCCGGTCTTTTCTCCATATGTCTGTAGGTGTGTGTGTCAAGTAGCTTTACGTGGGCTCTGAACGGAAGTGCTTGCGCTTCTACTCCAGAGAATACTTACTAGGCAGAAATACTTCGGTTTAAACGGTGCACCAATCACGTAACCCATAGAATCGGGCCGGATTATGCATTGCACCCGTAAAGATCATGTACGCTAACGCACCAGCCTCGACCCCGAAAATTAAAAGAGGTTACGGATACAGACAGACAGGCAGACTTTGGTGGCTTGCCATTGCCTTCCGAGGGAAGCGGTTGGGTATTTTCGGTGTTTATTTAGATGTTGCCATTATAGTTATTAATCCGTACAGTGCCCTTGTTCTGACATTTTCGTAATAATGTGGCGTAGCCGTTTTGCCGATTAATGTTGGGAATTAATATAAATAAGTTACTTTAATAATTTAGGTAGAGTCTTTGACCAACGTCGCCATTGGAATATTGCTTGGCTTTTTACGAGAGGTTTTTATTCAAAGCAAATTCAACTAACATTCATGTATTTCATATCGGTGCTTTAGTTTAACAAAATAATATAAATGGTTCTAAGTCCTAAGTCATTGCATTGATACAAATTACTACAAGTCATGATGCAAAGTAAACTGATATAAATTGTTCTTCTAAGTCCTGATTCAAAGTGAACAAATATAAATTACTCTAAGTTTACATTTACATTTAAAATGACTAAGTCCGTAAAAGAATTTAAATAATTCACACAAATATTTTATCCTGAATTACATTTTAAGTTAACATAAAACAATCTTACATGTAATTACTGGAACATCGTTTTGAAGGGTGTCACTTCTGTCGTACATGCTGCTATTGCGATGGCTGGAAATAAACCATGTCTCTCATGTGATTTCGCTTAGTATTTATACAGAAAATTGCCCCTTCTTCCAATATTCAGTATCTTATCTTAGTCGCGTGGGTATTACAGAATTGCATAAAAGCACGTACGAGGTACTTCCAAATACATGCATTAAAAAATGCAACCTTGACACGGCGCGTGTGGCTTGCCAGTGAATGCCCTGATCGAATGACGTCATATCAACCACGCGTGCGAGTGAATTGAATAAATTAAATGCATTTCAAACTTCGCTTAATATTTTTACATTCGCCTATGTTACAATAAAATATCAAAATGTTTCAAACTCGATACTGACATACGTAGAATTAATGGAAATTCCAAAAATGTATAAGTATTGACATGTTATTAAGTGGGTTATGAAATCATTATTATTGGATTTGAAAAATAATTATTAATTAGTATTTATAAGTCTGTTTGTTACTGAGAAAAAAATTTAATTTAGTTAATAATGTGGATTTAGTTATTTGAAGAAATATGTAATATAAAATAAATAAGGTAGCTAGATGAGATTAGTAATTTATTATAAAAAAAAAGATTGTAAATATTAATTTTAATGTAAAAAATTATTAGCTAGATTACTAGATAAGGGGGTTATAACTAAGGTTGTTGGGTATATGAAATAATAATTTAATTGGGTGAGAATTTTGAGAAAACTGGGACTACTAAAACAATTTAAAAATAATAAATAAGTGGCGAAAGATAATATTTATGAGTTGGAGGTATTCAATTTTCCAGATTGAGTAAATACGTGTGGATCTGATTGTTCATGTTAATAGAAATCAGAAATTGTCTAAAATACAGACAAACAGTGAAAGAAGAGAAGATTCTTCAAATTTTGTAAAATAAAACATTACAAAATAATTTGATTTTGCAACGAGAGTTTACATTTTTCATTTGAGATGGGACAAAGAATTGGAACATTTTGAACTTGAATTTATTAATGGTAGTTGGATTGGAAATTAGTGGAGATTAAATTGTAAGAAGTAAGAACTATAAGAAAGAGGCATTAAAAAAAACTGTGAGTATAGATAAGTTTAATTTTAAGTTAGGGAAGATAGGGAGCAACCCAAATGATGGTAGACCATTCTACCACGTATAAAACTGCAAGATCTGCAGTTTACCAAACGCAACACTTTACATGAGTTCTGCCATTGCCAAGAAATAAATAGGTGTTATTTATTTATTGGTGCAATTTATATTTGATAGATTTTTCAGTATATTTTTCTGTGTCGTATAGCATAGTTTTCTTTAATTAATTAGCACAGCACATAGGTTGAGAAAATAGGATAGACAGTAGGAGAATAGAAGGGTTGATCATTATAGGTAGAAAGTTCCAGACAAGTGTAAAACTCCACGATCCATAGTCGGTCAAATGTAGCACATGAACTTGGTTACTAACAATACCAAGGAAGTTTCAGGTATGTGTACACTCAACAGTCAGCGAAATGCGGTACTCGATCCACGAGTAATGCCAAATACCTAGGAACAGTAGCTAGTCATTTTTTGAGATATTTTATTTAGTACTATTTTTGTTTTATATAATTGGAAGGTATTCTTTGAAATAACTTATTTTAGTAATTTGGTTTAGTAACATACTTATTCCGTATAATAGAATTCATCATAGGAAGGAAGTTGATTTAACAAGTTTGAGAAAGTATTTTAGGTAGTTATCTTTTAAGATAGTTTATTTTATTAACTTATTTTATGTTTTACAATTGGGTGGTACTTTTTGTTAACTGCAATATACAGGGTGATGACAAAATAGGGGTCATAAATTTGGGTACGTGTTCTATACAACAAAACATGAAAAAAAGTTCAAATAAATATGGGTCCGGAAACGCTTCCTTTATTTTAATCATAGTTGGCTAGATTTGGACTCTAAAAAAATTTCATTCCTTCCAAAAAAGATTCGTCGTAATGGTCTCTATCACTGGTAAAAGTTTTATACTAATTGCGTTATTAATAAAATAGTTAGTTAGGTGGCTTCATGTAAAGTGAAACACACTGTAGAAAGTACTGGATCTTCAGAGTTTGGGCAGTTGCTAAAGGGTAAAGTAGTAATGTTTGTGAGAGCAGAAAGCTATTGCTTCCATTGTACCATTGAATGATTGTACTTAACAGTGTTGAAGATGTACAGAAGGTACTTGCTCTCCTTAGGTAATAAGCAGGAAAGTAGTACCTGCTATTTTTGAGGAAAGAAGATGCATCTTTGGTTGTACTTATTTATAACAATACTTTCTGGAAATGTATAGAAAGTACCTGATTAACAGAGTTTGGGTAATTACTAAAGAGCTGATTTATATTGTCGTGAAGTGGTAGCATATAGTACTGCTTCAAACACTGACGGTGACTAGTAATTTCACTGTTTGTCATAATTAAAATTTCACTTTTTCAGATTATTCGTATGGCATTCAGGTTTTAAATTGTAAGTTTTTTCTATTGATACCAAACAAATGTATTATTTTTTATGTTCAGAAACTTTTGTATTGTTTATAAATTAGCAATCAATTTTTTTTTGGTAGTTTCTTAGGTTAATTTATTTATTTTTCGGATGTGTATGCTCGACATTCAATTTCTGAGCCCTTGCAACCTAGTATGGCTCATACTGATTGTTTCGTCTCTTCGGTTAATAACCAAATACGCAGTGCGGGGATATCTTCATTATGGGAGTTTCGACTGAATGTAGTGCACATTAAAAATAGCCCGGGGTGTTGGAAGTTTCGATTAAATCGAATTTTCAGAACGCTAAACAGTATGTCCTATCTGGTAGGACGGAAGAGTCGACGTTTAATTTATATAAGCGTTCACGATGTACAAATGGTATGGGCACAGCAGTGTGGCTATAACTTCATTGATATTTATATCATTGCTAAGGGGTAATGCATAGAAAGTACCTACCTGCTGTACAAACTTTGGGTAATTGCTAAAGAGTAAAATAGTAAAATTTGTGAAGGAAGGAAACCATTATTATGAAAATGTCAGAGCAAGGGCAGTGCACGGACTAATACGCAATGACAACACGCATTTACATCCAAAAAAGGGGTGAACATATTTTTATATACGGGGTAGAAATAAAAGAAGTCAAAGATAATACAATCATGGAGTGCAGGAAATAAAATCTCAACTCATCATATTTCATACCCAGTTTCGGAAAGGGTAGTAAAACCAAGAAAAATTGGGTTTATCATCAGAATCGAACAAAAGGGAAAGGTTTCTAGGAAAAGGAGAATTTGAAACTGGATATTTTTTGAAATAGTGGAAATGGGCGACATAAAACCCGGTTTACCAAAATCACTTTGTTTTGTGTGTTATTAAAACGGTTCAGTAAACCAAAAGCTACTGACATTCCAGTGGACTGAACCTGCCTTGCAAGGTGTTGTGAATTGTAATCCCAATTTAAAGAGTTTGTAAACCAGCAAGGAAACATTTAAGCAATTCCATTTACAATATCAGTGTAGCTCTCCAAGGGGAGTTTCAGCAACCCCGCATCACGTAGCCCATTAATTACCTTAGTAATCACTCAGCCGGTCCAATTAGCACTGCCTTACCGACTGTGTCTCATACGTCAGCCGTGGAAAAAAGTTTTGTGCCGCCCGAGATTATAAATGAACTGAGCATTTTACATTTTAATTAATATTTCTAATACAGTACGCTATTATGTTGCTTGTTTAAGAGCTTATACGTCAATATAAACTGCATTATCTACCCTTATCGTCAAATGTTGCCGGGTGTTTTAAACTAACCTTTCTTTTTGATACAGTCAGATATCACTATGGGACAGAATATTAAATTCTTTGTTACGGTGCTTGAATGGGTGTACCCCTTTGTGATTTGACAATGATTTTTTTTAATTAATTTATGATTAATATTGATTGAACTGATCAAAGTCGGGGCAGACCTGAAAAGGTCTTATTGGTGCTGAAAAAGAAGTTTTTATGGTTATCAATTATTAATAAAGAAAAACAAAAATTTACAGTAGAATTTCGTAGATCTGAATTATTTTTATTTGCATCCTCACACGCACTCCTTAAATAATTTCAGAAATATTAATAAATATTAGTCAGACATTGGTAGTTAACCAAAGTCGACACTTAAACTTACGTAGCCTCTACTGCGAAGTGGGGCTTTTACCCCACAATAAAGGCTATAAATATTTATAATTTACATCAGCATTTAAATTCTGTCAACGTTTGATGTATCTTTTTTACTTTACTGTTACAGGGTGGTTGGACCACCTTCTAATCAGATTTCGATATGGAAGTCTAGGTGAAAATTTGGATATAATAAAAATATGTTGATTTTTAAGCTTTTTTATTTGAATAATGTAAAATTTTAAAATACTGAATTATGTAGTTAGGTTTCAAAAACGTGTAAAGGCAGAGTGCTCACCGCAGTGATATGACAAGTGATCTGTCTCTGACACTGATATTACAATGACAAGATTTACAAGTAACATATTTTTAATAAGTTCATGTTGAAAATCAAGTAAACGAATGTGGATAAAATTAATCAGGACAACGAGAATTTAAAAAAATAATAATAACAGATGAAAAAATTCCGAAAAACAGTTTTTTCTAATTTGTGAAAGAAAAGTTTTGAAGATAAAGTAATTCAAAGCAAAATTAGTAAACGATATTAATTATCTATATGAAAGTCATACAGGTTGTCTCTAAAATGCGTGGACATGGCTTGGCCACAGATTCCTGGGCGCAAAATAAGTTGATTTAACCCAACGTACCTATATCCAAATTCGTTTCATTAAATCAGATTCTTCTTCAAAATTTTTCTTATAACAACAAGACGCTTGGATCGATTTGGATGGACATAAGACATCTTTCGACATGATAATGGACCACTGTGTGTCACAGCACATATCAGACAGTAACTCTTTAACGGCAAGACCGATAATTAAAATAATATTTTTTTCAGAAAGAAGCATTCAATAGTAAACTTTTTTGTCTCTTTCTAATTTGCGATATCTGTAACGGTTTAATCACAAAAATTTTAAATCTGAGTGACTGCGATTACAAAATCAAAATTATTTAATTTTCAGTACTATAAATATTAAGAAATTCGCCACATCTAACATTAAATAAATATGCAAAACTAATTTCAAGTAAATATTTGAAAGATCCACTTCCAATTAAAATGAGGTGACCTTACATAACCTCAAAAAGTTTAAATTTTCCAATTTTCAGAATTTTTGACCAATGCAGCACGATTTTTTTTGCGTTCCAATTTCCATTTGTTGATATCTGATTTTTAAATCTTTAGGCACTTTTAATTAGGTACTTATTTCTATGCTCAAACAAATTAAGAATAATACTCGATTGATTTGCATTTGATTCCCAAAAAGGCGTCGTTATTCTCTGTGATGAAGGGGTTTTAGAGTAAATAAAAGTGTAATAAAAACAAATTGTTATAAAGTTTGTTTGAAACGGAGTAAAACTGTAGCTGAGAGTTTTAGTATTGTAGAAATTAATTAGATATTCTGCTCGAATATGCTCAGACCAGGAGGAATTAGGGAAGTGCGTACCTTTTCTTCTTTAGAAAATGAGAACTTCCTTATTTCCTTTCTTTAGAGGATCGGCTTATCTGGTCTATTGTGTCTCGAAATTTCCATCAAGAGGCGCGGAAGGAAACAATGGTTCATCCTAAGGCGAAGTACATCAATTCTCTTTACTTTATATAAAAGCCAAAATTTCTGTAGAAAATTAAAATTATGGAAATTTAGTTTAGACCAACACTGTTTAAATATATTATTCGGCGATCGCTTTGTTCGGCCGAAAATTTAAAATTCCGAGTTTTACACAAATGCAGACACTTTGCATATCTGGCTCATAAATCTGTTAAACCCTGATATTTTAAGGGGGCAAATGGTCACGATTTACATTTGAGGAGTTGACATAACTCGGGTGTCACACACATATGTGTGTATGGACTGACCTGGCCGTGGGAAAACTTGAGGTCGACCCTTAGCTGCTTAAAATTTAGGTAACTTGAGTTACTGCTTTGACTAAACCATTATCAGTTATGGGTATAATAATTCGGTTTAACCAAACAACTCGGGTTACATAGCCTTGCAAAAACGTTCCCTTTTTACGCTTAAAACGAGAAATGATAAAAATTTAACCTCGATTTTATTCACGGTTTTTTTAAGAAGCCAGATAGAATTTCTTGCACGGTTAGTTCGATGTTTCAGGTAGCTGACACGTGTATCTACTTGTCCATCCATCTGCGGTGTTATATTCTGATCCTTATCTTAACGTTGAATTAATTAACGAAACTGCTGCGTGACCATTAAAATAGGGATCGTGTTAAAATTCACCTGTTGATAATTAAAAAATCTGCTTTGGAATTTTGTATGCGAACCCTTCCAGGTTCCTTAAAAACTAACATGGATTTACTGTAGCTTTTGATTTGGACTTGTAAGCTTTTTTTAAATCCAAAGTTGCAATTATCAACTTTTGAAACTGGAATTTTGATACTGGAATATTGACATTTAAAGCCTCACATTTGGAATTTGAAACCTATTAATTTAATTTTCACTTTAAATTAAACATAATTTGCACAGTTTAAAATTTACCTTTACAGATACAATTCCGTTTAGAATTTGAAATTTCTGCAATGTAAAATTTGAGATTATCAATTCAAACCCAAAAATTCAACCTTAAATTAAACGAATTAAATTATTATTATATTCTAATTAAATAATTAAATTACAAAAAAATAGAAGCCCAAATATTGAATATTAAACCTAATTTATGGTCTAAATTTGCAATAAACTTTCTCATTTTATCTACTTTAAATATGAACAATCATAATTTTCAGTTTGAATTTCAAATTTTTCTTTTTAGAGCTTAACACTTCCAATTGAAATTTTTGAAACAAATAATCGGCATAGAGTTTGCAGTAAAATCCGAATTTCCAAATTCCACGAATTCGGATTAAAACTTTCTTTATTGGAATCCGATTCCAAGGTTTGGAATGGAAGTCGTCCCAAACATGGTTCGACAATTGTGAAAATTTAAATGTAAACCTTGGGATTTTATTTGATTTCAGGTTGAAAATTGTGGGTGTTCGATACAGAATCGAATTTCAAGCCTTAAATTTGCTTGTAAATCTCAAGAATTAATTGTAATCCAGATCTAAACATTCGAGCTACGAATAACGTTTTCATGCTTTTTAACTCGACATTGCAACTTAAATATTGAATTAATACATTTTCTAATTAATTTGAACTTGTGATTGATAATTTGATGAAATTTCTTGCATCTTGAAGTTCGAAATTCAAACCCAAAAATTGAACCATTAAATGAATGAATTAATTAATTAAATTATTATTATTATTATTATTATTATTATTATTATCATCAATTAATTAAATTAAGTTAATAAAAATTAAACCTTGAACCTTGAATATTAAACCTAAATGTTGAACCTTAATTAAATTATTATTATTATATTATAATTAATTAACTAAATTAATTTAACACAAATGAAAGCCCAAGTATTGAATATTAAACCTAATTTATGACCTAAATTTACAACAAACATTCTCATTCTATCTAGACTGAATATGAACAGTTTAAAATTTTTCTTTTTAGAGCTTTGAACTTGAAATTCCAATTGGAATTTAAATTTTTGAATTGAAGCGATATCGGAATTTCCAAATTCCTCGAATTCAATTAAAAGTTTGTTTAAGTAAGTTCATATTTGACATTGTAAATTTTGAATCCGATACCAAAGTTTGGAATTGGAGTCTGAAACAATTCAGCAATTGTGAAAATTTAAATGTAAACCTTGGCTTTTATTTGATTTCATGTTCAATATTATGGGTGTTCAATACAAAATCGCATTTGCTTGTAAATATCACGTACTAATTTTTACCCAGGTCTAAAGATTCAAACTATGAATTACGTTTTCAGGCTTTGAATTCTGACTTAAATTGCAACTTAAATATTAATTTAATACATTTGTTACCTAATCTGAAATTGAGCTTGATAATTTGGTGAAATTGTTTGTTTCTCGAAATTCAGAATTATTAATTCAAATCCAAAATTTGGACCTTGGAGTTTGCTCCAAGTCAGAACTCTGTTATTACATTTAAAATAATTAATTAAATTATTATTATTATTACATACTAGGTATGCTATAATTAATTAATCCGATTCCAAAATTTGGAATTCGAGTCTCAGGCGGGATTTGATAATTGTGGGAATTTCAATGTAATCCTTGGGATGTGGGTGTTCAATACAAAATTGAATTTCAAACTTTAATTTAACATTTAAATATTCAAGCTACGAATTACTTTTCAGGCTTTGAACTCTAACTTGAACTTATCAATTGAAGCCCAAAAATTAAACTTACCCTAAATTAAAAGTAGAACTCTGTTATTTCATTTAAATTAATTAATTTAATTATTATATTTTAATTAGTTAATTAAATTAATTTATTAAAAATAAAAGCTCAAATATTGAATATTAAACTTAATTTATGAGCTAAACTTACAGTAAACTTTCTCATTCCATCTACTTTGAATATGAACAGTCGTAATTTACAATTTTAATTTCAAATATTCCTTTTTAGAGCTTTGAACTTGAAACTCCAATTAAAATTCTAATTTTTGAGTTTGAAGTGAAATTCAAAATTCCACGAATTTGAATTAATTGTTTCTTTAGCTAAGTTCACATTCGAAACTATAAATTTTGAATCCAATTCCAAAGTTTGGAATTCGAGTCTGAAACAAGGCTCCACAATTGTAAGGATTGATTTCGAAATCGAATTTCAAACCTTAAATTTTGTTTGTAAATCCCACGAATTGATTTTTAATCCAAAATTATGGGCGGAGTTACAACTTAGGTAGAAAATGTATTAATTTAATATTTAAGAACTTGAGCTTGATAATTTGGTGAAATTTTTTGCATCCTAAATTCTGAATTAATTAATAAATTTAATTAATTTCCGCTTCAATTGTGGTTGTTCAATACAAAATATCGAATAGCGAATATCAAACCTTAAATTTGCTTGTAAATCTCATGATCTAATTTTTAAATCCAGATTAAAAAATTCAAGCTACGAATTGCGTTTTCAAGCCTTGAATTCTAGCTTGAAATTGCAACTTAAAGATTAAATTAATATATTTTTTACCTAATTCTAAAGTATATGCTAAAATTCGATTTTTTAAAACTTATTCGAACATGGATTTCAGTTCCATGTAATATCGAAATACTACAGAAATTTTAGTTTTTAAATATTGTTATAAAATATTTCTTGTCTAATTTTAGACTTGAGGTTAGCAAAATTAAAATAAAATTGGGATTTTAAAATTTATGCCAGAATTTAATTTTTAAAGCTGAAGTCGACTTTGATTGCAGTTTCAAATTTTGCTAATTTCAGTGTAGTGTTTTCAAGTTTGTACGTACGAGTTAAGTTTTTTAATTTAATTTCAAAATTTGAGTTTCATATTTTGTTAATTTAGTTTCAGGATTTGGCTTCTGTTTTCAGTTTCATATTTTGTTAAATTCAGTGTTAAGTGCTTTCGAGTTTGTTCGTACGATTTAGATTTTGTAATTTAATTTCAAAATTTGGCTTCGGATTTGAGTTTCGTGCTTTGTCAATTTCAGTATAAAGTGTTTTCGAGGTTGCACCTACGATTTAATGTAAAGTGTTTTCAACTTTTTAATTTAATTTCAGTATATGGTTTTGGATTTGAATTTCATACTTAATCAATTCCAGAAATTCAAATTTACAGATTCGATTTTCATGGAAATTCGATGCACAGACACAGCTTCAAACATATAAAAATAATTGGAGGAATATTTAAAAAACGATTTGAAAGTAATATCAGCGTTATTTGAGGGCAAAGGTCGTCAGAATACTTAATCACAGAGGTTAAGGTACAGAAACTGTGTGTTATATTCATGGTTTAGGTAAAACAAAGGTCGTAATTACAATTCGCACCTAATTACAAATCGCATGAATTTTAATGCCAATGTAGAGAACACTTAAACAGCTATAAAGGTTTTCAAGATGTTTCATAAATTAATTCTGTTATTAATTAAACTTCAGTTATTAATTGCTTGAAAGGGAAATAATCAAAATTATTTACTGGTCGTTTCAGGCTTTAAAAATGCAACTGCATTCAAGTCACTTACGCCCTAAAAGGTTCAAACTAAGGGTTTTCTTATAGAAAACTTTCAGTCGGTTAAAAGATTTGAAAGGGCGGCAAGATACGCAACCCACTTAATTACCCCAGGTGGTCGATACAGTTTGTCAAATGTGGTTTTAAGGGGCTTTGACGGTCAGTGGAATGATTTTGTTCAAATAGGCGTGAAGAGGACCATTATTGTCAGTGTTTACATTTGGTGGGATTTATGTCAAAATTTTTTAATCGATAACTTTGTTATATTAGTGTGGTTATTATTATAGCTAGTGACTTCTGTTAGATGAGTAAATTAAGGAAATTGTTACTTCGAAAATTCTGCATTTTAGCCCATATTTTGCATATTGAAACATTGTCTCTTGTCTGTAAGTTTAGGTGAAGCTTTCAGTAAAAAATCAGTTGTTTTAGCCATAAGTTCAGCATATAACAAACGAACAACATTCAGACTGAAGCAAACTCTGCTTTTGTAAATAATTTCGGCATGTAAATCTCCATTTCCGATCACGTTACTGTTTTATGTTTCGCTTGCGGTTAACAGTAATTGATCGGAGCATAATTGTATTTGCAACGTAAGTGGTGCCTTTTACGCCATATTTTATTAACTTAACAAATCCATTTTCAATTACTGTAAATGTATAAAGTTTACATTTAATAGAATACAGATTCCTATTAACTCCAACGTGAGATTTTAAAAATACAAGACCGAACTTCGTGTAATGCTATAACCGTGGTCTGTAACGGCCAAAACGACCACGCATTTAATTTTTAAAGTTCGTTTTACGATGTTGTAAAACATAAAAGTTAAATGGAGGCCAGATGTCAAACGTTTCATATTAAGGTCTTTGGGCAGAGTTATAAATCAGTTATAGCTTACCCTGACAGCTTGATTATGAAAGTAAATGCGAAAATTTTGGTTGGGACATATATTTTAAAATTGCTATACATCGTTAGCCACCGCTTTTATAATATACTGCCATAGTCTGTACGACAAATAACTTTCTTAATTAATATGCTACAAAAAGACGTTTCAGACGGGATCCTGTTTCAAACGAACGGTTGTTAAAGTGATTTACATAGACGTAGAAAAGGATCCTTTATAATTGAAGTCCTTTCAAAATTTGTTATTTAATACTAAATGTTATAATGATAATCGACTTTGTGCTGAAAATACAACCTTTGGGGTATTTGATTTTATTAACCCTTTTTTGACCACCATAAAAAGAAAAGACTACAAATTTTTAAGTATGATACAAATAAATTTAAAGGACATCCAGGACTTAAAGACAATCTGATAAAAATGAAAAAAGCTAACAATTATTTTAACGCAAACCTTTTGAGTTAATTGGGCATGCTATAAATTTAATTAAAAATTTGTTAAAAGCACTTTATTAATGAGAAAGTGTTTATAACATCCGACATTACAAGAAACACTTCAGCAATTACTCCCTAAAAACGATGTTGAATTGGTCGATTTACATAGAACAATTTAAGCGTCTGTAATTTGGGTTGCATAACCTAATTGGACTGTAGTATTTTTCAGTCAATTCGTCTGCGACTTCATTTTATACAAACATACCAAAATTGGAACTGAATCAAAAACAATTTGTTAATTTGTAGCAAAGAATTTTGAATATGCAAAAATTCTAAAAAAACTAGTAGATTAAGTTATTAGTTTAAGCTTGGAAACATTTTTAGGTAAACAAAAGTCAATTCTGAAATTTGCCCAAAAAAAGTTTGGTGAAGGAACCAGTTAAAATCAGGAATTACAAACATATGAAATATGTGTGCTCTTTTTGTGTTTTAGAGCACTACTGCATTTGGTGTTTGAGTAACTTTTGCAGCGGTTTCGTCCCCTTACTCGGTAGTCATTATATTTCCACAATGCGTATTGTATGATTATTAAAACTTGACGTCTGTAGCTAATTATGGGGAATGACACACCTGCTACCCTAATCTTTTATTCTTTTTTTAATATAGCATTTGCATCTATACACCCATAAATCCAATTACATACAGCGTGTCTGCCACAAACGCCCTTTAAAGCCAAACATTACGATTCTAAATAATTCCTAAAAAAATTCTAATTTTCATAAATAGTACTACGCTCTTGATTTCGGTTTGAAAACTCAAGGAAAATTTAAAAAAAAAATACAAATATTACTACCTACATCTAAAAGAAAAAAGATGTATAAATCAAACTCAAAAATCTCTTCTTAAGTAAGTGGTTTACTTCTGATATGAAGAAATTGAAGCAATTTAGTTCGTGTAAACAGAGATGGAACCAGTTCAGACAAATGTCAATCGCTTCTTCATTGCTGTAAAGCCAATAATTTAACGTATCCAAAATAGAAATATTCCAGCTCCAATCTATGCATTTTAATCCGGCCTAATAGTTTTGAAATCTTAGAATTTCACTTATTAAACCAACTTTAGATGAAGCCTAAAAAGCACCTCTCAATTGCAAAACCCAATCAGACTTGAATTATAATTTAGGTTTTCAGATTTCAGTTTTATATTTGAGCCTAAAAAATAAAATATCAGATAATTGGAATTAAATCCAAATATTTAACTAAGGATATGTACCTAATGGTTAATGGCTAAAATTCTTGTTTGAATTCAGCTTGCAGACTCGAAAATTTAATTCGAAAAGTAAAAATTCTTTCAGCTTTCAATCAAACCAGTACTAGTAATTTGACTTTGAGCTGATTTTATTGGGAATAATTTGATTTCATATTCGAATTTCGATCACAATAGGTATTATTGAATAGAAATTAGCTTATGAGTCTCAGTCCACAATTTAAAAATCCAAATTCAATTGGATTTTCAGTTCTAATCTTGCTTTAATCTTTTTGCCCTAAATTTATTTTTGCTCTTAGCTCCAAATTTCCATGCTGGAAATACCTCTAAATTCTAATTTTGAATTTGTCAAAGCAACTAAGATCCCATATATTTACATGAACATCTTGAAAGTTTTAGTCTCGAGCGATTTTATATCCGATTATAGAGTTGCACTTAAAGCAAGACGGTATTAAACTAAAGCAACAAAACGTAAGCGGTTGGTTACATAATAATGCTATAACGACACATAAAGCAGTAATTACAAGATAGGCCCAAGATACGTTAAGTGCCTGGTTGCTCTTCATTACTCTGAATATGTGTTAATTGCGCTGAATCACGTTCGGCTAATTATAGAAGATGTACGCACTACATAACTTTTAAGAATAGATTAATTGAGGTCAGCACAATAAATGACAATCAAGAGGGCTTAAAACGGCAGTAAATCTCAATTTTATATATCGTTCCTGTTGACAAAATATAATGTGTTGGGAAGATCACAGGCGTTTCTTGGAACCATTATAGAAATGGGACTTTATAAAAACTGGCAACAAATTTAATTGTTTTTATTTTGACGGTGGTCTGTGGTCCGGTTTTATTTTGAACGTAGGCAGTTGCTTATACATTGATTTTGACGATAGAAACAAATAAATAGCCTAAAACAAAACCACACGTAAAAAATGAAAATGTGAAGAGAGAAAAAAGAAGAGTACTCGAACCAAACAAATTTTATAAATGTACATCGAAAGAAGCCTCAGAAAACTTAAATAATAATTAACTTCAATCCTGAAATAAATCGTCAGCACCAACCTCGGTTGTGGCTTTCAAAACCCACAACAAAAGCCAGTTACATTAGGAGAATCGAACAATGGAGAAGTAAACACCTTCTGGTTAGAAAAATAATTAAAAAACAAGTTTACAGATGCATTCAGCTTTCATAAAATTATTTAAACAAATACTGTTGGGATGGAACCTTCTGAAATAAAAAAAGTCAGCTGATTCAACCTCATATATAGCGATGATGAACCCATATAGTTCAGTAAGAACATCCGAAAACCACTGATAAAATTGGTTCTTCAGAAGCTTTAAATTTTTGCAAGTTTGTATTTCGCCCTGAACTGAATAAATACTAAAATCCTGAAGTCACACATTTTGCTCCAAAAACTGAAAAAACACTCAAATCCTCAAAAACTACTTCGGAATGTAAGACAAACTTTTAGCTAGTTTAAAACGATCGATGACGAAATTAAGTTGGTTAGCAGAACCAGCAAAAGTCCGAGCAAATACTGTCCGACGTTCTAAATTTTTGAGGTTCGAAAACCACGTTCTAAAGAATTATTCCGCAATTTAAGGTTATATTTTAAGTTGGGCCAAAATAATCCATGATAAAATACAATAGTTTGAAGAAATCAACAAGAATGTAAACAAAATCTGATTGTTGCAAGGTCCTTAAATTTTCAAAGTTCGCATTTCCTCCCAGAAAACTGTTCAAAATAATATTTTGGAAACTTACTTTAATTGGGATGTTTCTACATAATCCAAATCAAGCAATGATGAAGTCAAGTCAAGTTAAGCATTTCAGCAGAATCAAAAATTGAATTCGCTCTGGTTCTACATTTTTAAATGGCGTTAAACAAAAACTGCTGAGTTTTCGTTAATATCATTAGTAGTATATGCTGCTTAATCAATTAACAGACTAAATATCAATCTAACTGCTAAACCATCGATCATTTAGGCTTTCAAATAAAGATTCATAATGTTGCACTTGACTTAAATTGACTTAGCTCCATCTGTCTTCGAAATAAGGAGACGAGCGCCTAAATCTACTCAAACCTAAAATTAGTTGAAGCTGTAATCCATTTTTAAATTGGAAACACAGAAAAAACCTGCATTAACCCCTTTGTAACCATCGTAATTTTAACTTTCATCTCAAGGATATTTCAAAGTAAATTTCAGTGTGACCAAAATAAAAAATCAAAAAACTACAGGGTGTAAAGTCCCGTTTTAAAAATCTAACCCTTTAAATTTTCAAATAAAATATTTAATCAGTAATATTCGTAATATAATGGAATAGATTAAGGAGAAACTAACATTATTTGTACCAGCACCAGAGAGAAACTTATGATTACCTTATTTACACACGCGTATTTACTAGCTAACGATGATTACGACGTGGTTAGTGAATTGCCATTGTCACAATGACCAATGAGAAACTCTTACCGCTGACAACCGCACATCTGCGCCCCTAACGGACATTCTACAAATTAAACTCTACACTGTTAATATCTCCACTGTGTAATTCTAATTTTCTCGAGGGTTTATTTTTTATTTGGAAGTAACAATATTGTTTGCGCTTACCATATTATTTTCAACATTGCCAAGTTGTTATTCATTCATTTCTGTGGTGCCCTACTTGGTTAAACCTTTGTTTGCAAGCATAAAAACACAAGTTCAACTCGCTGTTATGACTGTAGTGTTAACTCTGTAGCAATTGAAATTATGATGCTCATCTACCTTTATCAAAGCTTTCTCTGTATGCTATTTTCAGGTATTCATATTACTACCTTCTCCTGTTCCTCCTCTTTTCCTTCTTCCACCACCTCCTCCTCCTCTTCCTTCTGATCCTCTTCCAGCAACCCCTCCTTCATCTCCTAATATTCCACCTTACCTTCTTCCTCCTGCTTCTCCTCATCTTCCACCCTTTCTGTCCCTCACCCATGCTCCATCTCCTACTCCTCCTCAAGCTTCCCCGCCTCGCATTTTTCGTCTTTTTTCCTCATCATACTCCTGCTTCTCTTTCTCCTTCTATATTTCCTCCTGTCTCTCGTTCTCCCGCTTCTGCTCCTCCTCCTTAATCTCTGCATCCTCCTCAGTGTCGTCCGCCTTATTAAGCTCTTCTGCCTCGCCTACCTCTTCCTTTTCTTGTTCGTCCAGCTCCTGGTTCTCTGCCATCTCCTCCTGCTTCTCCTTCTGTCTCCCTCCTCCGGCTTCCCCACCCTGATTCTCATTGTACTCCACGTAATTTTCTTCCTTCATCGGTTTCTCTTTCAGTTCATTAAATATCTGAAGATCATCCAAAGTCGGTCGTCTTTTTTATATGTTCGTATGAAAAAGGCCTAAGAATCCTAACGTTACCTATTGTAACGTTTCAGGAACATGTTTTGAATGACCTTCGCCAAAAAAATCTATCCACCTTTTTTTATCCGACATTTTGTTTTGTTGTTTTCCATTTACGAAACTCAATTCAACTTATCCACCTCATTAATTTTGTTGTTATACCAATTTTACTTCAGTTTCGTCCCCATTTTTTATTCCAGCATTAGAGCATCCTATTTTCTTTTCTTCCAGGGGCTTACTAATCCTAAACTTCCCTGTTGTGACTGTTCAGGAACTAGGTTTGAATGACCTTTTGTTCTGAAGCATTTAATTGCCCGATGAAGAGAGTCTTTTTTTCGTTTCGCAAATGCCAAACTTTTACTGAGAGGCTTTACAGGTCTTTCAAATAAAGTTATCGATTACTTTGTTGTTCTCCAAACTGAATTATTTTTCCTCGATTTTTTGGTTATATTTTCTTCTTTTTCTGAAACCCATTTCAACATATTCATGTTGTTAATTTTATTGCCATGATTTTACTTATGTTTCATCGTTATTTATTTGATGATCATTACAGATGTGGGCTTACCAGTTCGAAGCTTCCATGTTGAGGCATTTCAGGAGCTTGGTTTGAATGAGCTTTCGTTCTGATCCATTTCCTCCTTCAATTAAAACCATCTGTTGAATTTGTAGTTGCTTCGCAAAGTCCAAACTTTTGCTGAGAGGCTTTACAAGTCTTTCAAATAAAATCATCTACTACTTTTACAAACTCAATTATCTAACTTATTTTCGTCTTTTTGGGAAACCCATTTTGACATATCTCTGTTGTTAATTTTGTTGCCATGCTGATTTTACTTGGGTATTCATTGTAATTTCTTTGATGATGGTTACAAATGTCGTATCTTTTTTTTGCTGCCAGTGGACTTACTAATTCTAAACTTCCCTGTTATGACTTCTTAGGAGCATGATTTCAATAATCTTTTGTACTGATTCATTTCATCCTCCAATGAAGGCTATCTGCTTCTTTTTTGTTAAAATGTTAAACTTTTTGCTGCGAGATTTTCCAGGTCTTTCAATTAAAATTATCTGAAACTTTTCACAATTTTTTCAACATATCCAAGTTGTTAATTATGTTGCCATGCTGATTTTACTTGGGTTTCATCGTCATTTTTCTGATGATCGTTACTGATGTAGTATTTTCTTTTGGTACCAGTGGGCTTTGTGGCTTTTCAGAAACATAGTTTGGATGACCTTTCGCTCTGATCCGTTTCATCTCCCGAAGAAGACCATTTGTATTTTTTCGTTTCCAGATCTTTCACATAATTATTGATCACTTGGATGTTGTCTAACCTGAATTATCTGACACTTTCCACAATTTTCTGTTTCGCTTTGGCTATATTTCCTTCTTTTGACAAAACCTTTTTCAACTTATCCAAGTCATTAATTTTTCTGACATGATAATGTTATTTGGGCCTTGTCGTCCTTCATACATTAGTACAAATTCTGCCAGTGGGCGTAGATACTAATCCTAAACCTCCATGAAGCAATCCTGTTCAATGTTAAAAAGCACCTCATCTACTTCTTCAACCTTAACCGTATTTTCTTTTTACTAAGCTTCTGATCGAGCTTTAGATAAACATTTCTATGGTTATTTGAAGATTGTTCTTTCGTACTTTGCATATTTGATTAAAATTATGCGAGGAATACTTTATTTATTGTTTTATTTTTAAGTTAGATTAAGTCAAGCAAGCTAAGTCTTTGGACCGAATCGAAGGACGAAGGCTATCTATAAACAACGAGTCTTAAGTAGTGGTGAATCAGGGATCATCGTACTTACTTATATCAAAACAGTGATTTGCTTAAAGGATTCGGAGCAGGCCCATGTATCTTACCTTCATGACATCAATCGTACTACCTCTTTTTTCCAGTGAAATATAATTCAGAATTTTGAAAATCGGTACTTTACGGTCTAAGCAAACTTTTTTGGTTTAAATAGTGAGCTAAATAAACCCAACTTTGTATCTGAGGTCAGTTGTTTGCTATGGAGATTCATTAGAAAAGGACGACGTACGTGGACTTCTCGCTTTACATTTTCCGAAGGAGATAAACTTTGCGGCTTAAATATTGAGCTATGCGAATCACGTTTTATATTTAAGGTCCTTACAAGTCTCCACTGGCTGCTATGAGATTCGTTAGAAAAGGACAGCGTACTAGCGGATTTCTCCCTTTCAATTTTTGAACGAGGCAAACTTTTTTCTCTTTACTTTATAACTGAGATTCATAATACAACTCAAAAGTGAGCACACTTTAATCCTTGGTAGTAGTTCCAATTAAAATCACAAAGATTTTCAATATTGTAGCGATTGGCCATTGTTGAAAAGTAATACAATTTTGTTTACTAGAAAATAATATACAGAAGTCGCAGAATCCCAGAGTTGCCATTCACAAGAACAGTGTAGGGCATGCCACATAAGTTCGAGCATGAATCAATAGCCCTGTAATTGCCATATTCACAAGTAACCTATGCATGTAGATTTGTTCTGGATAGGCAAAAAATTTTATTCGACATTAGAACGTGATATTAAAGTCTAGACCAATTAATCTGAAGGATCATACTAATTAACTTGCATTTAAAGGTCAGCTTGGTGTTAGATATGGTGAGATGAGGTGATAATCATCCTCAAAGCAGTCTTTGCAATTTACATATGCCAATGTTTCTCTGGGGACAGATTTTGAAAAAAATTACTTTGTCTGGTTTAGGTCCAAATTGAATTGAATCAAGCAAAATTATACGGATAAATGTATGTGTTTTGCCCAAAGTAATTCTTGCATGATTTAAAAAATACGTTAGCATTTAAAGCCTTCTTCCTTGTATCTTCTGCACCAATTTTCCACTTTTATTATTACTAAACACTACACAGATGCACCTAAACTTATAAGCGCAATGGACGAAACAGTTTCAAATAATTACGATGATATATTCATTCCAGAAATACATACAAAGTGACCGTTGGCAGTGGAATTCGAGCTATTTGCTTAATTAAATTGGGGGTGTAAATGTTTGTGTAGGTCCTGACTAAGAGTAATAGTTAGTATAAGAAGTCAGAGGGCTTTATAGAAATTTTTGCTACTTGATTTATTCGAAGGAAAACTCTCTTAAAATTGACCAAATATTTTAATGCTTTGTTTAATTGAATTTACCTAAACGATCGGTTTAAATTCCGATCATCTTTATTTCAGTACTTCAGTAAATTGGCTTGAATATCAGATATTATTTTGATAAATAAGTAGAAGTTAAAGAATATAAAAAAGAAAAAGTAGATTTAAATCGTATCCTGTCAATAAGCAATTTAGATCATGTGGCTCTGCGTAAATATACACCTTAGTAAATGACAAATCACCAGTTTGAGGTGTCTGGGGATTTGATTTCGCTCAGGGACGCACGAATGTGATATCCGACGACCCTCATTTTTATCCTCCCTTATCCGCCACTTGGTTTATTAGGTTTTAATTCGTTTGTCTGTCATAGTTAGACTTCTCCCTAAAAATTGTGTTTAAGTTATTGGGTTTTATTGTCTCTCGAGAATATCTGATTTGGAATTCTCCTTTTCAGAATTCTAACGAATTAGTTCAGGAAATTGACGTTTCGATACGCCAACTTAATCGGGATTTAAGTTCATGATTTATCTGAAGCTGTTGTTGATGATTTGCTGCTTAAAATGACGAAGAACGAATGAAGAAGTTCTTCGTATGTTTGAAGAGTAGATTACACCTAACCTGAATTTTAGGTTAACATTTTTTTTGCCTTTTTTAAACGTATTTATTCTTTACACATAAATTGTAGGTTAATTGTTTGCACTGAAGTCTTTTGTTATGAACTTTGATGTAAAATCCTGAAGTTATTTTTTATAAGTTGTTTTTTATAAATATAATTTTCTTTCAAATTTTATACCTTTTTAACAGTAAAAAACTAGTTTCTGAGAACTTCAAAATCAAGCATTTGGTTAGGAAATTAGCTTTGTTGGATAGCTGAGCCTACTTATTTCAGATCAAGAATGAAATAATTTGAATAAGGCCCAAACCAAATATTTAAACGATTCGAAGACTGCTTTTCTTAGAAGAAAGAAGTTTTTGGTTTCAAGTCAGTTTTTACCAAATTTCCAAATGTATTTTGAAACACATTCTGCAGCAATTTTAAATTATAACACCAACGAGGAATCAAATTAAATTAAAATAAATTCTAAACCCATCTGCATAAAAGCAGATTCATATTGTTAACTTTTTGTTCTCCCTTTAAACATTTGTCAATACTTTTTGTATCACAGTTTCCATTAAAATCATCAAATTCTTCCTGTTTAACCTTTAACTTGATCCATCTTCAAAGTGCATCTAAATATTTATTAATAAAAACCAGTACGTTTTATCCACGAAAATTTTTATCTCGCATTAAACTCAGCGAAAAAACCATATAAATTATACCTAAGATTCTTCACTTACTCTCTAAAACTCATGTATTTTAAATGAGTAACCCTGGGGTTGGAAACCAAAATTTATGCAAAACAGTCGAAGAAATTTAGCCTCATCCGGAATCGGATATATAACGATGTTATCGATGTTAGTGATTTCCTAGGGTGTCCACCCTTATTGCATTGTTCTCACTTTTGAATTTAGGGTGGTCTAGTGCAGATAATTTAAAGCCGGTATTACATTTACATTTGGTTGATCCTGTGCATCCTTTAGTTTTAGTTTTTCGCCACACAAATTTTCATTGTTTTATTTTGAACGTTTTAGCCTAAGTTTTTGGACATAAACCTTGAAATTCCGAACAGGAATCCATATTCTTGATAAAATTTAGAACGTAAACAAAATATGGGTCTAATTCAGCGACAAGTATGAAAATGTTTGCATAAACTAGCTTCTTATTATGAATTTTTATGAACTAAAATTCTTTGAAAATCTGAAACTTTAGTTTTGCTTGACACCGGCCTTCGAAGGTGAAGGGAAAATACTACAGTCTAGGTGAATTTTGTTTATGGTATACTATCTAATAATAAAAAATACGTTTTTTCGCAAACTAATAACCCATATTTAAGAAGTTAAAATGATCGTCTAATGCTACACTTGTAATAATGCATGTTTCCAGATGTATATAAATACGAAACATGCAATTTATGTAACGAGAAAACATAGTGATAAGAAGCGTCTGCGTTTTGTTATTTGGGCAGTAAAAATGACAAGACTAAGTGGCGGCGTGCGCCTAAATAGATTAGTTCTAAGTGCTAAGGATTATTGACTATTAGAGTGTGCTGCACAACGAGTTATAATCATTTCGTGCCCTTTAGGAACACCCTTTGCTCCTTGTTCCGCATCCTGACTTCAATTTACGCTCTTACACTACCAAATACCTTCTCAAAATTGCTCCAACACCCTATACGAGATCGACCTTTAGAAATTATTTTGAGATATGCTTATTAAAAATATAAACAGTTTTATTTATTTAGGCCATATTTTATTTCATTTGGTATTATGAGTCATACTTTGTAGTTTAATAAAATTAAAGAACATAATTAAAATTTAAAAAAGGCTCCCTGTCTAAAACATTCTGAATAAGAATCTTTATAAATAAATTTTAAATATAGACGTATGTAAGATGCTTGCTTTAGAGTATGTTAAAATGGAAGTCTCAAAATTTTGAATTACGAGAAAATTAAAAATTAATTTCCCTCTCGAAATATTAGAAATTCTATTTCGAAAACCCTTAAATTCTCATCTGAAAATCACAACATAAAGTTAAAGATTTTAAGGGTTTAAACAGCTTATCATCCTGCAAAATTCCTACTCATTTTGCAAAGATCTGTCTCTGAATTATAAATAAAACATTTCTAATTTGTATTGTAAGTAGGTAGGTACATCCAAAAACATAAACTACCTGTTCGTCTCATAATTTTAAAAGTCAGAAAACTAACTAAAAATTTAAATTTTCGGGACCAAGTCTATATGGGCCTTATTGGTCCACTTTAACATAAAGAGTTTATTTCCTAAGACGACTATAATAATTTAAAAAAAAAGATAATGTTCTTACCATTCATGACCGTCCTCCCTATTATGGCTACAGGAGTTTTGATAGTAGCTACCCCTGTAATAATAATATCAGTAAAATGCAGAAAAACTATTCCGAAAGTTTTAAATCTTTGAATCGCACGTTTCAGATTTGCGGCAATTTTTTTCGTATTAAATAATATGGCTTTAACCTTACTCCATTTTGTTTTGCTTTTTTCGGTACACTTTTTCGTGTACGGTCACAGGTGATGGGCTTTGTAAAAAAATGTCAATCACATTACTGAAATTAACATTGTGATTAGAAAACTTTTTACTGGTTCTTTAATTAATTTCCATGAAATTTTTCTTAATACTTATGACCCTATTCTTATCCTAAACTGATACAGAATGAGAGTCAATCGTTTGCGTACGAAGGAAAGAGGGAAGAAAGGGGTTGGTTTGTATGGAAATAAAATATCCTGTCAATAATTTTGCTGTATACTTCGTATCGTATGGACGATCTACCTATTGGATTAAAATCCAAGCGAAAAACTAATTCTCAAATACATCATCACGAGTATATTCTTCTTCTTCTTTCTCTTTTACCCTCGGCCGGGTACAGCGAGCCGCAGAGTGGCCCACCCAATCTCGTTCAGGCCAAGCAGGCCGCTGCTTAACTTTCTAAATGTCAGTATTACGTGCACTCCCACTTTGTCGTACTGCTGGTTCAAGAGTATATTAAAACATTAATAATATCAACTTGGATAATTTACATGTTTACTAAAAATAATAATCGACGTAAAAACGGATTTCAGAGTTTAAAAGTTTTCAAGTTTTGAAGAATCAATGCTTAAAACGTATACCTACTGAATTTTTAACGTACTTTTTTTTCGGCCTTCTTTGTTTATATAATTTTAGAAAATCTATTTAAATTGTATCATTAGTATTAGTGTAGATTACAAGGGTTCCCCATAAAACAAATTGACATTAAGGGAAGTATTTAGTAATTTATAGACGAATAATATTTTTGTAATACACCAAAAACCTTTTTCAGGATGACTTTTAGTTGTTACAAGTAAGAAATGTTTTTTGTTTTTTTTTTTTATTAAAAACCTGTTGGTGTTTAGCTATTAAAACCAATCTAGAAGACTAATCATTATTTTTATCTAATACAGCCTATACTAACTTGGCAATGAAAATTTTAAAGTTCTTGCAAACGATAATAACTACTGCCTACTTTGTTGACTACATTTGCTAAAATAGTGAATGAAACTGGAAATTTTAAGTCACTAATTAACTCCCCCAAGGGGAATATTTTTTCTCATTTGCCTTGCAAGAAGTCACAACTCCGTTAGAAGGTAAACTTAAAAGTTTTAGTTTGCTCAAATCTGTAGTCATTTTAGTTGTGGTTTTTGAAGGATATTTTCCAGGAAATTGTTTTAGAAATGTTTAAAAAGGCATTAAACTTACTAACAGATTTTTTATAACCAGGTTACGTTTACAAATTCGGCAGTTGCTACTACTTCTTCAGCCAACTTAATTTCCACGCCTTATTTGTAGAGTAACTTATATTTTTCGTGTTTTGAGAAGTTAATAGTCTGAAGATTATATGAGTCATTTCGATTAATAATGAATTAGAAACAACTCTGAAGTGGATAAAAGAAGATTTAATAATATGGCACATCACCATCATTACACATTCGTATTATTTTACCAGGCCCAACTAACAAAGTCAAATGAATCCCTTAGTATTGTCTCTTTGTATGTGCTCTGAATACTATCGTGACTTGAGAATTATGACAAAAAACGCAATTCGAAGTATGATCGAAACAAATTTATTTAACTCCAAATTAATCTTAACATCAAATTAATATTCTCTTATCGAAGAAGAACATCAAATTATACTTAACAACAACATTGTAATAACAGAAACAAGTAACAACTTTTTGGGCAATCGTATCTTCATTTTTTGCGAACCCAAATAACTTCTTCATGAAACTTACGAACGAGGTCCGGCCATTTCCTTTCGACTGTTTCAGTCGGGATAAATTTTTTTTCTGGACTGCCCGGCCACTTAACGATGTACAAGGAAGTATCTAAAATAACATAACCACTAAGACGATGAAATAATAAAATGTATGTTTAAGTAGTACCGAAAATCTTAGTCACTCCAAAAATACATTCTGGGGCACAACTTGGGCTGCAAGTGGGCTGACGCGAAGTACCTATAAAAATTGAGTTTTATATTGCGATGATACTAATATCGTTATTACGATAATTTTGAGTTGGGTCGTTGGGTGCATTTTGTTTGTGTAAGGGCCGGTCTTTCCATCTCCTAATAAACCTCCTAATAAGCTACTTGGCAAATATTTTTCATGGAAATGATTGTACTTATTAACAAAGGTTGCCATAGAAAATAATAGGAGGATAAATTTATTAGGAGATGGAAAGACCGGCCCTAAGTAAATTTAGTTGAATGACGAATTCTGTGCAGATTTAATTTAATAAAATGTTAAAATAAGAATTTAGTTAGATAGGCTAGAATAATTGCCTAATTGTTAAGAATGTACATTGTAATTAAAATTAAAGATAGCTAAAAGTGTAGGGATATGTGATTGAAGAAATTTATTTATTTTTAATTATATAAAAAACGTTACCAAGGAGTAGGAACAAATATTAGTTTTGAAGAAATTACTAGGAAACCTAATAAAAAAACAATAGAAGGGGGGAAAAATAAATAAAGTTAAAAAGTAACATTTTGATTCTTCTTTAAAAAGGAACTTGTAGTTTCTTGTAAGAAGAGAAAGATAAATAAAACTGCTGATTGTTCTCCTTTTAAAAAGAACTTGTATTTATCCTGTAAGAAGAGAAGATAAAAAATAAAAATAAATACAAAATAAATGGCATTCCTGGAGTTATTTCCAAAGATATAGATGCATAGCTCATAGATAAATAGACAGCTGAGCGTCAGAATATGGAGATTTTTGAATAGATCTCGGCATGTATGCCTATTAGATACTCCCGCAATACATCTGATAATCTTCTTCTGGCATATAAACACATCCGGAGATAAGCTGGAAGCTCCCCAGAGGCATATGCCATATCGTAGTCTACTACCTGCTTGTGCATGGTAGAGCGCTAAAAGCTGCTGTGTAGTTAGAATTTTGTTTAAACATTTAAACTGATACAGGATAGTTTTCAGTTTAGCACATGTATTGAGGCAGTGAGCTTTCCATGTTAAGTGATTATCGACTGTCAGGCCTAAAAATTTAACGTTTTCCTCATTAGAGAGGTGAACATCATTTATATGCATACCTAGGCTTATTGTAGATTTTTGTCGATTTTTGAAAGCAACTATATGAGTCTTACTAGAATTAAGATAGAGGCCATTATTAGAGAACCAGTTTGTAATGCTCTGTATGAAGTTACAGCATTTTAGATTTAATTTTTGATCATCTCTATCTGAGACAATAACCGATGTATCGTCTGCATAAATAATAAACTTTGCACTTTCGTCAGTCTTCTCCAGATCGTTAATGTACAGAACAAAAAGCAAGGGCCCCAAAATGGAGCCTTGGGGAACGCCTATATCAACAGGTATACTATCAGAATTTACCACTTCCGTACTCAATCCAGTTTTGTGGCTTACAGTGACATATTGTTTACGTTGATTTAGAAAATCAGTTAAACGTTGCAAAGGAATGCCCCTGATACCATATTTTTGCAGCTTATCGTACAGAATTTGATGATCAACCCTGTCGAAAGCCATTGGAGTTATTAGAAGAGTAATCTGGTTTAGTGATTTAGATTTGGATAGAATTCACTGTTTGTGTGAGTGTTTTCTTTAAAAACCATTATAATTTAATTTTAATATTGAGAAAAGTTAATATTAATAAAATGGGGAAGTTAGGAGAATAAACTGTAAATTAATCTGCATAGAAAGTTGCCTTTTATTATCATTGAATTATTATTATAGAACGAATTTACTATTAAGAATTACCTAATAAGTGAAAGAAATTTTTTTACGAACCTTCATGACGGCCCGAGCTTATAGCAAAATTTCATATTAAATAAAGGGTTTCATAGCAATACATAGCAATACAATTTTTTTTATTTTTAGTAATGCACCCATATATATTATATTTAATCGAAATTTGTATGTACATGATTTAAAGCAATCTTACACATATATTTTTAATCTGCGATTCTTTTAATAGTATTATTAGAATATGCCAAAATTAAATACAAAAAAATGAGGAGTATATTAAGAAAGTCTTTAAAAATAGTTAAGCGCTTACTTACCCTGTTGATTTTCAGGCTTGTTTCCTTTAGCAGGTTCGGCAGGTTTATCCCAAATCAACTTAAGGCTGGGGTCCAGTTTGTATTCTGTAAATTAATTGTCAGTTTTTAAATAATGGCTAAATTTCGTATTTAATGAATACCTTGAGCATTAGATGTACCCTTAGCCCTGGACACATTAAACTTAGGCTGTTGTTGCTGAGCTTGGGACTGAGCTAAAATACCTACAGACAAGAAGTTTACGGAAATTTACTTGTACCTTCCTGTTGCTTACTATTAAATTACTTTGGAGTTACTACAATCAAATTCTTTATCTAATGCGTAGGTATCAGAAAACTGAACAACACAGTATAAAAGGTATCATGAATACCGTTTGTAGAATTTCGAAAAATGAGGAGTATATTAAGAAAGTCTTTAAAAGAAGCCATGCACATACTTACCCGGTTGATTTTCAGGTTTGGTTCTTTTAGCAGGTTCGACAGGTTTATCCCAAATTAACTTAAGGCTGGAGTCCAATTTGTAATCTGTAAATTAATTGTCAGTTTTTAAATAATGGCTAAATTTCGTATTTAATGAATACCTTCAGCCCTGGACACATTAAATTTAGGCTGTTGTTGCTGAGCTTGGGACTGACCTAAAATACATAAGTGCACACAAGAAGTTTAAGGAAATTCACTTGTATCCTCCTGTTGCTTACTATTAAATTACTTTGGATTTACTACAATCAAATTCTTTATCTAATACGTACCAGAAAACTTAACTACACGTAGTATAATAGGTATCATGAATATCGTTTGTAGAATTTCGGAAAATGAGGAGTATATTAAGAAAGTCTTTAAAAGAAGTCATGCACATACTTACCCGGTTGATTTTCAGGCTTGTTTCCTTTAGGAGGTTCGGCAGGTTTATCCCAAATTAACTTAAGACTGGGGTCCAGTTTGTAATCTGTAAATTAATTGTCAGTTTTTAAATAAGGGCTAAATTTCGTATTTAATGAATACCTTCAGTACTGGACACATTAAATTTAGGCTGTTGTTGCTGAGCTTGGGACTGACCTAAAATACATAAGTGCATACAAGAAGTTTAAGGAAATTCACTTGTATCCTGTTGCTTACTATTAAATTACTTTGGATTTACTACAATCAAATTCTTTATCTAATACGCACCAGAAAACTTAACTACACATAGTATAAAATGTATCATGAATATCGTTTGTAGAATTTCGGAAAACGAGGAGTATATTAAGTAAGTCTTTAAAAGAAGTCATGCACATAATTACCCGCTTGATTTTCAGGCTTGTTTCTTTTAGCTGGTTCGACAGGTTTATCCCAAATTAACTTAAGACTGGAGTTCAGTTTGTAATCTGTAAATTAATTGTCAGTTTTTAAATAATGGCTAAATTTCGTATTTAATGAGTACCTTCAGCCCTGGACACATTAAATTTAGGTTGTTGTTGCTGAGTTTGGGGCTGACCTAAAATACATAAGCACAGACAAGACGTTTAAGGAAATTCACTTGTATCCTCCTGTTGCTTACTATTAAATTACTTTGGATTTACTACAAACAAATTCTTTATCTAATACATACGTATCAGAAAACTGAACTACACCTAGTATAATAGGTATCATGAATATCGTTTGTAGAATTTCGGAAAATGAGAAGTATATTAAGAAAGTCTTTAAAAGAAGTCATGCACATACTTACCTGGTTGATTTTCGGGCTTGTTTATTTTAGCAGGTTCGGCAGGTTTATCCCAAATTAACTTAAGACTGGGGTCCAGTTTGTATTCTGTAAATTAATTGTCAGTTTTTAAATAATGGCGAAATTTCGTATTTAATTAATACCTTCAGCGTTAGATGTACCCTGAGCCCTGGGCACATTAAATTTAGGCTGTTGTCGCTGAGCTTGGGACTGACCTAAAATAGATACAGACAAGAAGTTTAAGGAAATTCACTTGTATCTTCCTGTTGCTTACTATTAAATTACTTTGGAGTTACTACAATCAAATTCTTTATCTAATACGTATCAGAAAACTTAACTACACATAGTATAAAAGGTATGTATCATGAATATCGTTTATAGAATTTCGGAAAATGATTTGTAGTTTAGTTTATAATAACAGCAATTACCTGCAGTCCCTTCAGTTGTATTGGTCAAATCGGTTTCGGAATTACCAGGTAGATCGCGATCATCATCCCCTAGAATTAGGTTTACCATATGAATCAGATCTACGTCGAAGGAAAAAGCATCTTCGTCTTCCTTCGACATATTTCAATATTCTTACAACTAACGCTTTATTAATTAGCTAATTAAACAAATGACTAAGAAAAAAACTTCAAACTTTTCATTTGTTTTTTGACTCGAACGGTGTTGCCACTTCGTTTGCTGAATTTACCCATTCTAACATCTAAATTCGAATTTTTTATAAATACCTTTTGAAGTTCTTTACCTTTTAATTTGTAAACCATACACACAAACTGCAAATATTTTTCAAATCGGATTTCTAACGGTGACTATAAAAATAAAACAGTGAGATGGCAACGCCGTTGGAAGTTCAGTACACCAAAGGTAAAATAAACTATTATTAATTTACCAAAACCATTTAGATTTGATTGTTGAAGTTTGTTTAACGCCAAAAACGTTATTTTTATTTATAAAATATAACTTACCGAAATCTTCCCTTAGCTAGGTTATAATACACATACCGGAAGAAACTTGAATTTGGTTGGAAGTGTCTCACGTCTCAGCTGCGCCGGAGTTTCGACTAGCCACTATTTTCGAAGCGCGGTTCGCCATTTTATGAGCCACAGCTTGATGTTTCCATTTCCCAATTTAAATTGTAAAATAAGAACACAAACCAAAATGTTCTTACTATGCTTTAGAAATTTTGATTTCTGACTACAAAACTAGCCTTTCATGTTGTGCTTTCGATATTCTTTTAATTTAGAGGTCTAACAGAACTAGAACGCTGTTTTCTTTTCGTCGCGTTCGCAAATTTAGGTTTTGGGCTTTCGTTGATCCTTTTATTATTTTATTTTCGAGAAATTTAGGTTTTGGGTAGATTTCAAACTATATGAAACCAAAAACAATTTATGATTCTAAGGGAAAGTTGAAACACGCTTACTAAAGTCGAGTAATATAACCAAAAGTTGTAGTCTAGAACAATATGTTAGAAGGACAAAAGAAAATTCAAAAGTGGCCAAATATAAATGGCCTTATTTGTCTCCCTAGCGGAAGGTATTACGCACAAACCGTGTTACATTCTTCTCGGTTCATTGAATAGAGTGCTATAAGTTTACTGCGCCTTATGTAATATTCAAAACACGTCTTGCATGTGTGAAATTTTTGAATGTAATTTAATATATAAAAGGGATAGTTCAAGTTCTAGAATTTATACTGCGAGTTCAACACTCCAACGTAGGGGAAAGTAGAAACTTTGACAACCTTTTTCGGTTAAAGTTTTCTTATTCCCCTTTTCTTGCAAATATCTATTAATTTTAAAACTATCACAATAACTAGGAAGGATATAAATGTAATCTATGGAAAGAAAAGAATTAAAAGGGCATATTTTTCCGTAATTCGAAAGGTGAATTCAAGAGATGATTTGTAATTACTGCTTGATTCCCAAGATTATGTTATTCTGTGAAAGCCTCAAGGGAACACTGTTGATTAAATGCTCTCCCTATCCCTGAACAAAAGCTACAACTTCGTACTGACACACTAATTTTTAGGACCACATCTGATCTGTATATGTTGGGGTTCTTATGTATAACCCTCCGGCTGGAAATAATAATTATTGCTTCGCATTTGGCAATTATGCAGAAAAATACATAAAAAAGTTCTTTTTTAATATGGAATTAAATATACAAAAAGGGAATTTTTAAGCAGAGGTTCTAGTGGGCCCTTTGTTGATTAGGCCAAATAAGAATTAACAGTTTGAGTGGGCTCACTAAAGTTCCGTAAAGTGTTTACAAATCATCAAAATAAGAATTCTGTCAGTTAAATTTAGGTTAGGCTGACCAATTAATCATGGTAAAAAAAAACAGTATCCATAACCATCGTCTTGACCTTCATTAAAGACTAAGTAAAGATCATTATTATACTTACCTGAAAATTTTTTCATGCATTTGGGATTGTTTGTTCGTTTTATTTGCCAAAGATCGCGAATAAACACCTGAAGAAAGGTTATTTATGTATAAACTACAAAAACTTCCAACACCTTTTGTTAGAACCACCATACTTAATGCCTTGTGCTGTAATTTGATTCTACTAGAAACTACATTTGGCATTCCATAATTTTTCTTATACATCAGTCTTTGGTTGTAACACAAGACAGTAAACAATTTCCATGGAAACATCTACAATTCTGGAAAAAGTTTTAACCACTTCTAGTTTATTCCAAGGGCCCTCTACCGTAGGTTCTTGATTAATTAGCAGATCACACCCAATCAATGAGCAATGCTCGCTTTGCCAAAATGTTCGTGAGTTACTAAGAAGGATGTTGTCTGATTTGTTCTTCCAGTAATTCCTGTTCGTGGCAAAAGCACTTCTTGGTACTCTTAGAGCTGGTGTTTGGCCAAATGAAGTTGGTACACGCCTTGCTAACCTGTTGGTTTGTCCATTAACGTTTACGCCCCAAAAACGTAGGACACAACTGGATTTCTCACGGTGACTGTATGAAAATATGACAGTGAGATATGACGAGGCCATTGAAAATTCAGTACAACAACTTGATTTACCAAAACCGTTTGGATTTGATTGCTACAGCTTTTTAACATCAAAAAATTTATTTTTATTTATAAAAGAACGTACCGAAATGTTCCTTTAAATTGCTAGGTTAAACACACGTGCTGGAAGAAACGTGAATTTGGTTGTTAAATATATTAACAGGAAGCGTCTCAGCTGCGGCGGAGTTTCGATTAGCCACTACTTTCGAAGCACAGTTCACCATTTTATGAGCCACAGTGAGAACACTAACTGAAATGTTGTTACTATGCTTTTACCTTTCGGTTTTATTAAATGTTTACAAAGAATCGGCCTTTTAAACGCTTTGGTTATAAGTAAAAGAGGTGTTCAGAACCCCATAGATCATTCTACAAATTCCAAAGGTCCAAATAACTAGAAAATTTCTAAGAACATCAAATCTATCAGACCCTTAAAATCGTTTCTGGCTGTCGTCATTTCTAGTTGGAAAAACTTCTTTCAAATTGTTAAGAAAAGCTTCACTAACTGTTTTCCACTATCAATGTTTGAATAATTACAAATCTCCTAACGGTATAAAATCAAGTATTTTTCCAAGACAAATGGATTCCACTGCTGGAGAATCTTTGAGCTTATTAGGTTTTTCCAAAACGAATTTAAGCCGAAAGATTTCAGTCATCATCTCCAACTATCTTTAGAAAGGAAAAAGGGGTTTCTCTTTATACTTTTCCCATATTTTGAAACTTTGCCAAAATAGATATTTGTCTTCCTAATCCATTTCAGCCTTTCAGGGAGTCCTGAATAGGTAGTTCTTTGCTACTTCACACAAGTTCCAACTGCTGAAAGATTTTCAACATAAAAATTGTAACTTTTTCTTCGTCTGTTTTATCTTCCTTTCCTTTTTCCTCTCCGTCCTCTTCTAGCCCATGTTTGGGCCTCTTTTTGTTTTTCTCCTTTTGTTTTTCTTTGCCCTCTTCTGGGTTTTCTTCTCCTTTTTTTCTTATTCTTTTTCTTCTTCTCCTTAACCTCTTAATCTTTTTTCCGATTAATCTTCTTTTATTGAATCTTTCTGTATACGTTCCAGTGTTACAAATATTTCACTTGAAGTGTTTGAAATTTTCTTATGCGGGTTTTTGGTAGAATTGGAGCTTTCATTTATCTTTGGAATTTTCTTTCTTCTCTCTCTTAGATAAATTGGATTTTAAGGGGTCGTTTAGGCTACCATATCCTTTCATCACTTCGACCTAAAGAGATCTTTTGTGATTTAACCCTACTACAATTTATATTGTTCCCAAGAATTCTTTTAGGGGTCATTTTGCCTATTTTTTTTTGCGCACCTCCTCCATAGTGTGACCTTTAGTAATGGCACAGAATGGTTCAGGTCCAACAAATGACGTGTTAGTGTTAATGTGTTGTTCGTAACCAGTTGCTTGAGGGATTGTTTGCAGTCCCAGACTATTTTAGACTTTTGAGTATAAGAACTCAGAGCGTTCAAAGCTGTCTGGCTGTCTGATAACATATACATTTTTCCTCCACGCAAACCTTTCTTAAAGCACTGCACAGGGGTCTATAGCATGAATTTCGGCTTGGAAAATAGTGGGGGTGTTTCCTAGCGGTTTATAAACCTTGAATTTAGTCCCTGATATGCCTATACCGCCCCTTCGACCATTTTAGAGCCATAAGTGTACCATACACTTGCTTCTTTATCCAGCTGCAGTCGCTTTGATTCACTCTCTTCGCGGTTATTAATGACCACTTGAATAGAGCAACCGAAGTCACTTTGCCGGCATTACATCATTTGGCTTGGTCGCGGACTCCAGGTAAATTGAATTTACAATTCTTAAGTGACCAACCAGATCTCCTGGTTTGAACTGCGTTGTCTGCTGCAGCCTGAAAACACTTAACCTTGCCTCTTTCCTCACACATAAGTGTAAGGGTAGGAGGTCTAGCATTGCTTCTATTGTGTTTTATTTAGTTTTTGGCCACCATACTAAAAAGGCATAGACGACAATGGGCTTTACAACCATTTCATATGTCCAACAGATCATTTTTGGCTTTATGCCCCAAGTCTTCCTAAACAGCGTATGGCATACCCATAGTCTTGCTTCTTTTATTCTTATCATTCTCGTATCAAAGGAGTTTTGTACCTTTTGAGAAAGTTAAATGTTGGGACTATTACCCTTTATTGACTAATAATTAAATCTGTGTCCTTCGAAGCCCGATGATGCATTTGAACGGATATAATTAAAAAAATCACAAAGAACTACTGGTGGGCAAGCAAACGTTGTATCGAATAACAGCAAGTTTTCTAAATTCGGAGTATTGTATTAAGGGTTGAGTTTCGAGGTTCGAGATAGAATCTGTGGTGTAATGTAACCCCACAAAGGGTAACTAATATGGTTTTTGCGGTCCCTTCACCACTATTCAAATAGATAAGGGTTGATTCAAAGCTCCTTCTAATTATATTATATCAGTGGGGTCATATATCAAACCCAATACTCTAAAATTAACTACGGCACGTACAGATACCACTAATTCCTCTAATTCTGTAATCGTTCTCGCAGTTTCCTGAGAACTATGACCTCTAACAATTTTAAACTTGCACTTGCAACTTTGTGATGCCTTATTATACACGAGAATTTACCATTTACTAATCTACTCATTTTCTGAACGATCTGAAATTTGCTGTTGTCAGTTGTCAGATATTCCCGCATTAACAAAATTAAAATGCCCTTAAGAAACGGGGAAAGTTATACGTAATTATATAAATTATAAATCTTTGGATATTTTTAGAAGCGAAAACGTAGTATTCCACTTTCTTATTCAAACATTTTAACCCACTTACCAAAAATGCAGAATCTCCGGACAATTTAGAAATTCGAATGAATTCTTCTCGGCGAAACAAATGCAAAACGAATTCGTATCTGATTTAAGATTCAAGTAGCATCTTAACAAAATTCTGTCACAGTCTGTCACCGAATATCTTCATAAATTTTATATGAAAATCGTCTACTGTTGCGATATGCGTGATAGCGATATAACATATGCACCGTGTTGGAATGCGGGGAAGTTCGCTGAAATAGGATTACTACAACTTTCTGTCCTGTACAAAAGGCGAGATTTTATATCTGGGCGAAAAGGCAGAAAAGGAATAAGTAAATACGCTTGCATAATGTAAGTTCCCCGGAATAGAAATTCATAGTAGTAACGAAAAACGTAAGTAAAGTGAAAAATTATAAGCATGCCTAACGACAATGAAGTTCTGAATTTCCTGAGGGAACGAACTATACCTAAGTAATTAATCACTGAATTTGGGCGGTATTTGCTGTAGTAAGCGAGGCATCTTAATTTGTAAGATAAATACCTTTATTAATTAAATTATGTCAACAGGCAAAATCGAATAATTACTTAGAAACATGACAGTTTTCGTTCTTAATACTTTATCGCGTGAAAGCAGCCCTTGATTTGCATAAATACCTCATAAGAAAGCTAAAGTTATATACTGGAATAGTAAACTGAACGAGGGTTGCTTATAATTAATGTACTCATTCGTTTTTTAAATTATATTGTGCTTTTTATAATGGTTGCCTACCGTAAATATCCATCGATTGTAACAGAATAAAGTTAATAGTAAATCCTTACTAAATTAATAGGTAGTAAATAATCAGTCAGGTAATAAAGTACGTTTGGTTGCATAGCCTTCTGAAAACGTATGCTGGAATTTTTGACAGTTGCAGTCTTGTACAGGGCTTAAAATTGTAAGTAGAAAAATAAGTTCAAAATTTAAATAACCGACCCAGTTTCCGAGTCAATAAAACTGCAAAAAACAGCGTTAATGAAAGGTACTAGCTACGTAATTAGTGTGAAATCCTGATGCAACAGTTATGATTCCTATCGTTAACCGTAAACTTATGGAGTGATCATTCCGTGAGTAATATAAAGGTAACAGTTTTGCTTTTTGTATCGTTTGTTAGTGTGTTACATTGGAGGTAGAGGAAATAAAAAAATATAATAGTTTCTGGTTACTTATCTCAAACGTTTGTTCATAAATCTCACTTTACGGCAATTTAGTTGTTGATACTAACAAGTTATGACATTTTACTTTATTATTCTTTAGTTTAAAGGGCTTTAAAAAATCACAAGCTAAAATTATTTATTTATTTTGTAGTATTGTAACGAGATGCGTCGACGGTTACTCATACTCGCGCGACTAGTCGAACTTTCTGGAATGGAGTTCTGGAAGGACGAGCTGGGATATACAGGCTGTCCCGCAATAGGATGTACATAGCTTCAGTACGTGTACCTGGCCTCTTTTTAACTCGAAAACTTCCAATAAACATATGGCCTAAAATTAATCCCTACAAAGTTATTGGCACTTTTGTATTCAAAAAATCACACTAAAGATTCAAAACCTTATTGGTAAAGGACATTAATTAACGGTTCACAAAATAAAATGCTATAGTTATGTGGCAGTTTTTATCTCAAGTTTTCAAAATGACCTCCTCGATTAGCTATGCACATTGATGCCCTTTGTGAAATCGTGGTGACAGACCTCATAATAGAGTCGAAATCGTTTTTGATGATATTGGCATATTCTTGATTAGCAAACGTTCCCATACATATTTTATGACAGATAATAAACACAACACTTACTTACATTTGTTTTCAAAGCCGTCTAATGCATCTTTTGTTTATGATCTTTGAGCGTAACGGTAACATTCAAATGTGAATAACTTTGTAGCGATTAATTTTAGGCCATATGTTTATTGGAAGTTTTTGACTTAAAAAGAGGCCAGGAACACGTACTGAAGCTATGTACATCCTATTGCGGGACACCTTGTATAAGGCGCGACCAAACGAACACGGGGCAGTCTAATTCAGCCTACATAAACGGTCGCCAATATTATGTGCGTCTTTGAAGTTAATAGTTATAAATAAACAAACTGTACAAATAAATTAATTAGTGTTACAGGTTAATATTAGTGTTTTGTATTAAGTTTAATATTAGTGTTGTGTTTTAGTGTTAAGGTGTTATTTCGTGTTTCTTCGTTGCTTAATAATTTTAATATTTGTTAATAAATAATTCACACAACGAACCGAAGTTTTAAATAAACGTTTTAAAACCGTTACAGTATATTCATTTTTCATTTGCAAAGTAATTATTGGAGCATGCATACTTAAGATAACATTTTTGGTTTTATTGAATATTGTGCACACAAGCATACCGTATTTTTGTAAACTTGTTGATGAAATCATTGCTAACGTATGCCACCACACACGTCTGTAACACCACCTGTTCCACAACAAGCGTTATCATTTGAATATAGGGCAACAAGTTTCTACTCAGGATCAATTTTTTACTCTTTTGTAGTCGGTAATTTTTAGAACATCAAAAGGAACTACTTTAGATATTGGCGAAGTACCTTCCTTTGGTAAAACCCATTTGTTTTTAAAAATTTAATTTTTAAGGATTCACTCCTTTGTAGCAATACTTCTAATGTATTTGGACGATATTTTGCTTTGTATAGCATTTTCGTTAAAATATAATTTTTTGTAATATTTAAATACAATAGTTATGTTTCATGTTTTTCCTCACTGTTCTTTGCTTCAATTTTTACTTTCGTACTTTTGATAAGTTCAACAAAACAGGTCTAACAAATAATTTTGATTTTATTAGCACCTAAATTATTAAATTTTTCGCTTTATACAGTCTGTTCTACAAAAAGGGCCCAAGACTATAGCGACTTCAATTGTGATTTAACCTTCAACAAACCATATAGGTATTTCTTGTTCTATCAGTTTATTTATTTAATCTTCCTTACTGTAACGTTTGTAAAACTTCGGTCCGTGGTGTGGATTATTTCTTAACAACAACTTAATTACTGAAAATACAACACTAATATTAACCCGAAACACTAACTAATTTATTTATACAGTTTATTTATATTCACGCGCGCACGTGTATTACACGTGTTCGCTCTTGGTCGCAACTGTAGACTTTGGTAGATTGGTTAGCTGCTCAGGAAACGCGCCTATACACCAACTGCGGCCTTCGAGAATGCTCCAATCTGGGATATTCCGGATCGCACCAGAATATTGGACGTCCTTCCACAGGTGCGACGTGTATCAACGAGCTTCTATTATTAGATGATGCATACGACTGACATCATCAGCGCGTCTCGTTACATTACTAATTCGATAGTTTTCGTGAACATAATTGTCTTTTACAAATGATTTTGGCCTGTTATTCCCGTGGGAATTTGCCAGACTTCAGTTTTACTTGAAGTTTTATTGATCCGCTTCCTAGGATGGATGAATACCTATAGTTCCTTAATTTTATCTTCTTATGGTTTGGTGTGACTTTTTGCCTTGTTTACTATGGCTCTCCATCGTTTCCTATCTTTAACTATTGATTTCCAGTCCTCTATCCCTATATTTCTTAGATCTTCTTTTACTTCTTTTATCCAATTTGTTCTGGGTCTTCCCTTGGGCTTATTTTCGTCAGGTTTCCATTCCAACATTTTTTCAATTGTGCTGTGGTCCTTCGCATCACATGTTCTAGCTACCTGACCACCTTACAAATATTTGTTGATAATTCTATAGTATCCTTCAGAAGCTTTGCCATGAAAATGTTGAAAACCACGTCACCAATATCATATCTCTCTATAAATAAATCGCATATTTCTTCGTTTTCTTTAATTTCATTCTTTGTCGGTATTGGGAAGCCCCTATCAAAATGTTCATGGAATTGAAGGCAACAACAACCATTTGTTAATATTTCCTAGTTATTAATGTCTTTCACACCTAAGCAAATAACCCAAATTATAGCAGTGTAATGTAAATGTCCTTTCAGAATACGAGTTAAAGTTATCGTACTGGAATAAAACAGTAAATAATGAGAACACACTGTTGACGAAAAAACCTCGAAACAAACTGTTCATCATGAATATAGTCACCTTATCTTATCCTCTCAAGATTCATGGAGCTGTGGTGTACAATGTGTACATTATCTGAGCATAAATTAGCTGCCTTAATTACTAATGGGGAGACAAGACCGTCTTGTTTAATTAGGTACACTGTAAATTTGCTACATAAATCATTAAACTGTAATCTGAATTTTAAAGTTAACTCGAGACATTTTTACTTGCCGATGAAAAATCGGAAAAGTTACACTAGTTTAATATGATATGCACAAACTGTTTTAAAGATATTTGAGAAAATTTGAGTCCCTGGGGCCAGGTGATTGCATAACAACACCCTGATTTTATTAAAATTTTATTCAAATTTCAGTTTTATTTACAAAGAAATGTTGAGGGGATTGTGTTAAGATTTTAAATAAAAATTAACTTATCAATCATATCTAAATTTTTATTATTTTAATGGATGGAAATCAGCTTCCATAATTAAATAAATAAATAAATAAATAAATAAATAAGCAAATAAATAAATAAACGTAAGTTGAAAATCATCATTTACATCGAAATAAAAATCCTATGATAATATAAGTACCGATATGTTTTGCAAATGAAACATTTTTGTGAGATTTTGGATAAAAATGCTATTTGCATAATTTTATAGTCAGCGGATCTGTTCCCCTGAATATCTAAAGCGGAAATGATTTAATAAGCTGCCAGTTTACTAGCACCTTAAATTCTTTCACGGCCCTTTGTGACAAGGATCTTGGTTATACTTTTATTATCCTTAAAGTAGACTGCAAAATTTAAAGGTTTGACAAACTACGAACTTTTTGATTAACGATTAGTTGCTTAAAATTTTTATTGGTGGTTTTTGTAGATTCGACTTGGAAATAAAATATGTATAACAGGAATTTCAGGGAGAGATTTATTTGAAATTGCTTTTGAACGAACGATTTTCTTCTGTCTGGTAATGAACTTAATTTGCAAAATAAGTTCATGAAAATTTCACTTCAGTGCCAAAATTATTTTTTTCTTAGGTTTTTTTCTTGTCAGCACATTATTGGCTTATAATTGAAGCATCTTCGAGCTAAGCATACTGTTACTTTCTGGAATTTTTCAGAGAAATTCTGGCCGGCTAAATTCTTGCTGAAAAGGTCATTTCTTACTCTGAATGACCGAAAATTCTTATAAAATTCCTCAAAACGTTACAAATAAAAGAAGGCTGCTTAACAATAAGCCAATATTTCAACCAGTAAAAGTTGCTGAAACTTTTAAACTGACCCCTGTAAATTTATTTTGTAACAGCATACCGTTTCACGGTTTACAACTGAAAAATTATTAAAAACATTAAATTTATTAGATTTGTTTTCGCCAATAATTTATCAAAAAATAGACCACGAAGATAAGTAATTCACATTCCCCTGTCCCTTGACTGTCAGATACGTTAGAAGGTTTTACTCTCTAAAAGCATACGTTCCTCTGAATTCATGAATCTGAAATCGGATATAAATGCAGTCATTTGTGAAAAATCGTTCTCCAGCCGTAGTTTAACTGACCACAATTTTGTCAATGTCCCGGATTATCCCTAAAGATCCGTGGACCAAACACGAAATCCTTACATATAAATTGCAGAACGTGTTTGTAGATATTTTTAACGTTTTACTTTCTTATCATTAATTTTAGGTTTAAACCGAACGCTGTTATTGAGTTCGTGCCGTGAAAGCTCCTGAAACGAAATTTTTTGTTATGAAAGTCCGAAATAATTTACGAAGAAAAATATATACAGGACCAAGTTAGGTATATTTATGACATTTCTAGGTCGGGCATATTGCTTTTATATTCTAGTAAAAATATCCACAGAACACAAACGATTTCACAACCCTCCTCAAGTAAAGAATATATTATCATATTTTGTTATTCGGGATGCTGTGGTCATTTTAAGGGTTTCACTATGGTTGTGTATATAATCTGATGCACTTTTCAAAATCTACCTTTGCGGAAGGATATATATTTTCAGCTATAAACTTCAGTTTCCATCTTCTAAACAAAATTAAACAATTTCGCTTAAGCACCAAATTGTTAACAACAAAATTAATTCTAAAAAGTCTAACTGGCAACCTGCAAAAAATCTGAGCTGATAATATCTTTGGTGTTCATCAGGCATCCAGTTTCTCGGTTACTTCCTAGTAATCGTTCCAAAAATCTTGTTCTAAAATGAACTAAAATCTGATGTGATCTAACATTTTAAAGATTCCTGCTGGGGGAATATTTTCTAATTTTAATTAATTTTTAAAATTCACCTCACCTCCGTACGAATTTGAACCACCGGCCTTCGGCTTTACAAGCTTTAATGTTGTTCCAAATACAGATTCAGTACTGTGGCATCTCTTTCTTTGATTAATACCGCGATTAATTCCATTTTAATGTTGTTATCAATTAGCCATACATTTCTATAAATAATTTCACAATTCTGCATCATATAAAGGTTTTAGTGAGGCAATTCTCCGAAGATTATTGTTACATAATTAAGGAATTATTCTGTTTGCGTGTTTTTAAATAAATTTTCAGCAAAAACTAATCAATAAAACTTTTCAGCGATAGGAATCATAATTTAATATAAATGTTTTGAGAAAAGGGTGGTAATTTAGTTAAAAAAACAACGTTGACAGAGCGCAATAACAGTAATATTAAAATGGCTTTAGGAAGTTTGTTTGATTTTGAACTGAATACCAAACAGAATCGAACCAGCCACGCATCGAGTTGATAAATATCGCAGTCACTCTGGGGGCCCGAGTATGATCTGTTTCAGGATATAATGCCAATCCCTTTTGTCTCGGTCGCGTGGTTCTTGGTATTACATGTAACGGTCGGAGTATATTCCACACAATGTATTCCTATGTTGGAAAACGCTTTGTTCATTCAAAAAGGGCTATAGAAGTAAACTTAATCAAATTTCAAGCTCTATTGACGTATTAGTAGAGATTTCGAGATAATCCCCGCGGTTTTCTGAATAATAAGAATGTCTTTTGTAAACTACTAAACCACGCTAATTATTTCGGTTATTTAAATCTACCTTTTTCTTTCGTTTATTTATAATTACAACAGTTAATATCGTTAATAACAAGATGAAGTGCTCTTACAAAAACTTGCACTATCCGATTATATAATTGAGATAAAATATAGCAAACGTTCGAAGAGAACGCCTTTTCCAGAAAGGTTGCATTGGAGAATTCTGATCAACTTTTATCTTTTAAAAACTACAACGAATTCCCTCATATTACCAAATAAATAAACATATTGAATTTGCTGCCCTTGAGTGAATGCTTTCCTTTAAATATTTTAAACTCAAAATTAAGGCAAAATCTTTAAATCCGTGTTGGAAGCTCGAATATTCGATTTAGATTAAAATTTAAACCTTCGGCAGAAATTCGAATTTGTAATCCTGTTTATTCTGTTTGTACATACATCAACACTCAAAACTATTTAAAATTTTGAGACCTGTTTCTCAAATGTTTCAGACTTCTTCTCAAAGTGGCGTGCCCTTTACCGGCAGGGCGTTGTCGTTTCAGACTAAGGTTAGGCAAATTAAAATCTTCGAATTTCAATAAATCCTCAAACCTCGAAGTTCAAATTTTACACCCCTTTTGGTCTCCAATTTTTTTAATACAGTAGAATATTCTAAGTTAAATTCGAATTTGAACTTTAAAAAATCATTGAAAACAAGACTTGAATTTAAATTTGTCATATTTAACATCAAACCAAATACAGAAAATTTAATTTTAATCCAAATAGGGATTCTTTATTTGCCTTTAATTTTATTCAAGCCATTCCTGAGCTAATCCAGTAAATAATATCGTTTAAGTTCTCAAAGTTCAAATACAAATGTTTAAAAAATACCTTTGGATTTAGTCAATCCATATCCGAGCGAATCCAGTTTTTTTTTAATTAAATAGATGTTTTAGTTTACAAACTTTAACAAAGGTCTAAACAGGGTTTTAAATTTTCAAAAATCAAATAAAAACATTTCTAAGAAATACCTTAAATGCTACTTTTTTTAGTTAATCCATGTCTAAGCTAATCCAAACTTTAAGTAAATGGCGGTTTAAATTTGCAAGTTAGGAATGTTTAATAAGGGTCTTCAAAAAAATAAGTATTTTTAAGAAATGCCTTAAATGTTACTTTTGATCCATCTCTGAGATAATCCAGTCTTTTTAAGGAAATTGGGGTTTGAATTTGCAGGTTAAAAATATATAATAAAGGTCTTAAAAGTCAGTTTTTACTTTGTTCAATCCATTCCTGAGCTAACCTAGAAGTTGAAATGCCTGAGCTAATGTACCTACTGTTTTTACCCAGACAAAAGTTAAAATTTTCAAAGTTCAAATACAAGTAGGTATGTTTAAGAAATATTTTTTGATTTAGCCAATCCATGTCTGAACTGATCCAATTTTTGTTTACAATCTTTAAAAAGATCAAAACAGGTGTTTAGATGTTAAAAATTTAAAAATAAATATTTTTAAGAAATGCCTTAAATGTTACTTTTGATTTAGTTAATGCTTGTCTAAGCTATGTAATCCATTCTCTTTAAGGAAATAGAGGTTTGAGTTTGCAAGTTAAAAATCTCTAATAATAAGTTCAAATACAAATATGTTTAAGAAATACCTTTTGATTTAGTCAGTCTATGTCTGAGCTGATCCAGTCTTTTTAACTAAATAAAGGTTTGAGTTTGAGATCTAAACAGGGATTTAGATTTTCAACATTCAGATACAAATATGTTTAAGAAATACTCTAAATGTTACTTTCAATTTATTCGATCCATTTACGAGCTAATTCACATTTATTTAAAATTCAAATCGAAATTTCAACTTTTAGACATAACAGAACCCCCAGTTATTTTGATCTATATTTGACTTAAGTAATTTTTGGAATTTTGAATTTAAAGAGAACTCTAAAATTTATAGTCAATCTTAGGGAAAAAGTCTGCAACTTTAAGGCATGGCTTAATAAATATGATATGATCTTTGAATCCAAATCTGGTTTTTTAATTCAGTGTATGTTCTAAAAACATACTCAACATTACAATTTTAATAAAATCCACTATTCCAAGAGTCTGAAGTTTCGACATTTCAGGCCGAAATTCAATTTTTTCAGATAAAAACTTTTAAATTTCAATTTCATCTATTTTTGAACTTTAAACACAGATTTAAATTTTCAAGAAATCTGAATTTAAATTCAGGTTTACATATAAAAGGCCTGAAACTTTAATTCTCCGTAAATTTTCAGTCTGTTTGAATCCGGCAGATTTATACTTGTCTATATTTGAATTAAGTAATTTTTGGAATTTTGAATTCAAAGAGAACTCCAAAAAAATCGCATTTAATATTTGAGTGTAAATCTAGTTTCCGCTAATTCCTATAAAATCCTGCATTTGAAGTGTCTGAAGTTTTGAAATTTCAGACCGAAATTTAATTTGGTCATATAAAAACTACAATTTTAAATTTCCATTTTCTCTACTCCTGGGTTCTAAACTTAGATTTTAATTTCCAAATCCGATCGAAATTTAAATTCAGATTTACAAGTAAAAGAACTCAAATGTTGAGATTTGAATTCTCCGTTAATTTTCAGTCTGTTTGAATCCGAAATTCAGATTACAGACTTATCAAGCTACAATTTCAGATTTAAACTTGTCGAAATCTCGTTCAATCTCTCGACTAAATACTTGAATTGTTTGACAACCGAAAACTTAAATTGGGGTAGTGGTTTAAAGAAACATTTCTGATTTTAACTCCATTTCAATCTAATCTGATTTTTAAATCTAAGCAGAACCTAAATTTGTGATTTTGAATCCAGCGCTAAAATATCAATTTCGAATATTAATTAACTTTAAAACAAATATAATAAATCTAACTTTTCTAATGCAAATAAAAGTTTAAATTTTTGAGTCTGAATCCAAAGTTCGAATTTAAAGTTTAAAATTTTTTTTTTAATCAAATTCAGTTCAAATCCTTTTTGATTCGGGGACTTAATGACGTTCAATTTCGAATTTTGATTAATTTTCAAACAAACGTATAATACTTCAAGTTTTTTCTAATGCAAGTAAAAGGTTTAAATTTTTGAGTCTGAAGCTAAAAGTTTTAATTTAAATTTGAGGGTAATCCAAAGTTAAATTTTAATTAATTTTTAAATAAATTTAGTTTTTTGCCAATGCAAGTAAATATTTACATTTTTAAGATTTATTTAAGTCCGATTTAGCTCAATTTCTTTTATTCCGAGTCCTAGCGACGTTTAATTGCAAATTTTAATTAATTTTTAAACAACTCTAATTTTTCTAATAAAAGTAAAAATTTACATTTTGAGTCTGAAGCCAAAATTCGAATTCAAAATGGAAAACAATTTGAACTTTATTTAATTAAATCAGATTCAGATCAATTTTTTGTTTGATGTGGGGACTTAATGACATTACGATCTATCTCATTTTTTTTATTATTTTACATGGCGTCCCCTTATTTCCACTAAACGTTAAAAACTGAGTCCATTGTACTCAAGCATTGTGAGCCCGTGCATTTAAACAATACGTTTGCACGTTTTACGATCTTTAGATCTAAACTTCTCTTGCGAAGTGCTCAAATATTCTAGGCTGCTTGTTTTTAAGCTGTGTACAAAGTTTCATTAAATTTATGCTTTCTTTTAATAGAATTGAGGGACTTACTTTATTTACTTTTACTTGTTTTCTTTCCATCGAAACAAAATCCTTAGTTAGTTGAGGGTTAGCTTGTTAGTCATTATTCTTTTCGTACTGACATTGAAAGATAAGAAACCCTTAAAGCATTTTTCTAAATAACCCTAAATATAGCCAAACAAGGTCCAAGAGCAGGAAATTTTCAAAAAGTGAGGCTCTTCTTAAAAGCTGCAACCCATTTTCAGTTTTTGCGGTAAATATTTCGCACACAGCCTTTTACAAAGTTATATGTCCCTATATACATGCAAAAGATAACATGCTATTGTGCTACTATCTAGAGGCAATATGTCTTACGATGGAGATAACATCTGGTGAAGTTACAACATAACCTATCCTTTTAACGAAGCGAACTCCTGTAGGTAAGCGCCCCAGATATATTTGCTTTATACGGCACTCTAACAATGCTACAAATTATATTTTTATTACAATCGCTCGTGGATTAAACTCGCTGGAATTTCTTATTTCGTATACTTTGTTGTTTAAGGACATTCTGGAAATTTTCGTAATGCTTTAAAGTTTATTTATTTACGGGACATAAACAACTTAGAGATTATTTTATAAATGCAGTTGAGCTTTTTTCTTTGTATATAATGTATTTTGAACTATTTAACGAGAAAGGTCAAGAAAACGGCTTGAATAGAGACAAACACTAAACTCGAATAAATATTTATTTTTAAAGATATACAGACTCAGTTGTTGTTTGGGCTGTAAAATGGTCTCAAATAAAACGTCCTCAAAATCAGATTTTTTCTTGAACTAGATTTAAGACTGAGGCTTGAATTTTCGTCAAAAAAAAACTTAAAGTCAAAACCTAACTTTCTCAATATAATCCAAATTTAAATCTAGAATTGTAATTGTACAATTCAAATCTTTCAGTTTCAAACGAATGTTTGAAAATGCGATCTCGGTTTAGAAAATTCAAAAATCATTTGAACCTTGCTCTCTGAGATTAAATTTGTCTTCAGTGTTCGGAATCAAATATCAGGTTTTGAATGTACGTTTGAAAATGTTATCTCAGATTAAGTCTGAAAAATCCAAACCCTGTCTCGGAAGGACGTTCTAATTATTGAAATTTCAATCTTAATGGAAATGTCTGGAAATTAGTCTTTTGCTGAAAATTTTCATTTGCAAAACTGCATTTTTTAAGGTGCTCGGAGGGATGATGATTTGATGATTATCATAAATGTTATAACACGAAATTGAAGAAATCAGACGTGGATACAAGATCTAAGTCTTGGTTCCTGAAATTTAGTGCAAGATTTGGATTTACCAAAAATTTAGTTCGAAGATTCATATTTATTCATTCGGAGGTTGTTTCAGTTACTCATCATACTGAAACTTTTAGGAGACGAGCAACTCTTTCTAAACTATTTTCAATTAAAACTATAATTTGTAAGTTTTATAACACGTTTTGTTAGGAACTCAAAAATTTTCAAAACTGGGGTTTGAAATTTCAGTTTGCAAAATCCTAAAACTAAAACCCTTGCTTTTAACTAAAAGCGGAGTTTTGTTTTTTAATAAACTAATAAAGCTACATCTGGTTCTGAATACAAATGTGGTATCCTCCACCATCAGACAACGATTTCATAACCATTTGAAATGACGGAAGACGGAAGAGCGTAGACCTACAAGGTCGGGGTTGCTAGTGTTAGATTCCCAGACAGACTACCAGCTTTCCGGGAAGGAAGTACGATGTCTAAGGGCGTCGTTTCCTTAAAGGCACTGCACACCTGAACACGATTTTAGTATAACTACAATTGCGTTAAAAATTAACCGCCTATTTCCTTACATTGTAAAAGTCAAGTAGCATTTGATACCTTTACGTGACATTGATATGTTTGATTTTAAAAGCTTGGTTTGGATTACGAATTTTCCTTTTGAAACCATGGTAGAGGCTGAGGAAATTCTAAAAAGCACAATTGTTGGCTTATTAATAAACTTATGAAATTATTTTTTACGAGATTTCAGGTAAAATGTTGGTTTTGGTAATTTCGGGAAAAAGAAAACAAAATCCACCCCAACACAACTTCGCTCCAAAACGCACGCATTTACATAGGCATTTCAAAATTTTTTTGAGGATACAACGTGTTAAGAAGAAGTAAGTATGTGTAACGCAAAAAATGTTAATTGTGTATTTGCAGTTAGAGGAAACATTAATTTACATCTTGTTCAACTCTGCGTAATTCCAGTAATACAATTACTCCCTAAAGACCACACAAGTAACCGAAAGGAAATCACGTCGCTGTCTACAACTAAGGACAATTTGCTGCAACACAATTCAATTGAATCATTTCGCTTAAATTGTTTAAAATGCATAATGAGTTTATTTTTAAACAAAAATTCGCCTAACTTTTAAAAAGCAAGGGATTTATAACTCATGCCATGGAATAAACAGGATCTCAAGGAAGCGAGATTAAATGAAATGAATACGTTAAAGAATTCAGAAATCTTCAAGCTTATTCTTGTCACGTACGGTCCGTCTTCGTACTCAAATTTGTACAATAAATGCTTATTGTCAGACGGAGTTCTTTTGTTCGGTTTGACGATGGGGATTTTATTTGCAACTTGCGAATTTCTATTAGTTAGTTTAGGCTGCCAAAAGTCTTTTGATTACATGCAATTTTAATATTAAGGATTAGTTTATAACGTCGAAACAATTTAAGAGCCAAAGTCAGCCAATGATAAGAATACCAATTAAAGCATGGTAAAAGGAGGAAGAAAAACTTTCGGAAATTGGCAAGCTATAAATACAAGATGTCCTGCAATTCGGTGTTTCTTTGAATTATGAATCCGGATTTTTGGACTTTAAAAGCGTATTTCAAAGCTTTGGCATTAAATGCAAAACCTAAAATGGATCTAGAAAATAAGATTGCAAACCCAAATTCCCTGAATAAATCAGAACTAACCTAACTTTATTTTGAAAATGGACAATACCAATTAAAACATGGTAAAACGTGGAAGAAAAACTTTCAGGAATTCGCAAATTTACAGTTGCTGATATATATACAGGATGTTCTAAAATTCGATGTTTCTTTGAATTTGGAATCCGAATTTTTGGATTTTAAAAGCTTTGGCATTAAATGCAAAACCTAAATCGTGTCTGGAAAATATCAAAATTCAACGAGTAAATTAGAACTACCCTAACTATATTTTCGAAATAGATAAAATTCGGGTTTGGAATCTCCTTTTGCTGTTCGGCTAGTTCGAATGTAAACTTTAAATTCAAAGTTTGTAATTTAAATCCATCATATTTTAACTTTTCATTAAAATATTTGAAAATTCTAAATCCGCATTTCTAGATTTCAAAATCGCATTTCGAAGCTACAGTCTAGAATAAATTTGAATGCAAAACTTAAACTGAAACTGAAAAATAAGACTGAAGATCCTATTACATATTTAAAAAATCCAGTTAAAATTACTGGGTAAATAAATTAAAAATTTTGAATTTAAATCCATTATCCATTTTATATTCTTAATGTTTGGAAACTTTGAATTTGAAATTTTGGATTTAAAAATTGTAATTCAAGGCTTTAATTTTGCAATATAATCCAGAGGCAAGGTCTGCATTTTCAATTCGTAACTTCTTCGAATACAAAATATCTTTTGCGGGTCGAATATACAATAAAATACAAATTTGTAAACTTTAATCTACATTCGATCTAATTCAATCTTTTAATCCAGTTAAAAGTTTATTTCTAAATCCTGATTTCCAGAAAATTGGAGAAGCTCTCAAACGAATTTTAATCCGCATTTAATTTGTATTAAAGTTTTGTAAACGAAGACTTCATCAAAATATAATTTTAAAGAAGTAATTTTCAGACAATTTGTTTTCACTACGATTGAAACTTCAATAAAATTAGAACGTATTCGAAGCCGGGATTTGAATTTTTGAGACTTAATCCGAGACAGCATTTTCAAAGACACATTCGACACAAAAAGTTTTGATCCGAATCCTGAAGTCAAATTTAAGCTCAAATCCGTATTTGAATTTTTCAAGCCTGTTTTTGAATTCGAAACCTGAAGTTAAATTTGATTTCATTGAAAAAGATACAAATACTTATTGGGTTTTGTAAACCTAATCTGTGGTGGCATTTTCAAACTCGCATTCGAAACTGAATGTTTAGGTCCAAATCCTGAAATCAAATTTAATCTCAAAGAGAAAGATTTAAATCCTTATATGGAGTTTCTAAACCTAATCTGAGGTGGCATTTTAAAACGCACGTTTGAGACTGGATTTTTTTGTCCAAATTCTGAATCTTGAATTTTCCACGTCTAAACTTAGGTTCAAAACTGGATTTTTGAATTCGAATCCTGAAATCAAATTTAATTTCAATGAGAAGGATTTAAATCCTAATCTGACTTGACATCTTCAGACGCACGTTCGATGCTGTAATTGAAATCCGAATCCTGAATTTATATTTAATCTCAGAGTGGAAGATTTAAATCCATATTAATTCAAATAAGTAATATTTGTGTGCTTTAAAAAAAGTATTCAATATTTTAAGTGAAAATTATCAACACAATATGATTTAAATCGCTTTTTTGAGATTCAAATTTCTGTTTTAAAGTTGAAACTTGTTCCATCCAAAAGCCAAATTGCAAATTCAAGGATTCGCTTGTTGAATTTGAACTCAATTCGAGGTTTAATCTTGATTTCAAGGTTCCGATTTAGAGATTTAAATCAAAGGGTAAGACTCAGATTAATATTTGAATTAATCAATTAATAAATAATTTTGATTCAAAAGTTTTTGTGTTTAAAAAAATAATTCAATATTTTGAAAGAAAATCATCAACCAAATTGGATTTAAATCGAAAATCTTTCGATACTGTTATTTTGCTTTTCTGAGATTTAAGTTTTAAGCTTTTGAAACTTCTTCTACCCAAAAGCCAAATTTTCAATTTCAAGGATTCGTTTATTGAACTTAAATCCAAGTCAAGGTTTAATCCTGTTTTCAGGCTTTAAATATTTTGTTTGGTTTTTTCTAAATCATGATAAACCAAACTAACTTGGGCTTTCTAAAAAGCAACTTGAATTTTCTAACCAAAAACTGTCACCAAAATATCATTTATAATGAAAACAAGCGCACTGAAGGAATGTCTTTCTGATTTGTTGGAATATCCTTCAGTTAATCGTATGGAAATTAAATGTTCACGTAATATCCGACACGTTGATTTCAGCGGTACTGTGAAGATGATAAAATATTGCTTCTTTTATTCGTTGTAGTATTGGTTTTATATCGAATTCGATTTCTCTTGCCACTGAACATGAATGACAGCTCAACATATGCGGCTAGAATATTCTTTTACTTCGGTTTCCATATACACATTACTTTTTCATTCCATTCAACACCCAATACTATGTATCTATTTTATGTATTATGTGTTTCGGTTTTTCTAATCTGATTATTTTCGAGCGAGGAATAAAACAAATCTTTCGCCCGAAAGGTTTGTTTTATCCTCTCCCTTATAAATACAAAACTTTAAACTGAATGAAGCTCGTTAAAAAGCAATTATGACGTCCATAATTCAAACGGAATGTGATTTTTATAAGCTTAGCTTTTCGTTACACTTTTTTGATTTTCTGGACTTTTTGCTTTGTAATATTTACTACTTAATTAAACACAAATCTGTTGTGGATTAATTTCAGTACAATAAACACGCGCACTTGAAACGCTCTGAAAAGTATAAAAAAGTCTTCATGGTTTAAATTTCCGTGGCATAAAAATATTTTGCAGAATTTTTAGAAATAGTTAAGGTGAGGACTCTCGACGACAGTCCGCCATCTTTAGTATATCTCCAAGGAATTATCAAAGGTGGCGAGTCTCAGACACGCATGCACATGAGGGGGTTACTTCCTTACTGACTTAAAATTCCCACACATAAAAACTCTTAAAATATTTCTTAGCGGAGGCGGAAGTCTGCCAATTCTAAGTTCCTGGTTCTCACGCCTCAATAATCTGTTTACGTACACAAACAGGCGGTGCGTTTTGATTTCTGCACGCTTAATTGCGACCAATTTGGAAACTATGATTGAATGAGGCTATTTTTCAAAATTGGTTGGGGCTACTTTTTTATATGCGAATAATGTGTAATAAGGGTTGAAGCAAAGGATGTGATGAGGCTTGATGGTCGTTTTCGATTATCACTTAAATTTATTTCCAATAATTAGCCAATAATCCATGAGGACGAAAATATCAATTTTCAAAAAAGTTTAAGTTAGGGCAAAATCATCCTTAAGATCCTCTTCAGTCAAAGTTACATGGCGTAACTGACAAGTCATACGAGGGAGATCATTTGCATCAGATTTTCATTTAGTCAACGCTTCGTTTATGCGTCGATTAACAATGGGAGTTAAATATTCGTGAAAAGAGGAGTTTACTTTATAAATAGAAGCACAAGGTTGAAAAACAAATTAAATTTCTGCTAAATTAGAAGAATGTAACATTTTACATCTGCCGTATAAAAAAGTCGACAAAAACTTGGGGGTTTTTTCGTTTGACAAATGTGCTAGGGGAGCGCAGACAGTTATAGAATTTAAAAATAGTTCCGAATTCACATTAAACTTCACAAATACGGAAACCGATATCAAAGTCCTTTTAATAATATGAACAAAATAGTTCGATTCTTTTTTCATCTGTCAGCTTGTCGTACACGATTTATTACGCCTGGCGTAAGAATTTTTACAATTTTATTGCTCACAACGCGTGATAATTCTTTAAAATTAGCATATTAATCGAAAGAAGTGTAATTTGTTAATTAAAATGGAAATTTTCTTTGATAAAAAGCACATTTCCCTCCGTGTGTACGAAGAGAAACAATAACTTTTCTTTAGGACTTTATAACTGCTTTAATTTCTTCTCTAATACTTGAATATAAATTGTTGTTCTAAGTTTTAATTACGAAAAATGTGGTCCCTTGCTGCTATGTATTTTCTACCGATGTAATTTGCTCCGTGAGATAATTAAGCTTAATTTATTTTATATCTGCAAAACCGAGTCGGATTATTATTATCCTTATGTAACGGTGCATTGTCCTAGCAAAGTCCGGAATCGAACCCTGTAATTACACTAAATTTAATTAATAAAATGAGTCTACTTGCCACAAAAATATAACAAAATAATTTACAATAGTTTGGTCGTAAATTTTCCCTTATGTCTTCGTTCTAACACGCACACGTCCTTTAGAAATGCTTTTGTGCGCCATAAAATATCTGAAATCTCATTTTTTTGAAGCAATCTCATAAACTAAATGGCGCGAAACAAATATAGTTAGAGTAAATGTATTTTTGTGTTTTTAGAAACATTTCAACGTAATGCGACCACAAAGATGCCATTACTTTATATTCTGCAGTATAAAGTCGAGGGGTGCAGATTTGGTTTTGTTGCTTTTAAATCTACTACGGGACTATTGTATTTTAAATTATTGTATTCGCTTTACATACGAAATATTTCTAAAGGAAATCTTTGTTTATGGTTTACTGAATAATTTAAATTTTTAGGAAAGTTAGGGGATAAGCATTCTTAAAAATATCTCTAAATATACACTAATTTAAACCCTAAAATAGGCACCCTCGCGAGCTTATTAGTTGTTAGAACAGGGTTTTTGGGTTTTTAGATCCATGTGGAATAACGTAAAATTAGATTACAATATGTAAATTTAAAATTTAGCGCCATTTATAATATAGTTGTATCTAGTTGGTTAAACTGTAAAGTGACATTAAGATAGACTAAAATTAGAGAAGAGGGATAAATGGACTCTTATTTAATTCTATTATTTTAGCAACTGATAATTGTCCATATTATTTCAAGATTACAAATATAAAAAAGGCAGTTGTTGGAAGCTGCTTAATTTTTCCAAAATTGTAATTTTCGTTGAATAAAACCTCAAAAATGGTAGTAAATAGGAAAAGATGTTTCGCCTTTTTGTTGTTATATAAAAGACAGTTTTTGGGAAGAAGTCAGAGAAGCAGTGGATAATTGCAAAGGCACAATAATTATGTTGGGAGATTTGAACGGAAGGGTAGGAATAAAAAACGACAATACCAGACATGCGATAGGAGTACATGACGAACAAACGAGGATAAGAATCATCGATTTCTGCATACAAAACGATTTATTAGTAATGAACTCATTGTACAAACACAGGGATAATCATCGATATACCCAGTGGCGGCTGGTGTTAAAGGGCATAGGGGCACGTGCCCTCCCTACACTCGAGAGAAAGAAAGCTTTTTTTAATAACACTTCTCACTTCTAACTTTTATTTTTTTTTAACACAACAATCTATTATTATACCTATAATATCAATATTATAATCCACTGCCGCGTCGCCTGCCGAAACGAAGTTATCAAAACTTTCGTCCGGGGACAAGATGAAAATGATACCAATTTTTGGTGGCGATTGCGCAACCACGGTGGGAAGTATGCAGTAAAACTCGCATATTATCGATGGACTTTGGGGCACATTGAATCGTTACCCTGGCAAACTCAAGGTAGTTCAACAGCGCACCTCGTGTGCGTAAGAGCTGTTTATGCGATTATCTTAAAAGGTTAGGCGCACTTGTGGGAGCGCGTTCTGTTTCTCATCTTAATTCTTATATGGACCTTAATATTCGCAAACAATTGAATAGTGCTTATTTGCAGCATAAATTAAAGTACAATGAAGACGTAGAGAAAAATCGGCATATTTTACGTCGATTAATAACGTGTATTCAATTTTATGGAGGTTTTGAATTGGCCTTGCCATGATGGGACAAGTTCTTCAGATAATCCAGGTATTTATGTAGGCTTAATTAACTTGGCTGCGGAATTAGATTCTGTCCTTGCAATACATTTTTTGAAAGACGCGAAAATGTTTCAAGTTAAAAAAAAAACGGCACGATATGTGTAGCATAGGTGGTGTTACTAATCTCACAAGAGTGTTTTTAGTTGAACTCAGTTACACTTGGAATCCATGGATCGAATTCAGTTACACTCTTCGAATGCACTTCTACAAATCAAATGTTTACAAATTTATGATTTTCTTCTTCAAATCGGCTAAAATTTTGATATCTAAGGTTTAATTTGATTTGATACGAAGCTTCAAAAGGTAAAATTCCAGTTTTTTTCTTTTAAAAGGTGAAATTACCCATTTCAAACTTTACATTTTTACTACTTGTTGAACATCATTTCAGTGTGGCCTTTATTGAAGTACAAACCCAAAATTTTTCATTGAACAAGCCACCCAAATCCAAGCCTGTTTTCTCTCTAAAATGCACATTTGATGGAAGTTTTAGGAAAATAAAATTTGATATTCAAAACGTGAACTTTGTGAGCGTTGGCGTTTAAAAATATGTTAAAGATTGGAAATTATCTGCAAATTAAAAAATAACTAAGTTGAATTCAGACTTTACCAAAAATAAAAGCTTTAATAGGTATTTATTATAAAAAAGAACTTACATAGACTGATTGTTCTAGATTCCAAGCTTTTTCCTGAAAAATTCAAGAACAATTCTAATGAACTTTTCTAAATCTTGGAAATTTTCATGTATTTTACATTTTTTTGAAAAGCGCCATGGTTACTGTTATCTTTTAGTTATTTGTAGTTCTCGCATTCACGCATTACTTTTAGAACTGAATTTCATAAATACATGCATTGTTTTCGGGTTTAACATTCAAGACATTCCTTTTTTCCAATTCAAAATTTGTGCGTTTAGGTACTATAATTTCAGCCCTTCATTAAAAGTTTAGCCTTAAAGTTAAATTACAATCCAAACACATTCAATTTGTATCAAAACGTTGTATGTAATTTTGAAACCCAAAATATCTTTTTCGATCCTGGAAATAAATCATCTAATTTTTATGAAATTTTAACCTTCCAATTTTTCGTAAAGTTTTTCTCTTAAAATACTAATACCAGTAAGAATATTTTCCAAAATCTTAAGACCTCTGAAATTGTTTAATTTTATGTATTAGAAATTCTCGAAAATTACTTGGTATAAAGTAATTATTTTCTTCAAATTGCTCCTTGTTAAACCTCACGATATATAAATATTCTTTGATTTAATGCTGTCTTGTTTGTATTCTGGTTCTGAAATGAGGTTGAAATCTTCATTTTTCTTAGAAAAAATGTTATTTAAAATTCTAATTTTTGAAAAGTATTTTAAGCATTGAATCTTAAGCTTTGGAGGAATATCGTTAAACTTGTTTATTTATTTTAATATTTGTATTTTCTGCACCGGGAGCTTTGAAAAATCTATTGTAATTAATTTCAATTTTCTCGAATTTAGTTTAAGGGGCTAAGAGTGCACGTTTGGTAAAATAACAATATCTTGTCACGAACTTTTAAAGTATGACAGAAATTGCTTGTTTAATTTTCCAAAATTCTTCAGATTCTATAAAATAAAAATTATCTTTGTACGAATTTTAAATTTAAAGCATCTCTTTTGGAATTTAGCATTAAGGCTTAAATATAATTTTTGTTTTCAATTGAGCCATTTAAGTAAAAGTATAATCCGTCGTCGAGTTTCAAACTTACAGTTACTTTTAATATTAATTCTGGACTTTTACATTTCAATGTTCAAATGACATTAATTTTCATTTGAATTGCGAATAGAATATTTTTTGAACCAAAACTATAAATTTTTATTAGAAAGATGCTTACAAAGAACGGATTGTACTTTCAGTTCAAATTAAAAAATTGGGTTTTGAATTTACTTCTCAAGTCTGAAAACCGCGATTTTTGAGTTGAAGCCTACTTTACAATTTTGAATCCCGTGTGCCTAAATTGATTGGGCTTAAGTCGTATAAGGTGGCTTAACAAACTGTCTGAGTCTTAAGAAAATTATAACCAAAATAGCGTACTTTAAATAATTAATAAAGGATAGGAAAGATATTTTAACACAGTGTCGAAAGCTAATTGCCTAAAGGTCCCGGTCTAAATATTGATTTCCTTAATCCAATTATTGCTTGATATGCATTTGATTTAGTGGGGTTAATCGCGATATGCAGCTTCACATATAGTGCATACATTAAGGGTTACCAAGTCACCTAATTACATATTGATCAACCGTATCCACCTGTCCGAATCGTGCTCGGAAACGAAATCCTCCCAAATATTTGTAACCAATTAATACAACATATTTTCTAAATCCTACGGTATTTAACAAAAGCGTAATAATTAATTTAATCAAATAGGGACGTGTTGATTAAGAAATCGTAATGAAAGTTGGAAATGGAGTTAGGGTGAGCCGCAGACAGGGGGTTGCATAGTAGTGTAACCGCAGAGGGTTGTGTAGCAACTGCGTAGGGAATATATTGGTTTGTTAGTGGTCACAAGTAATTTAGGGGAAGAGAATCGGCTTTTACAAGTACGAGGGCGGCGAGACACTGAATGGGCCTGATTTTTGACGTTTTTAGATGGATGTCAGTTCCCTTTCCCTTTAACGCTACTCGTCGAAAAGGGTATTATTATAATATTAACGCCCGTGATATGCTCTCGGCACATAATAATACCACGACTAAATACAATTTTTGAATATGGACATAACAAAGACCATTCTTTCCGGACCCATAGAAACACCCTTTTATCCATAGAAACCACTTTCGATCAGAAAGTAGGTATGATTTTTCCCAACTCTTCCTCTACAAGTCAAAATGTTTTATTGACAAAGGCATTTCGCGTGGATGGAAGGGCATAAACGAAGCAATTTTGGCATCACGTCCCACTAAGAGGTTCTTCTTATTTCGCTCTATATAGGTCAAACAGATTATGAAAGTATAAATTTCGCCACTTTCCCTTCACACACAGTTCAAGAGTAGGGCAGAAATCTGCTGAGGGTCCTAATGTACGTGATACTTTATATATAAATGGTGGACAATAACAATAATTCCTTACACAGAAATATGTCCACACAAGTCCCAACCATTTGCTTTATAAGGTATGTTAATTTACGATATGAGATGACAAAGAGATTTTAATCAAATCAAGTAGGTACTAAATGTTTTTAAGTTTGTCAGTCCAAAATTTTGAAAATTCCAGATCAAATAAGAATCTAAATATCCAAAACTCTACTAAAAACTCAAATATTCAAAATGAAAACGCATGCTTCAGATTGTAAGCTTTGCTTCCAAATCTATAAAAAGCCTAAATTTCGGGATTTTTTTTCGATCATACTGCCGATTTCAAACATGAAGAATTTTTTAATAAGGTCGCAATGACTTAAAAATTCGAATTAACTTGCTTGACTTTAATAACAAACTGGTGGAAATTTTAATTCAATTGAGTTCCGATTGTTAATCCCAGATTCAAATCCAGACTGAATATTAAAGATAATTTTTCATGTTCTTAACTATTCGTAAAAAATCTTTCAGAACTTCATGAAATACTGGCATCTTCAGAGGTTCTCATCTTTACTTGGAATTAAAAAAGTTATGTTACTCGAAGAGATCAGATGGTGTAAGTTAAGAACGTTTTGAAATAGGTACCCTGCTAATGCTTTCTAATCAAATCAGTCCTAAGTTCCAAAAACCTGGTCCAAATAAAAATCTGAATATCAAATATTCGATTTAAATCGGCCTAGAAATACAAATCGAAACTATAAACTGTGTACTAAACATTTGCTTCGACGTATGTACATAAAAAGCCCGAATTTCGGAATTGGGTCCATTTTTTTCAGTAATGCTGGTTGGTTTCAGGCATCAAATGATGCGAATTAAGAGCGTTTAAAATACCCTACTAATTAGTTCTTAATCAAAAATTAATTATCAATCCAAAATTCGATTTGAATCCACTTAGAAAACGCAAATATTCCAAATCATAACTCATACTTAGGATCCTTAATACAAACCCAAATTGTAAATTTTGCAATGTATAAAAAGCTTGAATTTCGGAATTCAATCCATTTTTTTCAGTCATACTGACTGGTTTCAAGCATAATTTTTCAATGAGAATGGTTGCGTTTTAAATTTCAATGTATGTGCGCTTGTAAAGTTAATTTAAAACCAGAAATTACAAAAATCAGTCCACATTCCCCAAATTTTAATCTAAAACCTAACCTAACTTGCTTGACTTTAATAACAAATTGATGGAAATTAAATTGGATTGAGCTTCGATTGGAAATCCAAAAGTCTTGCCTGGGTTCGAAATTTCAAACTGTAACGTAAACTAGAAATTCATTTTTATCTCATCTTAAAAATCCTTTTTCTTGTTCTTAGCTATTTGTAAACAATCTTCATGAAATACTAGCGTCTTCAGAGGTTCTTAATCTTGAACTAAACTTGAAACTGAAAAAGTTCAAAAAATATTTTCAACACAAAATATTGGAAAAATAAAGTTTGTTTAAATAAGTTTCAAAGAAATCTTTCAGTAAGTGCACTGTAAAATAGCACATCGATTTCTTTAGTTTTAGGGTCTGTCAGTCACTATATTTTTATGTGTGTGGTACCCCTGTCACCCTCGCGATTAAGCTTGAGCATGTCTGACCACACATACATACCCCTTAGAAGGCCATATTTCATCCTCCCGTAACTATACGGAACGAATTCATAAAGCTGTGTATTAAGCTTTTTTTTGTTAAATTGCCTTTCTAAATAACTTCTTTGTTTTATTGTTCTGGAAAGCTTTCGTATTAATTTTGAATTCGGGGGGGTTTTCTGAGTCATGTGAGTAGCAAACAGGTGGAAGAAGTTAAAACACACGAAGGCAAATTTAATTAAACAATTTACTTTTATTCGAAGTTTTATACGAAATGTGGTTGTTGAGTGTTTGGCTAAAAGGGGAAACACTAAATCTAGAAACAAACCCTTAACCAATAATTTCAGATACAATGAACGTGCTTTTAAACCTAAGCCTAATAAATACAAATAAAAATAGTGCATTCTTTATGACTTTTGAGTATTCATTTGAGCACTTCTGTAAAATGTATTAGTATGGCCTGGATGTTCCAATAAATGATTTTACTAAAATTCATCTTTTTCCTTTTTCCTTCTGCTGCTAGTTTTGCTCGTTATGTTTCTTCCTACACCTCTTCTTCTTTTGCTTCTTCCTCCTCCTTGTCCTTTTGAATTTCCTATTTTCTTTGCTCTTCTTCGTCCTGACACTCCTCATCTATCTCTTCCTTGTCCTCCTTCTCGCCTTCCACCTCTTTCTGCTCTTCTTCTTTCTCATTTTTTCCGCCTCTTGTTCCTCGTGTTGATCCTACTGATCTTCTCACTCTTGGTCCTGCTCTTTCTCTTCATCTTTCTGCTCCTCTGGATGCCCTCATTCCTTCTCCTTTATCCAACCTCCTCCTTCTTTCTCCTCCTTTGACTCCTTCGTACTGCTTTGGCCCTTCGTCCTCATTTTCTCTCTCTCTCCCTTCTTTTTTCCTACTCATCCTGATTCTCATTCATTTCTTCTTCATCTTTTAAATAAATTAAAAGTAAACTTTTATTACTATTAATTCTATTTCTTATCCTTTTTAACCGAGATTACGTTCACAAAAAGCTAACAGTTTGGCCATCTCCTCTAATTAACATTTCTTTATTCTTTAAGGGGAAACTTAAATTACTATCCTTATAACCGTCTTTGATGTTCTTTTCTAAATTAATGCTGCAAATAAAACATAAATATAAAATGTAAAAAATGTGTGTCCTCGTTTTCAAAAGTTCGCGAAGTTCTTACAGTGGTCGAACTACACCACTTCCGCAGTTTTTTACTTTGTCTGATTTAATTTAGCGAATGGACTAGCAAGTGACACCGCCGATCCGAGTGAGAAGCGAACGTGACGACTTCTAAAAGCTTCTCCTTGCTGTATTACTAAAACAAGGAAAAGTTGGCATTAAATTGTATTGCTCTCCTAAATAAATATATCTCAATATTAAACGAAGGGCTGGAATGAATTCACTGACAGAAAAAGTCAACGAAATTAAACCTGTTGAAAGGAATCACAAAATGATAGTTAAACTACAATCGAAAATCTTACAACATTTTTTGAGTGGAATTTCTAGCAAGTCTAAATGCAAATTTAGAATTTTCTGAAGTAAAGCTCCAAGAAGTTCCTCGGGTTTCTTTTTTTCTTCTACGCCATCAAAGGCTTCAATAAAAATAAGGATCTTTGTTGTTCTTCGGCGTTTTGTTTATTTATTTTTTCTTAAGGCCGTTTCAAGGTTTCACATTTAGTTCGCCAACTTTCTCTTCCTCTTTCTTCATTTTTTTTTCAGTCTTTTCGTCTTCCTTTTCGTAAAAGTTCATTTTCTAACAATAATTTCCTTGCTTATTTATTTTTAGATAATCTTCTTCCGGTTGTTTTTCTTCGATTTTTTCTTTTGGTTTCTCTCTCTTGGCCCTCCTTAACCAGTGCTGTTGAAACAATACCCGTGTCTTCTTCTTCTGTACGGAAATTCTGTTACCTTTTGCTTTATGACCAATACGGATTTAATCCGCCTCTTCTTGAAAAATGTTGTTCCAAACCAATCCAAAAGAAATGCTTCAAAACAGAATCTAATAAGTCGGTATTTATTTCACGATTATTATTTCCAAATATTAATAACTAACAAACTGAACAAGTTTATATCTGGAGATTAGCAGTTACACAACGAACACGATTGCAGAACACGAATATTGGGGCTTATGCAGTCTTAAATAAACTCCCCGAACAGCTATTAATTTAACCAACTGATTTATCTGCACTCATCTATGAAATATTATGCAATAAATCACCGTGTGCTTAATGGTTAAAACACATATGATGCACACTTTTGCAGATCTCACTCGAGAAGGTGCTGTTATTATAAGGGTAATAAATAAATCTTTATACGTTTTACTAAATTTTGAGATTTCTGGTAAACTGATACGGGGAATAAAGCTAAATCATTTATTAACAACCTGTTATTAAAGGGGCTTCTTTAAAAAATTGCCTTTTTATTAACTAAATACATTGATAAGGAGGAAAGCTAAATTAAACTAAAATAAACCAATCACGTAATAATTTTGCACTAATTTTTTTCACTAAAAAATTCACCAGAAAAAGCGAAACAATTATTAATTATTTATTAGTATGTGAAAATTCGCAACTGACTCCTTAAAGCCAGGAAACTTGACTTTATGTATATCATTTACCCTAAGTAAAACTTTTATTAGAAACCAATGTTAGAGTATAACAACAAAATTATAAAAAAAAATAATGGAAATGAACAATGTTTAATGCAGTAAAGCAGTAAAAATCAACAATGACGAATGTTCAGGTCTGAAAATCAATACACAGCACATACTTTTAAATTGTTACTGAAATGGCTAAAATGTGAATCAAATCGTGAAGTGAAATCGTTTGGAAATTATAAATAGCTCTATTTCTAGCGAAATTTCAAAAACTATATAATTTTTCCCTATACACATCACATTTGTAGTAAAATGTCAATCTAGAATCGTTGTTTATACGATCATTGAAAAATATTTGGTCGTAAAAACACTGCTAAAATGGGGGAAGGGTTTGACATTTTTGGACCCATTTAGTCTTGATAAAGCGACGTATAAAGTTCAATATTTCTATGTTTTGATCACATTTGTATTTATTCGACTTACATATGTTATTTACGAACTCGTTCACTTTAAATTGTACTCCTAGTTTTTAATTGAAGGATTTTGCTTCGCTTATCCCGCAATAACTAAATAAATAAAAATTCTTTCAGGGTTTTTGATGTAAGCAAAGTAAAATCATATATTCAGAATCAGCCATAAAATCTTTTTTTTTCACCTAAAAATTGATTCGTACCAAAAAGTTCGTGATGACAACCTAATGCTACTGTATTAGCCCTCAATGCTTTCAGTTTATTAGATGATCATGATCAGGTTTTTCCAGATTAGCGATACTAAAATCATCAGTCTTGGTTAATTTTTTTCCCTATCATCTCATGTCTTGCTAATGAAGATAGCCCATTTCGCAAGTCGAAAGATTATCGTCTACCTTCATTTAAATTTACTCGTAATTCATCAGGTTACATGAAATAAGTATTCGAAGACAACCTAATGTTACTGTTTCAGCCCTCCATTTTCCTTCGAATACTTTCAATTTGTGTGCAAAATGTTTTTTCTTCATTAGTTTATTCTGGTAACATTTAGTTCTAGTTCGAAGCATAGCACTAAAATCTTTTGCGATTTTCTCCAGATATAATTTCTTCCAACCATCTCACACTGATTCTTCCAGACATTTCTAGGTTTTTTCTTCAAATATATTGCTCATATACCTTCTAAGATTCTTTGTTTTGATCTTTATTTCTAGGTCCAAGATATTAAATGTTAAAGTTCTTAATTTACTTTTTTTCTTATTTAGATAATGTTTCTTCTGTCCGTCTAATTATAATGAACTAACTATCCTCAAACTTCTCTCATTTCAGACTCTTACATTATTTTTTCTATTTGTAATTTTTTCCGGCCTTCAAACTTCTCAGATTATTTGCCTTTCAGTTGTTTCTAGCACTCTTCTTATTTTATCACTCCAGCTTTATTCTTTTTCTTGAACTGAAACTTCAAACCTCAAACCTTTTCACCTTTTCCCATTTTCTTACGGCTTTTCGCCTACCAAATTAAAATGATCCATCCTCGATCCTCTCATGTTGTTCTTTACTACTTCAAACTGTTTATTTTTTCCACTTCATTTTCTTAAATTTATGAAGATATAATCCTTAAACTCCAGAAACCTTTTTCTTCACATTCATAATTTGTTCCATGCGCCGATTTAAAATCTAACCTCGATCCTCTGAGTTTTTATTTTTACTTTAACACTTTCCATGGGATAAGCCATGATTCTTCTTTTCTTTGTTCCAATTTTTTCAGGAATAGAACTCTGAAATCCCTTGTTATCTCCTTTTGGAACTTTCTTCTGTCTTATTTAGTTATTTGAGAACATTTTTCAGTTCTTTCTATTTGCCACCCCACCTGATTTTCTGCTTTTTAAAACTTTCATATTTATTTCCATTGCTTAGAACCTGCGTTATTTGCATTTGTTAGCTCCTATATTCTCGGAGTCCTTTTTTTAGTTTTACTTTATTGTTTTAAACGTCAAATATCGTAAATTTTTCCTGTTTACGGGGTTTCATAATCGAATTATCGAATTGAGGAAATAACCTTCGGTTCTGTCAACTTTTCAGGGTCCTTTCTTTAGTTGCCCTTCCGTTGTTTTTAATATTTCACACTTCAAGCATCCTTAACTTTTTTCTGTTTATGAATTTTCTATCAACGAATTCGAAAAAATAAACTTCAATTCTATCGACTTATTATTTTCAGGATCTTTTCTTTAGTTTTTCCTTCTCTGTTTGCAATATATTTCTAACTTCAAATATTCTTAACTTTTTCTATTTATGGACTTTCCATCATCGAATCTTCAACTCTATCGACTTATTCTTTACTTTAGCAGCTCTATCTGATTAAACTTCTATTTTTCTTGCCACATATTTTTGCAAATTATTTGGCTTGGTCTTCTTTAATTACTCGTTTCCCACTTAAGGTTTCTTCTGTCAATTTAATTATAAGGGACTATCCTCAAACTCTGCCGCTATTTTATGTCTCTAGCATTTTTCTTATTTGGCACACCATATTTTCTACTTCCTTGTGCTAAAATTTCAAACCTCAAACCTTTTCGTCCTTTCCCATTTTCTTATAGCTTTTCGCCCATCGAATTAAAAGGATCCGTCCTCGATCTTCTCAGATTGTTCTTTATTACTTAAAAGTATTTATTTTTCCTTCTTTTTTTTTCTTAAATTTATAAAAATTTAATCCTTAAACCCCTTAACTTTTTTTATATTAATAATTTCTTCCATCCGTCTGTTTAAAATTTGCTACCCTCAATCCTGCGAATTTCCAGTTTCACTTCAGCACTTTCCATTGATTAAACCATGATTCTTCTTTTTTGGTCCCATTTTTTCATGAGTAGAACTTTAAACGTCTGAAATCCCTTGTATTTTCATTTTGGGGCCTTCTTCTGTCCTTTAGATTGTAAGAAATTGCCTCAGTTCTTTGAAAACATTTTTCAGTTCTTTGTACTTGCTACCCCACGCAATTTCAGGCTCCCTTCTGTCTTTTCAAACTTTCCTTCCCTCTTTATTTCCATTCAACATTTTTCCATTGCTTAGAACCTTTGTTATTCCCTTTGTCTTTTCCTGGGTTCTTTCTTGTTTCAAACATCAAGTATTCTAAAAAAAATTCAATGTATGGGGTTTTATTATCGAATTGGAAAAATAATCTTCAGTTTTGTCAACTTATTCTTTTCAGATTCCTTTCTTTTTTTAATATTTCACATTTCAGGCATCCTTAGCTTTTTTCTGTGTATGGCTTTTCTTTCTATCAACAAATTCGAAAATATAAACTTCGATTCTATCGACTTATTATTTTCAGGAATTTTTCTTTAGTTTTTCCTTCTCTGTTTTCAATATATTTCAAGCTTCAAACATTCTTAACTTTTTCTGTTTCCATCAACGAATCTTCAATTCTATCGACCTATTCTTTACTTTAGCAGCTTTTTTTGATTAATATTGCCACATATTTTTTTCAGATTCTTTGTTGTGGTCTTCGTTTCTTTGCCATTTAAGCTTTCTTCTGTCAATATAATTATAATGAATTACCCTCAAACTCCCCAGAATATTTGCCTTCATTTTGTGTTTCTAGCATTCTTCTTAATTGGCACTACATATTTTTTGCTTTTCTTGTTCTTTATTACTTCAAAGCGTTTAATTTTCGCTCGCATTTTCTTAAATTTATGAAGATTTAATCCTTAAACTCCTTAAACCTTTTCCTTCGTATTCCTGATTTCGTTTAAAATTTGCTACCTTCAACCCTCTGAATTTTCATATTTACTTTAGCACTTCCATTGATTAAACTCTTTTTTTTCAGGAGTACAACTTTAAACGTTTGAAATCCCTTATATTTTCCTTTCGGAACATTCTTCCGTCCTTTTGATCGTAAGAAATTGTCCTCAGTTCTTTACATTTGCTACCCCCATGTGAGCTCAGACTATTCTTTACTTTCTTTGATTTTGTTCTTCCTGTGAAATCTTTAAACTGCTTAAATTTTGTCGCCTCCGGGGTCCTTTCTTTAGTTTTCCTTTCTTATTGTAAACGTCAAATACCCTTAATTTTTTTCTGTTTATGGGTTTTCCATCAACGAATTGTAAGAAATAATCTTCAATTCTATCGACTTATTATTTTCGGGAGCTTTTCGTTAGTCTTCCTTTCCTGTTGTAGTATTTCAAGTATTTCCATCTTCGAATCTTCAATTCTATGGACTTATTCTTTATTTTAGCAGCTTTCGGTGAGTAAATTCCTATTTTTCATAGTTTCGTCCTACTTTCCTGAAGATTAAAACTTTGAACTTCTCAAATCATGTGTGCTTTGCTGCTTACAGTTTTTTCCGGAATTAATTTACCTTCATTTGTCTTAAATTGTTCAACCTAATTTTTACAGTTTTCCATTGCTTAACCTATTATTATTTTTTACTTATTCTCCCATATTTTCTCGGTGGAAAAAAGGATTCTTGGTTTTCCATTTATCCTTAAGGTGAAAATTAATTACCCTTGATCGTTTCTCTTTTATAATTCAACCATTACTTCAACGTTTCTCGTTCCCTTAACCATCATTCCTCTTATGCTTCATTTCCTTATCTTCTCAAATTGCCTTTGGCTTCCCTTTCTTATCCTTAAAGTGTAAACTAAAACTCTCTTCAATATATTCTTTTTCAATCGGTAGTTTCTTGAATTGTGATTAAAATTAATCCGTTCTTAGATCTTACATTACTCATCTTTATTTTGACGTTTTCCATTACGCAAACTATCGTATTTGTTTGCTCAGAATTGAGAAAAGTTAATGTCAAGTTTGTTGAATTCCTTTCTACTTTCCTATTTATAGTTTTTGTCGATTATTAGCCATCCTTAATTTGTTTAGATTGTTGGACATTTTTTAAAGCTTAAAAAGCAGTCTCAAGTTTTCTCATATTTCTTGTTCTAGTTGTTCTCCTTCTCCTTTCTTGTCCTAACATTTTAAGCGTTGAATGTGTTTATCCTTGTTTCCTCTTTATAGATTCATCTGTCGATCCTTCGTATTAAAACGGTGGCTATCAGACTGTTCTCCTTTATTTTCAGAACCTTTTCCATTGCTTAAAATCACCAAGCTCTATAAAATGTTATACTGCACAACTAAATTTCCTTCTAATTTTTAGAACCAACTTTTATGTTAGATTAGTCATAGAAAAAAAATATAGCAAAAAAACATTGTCAGTTAAAATAAAACCCCAACCCATATTGAATAAAACAGACGAGACCAACTGTCTTTTTCGATATTTAACGGATAAAAAAACATTGAGAAACAATAACACCACCGTCAACTGTAGTTGCTATTTAATAACAAATCACGAGCGTGGCAAAATGAATTTCGTCACGCTCGTTTGTGCCAGTTAGTTATAACAGTATTTTAACCACCAAGTAAACGGAAGCTAAACAATGCCGACTATCCTTCCGTGACTGGAAGGGGTTAAAACATTGTTAAATCAAAGCATACTAAGTCAGATGGTCAACCAACCGAGCGCAGCGATTGCGACACACACGCACCTGTCTACATGTGTATCTAACAATCTGTGGGAAATGCTTTAATGACCCATTTTTAATTACGGACCTATATTACTAAATGGTCTTCTTCTTCTTCTTTCGAGCTTTAATTGAATCATTAATATTAAACATGTTTTTCTGCAAAATATTAGCAAATTTCGTACGTAAATACGCTTAAGATTTAATATATTTTTTAAGTAAGTGCACGCTTGGGTGCTTAGACATTTCTGATTTAAATTTAATTATAGCCCGAGGCATTCGTTTGGGAATATAATTTTAAAATATGTAGATATATTCACAAAGACATCCACTTTTCAGCAAGCTACAAAAACGTATGTTGCTTAAAGAAGTGTTGCTTTCAATTAGGTTCTTGGAGTTTATTATTAAACATGAGAATACCTACGTTTGGGATACATTTGTTCCTAACAGAAAGATACACGTTTTATTTACTGATTTCTGTGAACTTTTCTGATATTCATGATATTCATTAGAATTTTCATGCTTTGGTGGTATTCAGAAGTTGCCCAAAACTTGGAGAAATGACAAGTATATTGGAATAATTTTAGTTGAATTAACCTTGCCTTTTACTTCTAATTCTTTCGATACTCATTTAGTAAACCAAGCATAATTTCAGTTAGATCTAAGTTTAATCCAGAATTGGTCGATGATCATGGATTGCAGATACCAGCTTTGCTGAATTTTTTCCGGTCATCTCAAGTTTTGCTAATGAGGATAACCCATTTCTCCTACCTTCATCTAAATTTAATTCAAATTCATATAGTTTTTAAACCTCTATGAAATCTGTGTTCAAAGACAATCCAACCTTATGTTATTGTTTTAGCCCCCCCATTTCCCTTCGAATGCCTTCAGCCATTGTTTCTTCATTGGTTTCTTCCAGTAACGTTTAGTTCTAGCAAGTTCTAGTTTGAAACACAATCCAGTTTAGTTCGTACAACCATCCCACTAGAAATACCTTCTTGAATTGTTTACTTTCACGCTGATTCTTCCAAACATTTCTAGACTTCTTCTACTTCAAGTAAATCATCATCATCAATAGGCATGGAGCAGATCCTCTTGCCATATAATTCATTGTTTTGGTTTTGCTTTTAAGTTAGAAAGTGTCATCTCATATCCTAAAGCTAGTTGGTAGTTCATTATAATTAGATGAACAGAAGAAACCCTAAGAAGATAGGAGGCAACAAATGGGAATAATGAAGATTCTTTCTAAAGTATGGTAAAATGAAGAAAAAAATGACGAATGGAAATAAACAAAAAAAAAATTTAAAGGCAGAAAGGAGCCCGTGATTACGGGAGGTGGCAACTGCAAAGAATTGAAAAATGTTGGACAATTTTCTGTAAGGTAAAACAGGGGCAGATGACGCAGCGGGTGAGACGACGCACCGTTCAAATTTAGCATGCTAATGCACCGATGTAACTAGCTCTATGGTAATACAAATGCTTTGGCGCCGGAGTTTGTGTTCCTGTGAAAAATTTAGTAAAATATTGACAAATAAAGTGATAATAACGTTAAATATAGCGTGTAAGTACCATAAAGTTTTCTAATCAGTTTAGTTAAAAGTTTGTACGGGAAAAAAGCAGCGACCGGGAGAAAATATGCGAGTTGTTTTGAAACATTATGTTAAGTTAGTGTATGTTCGCGTTCGTTTTAGTGTTGTTTACACTAATGCATGCGTTGCAATCAGCTGCGTCGTCTGTCCCTTGGTTTTGGGATAGATGACGCGTGCAGGTTTGGGAGAGATGACGCAGGTAATTAAATGATAATGTATTTCCTTAGACAAAAATGCCAACATTCTATGGACCAAGAAAAAGTAGTGATGAAGAAATCTTCGATAAAAAAGAATGTGTCGGTTGTTTGGAGCACTATGGAAAAACGAAATCCACAGTAGACTGGATTAAATGCATAAAATGCAACAGATGGCTTTATTTCTTGCACAGGCAACAAGAACTACTGCATTAACTGTGAAAAAAAGAAGTTCACGTCGTAAGTTGGGACCTTGCTTCTCGTTAACAACTTAAAGAATAAATTTCCATAAGCCATCTATCCCATACTTGATGCGTCGTCTCACCCATGGGGTATGGGAGAGATTGCCAAATGCAACGTTTTAGTTTTGTTTTGTTTTAGAAAATACAACTTAAAGATAGTTCGTTTTGTATGTTTAATTCATAAATATATTAGTTCCCTAACTGGGATTTTACTGTTTCTTCGCATTTGAACCACCACACACGTTTATATAAATTTTTTTAAAAAGGTGCGTCGTCTGTCCCTGTTTTACCTTAATCTAAAGAACGGAAAAAGTTCCAAAAGGAAGATATAGGGGATTTTTGATGTTTAAAGTTCTAATCTTGAGAAAATGAGGACATAACATGGTTTAACCTATGGAAAGTGCCAATGAAAAGTAAAAATTCAGTGGATTGAAGACAGCAAATTTTAAACCAACAGAAAACATCATGAATATGCAGAAAAAGGAAGGAGTTTAAGTAGTAAATCTTCATAAATTTAAAAAAATGAAGAGGGAAAAATAAACAATTTAAAATAATAAAGAACAATCTGAGAGAGTCGATGGTGGATCATTTTAATTCGATGGGTTTAAAAACATAAGAAAATGCAAAAAAATGAGAATGTTTTAGGTTTTAAATTTAGTACAAGAAAGAAAAAAGTCATAAGAAAGGAGTAGAATTTAGAGTAAGAAAGAGAGAGTATGAAGTGCCAAATACAAATAATGAAGGCAAATAATCTGAGAAATTTGAAGGAAGTTCATTAGAATTAGATCGACAGAAGAGATCTTACCTACATAGGAAAAAATGATTTAAGAGATTTGACGTTTAACATCTCGGCCCAAGAAATGAAGATCAAAGCAAAGAATCCGAGAAAGTATTTTAACAATATACATAGAGAAAACCTAGAAATGTTTGGAAGAACCAATGTGAAAGAAAACAATCCAAAAAAATTTTCTCATAAGATGGATAGATCTCAGAAGAGGTTAATAAGCTATGAGCTTTGTGTTGCAAACTAAAAGCTTGAAGTTTAATATCTCAGCACCACACGAATACTAATCGTATTTATGTTTAGCAAGAAAGTTCATCAAAAGCTGTTTTTCAAAACTGACGTTAATTAAATTAACCTTCTGTTTGAAAATTTTAATAATTCTGGGAGATACGTTTATTAATAAAATCTTTTTAAGATGTTTGCTAATATACAGAAGAATCTCACTCCATGTAATATCTAAATGTAAAAGTCGAAGATCAAAAGTAGCACAAACAGTGAACGAAAAGAGTGGGAGAAGCAAGTTCGTCAGAACAAGCTTTTATATGACCGACTGCGTCATATATTAAGATCAAACAAGCTTTTTCATTGGCAGCAGAGCTTTTGAAATGAACTCTATTCAAAGGAAGCCGCATTGAAAACATGTTTAACCATCTGTCTCATTAACTGCGGTCTAGAATTTCTATAAACGCGATACCTCTGCATATACCTAAAGTTGCTCGTGGCGGTTCGATGATTGTAATCAGATACTTTGCTCCTTATAAACGTACTTGATTATGACCAATAGACAATCTTACTTTCCTATCTATTCAAACAGATACGATTATAAAATATCGTCGGTGAAAATTTGCTGCGTTTTCGGATGTTTATAGAGTGCCCCTTTTATTTACATCTTGTTAGGGATGAAAATTTCCTTCAGTCATATAATTCTGTTTATGAATTTGCTCCGAATTTGTATCACTAACGGAGTCGTCTAATTGTAAAATTTCAGTCACATTTATGAACGAAATGTAACCCTCCAATAAAGCAGGTTAAGCAGAAGTACTTGTTCTCCAGAAGTGAGTTCTAAACTGTCATAATGTGCACATGTTGCCTCTATTAGTGGTAATTAGTAATCCGTGACACCGCCGCTCGTGCCCTGAAAGGTTTTAGCGTCTGCTCCATAAGCTGATAGGTTCGCCGTTTGTGTTTTAACATATCGTTTAGATATCTACGTTTCCGAAATTGATAACAACCCCGCTACGGAAAAATCACAGAGAAAAAAGAGTAAGTTAGTGAGATTAACTAACAGACCTAGCAAAACATAGTTTTATAATTCATATCCACTACTAACCCACATCAACGAGTCCAAAATATACATAATTCAAAAGCGAGGTAAAAGCTCACCCTTGGTTAAAGTACCATTTGCATAAAATAATACAAAATCGAGGGAGTTCCTAATTCATGTTACACCATGAAAATACCACGAAAGATAATTGATATAATAGTTATAGCTTCTAACTGCCTTCCTGTCATGTTTATTGCGGTAATGAAATCAACCCTCTCTTCCTTAGAAGACATTCCTGAGGACTAAATTTATCAACTTGATTAATTCTGAGAATAACTGGCATAATTTTGACTTCCTTTAATTCGGTTAAATAAAACAATCCATCAGCAACGTTTGATTGGACTTCATAAACGTTTGATGAGTTGAAGTCCGGAACTTATGGCAAACCTGAAACTTATCAAGTTAGGTTATAGTTAGATCCTGAATTGTTTGGGTTAAATGTGAATAAAAAAAATCCGAGACGTTCCCGCAAGCTATTAAAAATTTAACGTCGATTATCGAACTACTTAACTCATACGGGAGAATTTTTATGTTTTAGTGAAGTGGTGAGATATGCTCTGAATGGTATGTTGATAGCGATGTTCAGTTAAGAGCGGCTGGTGTCTCAAGAGGACACTACTCTCCCGTTTTATCTGTAGTGTTTTATGCTTTGGTTGACAGGAGATAAAATATTACAAGTGACCGATAGTCTTCTATCGCTTTGGGGAGTTTTTTATTATACGACTTATCTCTAAACATTATTTTCTGATATATTTCTGTTACAGTCGAAAAGACATTACCAATATTTTTGTTATATGGATAAATCAATGGTTTCTATTTGAATAACATGAAAATCAGATGCAAAGTGACAGATAAAGAGCAAAATAATCGAATTATTTTCAACAGAAATCTTTCACCTGACCAATTCAACAATAACTCAGATTGTTCCAGTAATAATTTTAGATTTACTGGTATATTCCTGTTACAATTGAAGAGACTAACTTTTGCTACATGGATAAATCCATAGGGTTCTTACTTGAATAACATGAAAAGCAGGTGAAAACTGACAGACAAAGAGCAAAATAATCGAATAATTTTCGACAGAAACCTTTCACCTGACCAACTCAACAATAACTCAGATTGTTCCAGTAATAATTTTAGATTTTCTGATCTATTCGTGTTACAATTGAAGAGACTAACGTTTCTGTATCATCGAGAAATCTATAGAGTTGTTACTTGATTAACATGGAACGCAGGTGCAAAGTGACAGATAAAAAGCAAAATAATCGAATTGTTTTCGACAGATACCGTTCACCTGACCAACTCAACAATAACTCAGATTGTCCCAGTGGTAATTTTAGATTTTCTGGTCTATTCCTGTTACAATTGAAGAGACTAACATTTATGTTACATCGAGAAATCGATAGAATTGTTACCTGAATAACATGGAACGCAGGTGCAAAGTGACAGATAAAAAGCAAAATAATCGAATTGTTTTCGATAGAAACCTTTCACCTGACCAACTCAAAAATAACTCAAATTGTCCCCGGGATAATTTTAGATCTTCTAATACATTTCTATTACAGTTGAAGAGATTACTAACATTTTTTTTTTATATGGATTAATCGAATTCTGGCTTGAATAACATGAAAATCAGCGTGACAGAAGAAAGAGGAAAATAATCGGATCATTTCACCTTTATCCTGACCAACTCAACAATAACTCAGATTGTCCCAGTGATAATTTTAGAAATTTTTAAAGTTTGAAATAGCTTTTCAGAGTATTTAAAAAATAGCATTTCTACATTTCTAAAATTCTAATAAATCCAACCAGCGTTATTAATAAAATTCCGATATAAAATTTAATCTAGAAGTCCAAAAACGTATTCAAAATAACCCCTCCCTTTATTTGACTAGCAATTCTGACGCCATAAACTTGTTACACGCTGAATTAAACGAGGATGGCCACCTTCAAAGGGCATTGATGATGAACAATTTGCTGCAAAATGTTAGAACATGTAGTTGCAATTATTTGAAGGACTTTATGCCCTTTAATCTGTCATTACGAGTATTGCTGGCATAAAGAAAAATTTTATGCTTTATCCAAAATAGCCAAAGTTGGAGCTTTAGATTAATAAACATTAAATGTTAATTTTATCCAAATGATGATGGTCAAGTACAATAGTATTCAAAATTTTGTAAATTCGAATGATTAAGTTATGACCAATTAAAACTGAAGGACCCATATGCAAAGTGGTGGCTCGAATTTAAGAGCATAATAAATAGGAACCGCAATAGGTTGAAAGGTAATGGAGTAATCGGGGTGGGTGTTGTAGTGTGCGTTAATGGTGGGTGTAGTAGCATCGTCACTGAGAGATGCCGCGCTCCAGAGATTGTCTATTGTGAGGGCTTAAAATTGAATCCGCGTCGCTTTCAAATCCGAACCCTATTTTCCCGTATTATTGCGGGTTGTTATATTTCACTTTTATTCAGTAATCCTGAATAATGTATAAAGACATATTGGTATATAAGAACCGTAAACAACTATAAATTATTTAATCATTTACTCGCAAAGTTTCCTATCCACTAAAAAGAACCTTCAGAAATTCAATAAGCTTAAAGATGAAACCTTGTAATATAATAAGAGAATTTAAACCCATTCGGATTCTATAGAATTTGACAGAAACAAGCTCGAGTCTTCTAAACATTACAATGGAAACCCTAGAATTTAAACACATGCAGTTTCGGAGTTATTAAATGAAATCATTCCTTTTACATTTGCTGATTCTAGTCTGAGTACTCCAAAATTTAGTTCCTAAACAGCTTCTGCGAATTCGGTACTTTATAACGGCCTATTGTGGCGAACACTAGGTTTTCTAATCCTCGAGTGCTCAGTAAATGTGTCCAAAGTGTTAGAAAAGCGGCAAATCGTCAAAGTTTTTCCTTGGCATTCTCTGACATCCCAATTTCCGTAGCCTTTAAGCTTTCACTGCGAACTAGGTTATTTCTTTGCCCCTAATAAAGAAACAATCTGCATCCCAGAAATTCTTCTAACCTACAAGCTGAAAAAGGAAACGAGTAACAGGAAATGAAGAAACATGAAGTAACAGACATCGTGGAATCTAACCAAGGGCAAAAGACTAGAAAAAGTCGCATAGGCGGCCAGAAAACAAAGCCTAGTAAGAATAGTTTTTGACCAAAAAGTAAGGGGTGAAATATTAGTAGAAGAATTGGACTGAAAGCTCAATATAATCATTGCTGGGCACGCCATTAATACAGATACAGTAAGGCAAATAGCTGAAGACTTTACATAAAAGCAGAAAAAGGAAAGAAAATAAGAAAAGGAAGAGGAAGAAAGAGAACAGGAAGGGCTTATAATTTTATATAAGTCTTTAAAGCAACCAAGAAAATCCTCCAGCAAAGTTTTTGCTTTGCTGATAATGGTAAACCAAAAAGGTTTGACCGAAACCTTTCATATTTCTCAACTTTTCCCAGCAAGTGAACTTTCTTTTGGCCCATTTTTGAAGGTATTGCCTTACCCACTTCGTAATTTCAGACTTTACTTTTAAGAATTTATCAACCTTATCAAGAATGTTCTCTAATTTTAAATTTCCAGAAACTTTCCGCAGATATTCTTCGTTTTACTCCGCAGTTTATGACTATGGTTTAAGCACTATTTTTCAATTTTTCTATGACTTTTCACGAGCTAACAAGGGGCACGTCTTCTGAAATTCTGAGATAATCAACTTGGCTGTATAACTCAGCGAAATGAAGGTGTTCAAAGGTTTATTTCCTAAAGCATCAACTGATAAAGGTTATGCGATCATCCAACCTAGTTGGATCTAAATTTAATTGGCTTAGAAGAAGTTTTTATCCCATCTTTGGAATTTGAGACTGGTGACGAAACAAACTCCAAATCTACTGCTCTACCAAAGTCCCTGTTCTACCAAGGAAGCCCTCTACCCTTATAAACTCAACATGTCAACATAATGCATTTATAACATTTTCGCAATATGTGAAGCCCAAGACGATTCATTATTTCCCTCTAGATTGTCTTCTTTCGTTTTTGAAAAACTGAAGATTTTGCCTGTTTACTTTGCAACTAGATGAAGGAATTAGTGTAGGCTACATCCAGCAAATTTATCGAGGTTGTTCTCTTCCTTACTAGTGATTTAGCTGTCAAAATTCCTGAAGATCTTCGACTGTAAATGGGGACGAAAGCTATTTACTTAATGATTACCCTGGGTTGTTTCTATTCGTATACACGCTTTGAAAGCTGCTGCTTTCAGAAAGTCTGTTAAGCTCTCTGCTGTTTCTTACAGTTGGGCAGACTTTACCTTCAGAGCAAATTTTACAATATGATTAGAAATCATTACATTTTCCTTGCATTCATTGTCCAACCTTTTTGCTCCATAAAAGACCCCATCAAAATTCTTAGCTTGAAATAAGTTACAATGGAAATTTTTGGTTTTACTACCATCATAATGATGGTGGTAGGTATGAATGACATACCTATCGAGGGTATCTCAGCCGCGCAGTAGATTCTTCGCGGTTCAAATCCCGACAATCACCTGAAAATTTTTCATGTTAATTAAGTAAGCATTCCACGTCTTATCGGTATAAGGTACTATTATTTGTAGGAGGTTGGTTGCTAAAGCCTTGAGCTGCAGGCCTAATAAAACCTTCCATGTGCTCAAGTTGGTTGTCCTGTTTCTTCAAAGAAACCAAGTCTTTGTTTAATCGACCTAAACAATATTTTTAATTCGAAGACTTCTATAATCTTAAAAGAACATCTTCCAGGTTGGGACCGTTTCGCTCGCTTTCGTAAGGGGTTTCAGAAAGAAAAAAAGGGCACTAATAAATATCTTCCTGTTTCAAAATTCTTCAAAATTCAGCAGAATGTCCTTGGAATTCTATGTAATCCCCCCATAATTAATTCCTTTGGTCACACTCGTACTGACTTTTGTTATATTTTTATTTTATTTAAAAGAAATCTATCGAACAGCAAGTACAGGAAAATATTTCTCATCAATACGTTGTCTGAATTGTATGAACTACAGCAGTCAAGTATGACGCACTTCATGTATAGAGCAAACTCAAAACTTCTGTCTGACGTTACACAGAGATTTATATTATTACAAAAGCATTTTAAATCGATCCGCAAAATTTGCTTGCTACTATGTGAAATAATGTAGTAAACATAACATCAGAAGTTTTCGTCCAGGTCCACATTTATTTATCGTGAAATTTCAGCTTTATCGTGAAATTTCAGCTTCATCGTTCATCTGAGGTTAATTGCGAATAATTTCATTGTGATAGAACTAATATGTTAATTTTGCGTTTTAGAGTAAGTCATTGTTGTGGGCAACGTGACTGTATTACAGCAAGCTATAATATTACACGATGAAAATTCGATTGTCTACCATAAATTGAATAATTAATGTAGTTAAGCTTTATTGCTTTTATTTCACGAAACTGTCACTTAAGTTAAATTTAAATTGGAATATTTTTTAGTTAATAATAATACTCTCCGAAATACTTTATTAACTTTTTATCAATTGTATTATAATTCTAATTAAATCAAACGCAAAAATAATAAATATTCCATGTTTTTGGATCAATTTGCTCTTAGAAAAATCGGCCAAAAGCTAGGATTTATCTCGAGTCCGAGCTTTTCACTGTGACTTCCTGAGTCTAATATTTTATTTAATTTTTATTAATTTATATGAATTACAATTATAATTAAATTAAACCCAAAAATAACAAATATTCCATGTGTTTTTTGGAGTAATCTTCTCTTTTAAAAAAATCAGCTTTATCTCAAATTCAAGCTTTTCACTGTGACTTTATGTATAATTAGGCATCAGAAATATATGGCCTCGAAGTAAAGTTAGCGAGCAAAGTTGACTAAACAAATATGAATACGGTGGTGTTCCGATAACGATGTCACCATGTCTCAAGGGACCGATCCATATCGGTCTTAGGTCCCTGCGGATTCCGTACCCGAATCAATTACCGTTTTGAGTAATTAGAATATGGACTGATGTTTACCCCATGAGCTCCAGTTATTTTAAGTAAGAAATTTAGGGCTGCACCACTACCAAATCATTAATATCTGAAAGGGTTTGTTTTCTTCTAATTATTTTCTTCTTACTAATCAACTTAGTCCTTTACATGAGTGCAGTTAAAGTCAAATAAAAAGAATTCAGAATTGTCAGGTCTGTTATGCAATGTATTTCAAGCAGCGGGAAACTCCCGTAATGTCGTCGAAATTATGCCTTTATAATCTGCATGGAAAACACGGCACGATTAATTTGACCATTAGTACAATTCTGTTCTGCCCGGTAGGGTCTCTAAAGAAATTCAACCAAGTTTGTGTGCACATTGCAGTAAAGATAAATCCTCCTTTGTTAAATCTAATGGGGTAGCTAACGACTTAAATCCCTCGTAATCCAAATGCATTAACTCCAAATCGAGAAACGATACTAAGATTGCATATTTACATGTGGTTTTGTTACGGTTGATTTTTAAGGATTAGATATTCAGTAACGATCAAAAACTAGCTAGGTTTTCAAAACGTTATTTAAGTGCAAAAGCATATTTGTTAAATATTAATGTTTTTCTTATTTAAATTTAAAGAACTTCATTTTCGCAGCAGTTTGAAGTAAAATCGCCAATAATTTTCAAAAATAAATAAAAGACCCAAATTCAAAATTAGTTAGTTTCGAACACATTTTTGACCTCTCTATCCCGGCGCCTCCACCAAAAGCACTTTCGGTAAAATATTTCACCAATTAACCACTTAAATTTTCCCTCTCTATAGATTGCAAATAAAATATTTTAAATTTTAAAGGAAACCCTAGGCTTTCAAGAAATCTTTAAAGGAAATGACAGCGCATTTAAAAATTAGCATAAAAATGCTTTATCTCTAACTAGGAAGTTTAAATTTGGGATCGTAACAGGAGGATCGCAAGAATAACCTGTCCAAATCTGAACTCAAGGCAGTTTTACTACTCTAGGGTGGTGTTCAATCTGATATGCAGATTTCTTGTTCGTTATCAGTGTCGGCGAACAAATGGGTTGCTATCAGGGAAAGGCTATCGGACCGCAATGTGTAAAGCTTAAGCTGGCACCGAGTCCTCTGAATGTTAATACGATTCTACCACCTCGTTTTCTTTGCCTTTGTGTATTAGAATTGGCAAACGGGCCATTTATACAATGTGCAAACAATGCATTATGCATAAATTGTTTTGTAGACCGGTTTAACCATTTTAACTGCTTGTTATTTGCAGAAATCTTGATATCTCAATGTGGATTTCTAACACCTTCGTTATTCTACATATCTCACACTGTGCGATCTTTTCCACCCCTGTGCCTTTTTTAAACAATGGCAACACTTATTGGAGAACGCGCAACGTAAAAAATTATTCATTCTTTCTATGTAAATACAGAATAACAGAATTCGAAACATTAAAATTCGAAGATTAAGGCAACTCTTCTGTCAATCAAAACAGGAGTTTATTCTTTTCTAATTACAATCAAATATTAAACGTTCAAACCATAGCTTTAAATTTGCATCTCAGCTATGAAATCGATTTTCTATTATAAATTTAAGACTCGAAATCTCAATCTCTTACTTGGATTAGTACTATACCTACGTAATAATCAATTCGAATCTTGTATTCGAATGAGCGGGCTCAAATCCGATTTTCTAAAAATTACTGTCTCAAAAATTCACACGGAAATATCGAGGATTTTTATAATTTAAAAATAAATTATCAAATCGATGAATACAATATTTATATTTTATATATTTATTAGATAACTCCACTCTATCCTTGAATTCGATTTAGTCATAATAAATATTAAATACCTATTCGATTTTTTCGTACCTTTTCGGAAATTCAAACGTTCAACCCGAATCTACAAGATTAAGTATTGAGAATTCGATTATTTTTAAACTTAGGATTAACTTCCAACCTAAGGGTATGAAGACGAAAATGCAAATTTTGAATTCGAATTTGTCAAGTTTAATCTTCAGTATTTTTATATTTTAGGATTAATTATCAAATCGACGGTTAGGATATTTAAATTTCATTTACGTCCGAAAGTTCGAAGGCAAAATTGGATTTAGCAATGTCAGTTCTTAATGGTTCGATTTTTCGAAGTTAAGTAAGTTATTTTTTTGTATTAATGTAAAATCAGTTTTTTCGAAAACCAGTACTTTTTTATGAATTCGAACCTTGAATCCGAGATTGCAGAATCAAATATTATGAATTCAGTTAATTTCAAATTTACATTTAATATTAAACTTCCTGAAAATTTAAATCTTAGGAACAAATTTACCAAACTTCGATAATTCAATACTTGTCAGTTGTTAATGTTATCGTTTTCATTGGATTATACAATTATCAGCCAGAAAATTCGAATATATGAATAATTTATCTGAAAATTCTAATATCAAGCCAAATATACAAAATTGTTACTTTCAAATTTTCTATTTTGCAGTTTAAAAATTTGAACCTTGAATACGAATTTCAAACTCAAATTTTAAAGATTTTTAATGAATTAGCCCAGGAATATGTTAATTTGAAGTTTAAATATAAGTTTTCTTTATTTGAAGTTACCATTAATTCAAACTTTTTGCAAAATCGTAATAATTTAAACTTTTCTTGTAATTTCTAACTAATTTTACGGATTATAAATTACTCATTTTCCAGTATAAAGAATCTTAATAAAAAGAATTTTGTTGAGCAAACATGCTATTAATTCTAGTTAATCTTAAATTGTAAAGAACTTGTTTAATTGTTGTTCCGTTGTTTCAGTTACAATAATTTATTGTAAAATATCTACAAAAATCCCTATTTATAAATATAAATGTTTATAGCGTAATTTACTGTTAAAGGGTAAATTTTCGACAGCACCAAACAGTTTGTCTTTAGCAGTTTTAAATAGTGTCGAAATTGTAGCTACCGCCCTCTCTCGACCCCTTCTTAAATTCATCCCAATAACAGAAATGCGTTTGCTGAGCTGCAGGTTTCTTCAACAACAATTATAGAGTGCTGTATTTGTTAATCGATTTTAATTATCATCCACTAAGAGGGACACGTCCATAGCTGCTTTGAGTAGATGACGCTACCGTCAATACCGTGCATATTTGCAAGATATTTTTTGAGAATAAAACATTAATTTGCTATTTAATATTTCGTAGTTTTATTGAATTAGTATGAAAATAGATATTTCAAACTAGTCGCAGATATACTTTTTTATAGGTTTTAAACCTTTTATTGCATGATTTGACACTTTTAATAGTTGACAAAAAAGGCAAAAATTTCCAAAGAAATTTAATTTAAAGTAGTTTAGCACCTGCATAATGCGCTACTAACACTTTCTACAGCAGATACAGCAAACAAATAGCACGTATTTTGAGTAATATTTTGTAAACTATTGTTGATAAAAAGTTGACAGTTGCCATTCAAAAATGCCACGAAACAGTTCAACAGATGTCGCTTCTCAATATAAATTAATATGATTCGCAACTTACTTTATGTGCGGCATACCACTCTTATTTTAAAAGTTAGTATTTTATAATTTTATATTAATTAAAAGGCGTAGAAAATACATCGTTTATAATATTTTGGTGATAAAGCAGGTTATGGTTATTTTATAAAGACTCGAAAAACTGCGGGAGTGATCGACAAACATTATTTTAGAAATTAAATCTTTAAGCCTTTAGGAAAATATTATTAATGAATTTCAATAAATCATTGAACATTCTAGAAAATTTATAATGCCCTGCCAACTAATCTTTAAAAAATAATGCAGTCTAAATGGTTGCAATTTTATTTGTCATAAAGGTATTTTTAATAAATTCATTTCTGATAAACTGTATCATCAGATGATTTTTAATTATCAACAAATTGCAGTTTGAAATCAGTAGCGCCATCTTCAAAAGAAACGAAGTACCAAACGTTTAGGTTTATCGATTGCTGCCCGCCAAACAAGGAAAGAAAAGTTTTTCAATTATCAGCTAAATAGAACGATTACATACATTTGACTTAAGTTTATTCTGTTTTGTTGCTTAGATAACATCCATATTGTCGTTTGACTATTAAAAACCAAAGTTTTAAACATAAAACGTTCTTTATTAACTTTAACAGGTTCGTCGTTTGACTAACCGTTGCAGTCTCCTGATGTAATTAATGTTTTAAATGCGTTTGTATGTATAGTACGAAATTGTACAGTTTTTTTGTTTTAGAATTTGGTAGTTGTGTCATAGTGGCATATATATTTTAACTTTGTTAGCCTGTTTTATGTACTTAGTATACAATTAACTTGTAATAGGTATCTTATGTTATTTGAATAAAAATTTATTTGCAGAATTTTGTCTAATTTTTTATGTTTATTAAATCAATTGTCTAAATTATGGAAGGGCGTTAAATGAAAACAAATAATAAGTTAACTCAACACAAATTACACATGAAATCAAATGCCTCTTGAGTGTTCACTGAATAAAAACCTTGAAACTAAAAGCGTGTTGACTGGATGCACTCTAATCTTTTTGAGTTAAACGACAATATTAGGTGATTTAAATGCTTAGTATGCATCTATTCAGCAATACAGAGAGTTTACTGAAACATAAAATGTTGGTCAATTTAACATACCCGGTAGTTATATTTAACAATGATTAGGTTGCCAGAAAATCTGGAATGTTTGATTCAACAATTACCAAAAACATTGAAGTAACACTGCAAAGTTGTTGGTACAAAAAAATATATTCAACATTTTTTGTGAATTCAAATGACACAACAAGATGGTTGATTATAGGTTATAGGTAACCTAAAAAGATTGTTGAATGAACTGATTCTCGTTTCGTTCAACAATTTATTTTTCTCAGTGTATATTTTTAACTTTAAACTTTGGGACTATTTTAAGTAGGTACCACTTTCATATACTTGAGTTCAGATTTCTCCATTATGAATATTATGATAAAATCATAACCTTTCCACAGAATTTACCAGAAGCTAATACTGAAGATTAAAATGTTTGTAACAATAAGATATTGTTATTGCTGGCCAGAAAAAAATTTAAAGGTACTAATAATAATAAAACAAAAATAAAAACAGACACTATACATAAGTATTATACATATGTAACTTACTGGACACATTTTGCTTTACTTGAATACCTAATTTTAAGGATTGAAGCAGTAATTACAACTCCATCTTGCAGATACTTTATTAGTTACACTATGAAGTACTATATTTTTGCTAATTGTACATATCATTGTCATTGCCAATGGTAAAGTTGCTGCTATATAGGGCACTTGTGGACAGAATAGGTTCTACCCAACAGAACTAGCCAAAAGCCTAAGCATTTCTACTATAAAAAAAGGGACAAAGGAAAAGCAACCAGCAAACAATTGTTACTTTGGGAGTTTAATATTGAAAATAATAACAGCAATTAAAATTACATACACACATACATAGGTATACAAATTATAATTATAAAGTATAAATATAAATAAATATAAACATTAAATTGTAACTAGTTGGCTAATCTGGCAAATTTGCAAATGCTAGTTCAGCTAGGTAGGTACTACATATACAGAATGAAATTTACGAGTGTTTTGACAAAATGTCATTCTAGCTCTGCAATCCTTCCTAATTACATTAAAAAAAGAGAGATTAAAAAATTAATATCAAATTAAATTGGATCGGCTTCAATCATTATTCAAATAAATTCTTTAAACTTTGCCGGTTAGTTCATCACACAAGGCTGCAAGTGCACTGCACTCCTCCTTTTGATCTAACGGATCTGCTACGTCTAATAATAACACTTAACTTTCATAAGTCTGATCAAGAAATGCATGAACACTCTGGATCTGAAATTCAAATTTCAGATTCAGATTGTTCACGCATTTCTTAATCGGACTTGCAATAAAGAATTTCTATAAGACAAAGTACAATGTTTAAGTCAAAAATTTACTTCTCAATCGGCGCTTTTGCATGTACCTTTAGGACTCATATTTTTCTTCACTCTTAATTACACTATCCTCAGAAGTAACCAAAGTTTGTCGTAAAGCATCCTCATTAATTTATATTCGCTGATCATTTTCTTACTTCCTTCGTACTTTCTATAAGTTAGACATAAATGTTACTGAAGATTTTAAAAATTACGTTGAAACACTTACTGATGAACATCAGAAAATGCCAATTCTAAATTTGCCAAGTGCCGTTTTACAGTTTCATGTTCCTCATTTAATTTTTGTAGTTCAGCCAACCGAGCTCCTATAGTCTTTTCATATTCATCCGCTATTTTCCTGCACAATATAAAGCTACAATCAATAAGTTAATCTAAAAGAAATATTTGCCTGTAGTTCTGTTCATCGTTTTTACGAGCATTTTGCTCGCTTATTAGTTGACGTTTCAACGTTTTAGCAGCTTCTTGTAACTCCTTTAGTTGCGAGCTATCATTTTCTGATAATGTTTCTTGTGCGGGAACTGCTAGTTTATCTGCCATAATCTAAAGAAGCGTTCAAACGATTAACATACTAAATATTTGCCGATACCATATTACTTGGAAATGAAATAATTCAGTAAACTGTCAAAATAAATTGAATAAAATAAAATAATTATTTTCAGTTAGGTTAAAACGTCTAGACTTGTAAACCCGATTCTTATGAGTTAATCATATGTAATATAAATGTATACACTTACTTTTCCAGTTAAATCTGTATTTACTTCTTTCGTTGCTATATCGTTAGAAATTTCCTTATTTTCTTCTAACACTTTCTTGAGGCAAACTTGATTATTTTTCTGTGTATTAGTAGAAACGTGACTAGGTTTTTTGGATAAACACACAAATAACTTTTCATCTATCGAATCTCAATGATTTTCCTTGCTACACTTTTGTCAGGAGTTCTAAAACATTAAACAAATCACAATTAAACGCATATTTTAAAAATCCAACAACAGCTATTACTTACTTATATAAATATAGTGGATCAAATCGTGACAATAAGGAATTTCGTGTAGACCGCTGTCCTTGTAAATTATGATTGCCTAGAATACGTAAAGACGGCGATTTACTTCAAACGGTTATATTTTAACGCTGAAGTTAACTTGTAAAGCTATTTTTCACGGACTTTCAAAGAGTAAACGCATGCCTAAAACGCTCAGCTATCTTTAGTGAAAGTGCAAAATGATAAATACACATTGAGTAAAGAGGTATTATCAAGAAAGACTGACGGCGAGGTCCGTCCTCGCCCGGTAAGTGTAATCTTCACGTACGTACAATTTAACTTTATTATTCAAGTACATTGTACCAAATAATAAAAATGTTCCCGACGGGGAACGGCCCTGTCTTTATAAATAATACTCAACAAACAATGCCACCACCAAATTTTATGCAATACCAGCCAATAATGAACTCAAAACTCAACAATGCCCCAAGTACATCTATCACAAGCAACAAACAACCCAATGTCAATAAACACTACATACCTACTTTCCATCAAATCAGGAACAATTCCAAATTCAAATGCAAATACAACCTGCCCAACTACAGCAACAATTTTTAGTTCGAAAACAAGTGTAGAATTGTCAATTAAACTTCAGTTCGGAATTTTTAACATTATTGGAAAATTTCTATTTGCTCTAACTCACCTGCTAATATGATTGCTTTAAGTTTATTCTTCTTTGTTGCTTAAATTCAGATTATCTTTTTAGACTGTTAAAAACGACGATTTTAAACGTAGAAATTCGTGTTGAATAATTATTTGTTCTTTCTTAAAGACGGGTTCGTTGCTTAACCACCCGCTGAGGTCTCGTGATTTAATTATTGTTTTAAATGCGTTTAATGTTTACCACAAGAATAAACTAAATTGAAAATGTGTTTCTCGTAACCAAAAAAAAAATAAGCGCGGTATTGTAAATTAAATTTGAAAAACCTGTAAATACAATTCTGGGTTATGTATCTATGCTAGTACGGTCAATGTGGGTGACTTGAGATCTTAGAAGTGAATTGAGACACAAAAGGGATTTTTGTGAAATAATTTGCCAGTCCTCTATTCACCAAAAGTAGAGCTACAAAAAAATTACAGACATAACCTACAGGCTTCTGCGGCTTATCGATAGTCTAAAGGCAAGGCCTCGTAAGTGACATTTTTTGCAATGAATTCGAAGACTTTCACCGTCAGCGTCAGTATTAACAGAATGTCCTCCGGGTTGGGACCGTGTCATTGTTGAGACAGAAGAACTCAACGTTTTGCCCACTTTTTTAAGGGGCTTCATCAGGAACAAAAGGGAGCACTAAAAGAGCACGGTAACTCAACATGTCAACAATATCTCGACTACTCTCGAGAGGACTTGCAAAATGTTTTGGCTGCGATTAGGAAAAGACAGTTGTCCATTAAAGAGGCTGCAAAACAGTATGAAGTATTACGTGCAACCTTCCAAAGAAAACTGAAAGGCCTACACATGCTTCGAAGAGGCTTCTCAAAGTGTGGAAACAGAAAAATCGGGGCCTTGTAAGAAAAAATATATTTGCAAGTCTACTCAAATATACTCTCAAACAAAATTGTCGTCACACTTGCAGAATCTTTGAAAATCATGTTCCGAGAAGTACGGTTTGGAAAAAATGATGAAACACAGCCACAGAGAACCAAAAGAAAGAAATGTTTCTTTCCTAAGGGTAAAGTGTCTCATATGATGATGCAAATGTGGAGACTGTTGTAGCCGGGGCTTCGGAAACTGCAAAGAGACAGAAACCTAGAAAGACATCTAGACTGGTTAGCTCTAGTGAAGAATCGGATTTTGACGACCAACATGCAGACAAACACATTTTAGAGGAAGAAGATGATGCGATAAACGATAACATTTTAGAAGCTGAATATTAGATGAATAAATTTGAATGTTGAAGATTTCATAATAGCAGAACTGCAATCTAGAAAAGGCAGTAAGAAGAGCTTCATAGGAAAAATTATTTCTACAACACCAACAACTTCCTCATTTTCGAAGGAAAGCAGTAAAGTAAAAACACTTTCATCTATCCAGACGTCCCAGATGAGAGCGTCAATTATTAATTAATTCGGTCATACGGTTAGGATGACCTTCCATTAAAAGGCGTTCAAACAGTGCAGTTTTACAGTGAAGAATGGACAAGCTAAGCTACGTCACATCACACCTGGGTTCTTATCAGTACGGACAAGAAAGACGATTGATAAATTTAAATTTTTTAATGTAAACAGAACTGACCTATTCCACTATTCCAGTGACCCCAAAACAATTTTTGTATTGATTTTCTCAATTTTTTTTCCGCCCTTACCGTTTACTTGCGACACATGGTTTATTGAGAAAAGTTGTTCTAGTTGATATACTCTACCTATCCTTAAAATTAATGACAATACTTTTAAATCACCCTGTATAACATAACTGCCTCAAATCACCCTTACTTAATGCAGAATTGAATTATACGTTGAAATGAATAGTGTCTCAAGAAACCCTAAAGATAGGGTGACTTGAAACACCTATTTTTCATTTTATTTTCCAAAATGTGTTGACATCAGATTACAATTACTATTCCTAATCGATAGAGGAAGCTATTTCGCATAAATATGCAATATTTTAAGTTAATGCCATTCGAATATTTTATAACAAATTTTATGTGATAACTGGATTCGTCACCTGCATTGAAGGTACTTGCTTTTTATAATTAAATCAGTAAACCCTTGTTGACTTCAGCTTGCTTAACGGGCTGAACTGATGACCCAATTTTGTTCAATTGATAACAAAAGGCTCACGAGGTTGATACAAATAAAGGTAAACCAACAGAAATACATGCAAAAAGTTTCAAATAAAATGTTTATTTAATTACTAAACGGCTTTCCTCAGACGATTCAAACAATATCTTGAAGTTATAAACATTTTCATGATTTTATAAACTTGATATAAAAAAAAATAAAATACAGAATACAATAATTTTTTGATAAACTTACAACGAACACAGGAACACAGTAATTAAGCAATATTAATTATTTAACAAAAACAGTAACGCACTTATAAATAGGAAAAAATTAATAAATAAAATAGTATTACAAAGTAGCGTTTGATTACTTTAGTACAAGCTATTAAAATAGAGGATGTTTCAAGAAGAATTAAAAATTACCATTATTTATTTGTTCATTTTTGTACCCTATTTAACCAGGTTTCAGGGACCACTTAAATCTGTTAGAATTTGATGCACCTAGCAAATTTAACCCAATGCAAGCCAAGCAAGCACATACCAACTGATCTACCCAAATTGCAAAACTGTTGTAGATTGTAATAAATCCGTAGTTACCTTGTTAATCAATGGCGTCCGTGGATTAACTATTTTCACTGTCACTTTCATCAACCACCACAATCATCACTGAAAGCATAAAAACTTAACGACTAAAGTATTAATTTATTATATTTTATATAAGTCTTACCATTAGAATCATTAAGATCGTCCTCCTCATCTTCAGTAGAAGTAGGCATCGAGATTACTAAATTATGTTTAAATGGTTCATGATGAAAGCTACACCCACAATCACATATGGGGAAAGAGTTATGTTGTTCTGGAGCTTCTTCCTGCTTAAACATTACTCATATAGGTAAGTATGCTGGCTTAAAAAGGTTATTACAAGGCATTTTTACCAAAGTTTTTAGGCTGCTTGAACTAGTTTCATTGGCTGGTTTATTAAAATCTGCATAAACCTGGGATTGGTCCTGTTGTAGAGGAACTTCTTCCTCCTGAATAATTAATCATATAAGCATGTTTCTTTAAAAGACATTTTACAAACCGTTCTTACCAAACACATATTTGGGCTAGTAGACTGACTATTTTCACAGTCACTTTCTTCGACCACCACAATCATGACTGAAAGCATACAAACTTAACGATTAAAATATTAATTATGTTATGTATAAATGTTACCATTACAATCGTTCAGATTATCATCCTCATCTTCAGTAGACGTAGGCATCGAGATTATTAAATTATGTTTAAATGGTTCATGATGAAAACTACACCCACAATCACATATGGGGAAAGAGTTATCTTCCTGCTTAAACATTACTCATATAAGTATGCTAACTTAAAAATGTTATTACTGTTGTGTGAAATTTAAATTATAACTAAGACTCTATCATCACCCCTATCATCACTCTGTAGGTACTTTATTAATTTATTATAAATAAAGGCAGTTGTAGTTCGTTGGTAAACGAGTGTGTTTGATTACGTACGCTCCCCAATCAGAACAAGTACCTACCTACCTACAATATGGCGCAGTTCGCAAAATATAATTTAGAACACACTCGGGCTAGACTGCAAATATGGTTCTCTCAATACAACTACATGGTCACGTATAAGCGTTGGTTAATGCCTGTACTCTACCGTTGACTGGATTTTAAATTTTGACGTTCAATTAAAACAATGTAACCATTTTTAGTTTTATATAATATTCTTACAATTTTGAAAAATCAGTGTGCTCTTAATTTATTCAGCGATTAAAGAAGATTTGAAATAAATGATCTTTTAACATTTTTTTTTCCAACGTACTAATTGTTAAAAACCAATCATATTAATAAAACAGATATTCTTACCATATTAATAACACTCAAATTTATAATTTGAACCAAGTTTTTACACGTGATTTAGTGTAAATCGCGGACCAGGCTAAATTTGTAACAGTTTGCTGATGTGCATGTGCAAACCAAATAACTGCCATCATCTAATCGACTACAGCGTTGTCATATTTTGCAAAGTGAGCTACTGAACTGTTGGTAAATACATATTCAAATCATGGGAAAAGAATTTAATTTATAATTATATGGTTAATTCAAACCGATAAAATTAATAGTATTTTATAGTAAATTGTTAGATTATTGGTTACCTATTCATAAATATTATTTGTAAGACTGAAAGAGTAAGTTAAACGAAAAATAAAAGTTGCAGTGTTGCAAATACATTTAACTGCCGTTTTATGTAAACCAGTTTCCTAGAATGCCGTTTTATTTTAACGTAATTTTTATTGCGATTGATATTTAATTTTATTAATTTAGAGCACCAATTTCCACCAATTCTTTACCAAAAAAGGTATCAAAGAATATAATTAGGTATATACCTAACGTTCATCCTCGGTCAGTCATAGAAAAAGCTTTTAAAAAATCGCCTGAAACACAATCTTCCTGCTGGCAATTCTGAAAAGTCAATCAATCAAGCTTTTTCAGAAAAGAACAGTTCAAAGGACGTGTTTAACATTTGCTTTAGGTTTCAGGTTTCTTGAAAGTCGAAAAGCTTTATTTATCAAAAATCATTTTTGGCATTCATTTGCTATTTATTTTTTCAAATTTTAAAAGCCTTAAATTTAATATTTTTGAAACACTGCTTCCTGCTAGAAATTCTGAAAAAATATGTGTACCTACTGATTGTGAAAATAACAAATATTTTTTTCCAAAAACGGATCTCAAAGAAAAATCAAAAGTTTTTGGTTTATACGTCGAAAAACTGACATTTTTAAGGATCGTCTGAAGCAAAATCTTCCTGATTGAAAAAATTTGATCTGTTTAAAGCCCCAATATTGATTTAGAAAATGTCTTTTAAAAAAAGGTCAAACAGGTTTAACGTTGGCCTTTTATTTCTAATTTTGCAAAAAGCTTTAAATTTGAGGTTTTTAAAAAAATGTTTGAAACACAATCCTCCTGTTAAAAATTCTGAAAAACCTATTTTAACTCCTTTTACTGCTTTATTGGATACATCTTTTTTTTAATCTTCTGAAACACAGTCTTCCTGCTGGAAATTTTGAAAAAACTAATCTCTGTTTGAGTTTCCCGGCACTGAAGTTAAAAAAAATGTTTAAAGATCATTTATTTCAAATGAGAATTTCTTTAATCGCTCAATAAATTGAGAGCACACTGATTTTTCAAAATTGTCGTAATAATAATGTATAAAACTGAAAATGGTTACATTGTTTTAATTCATTTAAACGTCAAAATTTAAAATCCCGTCAACGGTAGAGTACACGTATCAACCAACGCTTATAAGTGGCCATTTTGTATTGAGAGAATCATGTTTGCAGTCTAGCCTGAGTGTGTTCTAAATCAATTGTGTAAATTTTGAGAAGTTTTTATATTAACAAAAACACGTTTTCGTGAAAAATACGGCGGTAACAGCCAAAAGGTAGCTAAAATTGTGAAAACTTTGAAAGTTATGGTTCAAATTATAAATTTAGTGTTGTGAACGTGGTAAGAATATTTGTTTTATTAACATGCTAGGTTTTTAACAATTAGTATGAAATCTCATTAAAAAAATGTTAAAAGATCATTTATTTCAAATCAGAATTTCTTTAATCGCTGAATAACTTGAGAGCACACTGATTTTTCTAAATTGTCGTAATCGTAATAATAATGTATAAAACTAAAAACAGTTGCATTGTTTTAATTCGTTTAAAATCCCGTCAACGGTAGAGTACACGTATCAACCGACGCTAGCCTATAAGTGGCCATTTTGTATTGAGAGAATCATGTTTGCAGTCTAGCCCGAGTGTATTATAAATCAATTGTGTAAATATTGAGAAGTTTTTATATAAAAAACACGTTTTCGTGAAAAATAAGGTGATAATGATAACAGCCTAAAGGTGACTAAATTTCATATATTTTGCGATTAATCTTTGTAATTACTACCAAATCTTTAACGCTATACTTTAAAGGCAAAGTCAATGTTCTTACTACATTAATGAGAACGTATTTGTCTATTTATTATAGAAGCTACAATGCCTAAGAAAACAATAACTAAACCCCAGCAGCAAACGCTGGAAAAGAAACCACCGATTTCTGGGAAGACCCCATCTACTGAAAAACCGTCAACTTCCTTAGGTGGCTCGGAAAATAAAAGCAGCGAAAATAATGCTTACCCAAGCACTAGTAGTGCTAAGAAGCCATTTCGCCCAAATACCGGTATTAAAAGCAAGACAATCACGGTATTTCCTCAACGTATTTCCTCATATCCTCATAAAAACATAACGGCAGAAAAACCTTTAAATGTTGAAGAAAACAAAACTGCCACATGTCAACATGTCACAACACCAAGTAATGTTAAGAAAACAACAACTCAACTCCATTCAGCCACAAAGAGTAATAGAGTTGCGATATGTACCCACCGATTAACTACACCTTGGAAGAAGGTAGTGCGAGTACCATCTGGATGGAATATTCAAGGTAATTTTTAGCTAACATTTTTAATTTTATAATATTTAACTAGGGTGGCCCGGTTAACTATTTGTATTCACAATGCATGAAACAACCCGTGCAAGACAAATTCGGAGCCAAAATTACCCTATAAAAAAAATTAAAATAAATCTTGTAAAAACATGAAGTAAGAACAGTATTCAATTTTTTGGGCACCAATTAGTTAACGAAACAGTGGCCAAATATACAGGTGTTATATATTTCTAGAACCTGTTACCGGGTAGTAGTCACAATTCAAATACATACAGATTGAGTATATTATTATTTTTGATGAGTACGCCTATGACTGTAGAGACCAATTCTTGATGTTATAACACGCCCGCAATCGGGACATACGAAGTGACTAGGTGCATAGTTGTTTCTTCGTCGTGGAGGTGGGCCTTGATAGTTGGCACCTACTGCTCTCCATTCAACCCTATTTGCTGCATTTTATTAGCAACGCTAACTGCATTTAACGTTTGGTGAACAACATCTTTGTATATTTTCCGTTGTCCTCGTTGTTTAAGTTTTCCAACGCTTAGTTCGCCATATAATATACACTTCTCAATTCTCAAGGGGGTTGTCTTCTAGTCGATAAATATGTCCAACCCAACGAAGCTGTGACCGAGCAATTAAGATTTCAATAGGTAGGCAATCAGCTCTATTAAGAACTTCATTGTTAGAGACGTGGTGGAACCATTGAATATGCATAGTTTGTCGGAGCTTCGCAGCCGTACAATAAGGTAAGTAGAATAACAGCACGGTATACGGCAGTTTTTTTACTTAAGGAGAGATCGTGGTTGTCAAATGTTCTCAAGCGAAGTAGCTAACCAGAAAGCTCTTGATGCTGCGCTTATTCGATTTTGTATTTAAGTGTCAATGCTCCCCTTTGTATTAAGAATGCTACCAATGAAAAAACCGCCATTAAGAGGATGCCTAATCCTCACACCTCTTTCTTCTAGTTTTCTATCAACAATTATTGACAGTGCCGCCATATACATGTTGAATAATAGGGGTGCCAGTACGCAACCTTGTCTCACCCCGCTGTGAGTTTGAAATGGATGCGAGGTTTTCTCGTTATAGAGGACGCTTGTCCAGTTTTCTTCATGTAGATTTTTACAGACAGCTATGAATTTGAGGGGGACGCCAAATCGCGCCAAAGTGCACCATAACATGTCTCTGTTAACAGAATCGAAAGCTGCTTTAATATCAATAAAAGCGATATAGATCTTCTTGATGTTCGAAAATTTTTTCTTGAAGTTGACGTAAGATCATGTCTGCAGTAGATCAGTTAGGCCTAAATCCATTTTGCGTTTGTGGTAGTATTTTATCACTGTAGGGAAGGCCATTACTTTAGTAAGGATTTTACCAGCTACAGCCAATAGTGAGATACCCCTACAGTTAGTGAATTCCGCAGCATCGCCTTTATTTTTTAAAATACTTACGATTATGGCATCACAAAAGTTTTGAGGTACTTTTTCTTTTATCCAGATTTGATCAACGAACGTTTTCAGATATGGGACGATTTCTGAGTGTGCTTTCAAAATTTCTGCCGCTATCCCATCTTTTCCGGCTGATTTTTTGTTCTTCATTTGAGAGAGGGCCTTTGTTATTTCTTCAGCTGAAATGGCTTCGTCTAGTGCATTATTTGTTTCGTATTGGGGTATTTGTTGGACGGCTGCGTAATCAGCATTGGTGTTAGAACTTGTATTAATTAACAATAAAATAATAATAAAATATTTCTTCATTTGCAGACAAAGTAAAACCTCGTATTTTGCAAAAGCGTTCACATAAGGTAGATTTAAATACACCTAGCATGAAACCGAAGATTTCTGATTTCAATGACAGTGTAATAATACTTGTCAATAGAGGTGGAATTCAATTGCAAGGTAATGTTTTGCTGTTTTTGTAATGTATGTATAGACATTGTTACTTTATTACAGATTGCAACGACCCCATTAAATTTGTACATAGGTATCTCGTTAAACATAAATATGTTCTTCCACAACTTATTAACCTCATTTGGGTAAGAAAATTTAACTTAAATTGTTTTCATATTTATTGAAAATCAACATGTATTTTAAAACATCTTGTCAGACTGGAGAAACTATTTGCTCGAGCTGGTCTCTTTCTGGCTAAAACCTTGTATCATCAGCAATTAATGCGATATAATTTCAAGCATAGTATAATAGCTGGCATGATAAAATATTCATTAATAAAACTAACTTTAAATTGTTTATTAGGCCGACACTGACATCAAAATGTGTAGAAATGCATTAGAAGTTCTGTTACAATTTCTGATCGAGAGTGAACTACTAACAAAAGGAACAAAACCCCTCATAAGTGATTGTTTATGTAGCATGAATAATGTTCACCTTTTGGTAAACAGTATTTATACTGTAGACGTAAGATTCTCCCTTTATAGACAGTATCAAGAAGACTTGGCCTATATACGTATAAAACTTTTACAAATAATTGCCGCATTATGTACGGTGGAACCATGTAAGGAATTATTATGTCTAACTAGATTTTTTTTTTACATTCGAATAACTATAGGTCGCAAGCAAGTGCTATCGGTTGACAATACTACCGTACAGTCTGTAGCTAGATTATTAAACCATAATCATACCCCTGAAGAAGTCAATTACCTCTTTGAAATTGTTAAACTGTTCTGTAGTAAAGGCAAGTATTACATCTGTAAGTAAATTAAATAGTACTAACATTTATTTACATAATTAGGATGTAATTGCAAATTACTTTCGAACAATCAGTTTTACGATGCTTTATGCAACTTTAAACAGACATGTGAAAACAGATCCTCTATACTTTCAATCTTAGGTTGCATGTGCAAGCAGAGTAAGTAACCTTAACTGAATTTCTTTGATAAAAGTAATGAATAAATAACTTTGTAGAATTTTCTATACGTCACATGGCCGAGCATGTAAATATCATCCGTTTAATGCTGGATGAATTAGTTACAGATTATGAGACGAGTTACCTGAGTAAACGTGATATTTTAAACGTTTTATATTCAACGGTCAGGAATGGTAAATGCTTTAACTATAGTAAAGGCTATTTATACTCATATTTTTTGCAAACTTTTTTTAGATTATGGTTTGTCTGTAATCTCAAAAAAAGAAAACGTTGAAAGATTATGCGAATACTTTTTGCAAAATAAATTTGCAAATGACACTCGATGTCAACTAATGCTATACAGCATCTTGAACCATTCAGTAAAAAGAGTTGTTTTGACCGACGTCAAACAAAATTCAGAGTTGTACTTATTAGACAAGGGAATGGGACTATGTAAGTTTATAAGTTAGTTATTATATGAATATTTTGGAGTACAGTTTTGTTGATTATTATTAGCTGAATTGAGGTTAGCCATCGATTCAAATGACTTTGATTCAAACGAATTTGATTCAAATGAATTTGATTCTAATGATAGTGACGATTTATTAATGGACAATACTTTTGATAGCCATACACAATGTACTTTGCTATCGACAGAGCATTCCATACTAAGTACAACAACAGACATGGAATCACCATTGGCCGAGTATGATGGATCATATCAAGATATTTAACATAGATTAAATGTTTTTTTTTTTTTAGAATGAAGATATATTTTTCGGAACTATACAAACACAAGGTTGAAAGTGCAAAGTTTAATTTGTACGAGGACGTGGATGATCCGAATGATGCCATGTCAGTGATATATCAGAAAGTTGGCAGATTATCGCTTAAGAACCAACTAGCCTATCCTGATCATGTTATACTGCCAGCAGTAGGAGACTGTCATAAAGCGAATTTCTGTTATAACGCATTTCCGCTGTAAGTTGATAACAAAATTTGAATAAACTGAAGGAGTGCAATAATTTTGTGTTTCAGAGAACACTTCGGCTATAAACTAAAATGTGCCTGTGGTATTATTACTAATACCTTTGTCCCTAGAATTATATATGATTTAGATCTGATAAGAGATGAAATTTCTGAGAAGCCCTTCAGGTAAATCTTTTCTAAATTAGGAAATATTTTGTAATAATAATTTCTTCTACAGGCCTGAAAGTCCTAGACAACCGTTAGATAATATTAACAAACAGATCGAACATCTTGAATTTGATTCCCGTTTTGAATGTGGTAATCTGCAACGAGCTACTCAAGTATGTAGCTTTTTCTTAAAATTCTAATTCAGTAACTAACTTAAAATATACTTAGATTAATCACCATGAATATGATCTCATCATAAACCCCGATACGACGAAAACATCGACAGTTCAATGGTTTTATTTTCAAATTAGTAGGGTGCTTCCGGGTATTCCATATTGGTTTAATATAATAAATTACTCAAGCAATAAGAGTATGTATAACAGAGGGACGCAACCATTAATGTTTTCGAAAAAAGAATATAATTTAAATGGGACAGGTAAGTTTTAGATTTTATATCGGAATATATTTAATCGACCGTGGTTATTTAAGGTTGGACACGTTCTGGAGAAAACATTGTCCATTATGGCAATCGTTATACCGATAAAAATTACAGAAAACAATTCAGGACTTTGTCCTTCTGTATTCAATTTTGTCACTCTGAAGACACTGTTTATCTTTGTAGTCATTACCCATATACCTACACACGGCTTATGGTAAGGATTTCGGTTTTTATGGCATAAGTTAAAAATTAACTTTATTATAATTTCAGGCTATCTTAGCCCCCCTTGTTAAGTACAAATCGAACAGAATATACGTACAACTCGATAAACTGTGTGATAGTGCTAACGGACTACACGAATTACCGTTGTTAACTATTACGGCGAAACTTAATAGTACTTCACTCTGCCAGATTCCTATAAACGTAAGTTTTCTTTTGAACTATTAATCTGAATGTAAGATTTGAATATTAAGAAAGACTCCGAGTTTGTATCTGAACTTCAAATTTCAAATTTCAAGTGCGAATTCAAGTTTAAAAATTTTAAGGACAAATTAGTAAAGCCCATAAACGTAACTTTATACATATAATAAAATATTTCTAATCAGTGCTTACATATTCACTGTAATCCAGTTAGTCAACTCTTAAACAAAAGAGGATCTGACTAATGTTGTTACTGGTTTCCACTTCAGTTAAATAATTTTTATTGCCACCACAAATTTATTTTTCTAATATAAATTCATTATCAGAAGTGCAAACAAATTTTATGCACAATATTCAATGTCTAGTTTTTTATTTTACTGATGCTTGAAACAAATATTCCGGGATTTAAGAATTGAACTTATCAGGCTAAGGTCTCCTTCGTACAGGATTTAATTTGATTCTTTAATTAAAAGTTAAAAAAGAGCCCTAGGTACATGATATAAGGTGCACATAATTATATAGTAATAAAATTATTACCTAAGATAGGCTCTCTTTATAAACCTTGCCAATAGGTATACTACACCGCTTTTATTAGTGAAAAGGACACAGTTACTTTAGACTTTAGACACGTATAAGTATTTTTTGCGTTAAACTTATAAATAAAACGTTCGACAATGATGTTTAGTACGACATTTGACATTTAATGAAATAATGGAATATGAAACAGAATTCAAAATACAGGTTCTGCTTACATTTCGAATTTCAAGCTCGAAGTCTAAAAATTCAACCCAAGTCATAATTCAATTAAAAGAGTCGAATGTTTTCACTTGCAAGATATACCTACTGGAAAATCTTTGAATAGCTACTCAAAAAATCTTTGACTTGTTATTTTCTTCTTCTCCTTCTTTTACTTTCCCATTTGTGCTGTTAAGCATGGGACTTCTTCAGCCAGGAGTTGAACTCCTTCGTATCTTGGGCCAGTTTCTGCTCTGCAGTCTTGGGTTTGCCTATTGGGTCTGAAAGCAGTCTGTTCTTCTTCAAGGTTCTGTTCAACCTCCCTACTTAGCCTCATTTCCAATACCCCATAAGGCAGATGGCTCTGTAGTTGAAGCAGTTCAGAGTACTCCCTTTCTTATGAATGGGCACAATATTTTTCTCCCAATCATCGGGTACTGTTTTTGTCCTACACGCCTTTTTACAAATCTCCCATATCCTTTGCCCACCTTCATGTTGACTACTGTTTCCTCAATTTCTTCTTCTGTAATGTAGCTTTCATCTTCTTCCTCTTCTGGTTCTTCTCATCCCCTGAAGGTTTCTTCATAGTAATCATGCCAAACCACGAGGCCCTCTTCTTTGGTCTGCATTTACTGATGTTTATCTTTAATATTTCGAATTTTCTTTCCGAATTTTCCGATAAGGCACTTTATGCCAAAACTTCTTTTGATTTGTTCGACAGCTGGATTCCAGGTGGATGTTTTAGCTGTTTGCACTTTATATTTGACTTCATTGCGAACTCGTACATAAGCTGCCTAGCGCTCTTCGTATACATCCTTCAGGTGTTCGTTTTTCCTTCACTGCTTGTTGCGCCTCTTCACTCCTCCATCTAGTTCTTTTCTTCTTAGTATTCACTTTTGTCATATCACAAACCTTTTCTGCTACCGTCGGTACTGTTGTTTTTAAGACTTTCCACCTTTCATTCAAAGTCCAGCTTTCCATTATGGTTAGCTATTCTTCCAGTTCCTGTACGTATTTTTCTTTGGTCTGTTGGTTATTGAATGTATATATGTATTCAACGATTAAAACGTTAACACCAAAGGTTTATTTCAGTCCTCAAAAATATTCACCACTCTCATTCAAAGTCAAAGTTTTTAACCTTGGGCTACTTTTAATTAAATATGGCATTTGCTAGTATCATGTCCGTTAGACCAAACCTAGTGTTAGCCTAGTAGATGTCAGCACTGCAGCTAATTTTGAAATCACTGAACTCTTTGGTTAATTAATATTAACTTGATTTGTTTTACAAGTATCTAACATTTATTTAATCATTTTGTAATTTCAGATGCGTCCAATAATCGTTATTACAGGAAGAGTGCATCCCGGAGAAAGCAATTCTTCATGGATAGTAGAAGGTGCCTTTAAATTTCTTTTAAGAGACACAGATGAAGATGCTTTATATGCACGAGAGCATTTTATTTTTAAAATTATACCCATGTTAAATCCAGAGGGTGTTGTAGTTGGGAAGTAAGACTTGACTTTAACATAGTAAAATTTGATTTTAACATAATAAAATTATTTCCTTCGCAGTACTCGTCGATCACTTACTGGAGATGATTTAAATAGATGTTGGATGACACCACACCAAATGCACTGTCCGGAAGTATATTTTGCTAAGGTAAATGTTTGTAGGCAACATGTAATACACAATGCTTCAATAATTTTATCTCTAGAAAATGGTAAAATATGCTCTATTGGAAATAAATCATCCAATAGCTGCTTATATTGATATACATGGACACAGTCAAGGCAAGGGTTTTTTTATTTACGGCTGCAACCCCAAATTAAGTTGGAAGCCAGAAGATCGGACAAAAGGGGACCGTTATGAATATATTAAGGTAGGTACTTTACATTTTAGTAACAAAAGCATAAAAAGTAATTATTTTTTTATTTAGTATTTACCCGAAACATTGGCATCTGTCTCTGAACATCTATGTCTTCCTAATTGTTCGTATAAAATTCATAAAATGAAGGAAAAAACAGCCAGAGTTGTAATGTGGCGTGAATTTGGTATAGAAAATTCCTATACCCTAGAATGTAGCCTTACGGAAACTTATAAGAGAAAAGTAAGTATAATTATTGGATGTTTTATGTATTTCACTTCATTACTGTTATTTTCGATGCATTAAAGCATATTTACACTTTCTGAAAATTAAATTTTTTATCAAGTATTTACAATCAAAAATTTGTTGTAGACTATCGATACTGAAATATTGTGCAACATTGGAGAAAGCATCATCACTGCCTTCGGAAAGATAGGTGCATATACTTACAATTTACGAAGAGCTATTACCTCTCTGTAAGTACCTACTATGTATATCAAGTAGATTCAAGCAACTTACTTATAAATGTAGCTATTATATGTTACTGCATTCGATCGTTAAATTAATTCTTTTACTGCCAAGCATCGGTTAATATGTTGCCTGCCAGAGCTCATAGTCGTTTCTTCTCCCGATGCCACAGTGTGTTTTCAATTTTATTGTTTAATTTTGTACCCTTTATTCAAATTTAAAAAATTTTCTTATGCAACCGTAGTAAAGTTTGATCTCATAACAGACGTCATTGAACTTTTTTTGATACCTATTTGCCACGAGATATCTTGTAGACGGCACCAAAGTAAAGTTCGCTTTCCGAGTATACTTGTACTTGGCGTCAAAAATACGTCATCACTTACGAGCTATCTCGTAGTTGGCAGTCAACGTGTTAAGCTATGAGCATTCGAAATATGATCGGGTTTCTGAAATCGAGCAACATATAATGTTCACATTCAGCCATTGATCAAATCCCTTTTATAAATAAGATTTTCCGAAAATGTTATTTATATAATTTTATTTTAGCCACCTAGATTACAGGAATATTCCGAAACTTCCTGAAAAGAAGGAAAAATCAAAAAACAAAAACTAATCACCAAACCTCTTCATAATTTTTTTACAGGCCATAACAACAAACTAAATTTCCATCAGTTATGTAACTCTAATTTTTATTTTTTAAACTTAAAATTATTTCAGTAATAATTCCATATGTAAACCGTGGGCTAGACTGCATTCTCAATATACATTTCAAAATATCATTGTTCCTTTATTAGGATAATGAAATACCTAAAGCTTATAGAGCAGTGGTAAATAGTTACGAAAATAAATTTGGCGTTAGTATAACAATGAATATAGTAATATGTATCGTTATAACATCGATAAGTTATTGGATAAAAGATAAAAATATAAACACATCAACACATACCTCAACAAGTTATCTGCAACTCACATTTACTATTTAAATATTTATAAAAATCTGACACCAAATATTACCATTTATTCGCTTTACTTTGTTACATTGTCTACCTTACCTTACCAGGGTAGTAATTAACGGAATCCATATTCTAAAGCGTTGCAGCTGTACGATTTGTAATGTAAAATTTTGGGCATCAATTTTTTGGCGCTACTTATAAAACACACTACGTAACGAGCAGGATGGTTGCCTGTACGGCAGGGGCAGATTTGATCCTAAAATATTATACAATGTCAGGCTTCAGTTGAAATTTTACATAACACCCGAAGGCAGTCGTGGCGAATATTATCAGTGAAAAATATTGTATTTAAAACAATAATTCGTTTTTATCATAAGTGCATTTTGGTAAATGTTAAATTTATCTGGTAAATTTACTTAATTTATTAGGAGGGCGGTGTTTCTTAGCCATCGATTTTGTTTGGCTTGTAATTTTTGGGTATCAAGTGAAATTATGGAGTTTATACGAAAAATAAATTGCGGAATAAGTATTAACCCGCCAAAATTTGAAGCATAAACAACAGAAAGGTTGCTATGGCAATCACCATATGATTTACCACGCCTTCGCTGTTTTGAATTGTTGGTGATGTATGTGGATATAATAAACAGCTGTAATACTAATCTCGGATAAATAAAACTACAGAAAGAATATTGTATAGGTTGAAGTATTTATTTCTCGTATAGTTTAGTATAGGAGAATATTTAGAAATATTCGAGTTATTTTTGTATGTAAATGACATATCGGAAACTTCGTTGACGCAAGCGCAGACGAGAAATGACCCCTAAGTCAATGGTATTACACAGGGATCGGTTTTACTGAAAGTGCTCGGGTAATAGTGAAGTTATAGACTTCTAGTGGAGTTTCAGTGGTAGTTTATGTTGTTGTGTGTCCCAAAAATATTTTATAAATGCGTCTACCAGAGACCAAGTTCGCATATTGCGAAATAATCCAAATTTAATGTTCGAAATGACGTTGACCCGGTACCAGCTTTGTAATGGCGTTCAACTTGGCAACTGGGATCATAAGCACTGAAATATGACATTTAGCGTGTTTATAAACTTCCTTAATTTATTGCTTACCTGCGAGGTGTTTCTATAAACTCTACATAATCATACCTTCACCCTAGGATCCATTTGCAGGTGGTAGATGAAGTAAATCATTTACAAAGGTTAAAAATTTTAGATACTGTGATACCAACAAAATGTGATATTTAATATAAAACAATTCTATTTAATTTTAAAAAACTGCTAAACTAAGTAACGAAACTCTGCTAAAGGATTCAGCTCAATCTTCGTAGCCCACATAGCCATCGAACACTAAACTTCCCTTAACAGGTAGGCCACATTTTTTACTTCTTATTTTATCCTTTTACAAGTTTACTAACCTATATAATGATATAACATACATGTTGTAACATGCCCGTTTTACTCTAAGTAAGCAATGCAGTTAATTTTATACTTGATGGTACTTTAACAGTATTCGTGTTTTACAGTCAAACCATAAACTTTTACTAAAATTAGTTTGCGAAGAATCATATCGATGTATTTACTATAGACAAGCCATATATGTCTCGGAACATTTATAAATCATCCATTTGCAGTAATCAGTTTTAAGGTTATAATAATTTCCATGTTTTCACAAACTTGAGACTTTAGTTATCATTCGGTTAAAAATTATTAGGAAACTCAAAAATATTCGGGGCATTATATCGATAATGCATTATTAACCCTACGACCTTGATAATATCTTGACATACGGCTACAGAAATGATATAAGGGGTGCTATTACTTCTTGAATTTACTAGGAATATGGCCCCATAATATTTTTTATATATTAACAATGTTTGAAGTTGTCGGAAGTAGTATTAGCTTAACGGATATTTCATCGTAATGAATAAATTTCTGCAGTACTAAAAGCGATCTTTATTTGTTCGTCTTCTGTATGTGTTATTCGAATAATAAAATTAAATTCAATTATACCGATGTAAGATATGTGCGTACGAGAGGGAATTAATAAACCTAATGGTATTAAGACAGTAACTTTCTTACTTAATCCTGGAGCTCTTGTACCTGTCGGTGTTGAACTAGTAACTACATAGTACAATTCTTGTTTATGTAACGTGAATAGTATGTGAATTGATTGTTCGATTTAATAATATTAAGACATTAGTAAACAATAATCATCTGCTGCCATTACATATAACATTAAGAGTAATTGGTTAAACTTTTAAATTTACGCTTCAACATTGAGAACAGTTGGTAAATAAATAATTTCCGTTTGTTGATATGGACTTACTTACTTTATAAAAAGGGAATTTTTAAATGCAGCATGTTATAATAGCAAGAAACATTCAAATAGCATATGTCAGGTTGTATTTTCTAATCAAAGTATAAACAACTCCTCTACTGTTTACTATTTCTGGTTGTCTTATCTGTAATGTCATTTACATGTGATTAAAATTAAAATGTTGTAAATAGGTTTAAATATAATATAGAGTTTATTTATTGATTTCTATGGTACATTTATAGATATTCAGTCATATGTCTGCAAACAGTGAGAGATTTATTTGAAATACAATTAGACTTGAATTGTAAATAGGGATGCCTCAGGAGCAAGTTGTAACATGTTGGATCTTTCATCTTCTTCTCTTGTATGATTAGAGTACAGCCATCTTTGTCATCTATGCCACCCATTTGTAGACCAGTGTTAACTCCATATGAAATTTTATGTTTCCTTTCCTACTTTGGTTGATCCTGTTTGATCTAAAATTAATCCTGTGCATATGGAATATGGATCTTCGTCATTCTGCGAATGTCTCAATGTTAGATATTATGAAAGAATTATTTACAAAAGGTTAAATACTTGTGGAAAATTCATAAGCTGTGATTCATGATTCAAATATTATTACCTGGGTCGTACTGAAACTGAAGCATGGAGGTTGCTATTAACACATTCTTGTTTCTAAATTGTATGACAAACAGAAGTTAAGTTTCTGTAAATCTTCTTTTATCGCAATGATCTTCTGTATGGGCTTCAATTTAAACTCTATTTTATTGTACGGTATTTAAATGAAACTATATTTAATTTCTGGCATTCATCTAAAATAAACCTAAAAAAGGTTGTTATATCAATGCTATTGCTTCATCGGCAATAAATCTGTGAAAATACTATTGAATGGTGTTTATAGTTCACTCTTATTAGTTTCTAGTGATGGTAGTTCAGATTCTGAGTGTCCCATGCTGGTTTAAGCAAAAGCTGAGCTTAAGTGTAGCAGGATGCACTTAAGTTTAGTTTGAGTCAACTTAAACCTGTAATGAGTGAAGAAAATAACCTAAATGTGGTAGGGTGAACTTAGCTCTAGTTTAAGCAGACTTAAGCCTGTGCTGAAATACTGATCCTTACAAGTTAGTTTCGTACCTATATATAAATTTTCAGTTGATCATTGGCTTCAGCTCTGGTTGCGAGCACCTTCTAATGTTTTATCCAACCCATTCTCAGAGTTAAATTAAACACCTAGTTTTGAAGGTTTCATATCTTATTTTTTCAAACAAAAACTGCTTATTGTGGGATAATAGATAACCTTGAAAATTGCACCATTACAAACGGTGCAAATAGGTGTAGGGTTGCTTGTTTGAGGCTTTCTCAAACCAAATAAGCCCTAAAAGAATTAACAAAATCAAACTTATGTTTATGATTTGATGCTCGATACAGACCTAGTATTGCAAATTTTTTTAATATGTTTTATTCATTTAATTTTTCCCATTTCAGAAGGTGCTAACCGACGGGTTAGCACCTTAAAATTATTATTACGATAAGAACCACGAACTTGCTTATACTGAAGCTTCCTGAAGACTAAGAATTCTTCAAACTTCGCCAGACTTCCCTGCCCAAGATTTCCTGAAACTCACTAAAAGTTCCTTAAATTTCCTCCAACTCTTCGAAGTTGTATCGGAGTTTTGAAGATTTTATGTATTTCGAAGCTGTCGTGAACTTCTCAAGTTTAGGATTTTCTTGGTTAATTACCGGTGTTATTAACTTCGGTAGTTTTTCCCACTTTTTATTAAATGATTGTATTTGTTCAAATAAATATATTCGAACAAATGAAACAAAAATTGCAAAATGTCAGTGCTATATAAAGAATCAATTATAATTTCATAGATGTCTTGTACGTCAGTCCGAAGCGCCGTCAAAAAAAAGGTATTATTACTCATTACACGGCCTATATATTTTACTACTCAAGATATTGATTTTCTTTGCTTTAACGAACTAATGCGATTCTGTGACGTAATTTACGTGAGTTAACCTTTGTGTACCGTTTTTTCAGACGGTGATATTTTTGGATTTTCAAATAAAATATTCCTTAATTTCAGCTTGTTAACATAACTTCCTAAACTTTCTTAGAAAGCCCAAAGTGAGGCTCGTATTAAAAATTAATTGCGTTATCACTGTAATGTTTTTAATATTACAGGATAAGTTGACCAGTAAAAAATACATGAAACTTCGAGCAAAGTTTGAATCAAATATAAAATGTGTTCATTTATTCGGTAATATTTTTGAATAAATTTGAAGATAAAAATCGCAAGAATTCGATCGACTCTATCACAAACCAGTAGCAGTTTTGATAAATGTGTTATTTAATTATTCATTACTTCCGCATCCTAATAGCAACGAAAATCGAAGTTTCCGTACTGTATTAGTAAAAAATTCTTTTCGTTAAACTAAAAGCCACGTTTAATTATAATGTAATTCGTATTTTTTCCCGGTATGTGTTCGTTTTTAATCAAAATAAGCGCGTGTAGGTGTCTAACAAAATAATGAAAGTGCAATAAGAAATCTACTGAAAAGACTGTGTTTTTATCTCCTCGTTATGTGTGAATTAATGAGGTAGCGTGTTATTTATAATGTTGGACGTGAACCGGAACGTAACCAAAAACCGAAAAAGAGCGAAAGACTAATATAATAAAATGAAAACCGCAACTTTGTATTTTTATTGACCACAATAGCGAATTTTAGCCAAACTTTAATAATTCTTAGTATCAGAAAAAACAGTAAGGTTACTTTTTCGTTCCGAATTTATGGTGACTTTGTAAAAATGTTCGTGTTTCTCTTGATGGCCTAAATTGGTTCTGCTGATACACATTTTATAAATTATTCAGTCAGTTTGCCAGTCTCAATACCCCGAGGTATTTTTATATTTATTGTTCTATTCATTATTTATCGCCAAATATTTGTTAATTAAAAACTACTAAAAAGGCTAAAAAATTTTTAAAACAATACAGATTTTGAACAGAAATTTCCATTTTTTCAAGGTTGGCCTTTCTACCTTAATTGTCAGACTTCCATTAAAATTAATTTAAAGTAATTTAATAAAATGAAATCAAAATTAAATCCGAACTCCCAAATTTTACGGTTGAGCAACATAAACGTCTTTTCAAGGGTAATGAAACATCATATAAAATTATATTAGGAAAACGGCTCGGTATGGTGCTGCTCAAAGGTGACACCAAAGATTTTGCTAATGATGACATTTGCATATATTTCAAATACAGTGAAGGTAAATGTGGTTCTAATATCAGATTGCGGTAGTAATTGATTTATACCGTAATGTATATTTAAACATTTTAGTTTGATTTGCTAGATTTATCAGAAATTGAAAGTTTTACCTTTAAAAATGTCTCCGATTAATCTCACATTATGAAACAATAAAAAAACAAGACCCATTTATTTTAGTATTTACGGTAGGTGGTTGGTTTTATATGTAGCTCGTTTGTTTTCATTTCATGAATATAAATTGACGTTATGTAATATTTAATCATTTTAGTACGTCAGGGAAACTCGAACAAAATAAAGAACGATGTTTAACTTACAGAAAAAATCTGTTAACAATGAATGTGTTATTGATTGGTTTCCTTTTTATGCATGTAATAGAAATTTTGTCACAAAAACAGGACCGTATAAAAGAAATTTTAATAATAGCCGCGTACAAAATTGACCTTTTTCAATCAGTAGCAACAAAAGGGTTTGAATACGGTTATTTAATGTATTTGGTAAGTAATAACTTACACAAAATTGTATTTCGAGGCAATATTTAACAAATCATCCGATTTGCTCAGTCCTAATCATATAAATTTATGTAAGTAATTCAAATCCTGAAAATTAATACGGTCAGCTATAGGTTGGGGCCGCTTAATGATGCTTCACTTTAGTTACCACTTAAAATAGCGTGCAAGATGAGGAATACACTTCTTTAGCCCTCAAGATAATTCAAAGCTGAGTATACTTGACCCTTAGTATTCGGCCGAGATTGAATACAAAATCTTCCCTTCAGGCCACTGTATTACAGATTTATCGCGTGGTATCTGCATGAGTTATCCATAATTTTCGAATTCGTGTACATTTTTTACCTATTATTTATTAGTGCGGTTTACATATGCTAGGTGATTTAGTGCCAGTAAGAAAAGGACAAAACCTACAAGTATGGAAGTAATTTAGTGAAGGCGTTTAGTTCAATTTTAGTTTATTAAGGATCAAAACATATATTGCCGATTGCCGTTTTGGACTTTGTAATTTGGCAAAGGAAATGCCTTCAAATGTGAAAAGTAAACCGGCCAAACTGCTTCTGATAGTTGTTACGTACAGACTGCCTTAGATATTCTTAAATTTTTCTCGAAGTTCCCCAAAATTCTTCTTCTTAATTTCTAAAATTGCCTTCGATTGTCCGCAGGGTAGCCAACCCTCTGCTTAAAATCGTAATTTTCTCATTAAGTTTAGAGAATGAGTATAACGGTTGTTAACTTTTTAGAAATTTAGAAATTCGAGCCCAGAATACTATCTTTTCTCTATACTGCCTTGACATGATGTTAAGACTACCTCAACTTCCTGAAAAATAGCAGACAGTGATTAGTAAATACAGAATAGATTGCCTCAGAAAGTCGAAACATTACTACAAACTGCCCATGATTTGTTTAAATTGCACCAAGTTGAACAGGGGCAAAGGGCTTCCTCTCTGTTATACTGGCTTGGATTACTCTTTAGGTTATCTCAACTTCCCCAAAAATTCCGTTTGAAGAATCCTTAGAAGGTAGAAGAATTGCCACAGACAGCCCATGAATTAAGTAGGAAACTGTCCGACTCTTATGATGCCTTGGCACGCCCTTAAGAATAATTTAAAGGTTGCTTTTTGAGACACATCTACCAAATAAGGATTGCCTCAGAATGTCCATATGATTCCTTAAATTGCCCCAAGCGGGCAAGGAAAAAAGACTGCCTTTGTTTTATACTAACTTAGCATGCTTAACTCAGAAATTATAACGAATTGCCTACGATGTCCTTAAATTATCACAAGCTAGGCAAGAACAGAAGACTCTATACTAGCTTAGCATGTCCTTAAGACTACCTAAAGTTCCTCAAAAAGGTCCGACAAAGATTATTAAATATCGGTGTGATTATCTCAGAATGTTCAGAAATTACAATAGATTGCCTATGATTTCCTTAAATTACCCCAAGGTGGAAAAGGACCGACGACTAGCTTAATATGCCCTCAAGACTTAACTGAATTTCCTAAAGAATACCTTTTGGAAAATACCCAATAAACTTTATTGAATGTCAGCATGATTACCTCAGAATTCCCAGAAATTACCATGAACTGCCTATTATTTCCTTAAATTGTCCCAAGTTGGACTATGGTAGAAGACTATCTTGTACTTCTACTAGCTTGGTATAATAATTTATAATAATTTTTTTTTTATTTACGGTATTATACCATTTACAAAATACAGTTAAGCAAGCGGAAAAAATAATATTTCAATAAGGGTATATAAGTAAAAAACGACAAGATAAACTACATATAAAGCTATAAATAAATAAAGCTATAAATAAATAACTAACGAACTATAATAATAAAATATATGCCTTTACACTTATCATAACTTCTTCAAAAATGCCGCTTGAAAAATATTCGACAATGATTATTAAATATCTGGTCAAGTCCTTTACTAGAAACTGCTTATAATTTACTTAAATTACTTCAAGATAGGTAGACATAGAAGACTTTTTTTCTATTATGTTGTCTTGGAATTCGCCTACGGCTACCTTGACTTCCCCAAAAATTTTGTTAAAAAAATATTCGATAGTGATTATCAAATTTGCGCTACTCATAATTTCCTTATATTGTCCTAAGTTGCCTTTCTATTATACTACCACGGCATGGCCAAATATTATTAAATATCGATACGATTACCTCGGAATATCCAAGAATTACTACGGACTGCCGATGATTTCCTTGAATTATCGAGCTGGATATGGACCCAAAACTGCCTTTCTATTATACTGTTTTGCCATATCCTGTTAGGCTACCTCAACTTCCTCAAAAATACTGTTTGAGAAGTATTCACCAAATATTATTAAATATCAATAGGATTGCCTCAGAATGTCCAAGAATTACTACAAACTACCTTAACTTTCTTCAGAATGCATTTTGAAGAATATCCAATTAAGGTTATTAAACATCTCCATGATTAACTTAGAATGCCCAAAAATTGCTACGAACTGGCTGATTTCATTAAATTCTCCCAACTTGAATAATGACTAACTTTACTAGCTCGATATGCTCTTACACTATCTTAACTTGCTGAAAAATGTTGGACAGTGATTATTAAATATCAAGTCAATTACCTCAAAAGGTCGAAACATTACTACAAATCGTTCATGGTTTACTTAAATTGACCCAAGCTGCATGGGACGAACGACTTTCTTTCTAATATACTTTCTTGGAACGCCCTTAAGGCTACGTTAACTTTAGGTATTTATTATCAGGTATCGGCCTCATTGCCGTAGAAGATCATAAATTATTACAAGGTAATTATAAGCTCATTAAATTGTCCCGAGCTTGACAGGGGTAGAAAACTGCGCTACTCGTATACTGCCTTGGCATTCCCTAAGACTAACTTAACTTCTTAAAGAAACCTTTTGAAAATACCTAACAGAATTTCCAGAAATATCTATGAACTGCCTATGATTTCCTTAAATTGCCCCAAGACGGACAAGCTGAACACTGCCTTGACGTGCCCTTAAAACAAACATAACTTCCTCAAGGATCTAGTGTACGAAATATCCAACAAAAGTTATTAAATAACGCTATGGTTGCCCCGGAATGCCCAGAAATTACTGTGAGCCACCTATGATTTCCTTAAATTGCCCTAAGCTTGACAAGAATTGAACTCTGCCTTTCCCTTATGATGCCTTGGCATACCCCTAAGACTAGCCAAACTTCCTCGGGAATGCTGTTTGAGAAATATTTGCCAAATATGAAATGAAATATGGATAGGATTACCTCAGAATGCCCAAGAATTACTATGGACTGCCTATAACTTCCTTGCATTTCCCCGAGTTAGACAAAGACCCAAAACTACTTATCTATTATACTGCCTTAGCAAGTCTTCAAGGTTTGCCGAACTTTCTCGCAAATTCCATTTGAAGAAGTTCCGGTTGTGATTATTAAATATCGGCGTACTGCAGCAGATTTGCTTAAATTGTCCCAAGCTGGACAAAGACAGAAAACTTCCTTTCTATGATATTGCCCTGGCATATCCTTATCGCCACTTCAATCTCCCCAAAAATGTCGTTTGAAAACAACTTTACTTCTTACTTCCTGTGGCTCTACAACCCTAGGTGGGCTTTGGCCTCTTCAACAATTCTTCTCGACTTTCTCCTGTGTCCAACTTCCGAAGACGATTTGCTTGCTCTTTACTTTCTTCATTTGTATTGTCCGTGTTCAGTGCGTGTGTCGTCTTTTGCATTGGACATTGGACAATCTGTAGTTGTTTCTAATTGCTATATTTTTGGGTTGGTTGATTTTTCTTCTATTTGTTCTTGTTTTCTTGTCAGTTGATTTTTCTTAATGATCTTCTCGTTTTTACGTTCTGCTCCTATTGGCGAATGTTCTGAGTCACTGCTTGTTATTTGGCGAGCTCTTTTCTTTTTAATTTCGTATCCAACTTTCTGTATGTCTTCATCATTCATTACATTTCCTTCCAGTATTATTTTATCCTGTTTTAGCACTGCGTGCTTGCCTTAGTTCTTGCATTACTGGTAAGTTTTGTTTTCTTTGTTCAAGCGTCCTTTTAGTATACTCTTCTTCAATAAATATTTTCTTGCTTCTTAAATTTTTCTTTTCGATTAGTATTTTTAGCGTAATTCTGTTTGAAAACAACAGTAATTATTAAATATAAGGTCGATTTCACCAGAAGGTCGAAACGTTACTACAAACTTTGTTTAAATGCGCCAAATTGGGTAGGGATAGCTGAATGGGCACAGAAAACTGCCTCACTGTCTTGGTATATCATACCTTTAAGGCAGGCTTAAAAATGCCGTTTGAAAAATAATTGATTGTCTCATAAAGTCGAAAAATGACTACTACGGACTGCCATCCCCCCCCCCCCCTGTCTCAGTGAACCACTTTTTCTCATATTTAAATGAGCGTAAATAACATTTTCTTGGTAAACTAACGCATGATGTCAAATGACTATTCTTGCAAAATATTAATATCAACGCTTAGAACACTAACTTAAGAAATAGGTTATCTTCATGCTTAATTTGATCCTTCATAGTGAAATATAGGATGTTTGGTCATCGAATGTGATAGTACCGATCGTTAGGTCTTTCATTAAGGTAATGGTTTAGGAAGTGGTTTTTAAGTCGGTGATTCTATACACCTATTTCACAATATTCGGTATTTTAAGGACCATAAATGGGATACTAGTTAATCATTGGCGTGTTCGATCTGTGTTCAGTGTTCACGCATTAAACTTCGGCTAGTAAATTAAACATTAAGTTTATCACGTTATCAAACATAATTTAATAAATCGCATTTATGGTGAACACTTAAATATCTGAATTGTTTGGTGTTTTTTATTCGTATATCGTAAGAAAAACATTAACAAACATCCCAAATGTCAACTCTTGGTATTGTTTATCACAAGTAATGTGGATCTTGCTCTCGGGGCGTATTTTAAACAGTTAGATTTTTTAATATACCACCCAATTTTAATCGGCATTAGTTGAATCATACTAACCATAACTTCGTATTAAGATAACGACAAACTTAAACAAAAATAAGAATCGAGCGAGATGTAGCAATGTGCGAGATTCGCAGTAAAAGTATGGGAACTAAAGAAAAAATAATCACGATATCCTGCTGAGAGAAACATGGCCAAAGGAAATTGCAGTCACAGAATTGAATACATGCCCACGTAGTTTATTTTGGAGTTATTCCTCGAAATTTCGAGATACATATATCTAAAATTGTGAATGCGTGTAGAAATGGAATTACACTTAAAAGCCATCGCTTTGAAATAGGTTTTTTGATGTACGTTTATATTAAGGAAAAGCTGTTTTTTAACGCGTAGAATTTGAATTTGAATGTTGAAATTTACATCAAACTGTTAAAAAAGCTGATTCATAAAGATAGAAAATTCGGTGGTTTATTCAAAGTGATGTGATAAAGTTTGGTATGCCTATTTTTAAATGGTTATATATAATTTTTTTTTGTAAATTTCATGCAAACTGATATTGTATAAGAGTTGCTTATAAGTTAGGAATGTGGATTTATGGATTGAGATATTACATAGTATCTGGTAAAATGATTTCGGTGAAATTTGGAATGTGTGAAATGCAAAATGATGTCATAACTGATGCACTTGTAAAATTCGGAATAGGAAACGCGAGAACATTTTTATATCAAATTTTATTTATAAACTTTCTGATACTTTTAAACAAGAAAGTTTAATTAGTTTTCGGTTGCTTCGGGATATTCGATTTTAATTATCAAAGTATAAAGTTTGAAAGTTATGATTACTGTTTGAAAATTTCCCTTTTCTGCCTTAAAAAATATTTTCTTCCAAAATTATTCAGATTTATGCGTCTCATTTTAATTTATTATAAATAGGATTTTTCTGTTTATAATTTGAAACATCCAACTTTGGAATGTCAGCTTCGCTTCAGGCAGGTTTGTTTTCTTTAATCAGTTCACCGATTGTGATGCGAAACGTTCCGGATTACGTACAACACAACAAAACACCAACATGTGCAGTCAAATAACAAAAGATGCATGTTGAAACACGCGGTTACCTCTGCACGTGAATATTAAAAAACAACAATGACTCCTTGAAGATGTTTTCAAAGCACTACAATAAAACCTGCAGTGCAGAAATTCTAACATTTTTTTCTAAATGAAAACGACTTTAGCTTTATTAAAATTGGGCGAAAATGTCTTGTTGGTCAAAATTAAGAGAAAAGAACGACTCTGAAACAGGTAACTCAACCGAGATTATCTGCAGAAGAGAAGAGGCACCTATTGTTATTCTGTGATGTCGGTTCACTTTTTTTAAAACACTGCGATTCTTCTTTGAATTGGGTTCACAAGTAATAAGGCATCAGTTTCGGAAAGAACAACCGTTTTTAACTGTTCGGCACCCCGGGTTTTACCATTTTGAGTTTCAAAACCTCACTTTCCCTTCTTTTTTTTTTATTAATTTTCCTTTTAAGCTGATTTAACTTTATATTAATTTGGAGAAGGAGAAAGTCCGAAATACTGCTGAAAATGAAAGTTGTTAAATTGTGCTTTGTTTTTATGTTGAAAGCAGCAAAAACAAAAGTACATATTTCCCTTTGTGTTGGTGGATAAAAAATGTTATGTTTTTGAAAACCTTGTCAGTTTTAATAAAACATGAAATGTGGCGATTTTATTCATATTTAAATTTATTACAAGCGAAGGGTTTTGTAAAAAAAGAAAATCAGAAACCAAAAGTGGCAGATATGTTCATCCTTTTTGACACTTTCTTGATAAAATTCCGCATATTTTGTCCTGAAAGATTCAGAAACGAATTGGAAATAAATCTCATTTTTACGCGGGTTTTTCATTTATATTTCTGCTGGTAAGGCTTGCAGCAGTTGTACCTAGTTCCGAATCAGAATTCACCATTTCAGTAATCGCCAAAACAGCATTTCCAAGACCTTGGGCTTGTTTTAATTTAAAAACAAATAACGAGGAATTCTCAGAATAATAGCCCATCCTCGATTTAGTTCTTTTGAAAAATTCCCAAAGCTCAAATTTATGTCAAATTCTCAACTTTAAAGCAATAAAAATATCAAATTTGCAATTATTGATTTTCAAAATTTATAACTAATTAACATGTACGTGTGGCATGTCTAACTCCCATAAACAACCCTTACTACTGAAATATTTAAAAGCGAGAGAATATCCTGGTGTAGCGTTAAATCCGGAAATAAAAAATAAGAAGGCCTTAATGTTATAAAAATATGACCATGACCATTGCTTCCCCAGGCATATCCAAAGTAACCCCAATCGCACAAGGCTAATGTCACCGCCTACGAAGCAGACAAAATTATATTAAATACAAGGATGTCCTGGCATCTTGAAACTCACGACACTTCGATAAAATTCCCAAAACGCCCAACAAGCTCCCCCAACTGTTAAAATTTTCTGTTTTAATAAAAATTGGGCGAGGGAGTTTTCGTTTAAAGTTTCACAAGCTATAGTTGGGTAGATTTAATTTTCCTTCTGAATTTTTTATGTGGGGAATGTAATCGACCGTGTTCTGCTCTAAGAAAGTTCATATTGCCATTGTCAATTATTCAGTCTACAGAATATTAGAAAAGTGACCGTCTTGTTAGATCGTGCAACGTCTTTCGTTATCAGTGTCGAAGTTCGATTCTAGCATAAAACAATGAGGAGTGATATTGAATTTCGTCAGCTGACACAGAAGGAACAATACTGTTATACTTGGAAAATTTCAGGGTGGGTTTTGGATTTGTTCGTACTAACAAATACTGTCAAGGTTGCTAATATTATTTTAAAAGGAAGATTAATTGTGTATTAAATATAGTTATGTATTTGGGGCCATGGCGATCCTTTATAATAAATTAAGCGTGCCAGGGGATACTCAGAAAATTGTTAGGGTTATATTGCGTATGAAGAAAATATTTAACTAGCGATGTTAAAACATAACAATGTCGTATAATAAATTTAATTATTTTAGGCATAGGGGTCCTTGTCAAAGTTTAATTTCTATAACCACGCTCACCCGGGTTGACCCTACTCATATTTCAGGATAATTTTAACATTATCAGCATGTGTTACAATTTTCATAATGTAGATTACGAAGATAATAGCGATTTTTACTGACTTACTTTATTTACCATACTTGTTTTTGCAAATAGGGGCGTGTTCGCCAACTCAAAATCGTAAAAATTTAAAGAAAAGCACATGTTTTCTTCGATTTTTAACGGCGTTGATCCCATTTCCAAAAATACTTTATAAGTGAATTTTTCAAAAAATTATAATTTTGTAGTCAAACTTGTTGGATGATTTGTTTAAAATATATGTTAGGTCATAATTGTATCTTAGGAATAAGAAATTGCTTTGTTTTATACTACTTCCAAATGCCTTTAATCTTGCCTTGGCTACTCCCAGACTGCCTTTACGAAGATACATTATTTCTGATTGGAAGGAAATACTGGAAATGTTCTGTTCCAGATTCCCCTAAGCTGACGTACTCCAGATCTTTTGAACGCCTCGAACTGCTATTAAAAAGGAACAGACAGAAATTGCGATAGACTTTCCTAAACTACCTTAGAATGCCCCTAAATAGCCCCAGCCTTAGAATTTCCAGAACTGCCTTAATCTGGCGCTAAGAATATCGGAAGGAAACAGAACATGCCAGACTACCCTAAACTACATTCTTCAACTTCGGACTGCCCCAAACTGTCCCCGAAAATATCTGAAAGGAACATAGAATATTGCCAGGGGCTACTCTTAACTGCCTATCTCAACTTTAGAATGTTCAAAGTTATCTTCAACCGTCCCTCGCCAAATCGCTGGTCTTGAGTAAAGGTACCTGTAATTTTACGAAGAAATTCTTTCAATCCTGAGGGCTACATCTTTAGAACGGATTAAAGACACCATATTTACTTAAACTACTTCGAAGTGCATTAGACTGCCGTATTAAGGAACAAAAGCTGCTTCAGTGGTCTTGCTTGCTTGTCTAGCTTGCCTTTTCTGTTGTATTACCTCAGAATATCCTCAAAACTGTCTCAACTTCCATTTAGGACTGCCTCGATCTTCCTAAAGATGTATTTTAGAAAATATATGATTGTTGTTTCTTAGATTTTGTTAAACCTATGAAACAAACGATTGCCTTTTCTGTTGTACTGTCTCAGAATGGCGTTAAAACTGTCTCAACCTCCCATTGGGACTGCCTCAATCTTCCCAGGGATGTGTTTTAGAAAAGACACAAATGCAAATTTTCTCAGATTCTGTCAAACCTTTGAAACAAACGATTGTCTTTCTGTTGGACTGCCTCAATCTTCCCGAGGATGTATTTCAGAAAATATACGATTGTTGCTACAAAATATTAATGGAACTGCCTCAGGAAAACGGAAATTGCTGCAAATTTTCTTAGATTTTGTTAAACCTTTGGATAAAACAATTGGCTTTTCTGTTGTACTGCCTTAAAATGTCGTTAAGACTGTCTCAGTCTCCCCTTGAAACTGCCTCAATCTTCCCAGGGATGTATTTTAGAAAAGACGATTGTTTGCAGATTTTGTCAAACCTTTGAAACAAACTATTGCCTTTCTATTGTACTGCCTCAGAATGTTCTTCAAACTGTTTCAACTTCCACTTAGGACTCCCTCAATCTTCCTAAGAAAACTTGTTTGAAGAGATGCGATAGTAGCTACAAAATATTAACTTAAGCAGGCGGAAATTGTTACAGATTTTCTCAAACATTTGAAACAAGCAATTCTGTTGTACAACCTCAAAATGTCCTTAAGACTGTCTCAGTTACTCCCGAGGACTGCCTCAATCTTCCCAAGGATGCTTGTTAGAAAAGAAACGATAGTTGCTACAAAATACTAATGGGACTGCCTTAGGAAGAGGGAAATTGCTGCAGCTTTTGTCAAACGTTTAAAACAAGCGATTGCCTTTTCTGTTTTACTGTTTCAGAATGTCCTTAAGACTATCTTAACTTCCACTTCGGACTACTTCAATCTTCGCAACCATACTTTTTAGAGAACACGCGACAGTTGCTACAAAATATTAACGGGACTGCCGTAAGAAAATGGAAATTCTTGCATGTTTTCTCAAATTTTGTCAAACTACCACGAACTTTGCAAATTTCGTAACTGCCTCAGCTACAGAGTATCCAAGGCACCTCACACTGCCTGTAAGAATACCTTTACACCACCTCAATAAAGAACCAATCTCTGGCTCGGTGACCAACCCCTCGAGGCTTACAACTATGGCCCGTCTAACAAAAACAAGCATTATTTTCACCCCCTAAATGAATGCAAGTGATTTCTAAAAACTAAAAAGATCCAAGACAGTTCTAAAAAGGACTGAAATTGCTGCAAATTTTCACAGATTTTTCAAACTGTCCTTAACTGCCTTATTACGAATAGTTCGAAAAGCCCTAAACTGCCTTAGCCTCAGTGACAACCCCTCGTGCTTGCTCTTATTTGCAACCTGAGGGGCAGTTTCTTGTACAATTAGTAAAATTCCAAAACATCATGGCTAGTCTAACAATTATAAGACTGTAAATATTTATCATAATTCTGTATCTAAATGGATTATACATATCAACCCAAACATTTTAGATCATTTTCACCCCCTAAGTTAATTCAAGCAATTATCAAATATATCAAAAAATATGCGATAATCGAAAACCATTGTATTTGTACAATCCCTAGCATTTAGAAAGTTTAGGTTTATAATATTAAATGTAACACAAGTGTATTACATTGCCCTTTTGGCGATGCAAAACCAATGGAGTAAATATGGTAGTAGTAAAATGTTAGCCCCACATAATCGACCAGAATCAGGATCGTTTTGTATGAAAATCCTTTATAATTAGAAATGCGGTGCACACGAAAGGATGAAAGCCCACAGAGGTGTATATATGGGACTATAAGGGTGCTACAACATCCTTTGATACAAGCAACCGGCTGCAATTCTCTACATAATAATCATCTGTTTTGGTTTTGAAATTGTATTTAATTTAATTTTCAATGTGTAACCTGTGGTAGCTTTAAATTTTTTGCAAAAATTGAAGGATTAGAGTGGAGTTGAGCAGTTTCTTTCCTTTGTGATCGATGAAGTGTAAAAGTGGCTGATATTTTTGATATGTTGAATTTCGCAATTTTCCGGGTCGCTCAGTCAGACGCGCATACTAAAATTACATTTGCTTAGATAACTTGGTTGGCGAACAATCAGCCTGCGGCCAATTGGCTGTTACAAATTGTATATGGAAAAGTAAATAGAAAATCCAGCTTACAATTCAAAGCTTATTACTGAGAATTGCCTTTTGAACATTTATTTTTGACTTATTCCGTTGTGCTACCCAGTTAACTTTTTAAAAGGCTTAAGATGAAAACTGTTTGATGAGGATTAATTGTGGAACGAAGATGAATGAGCGAAAGGGAGAAAATTTGTATGAGCATCACGACTTTATTTAAATTAAATTGGCATTTTCTCATATCTCTAAGGATTTTTCCGCAAAATTCCCAAGCAAATGTTTCAGAATTGATTCGATTTTTCTTTCAAATAAAAAAACTACGTATGACCTACCTAATTATTCATTTCCTAAATTTCCACATTTCACAGTCAAATAATAAAATTTAATTCGTTTCCAAACGAATGGATTTTCATGTGTTCCCAAAAAGTAGCCTCCCTCCTTGTTACGATATTGGGGTGTGTGTGACGTCACATATGTTTAGCCCATTATTAATTCACTTATTCGCTATATTAATATCACTTCATATTTAGTATATTAGTACAAGTGAATCTCTTAAAACACTTGAACGGTTAGTATTCTTCACACAATAACTTTTTGAAACCGGTGGTAGAAGTAACAACAATAGATTTTGTGGTGAATCATTCCGCGGCATATTAACAAATGTGAATCCGTTCATGCCGATTCGTCTAATATGCCGCGCAACGTGATTACTGCTCCTGAATCTAATGACAACTTGTATAATAGTGAGTTTGTAAGATTTTTTCTTAAATTGTTGTATCATTTCAAGGTCTGTAATTTGCTGTTGTTAATTAACTGTAAATTAAAGAGGGATTTAATTGTCGATAAACAAACATACATTGGTGAGTACAAAACGTTAATGTAATTGTATTACCTAAATTTATCAGCTGAAATTTAGCGATGAATATGACATAACTGGAAATTCTAATTATTTTTATACAGAAATTAAAGATTGGCATTTATATAACACACCACGTTTCAGTTTTATTTTTTGTTTCATTGGAGTTGCTCGTAAGCATAGAAAGGGGAGACAACTGAAGGCTACTGAGGCAATTCTTAATAAGACGGTTTAAAGGCTGTTCTGGGCAGTTCAAAGAGCAGTTTTTCTTTGTGTAATTGAGGGACTGCCCAATGGGGCAATCGCTTGTTAGTTGGGTAATTTTACATTATTTTGAGGCAGTTCTAAGGCATTCTAAAGATTGAAGTTGAGGCAGGTAGTTTATGATAGTCTAACAATTTCTTAGGGATAATCTGAGGCATTTCTGGAAATTCAAAGACTGAGGTTATTTGCAAGCACTTTTAAGCAGTTCGAGGAAGCCCAGCTCGTCTGACCTACTATTACAAATTAATAACAATAACAAAGAATTTTTTTGCAAATTTTACATTAATTTAAACAAGGGATTAACCAGTGAGACAGTTTCTTGTTTCTTAAAAGGGAAATCAAGGGCAGATTGAGGCATTCTGAACTTTGAAGTTAAGACAGGTAGTTTAGTATTTCATGCGTTTCCTTACGGCATTCTGAGATGTAATCTGAGGCAATTTTAGGTTGTTTCAGAGGCTGAGGTTATTTGGAGATAGTTTAGTCAATTTACTGAGCTGCCCTTTAAGATTTAGTCTCCGTCAGCTTGTTAGGCCTACTTTATTACAAATAAACAACGGGATTTTTTGTCAAATTTTACATTTAATCAAAGGATTGTACAATGAGTTAGTTTTTCATTTCTTAATTGGGCAATTTAGGGCCAGTATGAGGCAATTCGAAGGCATTCTGAAGTTTGAAGTTAAGTAGATAGTTTTGGATAGTTTAACAATTTCGTGTGATGCTTTGTAGCATTCTTAGGAGTGATCTGAGACAATTCTAGGTCATTTTAGAGGTTGAAGCTATTTAGAGACAGTTTGGGGCAGTTTCATGAGCTGCCTTTTAAGATTTAGTCTCCACCAGCTTGTTAGATCTGCGTTATCACGAATAAACAACAGCATTTTTTTGCCAAATTTTACGTTTAACCCAGGGGTTTTACAATGAGTTAGTTTCTCGTTTCGTAGCTAGGGGCGGTTTGTGGAAACCCAAAGGCATTCTGAAGTTTGAAGCCATTTAGAGGCAGTTGGGGGAAATTTAAGGAGCTGCCTTTATCATGAATAAACAGCGAAGGAAATGTTTACCAAGTTCCTAAATTTAATCGAGAGGTTGTCCAATTAGTTAGCCTTTCGTTTCTTAATCGGATAATTTAGGGGCGGTTTGAGGCAGTTGGGGCAGAGCGTTCTGCAGTTGAGGCAGGTAGTTTAGGGCAGTCTTAACAATTTTGCTCCAGTAATCTAAGAAATATTCTGGAGACGGAATTTCTTCTTTAAAAGTTAACATTTAATAGAAGAGCTGCCCAGTGAGGCAGTCTCTTGTTTCTTACTTGAGCATTATAAGGACACTTTGAAGCAGTCGAGGCATTCTGAAGATGAGGCCATTAAATCTCGGAGAGCAGTTTCCTGTATTTTCTTTTGATAATTATTCATAGTGCTCATGGCAGAGGTTGTTTGTTGCTTAATAAACCAGTTTAGAGACATTCTAAGGCAATTCAGCTAGTTCAAGGCAATATGAAGCAATCTTTTTTTCGTTTAATTTAGTTTTAACCAATCGGTGGAATTTACTTCACCAGGAATTAATCGCAGACTTCTTCGTCAAAATTTATTTTTAATCGAAGGATTAACCTGTAAGGCAGCCTCTTGTTTCTTAACTGGGCATAGGGATCGTTTGAAGCATTTTCTGAAGTGAAACAGGTAGTTTGAGGAAATATGAAGCAACCGTTTTTCTCTTAACTTAACTTTAACCGGCCGGTCGAATTATCATCAGGAATAAATGGCAGACTTCTTCCTCAAATTTTACCTTTAATTGAAGAGTTTTCCAACAAGGTACTGTCTCAATTCTTAATTGGGCAAACTATAGTAATAATTTGAGGCAGAGGCATTTTGAGGTTTTCTGAAGTTGAAGCAGGTAGTTTAGGAACTCCTTCGGATATTCTTAATTCAGGGAAGTCTACAGTAATTTTCCGTGTTTTGAACAGTCTGAACTCTAAACAATTTGTAGTAATAATAATTTTTAGAGAAACAAGGCACTTTTAAGGCTATACAAGAGAAAGTCGATCTTTTGCCCTAAAACCGTAACCAAACTCTAAATTTTAACTTATGAATATGTCATCAGCGCTGTTGCTTAGTTCAAGTTTTGGCTTACGCTTTCGAACAAACTTGTTTGTTTTGAATTTTTATGAAAGTCTAAAGACTCAACTTACTTACGCTAAACCTAATGCCTAAATCAAGCTCCTGTCATGCAATCTTATTTACTATGTATTATCTCGAATTAATCGGAAAATTTTTCTAAAAATTGTTAAATTTTGATATTTTTAATGGCGGAGTTGTAAAAACTTTCTTTGTCAAAGACCTCTTTCATACAAAAAAGTTTTCTGGAATTCAGTCATTCCATTTTTATCAAATATTAAGCATTTCATGATTAAATTAAAATGCTTTCAATACATATTATGAAGATTAACTGTTAAATTATTTTAGTTAATTTGTTTACATTAAAAATCCCGAAATGAATTGACGAATTATAAACACATTGTGGCAAGTTTAAAACAAAAAACCTGAATTGAGTCATCAACAGGTATGCTAGTGATAAATAATATTAACTTATGAATCTTATGATAATAATAAAAACGGTCATCCTCGTGCAATTAAATAACGGTTGTTTTAAAACCTTATCATAAAAATTACTATTTCGTGAATGTAAACTCGCGGCATTTAAATTCTTTACCCTCGAGTTTCTGCGAGGAATTAATGAAGTGATTTCTTATTTAATTTCTTCATCATTTTTTAGAATTAATTTTAGATGAGATTTTTTAAAATAATTTGAAATACCCTAATTTAATATTAAGTTAAACGAATCTCCAGAGCGCTCTGGCCTTATAAAATGTTTACTGTTCGAGCGCTTACTCGACGGCTGATCATAAAAAATAATTAAGGGGAAAATTGCGTTAAAATACTTTTATTTAATTAAAATTACGGCTTCGATATGGCGTGTTGTTAATGGATTTATTTTTCACTTTAGGTTCGTTTAACTTTCGTTAGGATGCATTTTGATTTAGAATTGTCTTGCACTTCTTACTCGGGGGGCTTGAGACCTACATACATCAGTGAAAATGTGTGTTTTTAGAAATAGATTGATTTTCCACATTCTTGAAACCTTCAGCAAGGGAAACACGAATTGTTTTCAAAGGCGATGACGTAACTAAAAAGGGGTTGTTACTCAGGTCCCCTAACTAGGGATAACAATGCCCTTTAATTTTACTATCCAAGTACTCGGTATGTACTCGTTATCTGGCGTTTCCTCTTAGTCCTTATGCTTCAAAATGCAGGTATTTTAACCGCGTAATACAACCATTACACGAGGGTAAACTCAGGTTTTAAGTACCAAATTTAAATGTCGAAAAGTGGCTCGTTTTTTGATGTTTTGTTAAAATTCGGTTGCTTTTATGCGATGTTCAAGGTCGAATTTAATTAAAAATGCGAGCACATCAAAAGGTTTATAAAAAATATATCTTCCATAATCGTGTTCGGCATAAAAAGTCGAAGTAAAAACTTTCCGGTAAAAGGGTTCTTAAGGTGCTTTTAACAAGGCAAAAGTAAACGAAAATAGCAGTTTCCGAGAATGTGCCGCAAAGGCACAAACGGAATTTTAAAGATTTTACTAATAGATGCTCCACAATGGTCGAGTTTTTGATATTACGATCGACAGATCAAAAGAAAGCATGGAATGGAAATATGTATACTCGCTTTGTGGATTCGGAGTTTAATAATCGATTAGAAGTTCTGACGTTAGTTTTTAAGGTTGTACTTTATACGTTTTTTTGGTAGAAGAGTTACTACGTAAATTTAACCGTTTAAGTTAGTAAATGAATAATCTGGATTTCACATACGTAATCAACAGCCACCGTGTTGTTTAAATCCAGATTTTGGCTTTTTTGACTAAGCTGAAAACTGGAAACATTAGGTTTACTTTTTAAAAATTCATTTGTCAAAGATTAATAAGCAAATCGAACGTCTTGATACTCATCATCAATTTAACAATTAGCCCACGATTTTTTCCACTTTTCGCTCCAAAAAATTACTGTGATAAACTCAGAAAAAGTAAACTAAGAAAATAAGAATCATCAATCTACAGAAGTTGTAATAAAAATTAGGAAGTTTCTCGAGTAGATAGATGAAGACGTCAAAGTCTGTTTGCCTTAAATGCGTCATTTTAAAAAGTACGCTTTTTTGAAACCCACGGTTTTCCCCTTAAGTTTCTTTGTCGTAAACAAACCCCTCATTAATTCACCATGTGAACAATTGAATATTAAGCAGCTGGCAGGGTGTGCGAGGGTGTCGTTTAGAACGGGAGTAAATATTTCATAAAGCGGTAAATTTGTGTAGTTAAGGTGTAGTTACTTTCATAATTTTACTTCAACGTATTAATCGACAGCCCAAATTGGTTTCTGATACTTTATTTAAAATTTGTTTTTAAGTTAATTTCGCTTGAAGCAAGGAAATTGTAACGAATTCTACTGAAAGTTAATGACAAATCCATATTTGCGTATTTATTAATTCTTTTTAGAATTTCTCGAACAATTTAAGACGTTCAGAAAAGAGTAAAATATTAAATTTGAGAACTATTAGAACAAAGTTAATAATTCAATTACCTTGGAAATATTCAGTCTGGGATTAATAAAAATAAATGTAGGACTAATTGCCCTTTGGGTTTATCTCCGTATCAGCAGAAAAAGAGCAAATTCGAACGAAAGCTTTAAAAGCCCGTCTCTAAAACTACTTTTAAGTACGAGTGGTTTCTTTTTCAGCGTAGATTTTAACCTCAAAGTTGGAATTATTTTCACTTCAGAGCATTCAAAGGCAGAATTCTCACTTCAAAGTAAAATCTTGAAAAATATTAAACTAATTTCGGGTTTGAGTTTAAATGTCTACTGCTACGTTGTCATCTAATACCAGATTAATTCAATTCGCCCTTTTTTGTGTTATTTATAAATATAACAATAATTCCAGACTTATTGTGACTTCGTAACAGTTTCCGTAATATTCTCGTTTCTAACGTACATGCCAGACGGTTATAAATAAATAAATAAGTTATGCCGTGTTGTATCCATATTCCTAATTTGAATCAGATCTTATCTATGATAATAGTTAGGTAAATAGGCGAAACTGCATTAGGGAAGGCTTTTCAAGTGGAGAAATTAAAAGTCGAACATCGTTAGAATTCCTGGTACGGAATCAAATTTAATTACGGTTAGTAGATTAATTAATTCGGGATTCAAGCAACTACGATTAAAATCCCCAGGGTCATATCACTTCTCCACTTTCGCGGTAGTTTATCTTACTTCGAATCGCTTTGTTTAATCTGATGAATTTAAGGATCACAGCGTGGTTCAGTTCTTTTACTTCTGTGGACTTAATTCGTGCCACTCCAAATTAGCATCCTACTTTTCGTGCTGTAGTTTCTACTCGGAACAAAATTATCCTTATTTCTTGGAGCAGTCTCAGAATTTTCAGTACTAATCAACTAATTTGCTGTGCTCCTTGTAGATATTTGGATTTGTTAGTATTTGCCTTTTGGTTACTCTGTTTGCTTATTTAGGACGACCGCATGTGTAATCTCGCTCTGATTTGAATCCACATAATACCTCATCGCAGCTTGTTCCCGGAGTATAAATATTAATTCTAAAACATCGGTCTGTCTTTGCCTTCCCTCTTCGAGCTTAAAATCAGTTTACTGTTGACATATCACCTCATACCTTTCATTCCTTCTACCAGGTTTTGTAGCATAGTCGCTATGTTTGTTCATTTTCACAAAATTGAACTTTGTTGTGTGAAATTACAGATTGTTTCCAAAACGTTTTGGTTTAGCATTATTTTCTCTGTTATGTAACCCAGATTTCGGAATACTTTCCAACCATTGTAAGACTTCTCTTCTTAAACTTAAATATGTACTTCGTCGTTTTTAAGACGTTTGCTTTCTCGATAAATTCTTCCTCTTCGAATTTTTTCTCCTCTTTTCTTCCTTCGTTTTCACCTAGGTTTTGTTGCGTTGCTTCGATCAGCTTCTTCTTTTACCAGGGAAAGAGAGGAGTCTGCATTTCTCGTTCACAACTTTTCTCCACCACTTCACCCACAACATCCTCAATCACCTCCTCATTCACAATTACACCCTCTTTCTCCACCAGTTCACTTTCAACCACCCCTTCCTCTTCCACCACCACTTCGCCTACAACCACCTCCGCTTTCACTCCTCTTTCTCCATAACCTCACCTTCAACCATCGCTTCCTCTTCCACTACTTCGCTTACAACACCTCCTTCGCCATCTCACCCACAATCGCTTCATCTTCCACCACCATTTCAGTTCCAATGACTACCTGTTCCTTCGCCACCTAACCCACAATACCACCTCTTCCGCTATCACTTCGCCCACAATAATCTCTTCAGCAACCACTACTTCGTTCAGAATCACCCCCGCTTTCTCCACCATGCCACCCTGAACCACTCCCTCTTCCTTCACTACCTCGCCTACCACCTCGCTCTCGTTGATCTCCTCTTCCTCATCCGTTTCCGCTTTCCCTCCTTTTCCACATCTACCTCCTCATTCTTATCCCTTTTCCTTTCGACTTTCTCCTCATCTTTTTATATCTTCACTTTTTTTATTCTTTTCTTCTTCATTTTCATGTATACCTCAGCATTTTCTGTCATTTCTCTTATCATACCCGATTCTTCTACCATCGTTTGCTTGGTTAAAGCATCCTTAATTTCTGATATATCCCCTTAATTTTTTTCTGTACTTCAGCTTAATCCCGTTAAGATCTTATACTGTAAAGCACATATGGGCCCTTTACTTCTATTGATCCGGCCCTAATAATCAGAGCTTTAGCATAGCATTTAAGGCACCTGCCAACGTAGAGCTTTATACCAGAGCATTATATTAGAAATAAATGAAATAAGAAGTAGCAGCTTTTTAACTCATTTAATATTAATTTATTTTATTTAATAATTTGGTCCGCCCCTTGACTCGGAGACAGAATGATAATTTGGCCCCAAAACTAGAAAAGGTTGTCCATGCCTGCTGTAAAGCATCAAAAGTCTGTGCCATTTTAACTCGATATAAGCAAAACGCTCCAGTAAAAAAATACCAATGAATAATTGAATTATGACGAAAGCTAACCGACGATTTTCGGTAGATCACCAATAAAACTTAAATTTGTTTTTGCTTAATTTAATTCACCTAAAATTAAAGCCTCCAGTCTTAGGATGTCCTTACGAAGCCAAAGTTCGTATGATTTAAAAAGTGTTTGATTTCAGTGAGGTTTCAATATTACTACTACTCCTTGTCCTTTAGCAGCCCATTAAGGTACATGGCTCTCAGCTTCCCAACTTTTGGTAAAACCAGGGCAGATTACTTACATCTCTGCCTGGTCGTGCATTGTGCGCCTCAATATTATCCTTGAACAAAATTTGAAACGGCATGGTACATAAATATCGAGTGTAAAATTCCATTGTTAACATTTTTCAAATATTGCCTATTTTTAAATAGGAACAATAAGTAATTTTAATAATGTAAACTGGTACATAACCTCCCGAATGTTTATTATCAATAAGTAAAATCGGTGTGAGGTTGGAGTTGACTAACATTATTATCATAAATCTTGAAGTATTTGGTGGTTGGAGATGCTTATGGTTGATGGTGAGAATTTTCTTATTTATTTATTTATTTATTTCTGATTGTTATGCAGCATGTAGTAATATAATGTCAGCTTTTTTCTATTTTTTTTTGTTGGGCTACATTTAATAATAACAAGAATTTGTCTTGAAGGGATCGAAGCAGTACAAAGCAAATACAGCCTTTTCTTTTGAAGATCTAACCGTGAGGTTCGCTAATCAGAATATCTTGCCATTTTTACTCCCCCAATACTTCTTCCAAATTGTCCTTTCGCCTTTTCGTAGATCATTAAGTCAGTTACATCGTTTAGCTGAGCTTTTTGACCAGCGTCCGAAGTTTGTTTGAACATCCTAATTAGTTATGTTTCTCCAATTCATTGAAGGGTTTAAAGGGGAGAAAGCAAACCTGGTTACCAAAATTCCGGAATTAAGTCGATAAATAAAGTTAAAAGATAATTCCGGAAAAATGCATGATACCTCCAGCTATGGCTTGTGAGAGGTCAGCCTGTGTTTACTTGTTTACTGAACTTATTATGAGGGATAATAATTGGGATTTCGGCTTTGTACTGTGGGATCCTAAAACCTCGCGAAAAAGTGCACATTTTCGATTAGTTGACGGGATGCACGCTTAACATAAATTAAAACTGCAGTGTGAAGGAATATCAAAGCATTTCATTTGTCGGCGATTGTAAGAGCTCGATCAATTAACTGTTTATTTATACATACTCAACATGGTTTCGCGCCCTTCTTGTGATTTCTTGCATTCGATGCGGTGCATCCATTTCTTGCATTCGATACGGTGCATCCTTGCAGTACGGACGTTTTCGACGAATTTGCATAGTGCGGTGATTCAAACTTGTTGAAGCTAAGACCATACTTAAACACGATGCTTGGTCGACGAAAGCCAGGTATGAATTTCCCAGATTTTGTATGTTTTTCAAATGCATTTTGAATGATAAATATATTTGAGTTTATTAAAGCAAATTTCGGTGTTCAGCGAAAAGGGCCAAAGTCATTGAAAAATATAGGTTGGAATAAAAAAAATTGGTGGAGGGGCATCTCTAAATATCAGATTTCATTTTGCCCGAACTTAAAACGTACAAGCAAAAGTTAATATTTCTTGTGCTTTTCGACACTTTTTTTAATATAACCAGATATTAGGTGGAGAATATTCGAGTTGTTTCCTAAATGTATACGTGCGAACTTAATGAAAGTCAACATAGAGAAACCGAGGGTGGGCTAATTGAAAGCACAAAGAACATAAACGGAAAATACGATCGTCTCAAATTCAGACGTTCTGTAATTATCTGAACTGAATCTAAGATAGGGACTCCCTTGCGTATCTAACACATTTTAGACCGAAATTTCTTCCTTATATTGTTGTCGCCTTCATAAACAGAATAAACGGATACACGGTGGAGTTTCTCCATTTGTAATTGCAAAAACTTAAATCGGAGGACTCGGTTTAAGCTATTTTTGATAATTAATTTTAATTTAATCGTTTTATCTCCCCAAATAGAACTGCTGATAAGGTGATAAAAATAACCTTTAAATGATTATGTTTTGAATTTATACAAAAATTTGGACGAAATCTAGCCTCCAAATTTAATAGAAAAAATGTTTTTTTAAACGAAAGATTCACGTGAATTTGAGACCTAACAAAGTTCTAAATAATTCCAAAGGACAAACCCAAGTAAAAGTTTGATAACCATTCTAAACGTTTCCATTTTAGATCCCAAAATAACGAAAATCGCCCGGGCTTTTGGAGAGCAATTCGTCGTTTACATTCGCATTTATTTTAACAACCAAACATTGTTGAAATCTGAACTTGTTACATGCTCTTATTACGTAATAATTGATAATCTTCAAGTATAACTAACGTATCACATATTTTCAAGCAGATAATACAAGCTAAAACCATTGTTCTTGAGTTACCTGATAGCTCGTTAAAGGAAAACAGTCGAAACAAATCTGATTGGATTATTTGGATTTTTGAAAGATGTTTGCTGTTTTGTGTAGCTTTGCTTTGACTTTTATATTCTTAAATTTTATTAAATTTGGAAAATGCTTTGCGACGTCAAAGCAGTCCTGAGTATTTTGGCTAGGCTAAAAACCAAATTTGAATTGGCGAAGTGAAAAAAAATCACACTATTTCCAGGAGTGCTGGAAAAATCCGATAATGATAAAAATAAGCAGGATAATCCTTTCGTTCATTGCGTAACTAACAAGCTTATTTAGTCGTATTTCAAACAATAATTAGCCTGCCCTTACTGTGATGAATGATACTTAAAACCAATTAGCAACGTAACGTTGGAAATGCATAAGGGAAGCTATACGTATCATGTTTTACACACTTTGTATCGAAAATTTACAAGCAATTCAACAGGTAGTTCGTTGCAAGTACTCGTATTCTATCGATCGGTGGTAATATCAAGAAACGTCACACCACAGTTGCTACGTTTTGCTAAAGTTTTGCCTGTGGAGACGTCTTCATCGACAAGCAAATCCTCTCGGCGAGAACTATGTGTGCCGTATTTCCCTTACCTTTTATTTATTTAAATTGACGGGTAATTTTAGTAATTATTCTTGAAATTTCTGTAAGTTTTTATTCGATCCCAAAAGCTCCAATCTTAAATGGCAAACTTAACTTACGAGGAGTTACACCCTCGTTCTTAATTATGTGTTCTTCACACTAAATTGACGTCGTTTCTAGATCAATATGTTGTTGTAAGTGCCTAGTTCCCTCAATAAAGATTACTTATCGAAATCAAGGATAGTCCTTTTTGGATAACCCGGTAGTTCAATATCTCACTGAATTTTTACGTGATGCTTTAACAATAAATAACGTTAATTCAAACTGGCGTACATTTTTCAGTTATTAAACCCTTCCAATGTGCGAGGAATGTTTTTTCGTAGTTACTATTTTAATTTGACGAGTGATAAAAATGAGATGTAAGTTAAACATTGCAATCGGGAAAAAAATGGTGTTATTTTATTACTTACTGATTTGTTTTGTTTCAGATTATATTCAATTGTACGACATGGAGCCAAGAAAGAATTCTAAACGCCATGGTAAGTTTATAACATTACATAAACCGAACTTGTATTTTTTTTTCTGAAGGTTGCGCACGTTAATGCTTAATCGTTTTAAGGTTGCTTTATCAGCGAGTTGTCAATTGGTTTACTTTAGATAATTTCCATCATGACATTTTATTCTCAGTAAATCAAAGCATGTTTACTTGCGTCAGTCATTCACAAAATATCGCGCCCTTCTTATTTATTTCAATTCTTCCATCAAAAACACAATTTACTAGAGCTAACTGAAAGTTTGCTTAGTCCAGACATTACTTAAGTAACTGTTTGTTTATTTGTTCCACAAACTGTCTGAGAATTGCATTTTAGTGACCTGATAACCTTTCACTAGATAGAAAACCAATTAGCTTTACAAAGTTCCAAATTAAACCAAATCAACCGAAGTTTCCCAGTTTTAATAACGATAAATAACTAACATATCCATTATTTCCTTATTTATCTTTATCCATTGTTTTAACGATGTGTAGCTAGTGCAAAAACAAACATTCAGGTCGTCGAACTTCATTGATCATTTTATTAAAAGTTTGTGTCTCATATTTTTGAAATAAAGTTGATTTCGTTCATCTTCGGTGTAAAGCTCAATTTTTTTCTAAATTTCGTAGACCTTTTGGATTAATCTTCGCCCAAGTATTATGTAAATTTTTCTCAGTAGTGGAATTTCTATTAGAATCGATAAATTCGAAATTTTACTTCGCTCCTGAAAACTTAATATAACTTGTTCTATCTGACCTACTTTTCGTATATCTAGGAAAACTTGTAACAGCTTTATAATCCTTGATACTGGTAACCTTAATCGTTTTCAGCTCAAATCCAGATGGCAACATGTTATTGTCATTTCGAGCTTCTTATCTTTGATTCCTCTTACAAAAGTTGGTGGATGCATTTTCGCAAACTTGCGCTTTTCTATTTTCATGTATTTAAAATTCCTGTTTCTGTTAACCCTATTAAACGAGGCGGAAACTGCAATAAACGTTGAGAGCTCGTAATAATTAATTAAGTGCAATATCAGAGAAGAGGGTTGTTGTTTAGAACATCGAATTATCGATTATCGAAATTTGAGAAATCAAATAAAACAAATATCCAATTCTCGTGGAAAATTTCTGGGAAGTGTATTGTTTCTAAAATGCAGTCACATTGTAAAAATTATTGAAATCATTCGTAATCGCTTTTCCTGTTTACAACCCACGTCTTGAAAATTTTCTTTAATGGAATGTCGGTGGTTAGTCGTTATATCGATGACATTCAATATTACATTTAACATTTTAACATTTCGATATGCGCCTGTGATTGAAATACCGAGATAAAAATAATTCTTGAAATTTAGAAACTCCCGCAATTTTCTAGATATTAATACGGTTAAGTGGAAATTCCAATATGAGTTGAAAATTGATAGCCGTCTGTGCTCAGAATTATTCAGTATTCTGACACGGTTTATTAGCCAAATTAAATCACCTGGCGTTTGTAATATAGATAACAGATACTTCAATATTGTGATTTTGTTCCAGCAGATAAGCAAAATAATTAGGATTCGTGTATTTACGTAGTTAATTGGCATCAGTTTAACTGCAGCATTTTTTTGTCGTTTTTAACATTAACGTAATTACAATGTTTGGGGCCAAAATTTCTCCACCAATTTTTTCTCAGAACTGTAATGTCGTTGGTAATATCGGAGATAGTCGTGGTTTAAAATTAATTACAAACACTTCAGGTACTAAATTAAATTCCGTGAATTGCGTGAATATACCTACCCGAAACGTTAGAGTATTAAAAATTGGTTTTTAAATATGGTTAGTTAAGTTACACACACGAATCGTGATAGGAATGGCATTTAGGTAATAAACAAGAAGATTGAATGTCACCCTTAGAAATCAGCTGTACATTTTGTGTGGTTTTTGGTCGTAGTATTTTGTAATTTTTCTTTTGGCATTTAAAGACCAAACTGTTTAAAAAATTAATGGTCCATTAGGGTCCTGTTCATGCACAGGCCAAATATCATTTAGCATTATTGAGTAGGTGTATTTATATCGATTGTGCTGACGGAAGTTAGCTATTTACCTCGTTGATTATACACTGAATGAATTACCTGTAGCTGAATGTAATATCAAAAACTTTCGTAATTTTGGGATATCATCTAACTAAATATTTTTTAAGGATTTCTATTTTAGCAACTGGTGGCGAAAAGCCCAATTGACAAATATCAAATATTTAACTAAACTCTTTTGCAGTAACAGAAAATTAGGGCAAAAAATATATTATCACCAAACTCATTCCACCAAAAAAAAACACGTAATGTAAATTTGTAACGCATCAATGAAATGCCATAAATTTGAATTTGATATCCACAAATTTAACACTCGGAATAAATTTGTTACATCAAATCGGCCCGAATATTTTGCTTTATCAAAGTTACCACAGCATCAAAATGTATCTTTTATGACATTTACTGAAAACCTTCCCTAAGCTGTAAAGAGGTTTATTTACTCTGCATAAAATTAACTTCATTAAAAGCAGATGTTTTGATTATTATATACCAGTTTATATTCGTCATATTAAAACAAAAGGGGAATTAACATTTATACTTCTGTGCTACACAAACCCTTTCAGAAAATTTCTTTTTGAGTTCTAATACCGGTTGAAGAATTAATTACTTCTAGTTAGTTAGGTACCTTTGAAATTTGTTTGCATGTAAACTCTTATGTGCCACTACATTGTTATTGGTATTGCATTATCCAGAGCTGTCATTAGTTAATTGTAAAATTAAAAAGTAAACTAATTCACTTCAAATAGTTTTAATTAAATTTATGAATACGACACAAAATCTACCCTGTGCGAGAAAACATTTTTACTATTATTAAGGCATCTTTTCGATCAAGACGGTTGTTCCTGCTTCCGTCTACTAGCATAACAGCATTGGGTGGGAGCGGCACATTTTATTTTACATGGGAAATTCAAAGCAAACTAGATGTACATATTTCATTTTAAGACACTCGGTTTATTATGGTGTATTTGAAACAAAAAAGGCAAACAAATGTGTAGTTCAGTTTGATTTTTACATTAAAAATTTAAACCAAAGCTGTGAATGATAATTTCGAGGGATGTTGATCCCCTTATCTCTCGCCCCTGGTTACAACCTTGAAGCTGCATATTTTATATGGCGTTTGAAAATGGAAATTTTAAACCATATGTTGTTCACTAGTATTTTTTGTTGTGCCAATATTAAGTTTACGGTTAGCAAAGAATTATTTTGATTTTTGAAATTTTATATTAATAAACACAGTACAAAATCTTATTTTACCGTCAAAGTACGACTATACACGTCCAAGTTTTTTCCTGTTTATGGAGATGGCAAAACTCTTTTGTTTAACCTACAAGTATAAACAAGAATTTACAAGTTATATAAAGAGATCACTCGTGTTGGTTATCGTAAACAATGTGGCAACTATTTCCGTACCGGAGTAAGTTAATTTTTTTTTAAATTTTGTAGTAATTTTTTTATGTATGCCAAATTTTCCATATTCGTCCGGTATTGTGAAAATTGACAAATTTAAGGGTTAAAACTGATTCCCTCCATTACTTGCATATTTCAGATGTATCAAAGCAAACCATTTCTACAATTTGGCAATAAATAAAGCATTAAAGAACAATACAGAAGATCAAATGCTTTTTTCTAAAACTAAAACCCATCTCCATGTCATTTGCTGGTTATTAAATCTAAAACTGATACGTGCATGACAGGGTATTACAGAAATGGACCTATTTGTAGTCATCACAAAATGCCATCGTAAATACAAAAAGTTTGATATATTTTGAATGTTACGTCAAAGATAACCTGTTGTACTTATTTAATTTTGATGTAATTTTTGGTTGGTCGTACATGACGTACATACAGCAATATTGAAGCTTTCTTATTTTTCCGGCATACAATAACCCCTATTTTACCGTTAGTGTCAGAGTACACACCTCTTAGCATTTTTATTAGGTTCATTTTCCAAGATGACTACAAAACTAGTTTTTGTATGATCCTGACGTTTAAATTAGATTTGCTATTTCTGTAAATAACACCGGTGTTTAAAATCCTTCAAAATGTGGGAACTGTTTCCATACTGGAGTAAGTTTACCTAATTTTTAAGGTTATGTAAAGGCTACCCGAATCTTCCATTCGGGTGCCTTTTAAGCAACTCGATGTAGTTTATGTATAATTATTAATTATAACAACTGTTTTAGTTAATTGGTTGGTTTAGTTAGTTGTTTACAGTCAAACAGCCAAGCTAAGTTATTGATACGAATTGAGAAGTATCAAAGTATCTTGAAGCTAGCAATGGGTGTAAGATTAGTAAGATATGTTGACTGAAAACTTTAGCAAAGGTTTTCAGCTCCGAATAGCTGCCATTTAAGTAGAAATAGCCGTAACATTGGTACTTAGTCTGGGTACAAATGTTGATACAAACAACTCACCTAACATAGCAGTGAGGTTGCCAATTTTGCTGTTTGATTAATTAATATGCAGGTCACCAAACCGTTTCAATTTTTTTAATATAAAACATTTTATACCTTATAATGCAGATCATTATAATTATGGTATTTTTGACACTTTAAAAGTTCAGAAAATGGCATGCCATTTGATTAATTAAAATGATATACCATTGCAGTAATTAATATCTGTTAAGTTTTACAAACTGAGCAGAACACCCTAATTGCTTGTAATATATTTAACTTCAGTTCAGGCTCAAGGCAAATATTCAGAATTATTGTGTGGGAGTGTTTATATTCATCATGTTCAAGGAAAACCAAGCATTAGCATACTGATCTGATTATAGAAAATTAACTCTGAAAATCATGAAATGTTCGTAATCTTGCAATATAAATTTTCAATAATATCCCAACAGCCAAGAACTGCCTATTAATTGAACAAATACATATTTGCCACTGCCAAATAATATTAAAACTACAGCTCTTATGATAATGAAAAATAAATTATACGCTGATAATTATTAACATGCTAGACTGGCACGTCAGACTTATCTGATCTAATTATGACACTTTATACTTTGCGGTTTGTTAAAATTTTTTGTAATGACTGAATAGTGATTTGACAACAATTAAACTGTTATTTAGGGGTATCCTTCATAATTCATATTAAAAAAGTCAATTTCATAACCAGGTTTAAATTTGCATGCAACTCGAAGAAATTTTGAAAATGCTATTGTAACCCAAAGCATCATTTTTCTGATAAAGCATAATGTAATAGGTATTTAAACTTTATTTATGTAACTTGCCTAAATAACAAGTAAAACATTTGAGACTTTAATATTAAACCTAGCTTTGTATTTCTTGCAGTTGCAGTTGATTTCAAAAACCAGCTATAAAACATAAAACTGAAAAAGGTAGCTTCTTTACATAAAAATAACTGTCGTTTTTTTCAATTATTCTATGATAATTCTGAAGTGTTTATTATAAATATAATATAGATTGTTGGTGATAATACCTTATCTATGCTATCTATTAATAATCGTATAAACCTCTGCATTTCCAAGTAATCAAGTAAAAATATATTTTACACTATGTATATAGTGAAAATGTAATAAATAAAATAATGATGATAATAATAAGGACAGCCCTTTCTTCTAGTTCTTGTTGTACACTTCCTTCATTTAATTTTCCACTTTTCTTCTTTTGTTTTTGTTTTTTTTTCTTAAACTACTTATCATCTTCCTTGGTAATTCCCCTCCTTATCACCCATTTGAGAGCATTCATCCATCATACTCCACATCCTCACCATTTCTGCTGTGTCATCTGGTTTTCGCTTCAATTCTTGAGTTACTGTTTGGCTTGATTTGATGTATTTCTTTTTTTTTGTATTTCAAGAGCTACGTTGTTTACGTTATTTTTCTCCCAAGTTTTGTTTCTTGTGTTATTATAATACCTACCTTTTCCTTTGCTGCTTTGCTTCCTACTCTCCCATTTTTTCTTTCTTCCTGTTTTTGTTCTTCGTTGTCTGCTTACAGTGCTTGTTTGATTATTGCTTATCCTTCTTGGTAGTTCTTCTCTCATCTACTTCATGGTATTTACCCATCGTACTTTGCACCCTCGTTACTTCTACTGTATCATTTGGTTTTTGTTAGACTCTTCAATTCTTGAGTTACTTTTTTCTTCTGATTTGATGTTTTTAAATTTGACTATCTTTTTCCTTTTTTGGTATTTCAGGAGCTGCCTTATTTATGTTATTTTTCTTCGCAAGTTTTGTTTCGTATGTTGTTAAAATGCCTATCTTTTTCTTTGTTACGTTGCTTCCTACTCTTTTTTTCTTCTTATTTTTGTTCTTCGTTGTGTGCTTAAACTACTTGTTTCGTTATTTCTTATCTCTCTTGGTTATTCTTTTATCATCAATTTCATGGTACCTATCATGCTTGGCACCCTCATTACTTCTACTGTATCATTTGGTTTTTGCTAACTGTCTTTAATTCGTAGTTATTTTTTTGTCAATCTGATTTGATGTTCTTAACTTTTCTTACATACCTACTTTTATTTCTTTTGGCATTTCAAAAACTGCCTTATTTATGTTATTCTTCTCCTCAAGTTTTGTTTCATGTGTTGTTATAAATATATCTCTTTCTTTGCTACGTTGCTTCGTATTCGTCCGTTTTTTCTTCATATTTTTGTTCTTCATTATCTGTTTAAACTGTTTGTTTCGTTATTTCTTGGTTATGCTTCTATTATCTACTTCATAGTATTCACTCATCGTACTCTTTGCATTGTCGTTTCTTCTTCTGTGTGATCTGGTTCTCCCTTGATTGTCTTCAACTCTCGAGTTATTCAAATATAACTCGGAAAGATGTTTTTCCCGTACCCTCTCCAAACTATTTGATTTGTTGTTCTTAGTTAAATTGGATAGTTTTTTCTGCTGTTTCAGAAACTGCTTCGTTTGTCATTTTTTCCTTAGGTTTTGTTTCATGTGTAGTTGTAATATCTTTTTCTTTGCTACTTCACTTTCTACCCTTTGTTGTTTTTTCTTCTTCGTTTTCTTCGTAATCATTTGTTTTCTGTGCTAATTCTTTGCTTAGTATTCATCCATGACCTAATTATTTTTACCAATATGATTCTCTCCAGGTTGTCTTCTATTCTTAAATTGCTGTCATTTAGTTAATGGTAAAATTAAAAAGTAAACTAATTCACTTCAATTAGTTTTAATTAAATTTGTTAATACAACACAAAATTTACACTGTGGAAGAAAATAGTTTTTATTATTGAGGCATACTTTCGATCAGGACAGTTGTTAATACTTCAATCTACTAGCGCGAGAGCGGCACATTTTATTTTACATGGGAAATTCAAAGCAAGCTAGATGTATTTCATTTTAAGACACTTGGTATTATGTTGTATTTGAAACAAAAACGGCAAGCAAATGTGTAGTTCAGTTTGATTTTTACATTAAAAATTTAAACCAAAGCTGCGAATAATAATTTTTGTTGGCTCCCTTATCTCTCACCCCTGGTTACAACCTTGAAACTGCATATTTTATATGGCGTTTGAAAATGGAAATTCTGAACCATCTGTTATTCTGTAGAATTCTTTGTTGTGCCAATATTAAGTTTACTGTTAGCAAAGAATTATTTTGATTTTTGAAATTTTATATTGATAAACACAGTACAAAATCTTATTTTACCGTCAAAGTACACTACTACACGCCCAAGTTTTTTCCTGTTTATGGAGATGGCAAATCAGTCTTTATTTAACCTACAAGTATAGACAAAAATTTACAAGTTATGTAAAGAGATCACTAGTGTTGGTTATCGTAAACAATGTGGCAACTATTTCTGCACCGGCGTAAGTTAATTCGGTATTGTGAAAATTAACAAATTTAAGGGTTAAAACTGATTCCCACCAATACTTGCATGTTTCAGATGTACCAAAGCAAACCATTTCTACAATTTTGCAATAAATAAAGCATTAAAGAACAATACAGAAGACCAAATGCTTTTTTCTAAAACTAAATCATTTATATTATTTATTGTTTTCTGTGCTAATTCTTTGCTTAGAATTCATCCATGATAGTCTCTGCGACCTAATTATTTTTACCAATGTGATTTTCTCCAAGTTGTCTTCTATTCTTAAATTGCCCTTCCTTTTATATCGGCACAATATTTCAAATTATGCTTTCTCTCCACACTTCATGAATCAGTTTTTATTGTATTATTTCCTTCTTTGCAGGCGCTATTAATAGTTTTCTTTATTAGGCCCTTTACTTTTTTACATCTTTTTTACTTTACTTCTTTCATGCTGATTCGTACTTCCCCCAAGTGGTTTATGAAATATGAAATTAAATTTCACAAATGCTTGTTAGAGTTATTTCAAAAAACGTAGTTGCAAACGCAGCTATAAAGCTCTTACATACAACTTTAAACTTTTATTACATAATTTGTTTTCATACATTATTAGACTAATTTGTAATGGTTAATTAATTACATCAAGTTTAATCGTTATAAATGATTAATCTTTAGAGTGCCAATATGTAGTTAATAACTATCGGCATCTTTATTTAAGTAGTCTTTGTGGATGTTTATTTTTTGCATGGAAATAGGTCGTATGGTGCAAAAATAGGGCACATAATTAGCTACTTTGGCAAGTATCCAACACTCAAAAAAACCTGTATATTGCTTGATTAATAAATACTTTTATTTTCTATTCTATAAAGAAATTATACCCTATTGTTAACTATATGTTATTAGATTACGCTCAATTAATTAATGCTACACACGAATTTGTTTTTATATATAATGCTAAGATATTTAGTGATATTGCAGTAAGTGGTTTTATATGATGCAGCATACGGCCTAACATTTGTCAAAGGCAGCCTGTTTTATAAATCAAAAAAACAAAAGAATTTCTTAAATTCGATAACATATGAGGAGACATAAAAGAAAACTTTACAAGAATATGCCCAGTGCAAAACGAGTAAAAGGTAATAAGATTTGAATTAGAACTTATGTGAATATTCTTTGTTTTTTTGGGTATTAATTTATAGAACTACCAAAGAAATCTGTGGACGTTTTAGATTAACCAGAATGAAATTCGTTCGGTTTACAGAGAATTTGAAGGCATATGCGACAATTTTGATTGTGGGTTGCTCTCAAAAGTTTTTAAAATCAGTTCTATTAATGTGATAATGATACAGAGGGACGTATCATCTTTGAAAATATCTTTAATAATGGAGTTAATTATGTCAGTGGCAAAAAAATAATTCACTCTGATCAGAAAATGTTATTCGTAGCATGGTGTTTTCTCCGTTTGTTCTTCTTCCTCTTCCGACCAAAAGTATGGGTTCTATGTTTTTGAAATATCTTAAATCATTATATTTGTCACAATCAGGGAATGATCTTCAAACCTTTTAACGCACGAATCTTCGTCGGTTGTTGAATGAAATCTGATAAAGCTTCCTTTAATATTGCCTGTATAATGTGGTCTACCTTCGTATCTTATGATATTAATTATTATTCATTTTCCAGGTGCTACTAGTGGAGGAGAAACGCATTCCTCCAGACATTCTGTGAATTCCAGCTCGGGAGTTCTTATGGTAGGCCCAAACTTCCGAGTTGGAAAGAAAATTGGCTGTGGCAATTTTGGAGAGTTACGACTAGGTATGTTAATTCGTTAATATTCCTTAATCCTTAAACCTACAATTTAAAATCGTTTAGGTTTACATATATCTTCTGCCGATTATACTTCTTAAAATAAAATTTATTTACCAGACATAGCTGATAATCTTTTCTTGGGTTTCATTGTTGCATATGTAAATTTTCATAACCCTACTGTGAAGTAAATATTTTAAAATTCTAATTACATAATTCATTGCATTGACTTTACGACCCCAAAACTAGTAAAATGAGCCAAGCTATGGATAGTGTCATACTTCACTTGCAGCTGACAATTTTGATAAGGTTGAAGTTCACTACTTGGTGTTTATAATTAACTACAAAGACTTGTAATAAATGAGTTAACTAAATTGTGTTAGAGAGGACTAAATTAAATTGAAGCAAGTGCACAATTTTCTGTACTTTTCACATATTCAAATAAATAAAACTTGAATATTTATTGTACTAATTTATAGTGAACGAACTGGTATTAATGCGTATATTTTCAGGTAAAAACCTGTATAATAATGAACATGTTGCCATTAAAATGGAACCTATGAAGTCGAAAGCTCCACAATTGCATTTAGAATATCGTTTTTATAAATTACTTGGTTCCCATGGTATGTATCAATGCGTTAAATTAATTAACGACGTTTAAACAATATTCTTATTTTATAGTGGAAGGTATACCCGATGTGTACTATTTTGGTCCTTGTGGAAAGTACAATGCTCTCGTAATGGAGCTATTAGGTCCAAGTCTTGAAGATCTCTTCGATCTATGTGATCGTCGATTTACTCTCAAGACGGTACTCATGATAGCTACCCAACTTGTAAGTAAATTCAACAAAAGTGCCATTGACACTTAAAATATATACTAATAATTGTCAATTTTCAGTTGCATAGAATTGAGTACGTGCATGGCCGACACTTAATTTATCGTGACGTAAAGCCCGAGAACTTCCTAATTGGTCGTGCAAGTACAAAGAGAGAAAAGATTATACATATAATAGGTAAGGTAAACTGTTAACAATAGAATTGATCTGTAAAGATGTGCTTTGCAGATTTTGGGCTAGCTAAAGAATATATAGAGTTAGAAACGAACAAACACATCCCTTATAGAGAACATAAATCGCTCACTGGCACTGCTCGTTACATGTCAATCAACACCCACCTTGGAAAAGAACAGTCACGTCGTGATGACCTAGAAGCACTTGGGCATATGTTTATGTACTTTCTACGTGGATCGTTACCCTGGCAGGGTTTAAAGGTATTGTACAATATTCTCACACTGTCCTAGGTGAATCCGGGCACTGCGATACGGTGCATGCAGTGCGGCACGTTTATAATTATAAGTTTCCGCATCGCACAGATGGTTTGAATGTTTAAAACTGTTGGATTTTTCACCACAGTTGTCGTCCGATTATAGCAATTGAATGCTTAATTTCCAAAGTACAAAAACTGGGGGTACAGGTGATGCCCCACATTTACCTAAGACATAGCCTTAGTAAACTTTTATTCGGAAATTTAGTTTTGTATTTATAAGATAAATAAAACGTAACAATTCTAATCTTTAAATATGGGTAGTTCTCACAGGCTTTGTAGAATTTTCGAATTCTTCTAAACGGTTAAAAATAATAAATGTGTAATAATTTTTAGTCAAAGTCGCATCAAATATTCAGAGATAGACCAAGTTTTGTCCTTGAACTTGGGTTGTTCTATACACCTGCTGCATAATCATTTGATCAGAAATAAATAATTACTTAAACTTTTGTAATTATTAAAAATTATATTTGGATTTGTTTATTCTTTATACCCAAAAAAAACATAAGAAAATTACAAGTAGTACTCACTTGACCAATCATGGATATTCCTGCGATAAGACGGCTGTTGGCAGTGCAGGTATCAGGTATTGACAGTAAAAACATTTGAATAATTTCAAATTTGTGTTTGAAACAACACTTTAGGGAGCCAACTATCAGAAAGTTTCACTATAAATAAAGGTGTCTGTCAGGGATGCGTGCTGTCTCCTACACTGTTCAACGCCTACTCTGAAAATCTGTTTAGAAAAGCTTTAAGTATCGTAAATATCATCATAAATGGCGAACCTATCAACAACTTGAGATACGCCGATGACACCGTTTTGTTGGAAGACAGCGCTGAAGGCCTGCAAATAATAATGAATATGGTCTCAAATTAAATTGTAATAAAACAAAAATCATGATTGTTAGTAAAATTCCAATACAATAGGTAATTTTACAGTAAACAACACACCATTAGACTTCGTTATTTGAGAGGCAACATCATTCATACATTAGACGAAATAAGAACTTGAATCGAAGTGCTTTTAATGGCATCAAAAAGTTCTCTGCAATCTCTCATTGAGCATCGATATCCGGATCAGATCTGTTAGCGCTACCGGCGAATATTGTGAGTCTCATATTTGCATCACACTACCAATGATACCATCCTCGAAACCACAAAGGCAGAGAAATTTTAAATACCGTCAAATATAGAAAGCTGACGCATTTTGGACACATCATGCGTAATGCGAAATATTGCCTGCTACAACTTATACTGCAGGGCAAAATCAATAGCAAAAGAGGCCCTGGACGTAGATGCATCTCCTGGTTCGACACACATCGACAGATCTGTTCAGAGCTGCGGTTAACAAGATAGGGTGGGCCAACGTGATTACCAATATCAATAGAAGATAGGCACTATCAGAAGGAGAAGAGGATACTGTATAAAAATGTTTTTATGGAAGTGTTACTGCAAATAAAATCTATGCCCATTTAGAAGTTTGCTACAACTGTATGTTGTGCCGTTCCTTTTATTGTAGTCATTTTCCTTCCATTGTTTTACTACTGATATGGCCTTCTCATGTCGTTATTTAGCAATATCCATTATATTACTTTGTTTAATCATCCACCTTTCTCCTACATTTAATTCTAATGCTTTTCCCTTGAGTTTAAGATTGTCACCTGTCCCGATTTTTAACAGGAAATCACGTGTCTCGCTAAGAGCTATGGCGGAACGGGTTTTGTCCCGATTTTCAAAAATATGTATTATTCAGAAATATATCGCTCATTACCTGTCCTTTATCAGTATTGGAGGTTTAAATTTTGCACTTAGTGAGCGATTTATTTATTGTTTGGATCAGAAATATGTATAAATGGAAAAAAAGAGAAAATCTTGTTTTTCACCGAGAAAAGAAAATACTAAATCGTACTTGATATAGCAATCGACATCTCCAATAAACGCCTCAGCCAAAGCGCTATGTCAAGTATAGTCTATGAAATGTAACAGCTGATTATAAATACATGCAAGCCGTCAGATGATATCCAACCAAATAACCTTATTTTTTCTCCATTTTTTTGCTGATATATGTGCCCTTTGCCATTGCCTACCTTTAAAAATTTTATTATCATAATATGAGTATACTCTTACTTAAAAGAACGTCTTCCAGGTTGGGACCGTGTCGTTGTTGAGAAAGAACTTCTTCTTTCTCAACCAGGAAGACGTTCTTTTAGCACTGAGACAAATGTGGAAGTCTTCGACTTTATACTTTTAATTCGTTGGGCCACTATAAATGTTTCTTTTAGGCTGATACCCTAAAGGAGAGATATCAAAAGATCGGAGATACAAAACGTGCAACACCAATTGATGTGCTCTGCGAAGGTCATCCTGAAGAGATGGCGCAATATCTACGATACGTTCGAAGATTAGACTTCTTTGAAACTCCAGATTACGAGTACCTACGCAAGCTCTTCACCGACTTGTTCGAACGTCGTGGTTATGTAGATGATGGAGAATTTGACTGGACAGGAAAGACAATGGTATTAACTGATTTTGTTTTCTTTAACTTTATAACAGTTTTTCTGTTCTTTCAAACAAATTTTTACTTACATTACTTCTGGAGCAGCCTCCGAATTTATATATTTTACAACAAATTCGAAATGCACCACCATCTAATATTGTTAAAAATAAATCTGCCAAGGTATTGTACTCTTTTTGCTGTTTTTAACGCTTTGGTATAAATTACAATTACTAGGTAAATACAGTATGTAGCAAAAAACATTATCAGTTATTCATCTTAAATAAATACAGCCAGTAAGTATAGGTTGACCAAAAGCCTGAAATATTTTAAACACAATCAAATAAACGCATCGGTGAATTTTCATTAACCATAAAATAATTGTTGTAGTCCGTCTCAACCTTGGAAAGAAATACAAGACTTAGGGAAAACAGTGTTGCTATATTGTATGAGTAGGCTGTCAAAACACGACGCATAACAAAACCGACAAGTATTTTGTTAAAAAAAGATTATATTATTGAGAAAACTCTAAAGCTGAATGAGGTCAAAAGTCCACTTCTTTCAAAGGTTGGGACAGACTATAATTTCAAAAACTTTCTGGCACTCAGATAAGATAATCCTCAAATGTTCGAAGTCTGAAGTTAGTTTAAATAATTGCTAATGTTTTATAAAATCTTTTTTGTTACCATAAATTTTTCCTTACTAAAAGAAATCCCAACTTATGAAACAATGTAAAGCAGGTTTCTAAATACTCAGCAATCAGAAAAATTAAACGACCATTTTTAAAATATATGCTGCAGATGAAAACTGTTGATGTCGTTTGTTACATGATGTACATAAAAGTAATTTATAAACCGCCAGTAGTAGGTTAAAAGCTAATTATCGTATTATTGCTTAAATAAAACATCAGTTTTCAGCTTTCCAAAATCTAACAAAAATAATTTGGTAGCTCAATAGTTATCATAACATTTTTGTTTACAAAACCAAGGCATACCTGTGAATAATTTAATCAATCGTTTGATTCAAATAACTTTACTTAGCGCAAATGTTTTAAAATTATTAACAGTGGTAAGTTGATTCAGGGCCGATTTTTCATTTTGTCAAAATTTGAGTAAATAAAAGTCCAACAAATGTATTGACCATTAAACATTAAAAAACAAAATTGTTTTATTACAAGGGTGCATAAGGAATTGACTGCTTTGATGTCTATCTAATTTTTAATAGCTGAAACCTGTGCTTTGTATTTTATGGGGATCGATAAACTCGTAGATTCTTAACTTATATGTGAACGGCATTTTTCTATTAGGTGCTGTGAACTTCGGTCCTATTTTGTGGAGTGATTGTAATATTTACCTATTTTATTATTATTTTTTTTATTATTTGACAGAGTACTCCAGTTGGATCTTTACAAACTACTGGTCATGACGTTGTTGTGTCTCCCAACCGTGAACGCCATTTGTCCAATAAGGTACTGCAAATGTTTTAATTTTTTATACTTACTAAAGGATAACTATCGTGTATGAATATGATATGTGACTCGATTATTAAATAAGAAACATGATGTAAGACAAGTTATATTTACAGAATACGGGTAAAACCAATGCATGGCCTGAAGCTTCCAAACAAAGCACTCTGGGTAATTTGACTCCTGCTGATCGCCATGGTTCAGTACAGGTTGTTAGCTCTACTAACGGTGAACTAAATACCGATGATCCTACTGCAGGTCACAGTAACACCCCAATTACTCAACCTCAGGAAATTGAGCTGTTGGATGAAACTAAGTAAGTGTAAAACATCTGTTTCAAACTGTTAAACTTGTTATTTTGTTTTTTTAACGTGAATTTATTTAGTTGTTAGTATAAAGCCGCATATTGACTTGACACAAATGAAGCAAGCTGAGCACCGAATACCTCGGATACAAAATTTTTAACTCCACGCCTCAGCACTGATCTGTATTGTTCAAAAGTGAAAGAATGAAAATTTGATTTGAAAAAGTTTGATGAAAATAAAGCTGTAGTAGCTTGTGCGAGTTTCATTATTTTGTATGATTTATTTAAAAAGAAAAAAGAAGAAACAAGCTTTGGTGGGCATCACAAGTTGTGCTAGTTCAGTCCGCACATCTTTTTTTTAATTTGTTATAATTGCAGTTTTGCGAATTCCACAATATTTCTGTATTTGGTTATTAATTTGAGACACAGCTTTTGATCCCACGTCATTTTCACAAAATTACGACTACTTTGAAGGGACCAACAAAATTTTGTTGTTATAACCGAGTTGTCGCTACAACCAGTCCTGCATAATAACATTAAAATGAAACATCTAAAAAAGTGTTACGTATTTAATTCAACATGAGAAGATATACATAGATACATTCTACTTTTATAGTGGTATAAAATATCAAAAACGTATTGTTTAACTAATATTAATAGGTTTAACGAAACTCGTAACCGGCAGTACGAGTGCACGTAACACTGGCATATATAAAGTTAAGCAGTGGTCTGCTTGGCCTGAACAAGAATTGGTGACCACTCTGCAGCTCGGTGTGTCCGGCCTCCTCGACACTGTAATGGTATAAGAGGGTAAAAGTGAAAGAAGAAGAAACTCGTAATTTTTGTCTGTTGTAACAGTCGCTTCCAGTAAAGTTTGTCAAGCATTTTTCTTATAATACAAACATTATCGAAATGCTCTGTATCAGCAGAAACCTCGCAGAACCTTTCCAACAACCTTGCAGCATCTAAAGCGTCGCTTAAATCTGTAGGTGGAACTTCGATCTGTTTTCAATACTTTTTGTTATTTCTTGGTCACTTATCAATTCACTTGTAACAAGATCGTTATCGATGGATACGTATGCATCAAACGGCACACTGCTGCAAGTTGTTAACAATTCCTTAACTTATCTAATTCGTCGAAAATCATCCGATTCATTCAACCCAGTTTCAGTGAAGTCTCCATTATTATCATTTATTTTAAATCGTGCATGTGCAAAGCAGTTTTTAATCGTATTCGACGTTACCTTTAGCCAAAATTCAATGTTTTTATTATTTTATTAACTGCATTTGAGACAATTACAGGGGGTTATTCATTTCCGCTAAAAATGCAAGTCTGCTCTTGTCAAACGTATCTAAATGAAGGTCACAAAAAGAATTGATTACTTCTATTTAAAAGTGTTTAAGGTTATAACCGTGTTAGATGTTAAAAATCGATTCAAAATTGTGTTTTTTTATAACGGAGTTGTTGTTACAACCGAGAAAATTTACGGAATATTACTGTGACCTGTTAAAACCAAGTTGTCATAACAACCGATGTCGTTATAAGTGAGTTCTACTGCATTTAATAAAGAATTGAATTCACTTTTTCTTTATTTTGAATGCCTTATGGCTTTGGATAAGGCTAGGCGCTACGGTAGTGAATATTGGTGTGGTGCATCGCTCTGCAAAGTTAAACATCAGTGCCCATGGTCAGAACTTGAACCGGTGACCCGAACCAGGCTCATCTTACTACAGCTCGGGATGTTCTCCTCGACAAGCTATAGGCCTTAATGGCCTGGTAAAGCTGAATGTATATATATTTCCTATCTCTTGTCATAACAGTTTTCCCTCTTTTTTGGGCTATTTCTTCAATTCTTTGTTCCATATTCTTTCTTGATCTACCTTTTCTTCTTTTGCCATACCTTCTTGTTTCTGCTACTCTCTTAGTTAGTGAGTCTGGTGACATTTTCTGCACATGCCCGTACCGCTTCAGCTGCTTTTCTTCAATTGTTTGTGTGATTGATTTTTGTTTTATGCTTTCTGTTATGTCCTTGTTTATGAATTTGTAGTTCTTCTCCATGGTCATACACAGGTTGTCTAAAAAGAAACCGAACTTTTTCTGTAGAAGAAAACAACAAGAAGTATTTTGATATTTATTCGAAATAAGCTCCCTCTGCATCAATACAACCTTAAGAACAAGTGATGAGCGTTTTAAGAGGCCGTTCCGGTTCCTGTTTTATTATCTCGTTCAGTCCTGCGGTCACGGCAGTCTCAATCTCCTTGTAACGTATCCTTTTCATTGGAATTTTTAGTTTCGGGAGCAATACCTTTTTAAACCAATATATGACACACGGTCTTGTGTGAAGGTGCATTGTCCTTCAATCCAAGACGTTTAAAAATACCAAAATAATATTCCGCAGTGGTATATCATGTAGATGGAGTCTTTGGACACTCTCAATTCATCTGTCAAGATTCTACAGGTCACATTCAGATCCTTGCCCAATATTTGATGCACTTTTTCAATGTTAGTGTCTGTAGTCGACGTCTTCGGACGACCACTTTTCGGATCATCTTCAATTGACTTCCGGCTGTCCTTGAATCAAGTAAACTTGTGTACGGAACTTAAAGTTTTCTTTAAGTTCACACAAAACTTAATGTTGGCACGTTGCTCCGTTACGGTTTTCTGACAAGGAGCAGGAAACATCTGTTATATTTCTTGCCACCTAGTGGACTGTTATGAACCGATTCAAATACTATTGTGTACAATCGATAATATATCGTCCGAGCTACAACTAAATGACGCCTTTAGTACCATTTCTACAGCAAAAGTTCGGTTTCTTTTTAGACAACCTGAATTTCCTCTCAGCAGGTCGTTTGTTATACAAAAATCTAACATCTTCTTCCCACTTTGGTTTGTGATCTCTTCCGTTTTGTATCTTCCCATACAACCGATTGCTTTATTTTTATCACTTCCTATACGTCCGTTCCAATCTCCTATTATCAGGACTTCTCTATCCCTTTCTTGTGCTTTTTCCATTTGTTCCTGTAGTACTTCATAAAATTCTTCTATTTTTTTTGTATCTCTGAGCCCTCTCTTGGAGCATATATATTTGCATTATTGTCATCCTTACTTTGAGGTTTATTGTTTTCCAATCTACTGTTTTCTTTTCTATTTCTTCATCTGTAATGAATGCTACTCCTTCAACTGCCCTTTTGTTATCTTAGAACTTTTTCACTGTCCCTTTTTTCTTAGTTTCACTAATTCTCAATATCTGTCTCTTTCTTTCAGCTGCATGACTAGTTCCTGTTCTTTTCCATTTATCATTTGTATATTCCATGTAGCTATTCTAATTTTTTGTTTATGATATTTAGCTATTATTCTACCAGTGTTCTTCAACCTTTCCTACTATTTTATTACCTGTTTTGTTAGCCTCTTTCGTGTACCGGGTCGTCAACATAATACTCTGTGACTTCTTATCCTGTTCCATCAGCTGATCATTTATTTCCGCTTGCCGATGTTTGACCCTGACTTCAGCTCCTTTTTCTTTTCTTCTCTTGCTATATTTCTAATTTTCTTTTGAATTGCATTTTCCTCTGGTTAACTCTGGGTCAATAAATATATCCTTTCCTCTCAATCTTCTTTTTTCTTTTAATACATATTTTGATTTTTCTGACCATTCACTGACCTCTATTACGTATTTATCCGATGCAATTTTGCAACCCTCTGGCTCAATTCCTTATCTATCATATTGTTCAGTGCTTCTTTTAATAACTTGCTGTCATTGGTGTTCATATCTATTCCAAAAACAACTAAATTTTGGCTCAACTCTAGTATACGCTACGGTTTGGTTAGAAGTAGAGGAAGAATAGCTAATTAATTGCTATACCAAGTACGATTTTTACCGTAGCGTATACTAGAGTTTTACTTCTGCTTTAAGTTCATTTATTTCTTCTCTATTTTGTTTTACATCTAATTTCATGCCGTTTATATCGACTGATCTACAAAATTTGTCTTCATGAGAAAAATCACGTGTCTGAGCAAAGCCCTGAAATAACGGGTCTTTTTAGCTACTTCCTATTAGAACTACTGATTACAAAGTATAAACAACAAAAGGCGGCAATTTTAATATTACATTAAAAATAAAATGTATCTAAATCTGCTTTTATGATTAAAAAAGATGCGGTATATGGCCGCCATTTTCATTCAAACATAACCTAACTCTATTTGTGATGGAGTTAATAACATTCAGTATCTCGGGCGAATTATTTATTTCCTTGAATTTGTTGGTTATTCTTTGTATAAGGTCCTCCATATCACCAACACAAAAAAAAAGTGCCGCACGGGCTTATATCACAGGAGCTTGGGGCCCATATCAACTGATCCACAAAATGTGTCTTCAGTGTGTCATGTTTCATGAGTCATGAGAAAAATCACTTATGGCTTGAAATAACGATTTTTTTGCCTACTTATTATTAGAACTACTGGTCACAGAGTATAAACAACTGTTTTTATTATTAAAGAAGATGCAATGTAGGGTCGCCATTTTCATTCAAACATAACCTAACTCTATTTGTGATGTAGTTAATAACATTCAGTATCTTGGGCGAATTATTTATTTCCTCAAATTTGTTGGTTAGTACAGTTTGACAGGTATGAAAAGTTACTTAAAATTACGCTTATTTACTAAAGCAATATGAGATATGCCTTGTATATCTTTCTCTTTCTTTCATGCTACACTCTGAAGATAAATTTTGTGTATCACCCGATATAATCAGCATGTTTAAGCTAATGATGCATTCCTCCAAGAACTCCATCAGAAAATTTAGATTTGGTCTTGTGGTATGAATCCGTGACCCATCCTGTTGGAAATATCCGGTCCTTAATTCGTCATCTGTCAATGCCTATAAAACTTGCTTTTCTCGAATTGTTAACTAAATCTTTACCTTCGAAGAATATTGGTCCTAGAATCCATTGCTATTTGGTAAATAATTGCTCCGTGCCTCCTTCTCTTCTTCTTCTTATCTGTCCTTAGTACGGTCCCAATTCCTTGGTATTTCTTGTCAGTTTGGGGTTTGGACTTATTTTGTGTTGCCTCTATATACAGGGTGATTCACATAAGATGTAAACTTCAAATGCAACCCGACACACTTATTTCCAAAGCTACTAGAAATATCTGCAAATTAATAAATAAAATTTGATCGAGTCAGGGGTCGGCAAACTTTTGAGATGGAAGAGCCAATCCTGTCCCTCACACAATTTCAAAATTATTCGAGAGCCTTAAATAAATTGTTACAAATAAGGAAAATTTAAAGTTTCTGGATGCATCCAGCCAAAATTACACAAACTTCACAAAAAACAACTACTCGTGCCTTCATTAGATTCCCCGCATTCACCTTTCACAATTAATAACGTACCAAACGAACTGCAGTTTGCCGACCCCTGATCTAGTAGATATGTTCATAAATACTTATTGTTTATTTAACCATTAAAAGTGACAGGAATTTCTAGTAATTAAAGTAATTTTTCATTAACGCAATTTGTTATTTGTATGTTTTTGTACTAATAATTATATAAACTTACATTATTGACCAGTTCCGGTCGACCCATCAAAAACCATGCTCTTATTGACGAATGCAGCTAAGTTCCTTTTTTGATTTATTTACTATTTAAATTATTAATCCTATCCTCTACTCTACTATTGCACATAATTTCCTGATCGTTTTGGGTTTAACTGCGGAGCACAAAATCACCTCTACTATCTACTGCCAGCCAGGGTCGCACTTCAATTGGGTTCATATTCGACTAAAATGTCTAAAAATACATCCACACTGAGCACACACTGAACATTGCCTCACTTTAATGTACTGACAGCCATTGGCTCGCTTCAAGGCTATTCGGCAAACGGTTTACTGCGCCTTGACGCTGTCCTAATTAATTGCCTCATTCGCTTTCATGTACTCAAGTCAGTATGCAGCTTAAGATTAGTAAAAATTGATAATTTAAAATCGTATTGTTTTGCCTCAACTGCTGTGTCGATTATTTTAACTTACGAAAAAATCTACATTTACTCCTCAATTTACAATTTTTCAAAACTGTCCGCTTGAATTCTTAAGTTACTAAGACGGAAAAGTTTTAACATTTTATAAACGAATTCTGCTATGTCGAGGCAGCTGTAAAATTTTTCGAGTCTATTAGCAACAATTTAAACCTCATAATCCACCACCATGTTGAAAAATGCTTGCAGCAACTTTGCACGGGCCTCTCAAGCCGGCACTTTTTATAAGAATATGTTTTCCTTTCTGCTGTGCCTAACAAAATAATGGGATTAGCTTAGTACAATTTACCTAAAGATAACAACCTTTAGTTGTAACTAATTTAGGGTGACCATACTTTGTATTTTGCAAACCGAGACACTTTTATTCAAAAGGTACAAAAATTAGTTGTTGATGTTTGCTTGAAAAGAACATTTCATTTTGCAATCAATAAAAAGAATTTATTTTAAACAAAAGAAAAATAAAGAAATGATTCTGATTTGCTCGCTCGATTGTTCTAATTTTCCTCTGCAGTTATTAATTTGTTGAAATTAATTCATACAATTCAAGACAATCTATATAATAATTGTAAAAGTTTGTAGAATGGCTTTCAACAACTATATTTCCATCTTGTTCCTTTTTTCTATCTATTGAACATTCACCAGAGAAAATATTCTTGATTGCCATTATAAAACAGAATTGCGAACAAATATTGACAAAAGATTGAGAAATTTTGAATATTACGAAATCCTTATTGTAATTTTAAAACCGGGACATTAAGGGTCCCGAAAACGGGATGTCTGGTCACCCTAAACTAATTGAATCCTTATAAAAGTTAACTTTAAAAAACAGTATTATTTATTTTTAGCATTTAAAAATAAAAATACGAGCAAAACATTCAGGTTGTTAATGTTTGTTTTAAAAAAATTATGTTTTTTTAATTTTTTGCAGTAAATGTTACAAAATTATCATATGCTATTTGATATGTGTTTTTAGTTTAAATTTTTGTTTTCTAGAAAGTCTAAAAACAACCTTAGTTGATTTTAATTGTGAGAAAAATTAGTAAGCGATTAAATATGAATATTTTTACAATACGATTTGATGTTTTAGATGTTGTTGTTTCTTCAAACGGAAGAAGAAGAAAGGAGTGCGTGCCAAATGACTACAGTACAGTGAGACCGACCAACAACTTACATTGTTGCCGTGTGGTCATAGTAGTGCTGCAACTCTCAATTGACTAGTTTTAAACAAAGACCAATGTACAGACCTTGTTACGTTATGTACTATTTAAACAATATAAATTAGCCTTAAGTTATTTTTAAGGTAGCTGTCGCAAATGTAAGAGTGAGCCTTACTCGTAATTTTTTTTATGCAGTTCATCATAGTCATATTAAATTAAATTTATTTATATCGCGTTAGGTTGATATTTATAATTTCAGTTCCTTAGAATTGTCATAGAAAATTAATCGGTTGCATCTCCTAATAGCTTTTATTTCTACAACTCCTGTAGGGGTTGCCGATTGTTTGTTGCACTGTTGCTAAAACTTTGATAAAACAATAGGTAACATGGTAAAATTATAGTAGCGTAGACTAAGATCACCTTTAAAAAGGACTAATGAGCACTTATTACACATGCATTACTTAACATACTAAGCATGGTTCTTGTATATAGAGTCTCGTAGTAACTTATTCCATATCCGTGTGTGATTGAACGATTAGTTTTCTGTAATTGAAATTCCTTTACGAGTCGATAATTGTGTTACTTTAAATTGTAGTTCGTACATTATCATTACTTCAGGGGTGACCATAATAATTTCGTTAGAAATGCAATCGTTACTTGGGTATAAATGTGCTGTTGGTAGAATGTATTCGTATATTATTACATACCAATAATGTGCAGTGGCTCATTTATACCCGGATATTTCAGTTTCTGAAGAAACTGTTATGGTTATTTGGTCTTAATTAACATTTACATAGATGAGAGTGCCTATTCTGATGCAGATTCGCTAGTAAAATTATTTCGATAGAGTTTTTATTTAATACTCTATATTATCGAACCTAAAACAGTTTTGTCATGTGCAATCGGTGCAAAAGGTTTTGTAACTTAAATATTTATCGGTTTCGTAAGCATCTAATTGTATATCTGCTAGTTGTTTAATTTTTAATGATTAAAAATCATTTGTTAATTTATGAAATATTTCTGTATATTCAAAATTGGCTTTTCGAGAGTAATTAACATATGTGCAATACTGTTCGTGTTCGATTAATTTTGTTTAATATTAGAGGAAAAAAATTATAATCCCACTTATTTTTGAACTGCTTAGTTACCATTGCGACTTTTAAAAGACAAGAAGGTCCACTCGATACAAGTCCTAGCTCTTACAGTTAGATTATTTAAGTTTTTGTAACGAAATTAGGAATGCTACCTGTGTTACTAATTTTTTAATTTTTGTGATTTGTTAAACTAAAACAGCGGTCCAAGTACAGTACCTTTCACTAAAGTATCGATGATAACATAAAAACTTACTATAATATTTATCTTGTTAAAGTTGTAGGTATAAACTAACCGATATTTAGTAAAGGCTAATGCATATGGACCGATGTTTTCCTAAAGAGATTCATGTTTCTGTATTGTTTTTATTTCTTATGCTTAATCGCTGACATAAGCGCTGGTGTACACTTATCAAAAATATAAGAAATTTAAAATGCGTTATCAGTCGTTACTTGTTTTTTTAATCGAATGACGAATATTACGTGTTCCAAAAATGTACGGCAAATACTTATAAAGATCACATTTGTATAAATGATATTGTGAGCTTCTTGACATGAAGTGCTTCAAAAGGTTGTTAATAAAATAGAGGTTTTTATATTAGTGATATGATAATTACTCTCGTATACTTGTGTGTTTTAGTAGAACAATTAAAGAAATCGTAATATTAATTAGATAAAATTACAATACTGTTTGTACAGATTTTAAATTTCTCATGTCGATCAAATTCCATTCATGCAAAATCGTGTACTTGTAAAAATAAGTAATTGTGCTTTACTATTTATTGACTGATTAATAAGGCTGTCATTCCATTTTTACAGTTCAGTTCTCATGTTCATCGTTTGCGTTTTTAAAAATCAAATACTTTGCAGTGCTGCACAGCATCGTATAATAGCCTCATACAAATGTGATACATAATATGAAAATGGAAGTATAAGCTTTTTCGTAAGTACTAACATTTAAATTACCGTTTAATCTAAAACGGATTTACACCAAATTACATGTGTTAGTTAGGTAAATCGAAATTTGTTCTAAGGTTGTATCCAAAAATTATGCACTCTTAAAAATGCATTTATTTTAAGTAAGTTATTTATGTAGTCGCTGGTATATTGTAATTAATTTTTAAATTTGCGCCACTTGTGATTGTTTTCTTAAAATCAATACCATCCAAACGGTTGTAAATTAATTTAGACCGCTGTTACCATTAAACCAACACCGAAAGCACGATAGATGTAAACTTAAATACATAAAACATGATGTATATTGTTTACTGTAGTGCACGATTAGTCGGCTTAATGGAGGAGTCTAAATTAATTTAGAACAGTATGAATGACATTGAATATTTTATATTTATTCGAAATTCATTAATGTTGATTTATACTGTACATAAAATTTAATGAAAGCATACCGAGCAAAAATCTATTCAATTCGACGAAAATATGTATTAGTATGCAGATATCAGCTAGTAAACCCACTATAATCCCCGTTTAAGCAGTAATGTAATTCAAAGTTTCCTTAACAAATTTAAAGAGGTTGTTAAACATCTAACATAGAGTAGTTTAAATGTTGCTAACTTGGTTAGTTCGAATGATTTTTTTTGTTGAAACTAAAACAGTATAAGTTAACAATTAACACATTTTGTCAATATACCAAATTCATTGTTTCTTTTAATATTCCGTCGATAATAACGGTTTATTACGGCATTTAAATGCTGCCAATTTCAGTCACCCTGTAACATTCCAATAACTTGTTTTTACGAACAAGGTATTTTTTTATGAATAAAAGAAACTTCGGGCAGAAATTATTGGTACAAACAAATCCAAAAATATTCGTTCGGTGTATTTATTAGTATTATTCTTTCCTGTATAAAGATACTTACCTAGTATAAATGTTAATCTCTTTGCCTTAAATACTTTGGATTCAAAAATATCAACGAAATGTTGGATGAGTACTCAAATTTATTTTGGAGTATGTTCTCGAGTATAACTTCCTGTGATTAAAATCGCTATCCAATTTTGTATATTTTTGTGTGTACAGAAAAATATGTCTTAACAAATTTGCCTTTATATGTCTAACGATAAGTAGGTTGTAAAAATGTATGTTTGGAGTTTTCAGATTTGGTTAAAATTTGTGTTAATTTTGTGCATCGTCTATCCGGTGTATTATAAATTCATAGTTTTATCATATTCCTTGTTAAAACGTTCGCATTTATGGAATTTTTTTAATGTATTAGCACAATTCTTATTGCTTCTCTTTTTTAATTTGTGTTAAATATTTTGCAAAAATGGAGAAATTATACATTCTGTGCAAACAATTGGATGATGTAACTAGAGTGCATCACTCACTTTTTCACTAGACTTTAGATAATATAACACCCAACGAGTAAGGCTAAATTTTAATACACGTTTAGTTAAAACTACTCTTCGTCATGTAAATATTTAAAAAAAGCCTTCACGATGTTACTATTTTACATTTAGAAGCACTGCATCATTTTAAATGCCAAATCTTATTACCATCTTTCTTTATAGACAGTAATAGTGCTTAACATTAAATTTTTAATAAGATTTGTATATATAAAAGCAGTGTTATACTGAATGTAAGTTGGGTTTTAACATTTGCTCATGTCTTCGTTAACTTTTTTTAATGTAATGCACCATTTTAGTAACGAATGTAGCCCACATTCAGTATCACTTGCTTTCTTTAAATTTATTGTAAAATTGTGATTTATTCATTGTACATTAAATTAATTGCTTTATTGTTGATCTCAATTAAAAATTGATCGACTGCTTTCTTATTCTTTTGACTTGTATAGGTATGTTGTGTGCAAATTCTAAAAATTTAGTGAACAAACTTTATTTAAACACTGACCCATTTTATTTATAATTCATTTGTGACTTAGTAAATATAGTAGCAAATTAATATCAATTTTTTATTTTAAATTAATTTGGTAATTACATGCCATTGTTTATAACAATACTACTCTTAACACTTTCATAAACATTATTCTTTCACAGATAATTAAACTTTAAAAATTAAACACATGTAATCAAGTGATTTAAGTTGCATCCACATTACTTATACTCATACTTGGGACTTCTAAACTTGAGAGTCAACTGTTTGCACTGCTTGCTTAGCTCTAAGCTGTATTCTGGCTCATAGCCATCTATGTCGAAAGTATAGTCTCTACGGGCTTTTCTGTAGTGTACCAAGAACGGACAGAGTCCTGCAAGTCACCATTTCAAGCCGCTCATTCAGCTCATCACCAGTCAACACCTAGAGTAGTAATGAGTACCTACTTCTTCTTCTTCGTTGGCTACCCCTTATGTCGTTTGTCCTTCAATTTGTCACTACTTATTTTCAATCCACTTTCTATTTCTTTTCGGTCACTTATTAACACTTTTACTTCTTGTAAGGTTCTTCCTCGTTCTCTCACTATCATTTCAAATTACTTCTTCCATGTAGTTGTTGGTCTACCACTGTGTCTCTTTCATTTCCCTAACTATTGGCATTTTGTTCTCCATCCTACGTACCTATCTTTCTTATCATAGGCTCAACTTTCATTAGTTCTCTAATTGTATTGTCACTATTAACCATATCCCTCCTCGAAAAAGGTGTCACTAAAACTTCTAAGAAACAAACCACACCAAGACATCTAACACGAATGGAATAATGTAAAAAAATCAATGGTAAAAGCTGCCTAAGAAAATGTAAACCAAATAAGGGAGGGAGAATCTACCATAAAGAACAGCAACGAAGAAATAAATGAAATTGTCAGAAATCTAAAAACTAATGGTGCAGGCATAGATCACATAACACCAGAATTATATAATATATACTTAAGATATGGTGGACAAGAATTAGTAAACAGATTACACCAGTTAATTAATAAGATATGGGTTAAAGAATCGCTACCACAAGAATGGGAAATAGAGGTTATCAACCCGTCGAATGTGGCAGCTATAGACCCATAACGTTACTCAACATAACACATAAAATCTTTGCAAATGTAATTAACAATAGACTAACAAAGCACTCTCACAAATTCATCCCAGACTACCAAAATGGATTCAGAAGCGATAACACTGTCATGCACTGCATCTTTGTTGACTGTAAACAAGCTTTCGATAGCAACAGTAGAAAACAACTCATAAAGGAACTGAAAGAAATTAAAGTACCACAAAAACTAATAAACCTGGTAGAATTAACACTAACAGACACAGTAAAAATAGCCAATATATTATTCAGACAGCTTTAGAATAGAAACAGGTGTAAAACAAGGCGACATAGTATCAACACAATTATTTAACATAGCTGTAAACGCCGCAATCAGAAAAATAGAGAATGGTGGTGCCCTCGTAACTAAGGGAATAGAAACATTAACATACCCTGATGACATGACATAGTAATACCTACCAGTAAAAACAAACTACTTGACACGCTAATTAAGCTCTTCAAACACACAAGCAAACTTAGACTAACGATAAATGAAATATTTAAGGTGCGCAAAGAAAGAAACTAAAACAAAACACGTACAAATAGGTGAATAATACATGCTAGAAAACGTAGGTAACCAAATTTAAATACTTAGGTACTATAAACTACAAAAATGACATGAAAGAAGAAGTAAAAGATAAAATACAAAATCAAAACTATGTATTAAGTAAAAACAATTTTATACTACAAAACAATAATGAGACCGGTGGTTATGCTGGGGAAACATGGACATTAAACAAAGAAACCGAGGAATTGCTACTAAGATTTAAAAGAAGGATCGGATGGACATGTACAAGAAGCAGATGGTACGAGGGTCACTGCTAAAATTCGCAGAAAATGTAAAGCAAAACATGATGTAAATCGCTTTCTTGCTTCTCAAAATATTCGCCCTTAACATTTCGAAATTATATTACAAAGAGATAAATTAATTTGTAAAAAAGCTGTCAAACCCTGAAATTATTCTAACTTAGGCGTCTGTACGTTTGAAGCGATGTTTTTGAAAATTTGTAATACTACAATTGGCATTATGACCTTGATCGATCACACTTTGGTCACGGTATCATCTGCAGTGCATCTCCTATTCATTGCTCAAGCACGCATATCTCCTAATTTTACAAAACTACATTACCCTAACCTTTGTGATTTGTCAGACTTTCCTTCGACGATCCATGATTACCGGGGACATTCTGCAAGTTGAGTGTCATACAAACTGAAAGTTTCCATGCACTGTACGCATACTGCAGAAGAACATTTCAAGTTTTCTATAATATAAAACATATAAGTTAACTAACTCTCCCCCTGCGACACCGCTGGGTGGATTGAGTAGCTCAGTGGTGTTATTGCAAGGAGGGGGGTTCGGGGGCAAGGTTAGCAGCGTACCCTCGGTAAAAATTGGACCCGCTCAAAGAAAAAAGGATTCAGCTTCGAAATATGGACGGCCACCCCTGAAGACGACCACAGCGAGAACAAGGAAAATACGATTATGGAAAAAGGAAATTACAAGAATTGCATGCTGGAACATACAATGCCTTATCGGAGACCAGACTCGCAGAGGACAAGGAACCTCGCAGTATCAAAACTATATACTAATATACAGCGGGAAACGAAAAGATGAAAGAGCGCACTCCGGTCTAGGTCTAGGACTGCTAATACACCAGAAGTTTAAACAGAGCATCTACGAAATCTCTTATACAAGTGAAAGAATACTACATGTTACCATGATGTGGAGAAAAGAAAACAGAAATATAGAAAAGTTTAATTTGATAGCAGTATATGCACCGGACATAGGAAGACCAAAAAATGAAATGGCTACTATAACAAACTTCAGATAGAAATAGACAAAATTCCTGAATCGGAAAAATTAATAGTACTGGGCGACATGTATGCCAGAGTCGGTAACCAAATTATAGATGGCGAAATTCTTTTAGCAAGAGGACAATATCTCCTTAATGCGTAATCTATGCAAGAGGAAGAAGGGCTTTTCAATTATTAAAATAAATATATTCCGGCTATACAATAAATTTACGATAAGAACTTGAGCGCAATCTATTGTAGAACAGAGGAACCAATCACTAAAAGTTTGTAGTATCTTCAATAGATGTTGCTAACAAAATACTGATTGTGACTAGGGCGTGAAACAGATGAACTAATGACTTGAAGCTTGCAGTATCTTCAATAGATGTCGCTAACTAAGTACTGATTCAATTGTGCAAAAAGTTTATGAAAAAATACTCATAAGTTTGTAAAACATGAAACATTATTATTGATTAAAGCAGAGTTTTAGTATAAATACTGTAAACCACAAAACCTTGAACCTTGAAATACAACCACTACATTAAAAGTGGAATTTTCAAAGGTAACTTGTTTGGAACACAATATAACCAGCAATATTTATCACTGCAAGAAAATTTAATTGGCAAGTTATACAGATATAAACAAGTTAAAAGTGATTAGTCTTTGTACACAAGGACAAGTTAAACTGTTAAGAATTATAAATTAAAATATTTAATATAAGAAACACAAGAATAATTATTGCATGCTGAAATAAAAATAAATAAAAACGAAACTTCAACCATAAACTGTCAGATCTAATTTAGCTTGCTGCCTCTTAAATGAAAGATAAAATTTACAAAGAAATGATAAATTCAATTACTTATTAGTTGGGTTATTTATTATATCGGGTGTTAGGTAACGCTTCTGCCAAACTTTGGGAATATCTTTATAATGACAAATGGAGCAAAAAATTATTACACAATTTGTTTCTAATATGCTTAGTTTCTGAGAAAAAACGTGCTTTAGTTTTACTTTTTATTCTCGGGAAAAGCAAAAACAAAGGGTATCTTTATACAGGAACAAAATTTTTACGGATAAATCTAATACATCAAGTAACAATAAAACTTTGCAGTTTAGTAGAAGCATTACCTAACATCCTGTATACCTATACATACCTACTTTCAGCTTGTTGGAACCTTCACTATGTGGAAACCTTTACCGCGTTGGAAACCTTCAATACTTGGAATTTTCAAGCTAGTCGAGCATGTCAAAGCAATACCTGAAAAATCACAAAGGCTAAGACAGGTTGGGCTTATGATTAACCACTTGGCCACTTCAAAACGATGAAATTTGAAAGGTAAGCGATTTTACTACCATTATAATTTAATCGTGGAAAATTCTAACTTGTGGAAACCTGCAGCGTGTGGAAACCTTCAACATAGGAAAACCGTCAGTGTTTGCAGTGGTGTACCTACCGGGGGGGGGGGGCTAGGGGGCAGTCTGCCCCCCCGCCTACTTCCTTTTGGCGGCTTTGGCGTGCAATTTTTTGATATTTTATTTTTTAATTCAACCAAAATAAAAAATATAATTATTCTTATTACATAATTCTATAGACGTGATAAAATCAAAATGACACAGTGAGCAAGATCTTTATTTTCCTTATAACAACCGAGCCCCCACATTGTATTTTTATTTTATTTTTTACCGCCTTGATAAATAATGTCTGCATTCATTTTAAATATTCTTAAATAGTGGCGGTGTGGCCGCTTTAATTTTATATACAAAGATATAATTATCTAGACCCTGCCGATGCCGTCGCACTGGTGGGCGTCGGCAGCGGTAACTTTTGTCCTTTGTCATCATATCGTCTTTTCCGGTAATATTTATAAAAAGTACATTATTTACGATTTACGTCGCGGCGGCAAAGAAGCCCTTCTATGTGAAACTTTATTTTTAAAAGAGCCGCCACTACTAAAATTAGCCCAAACTAACATTTTCGCCTGTCATTTTTTCGCTATAATATCTAAGGGTCCTAAGGCGCCTTACAGACAAATTGCCCCCTCCGCCTCCCAAAGATAGGTACGCCACTGAGTCACTGAGTGTTTGGAAATCTTCAGCTCGTTGGAATCTTCACTATGTGGAAACCTTTACAGCGTTGGAAACCTTCAATACACGGAATTTTCAAGCTAGTCGGCCATGTCAAAGCAATACCTGAAAAATCACAAAGGCCAAGACAGGTTGGGCTTATGATTAACCACTTCAAAATGATGAAATTTGAAAGGTAAGCGGTTTTACTACCATTTTATAATTTAATCGTGGAAATTTCTAACTTGTGGAAACCTTCAGCGTGTGGGAACCTTCAACATAGGAAAACCGTCAGTGTTTGGAAAGCTTCAGCTCGTGGAAATCTTCAGCTCGTTGGAACCTTTACGGCGTTGGAAACCTTCGATACTTGGAATTTTCAAGCTAGTCGGGCATGTGAAAAATCACAAAGGACAAGACAGGTTGGGCTGATGATTAACCACTCGGCCTCTTCAAAACGATGAAATTTTAAAGGTAAGCGATTTTATGCCATTTTATAATTTAATCAGAAATTTCTAACTTTTGGAAACCTTTAGCGTGTGGAAACCTTGAACATGGAGAAACCGACAGTGTTTTTAAATCTTCAGCTCGTGGAGATCTTCAGCACGTGGAAACTTTCAGCTCGTGAAAACCTTCACCGTCAAAGCAAAATCTGAAGACTCACAAAGGTTAGGACTGGTAGTTTTGTAAGTGTTTGATGAATGCATGGAAGATGCTTTATAGGTACTGCAGATGATACCGTGATTAAAGTGTGATCGATCAAAATTCATAACACTTGTTACAAGCTTATAAATTTAACAAACATCACTTCTGGAACATAAGTAAAATAATTTCAGGGTTTTACTTCACTTTTACTTCCTTGTAAATTAACTCATTTAATTCTTCATAACGTAATTTGACAATTTAAAATTAGGGACGGTTGTTGATTTTCAGTCCTTTTTTCATCTGAAGTCCTTCTGTGGCTTCAAAGAGCGTAGCAACAACGAGCTGGTAAGTTATCCTGTCCTATCTCGCTTCTTCTTCGCTCCCCATTGTTTGGTCTTTATGAAATTCAGTTGAATATTTAATAATCTGGATCTCTGCTCTATCCTAAGTGGGCTCATAATTTACCTTAATTTCTCCTAAAACCTTAATTCCATTGTGTATGAAGTAAAGATTGACCTGGTTGTGCATCTATGTTTTGCGGCCAACGCTTTCCATCACAATTAGACGTAGTTGGGGTGTCCAGCTCGCATAATTTGGTACGTTGCTGTGTTCTAAAAAAAGTTACACGGCATGTTTTTTAGTCTTCTGTCAGAAGAGTGTGGAATTCTAGGGGCATGTGATCCCATAGATACTCCTGGCTCGAGGATATCGTCTTCTTCAATCGTTTACATGATTGGGGGTAGCTCTCTTGTCAACCCATTTGTGTACGTCTGGATTTCGTTTCTGTTTATTAGCAGTAACTAACGGGAGTAAATGCCCTAGTTAGTCAGTATCCCATTGGCCACTATTAATTACACTTACGTTTGATCCCAATTTAATTTTCCTTCTTTTTGACCTAGAACTTTAAAGACGGGTATTCTGGTAACACTGTAACCGTCCTGCCTAGGGTTGTTTCTATTTATTTTAGCAGTATATAACGGTAGCAAAAGCTCTAGTTAGTCAGTTATGTCGTTAGTTTCTGCATTCTGCTAATTTGGCAAGAGGTTCGTGCAAGGGGAGGCCATTTTTCCTCACTTATATCTTGAGTGTTGTAAAGCTACATCTGTGACCAAACCAAGAGAGGGAACGATTCGTCTTAGTGTTGGTAAAAGTAGATACAAATAGCAACTATTTAAAAACCAGCACTCAAAGTAGTTAATTCAGATTATTCGTAAAATTTGTGGAACAAATATATTTATTAATTGACTTATTAATTTTTTATTAATGTAGACTGTTCTTTTAATAGAAGAAATGTATTAATATTTTTAAAATAATTAAAACCCAACGCAGTCACAATTAGTTTTTTGATACTTTGACATATCTTTAACTTGTAAAAAGATTAAAAGAAAATTAATTAATTAATTAATGGGTAAAAATTAATACCGAAAATATCGATGAAGGAACTCCAATCTTCAGGTAGGCGGTAAAATACAAGGCTGGTCGATCACACTTGAATCACATTTAGAAATCTGTTAGATAGTTCATTAAGTTATTTAAGATACCTATCTATGTAGGTTTCAATAAAATATTTATGAACTGATGAATTTCGACTTTGAAAGTGGTAGCTTAGGGTTGCGTTACTGTTACTTCTTTATTTTTATATCTGGTTCAAATAACTGTGATTGTTTATTGTATGAAATTGTAAAATGCCTAATGTTGAAAGCGAAGGTAGACGACAACATAAAAAACAGTAGCACTGTAACACAGTCCTACTTTCTGTAACCATCCAGTGGCCAGTGGCACCTCATTTAAGCCAGCATGTTAAAATAATTATGACAACTTCAAAAGCTGAGCTTTCTTTGAATAAATGTTGCAGCCTACTTTGGCTTATTAACTATTTGTTTTGATTTATTTTACAATTTAGATTTATTAAGGCTCAATTTCAACAACTGACGATTTTGTAAAAATTCTTGCGTATGTTTCAAAAATAGCTTTAGTTAAAGATAAAGATTTTTCATAATTGTTGTTTTGATGTAAATAAATATGTTAAAACTTACGAAGATATTTAGAAATACTTATACCTAAATGTTACGCTTTTGTTTCGTACTTTAAACTTGCGAAATTGTAAACAATTTTAAATCAACATTTGGGTTTGCTGAAAGAAAGTGTATATTTGAAACATTATTTGTAACATTTTGAATTATATAATTGCAAAATGTAACTCTTAATGTATTACTGTTATATTCGTGTTTGATGTAATGCAAAACTTTCTTCTTTCAACATTATTTTTGTTCTTAACTGCGATTAAGGGCTGGCTTTTCATTTTAATAAAGCGTATTTTAAGTCTTTAAATATCAACAGGTACTTTAATATTACAAATTATACTAAAAAAAAAAACTATGTAAATCAGATGTTTTTCAAAATTCTCCAACTCTTGAAAATTAGTAAGCACTGAAACTTTATTGCAATTTTTAGTGAAAAATACCTGACATTAATTAAAAACTTACGTACGTAATATGTTTATAATTTAATGTTTAAAAACTAGCCACTCAATTATATTTGTACTTGTTTATTCAGTCATACCTACCACAATTTTATTAAAACCAAATTGTAAAGAAAGATTTTTTAACGAAAAATATATAAACATTCAAAATAATTTTGATGTGCTAGAAGTTAATTTTTGTTAGAATAAATGCACCTCCGCTGTTTTCAATGTTTTATTTGTATTTAATTTATTGTACACATTAGGTCGATAAATAAATTATTGAAGTAAATTGTTTGTCCTTTTTTCAATAAACTAGTGTTACGAAGCCGGAAGTAATTCAATTTGCTCTCAAACGCGTTAATTTTTGCGCAAAAATAAATTCACAATTTTCGTCTTAATATAGGCAACCCATTATACAATCACGCCATAACATTGCCTATACACACTTAATTCGGTTATTTTGCACCACTCTAAATTATGAAGCTAAAGGTTGTGGATTCGATTCTCAATACCTGCCATACTAACTTAGCATTTTTTTGACACAAGGAGCACGCAGATTTGGAAGTTGGAATTTAGTGTACGAATTACACCAACCGGTGACAGTAACAATCGCCTTGAAGCGCATTTGAGGTAGGTTTTCTAATTTTTTTTTAAGTAGTATTCAACTGGAAACATGGGTACTTGTGTGATCCTAAATTAATCAATGTGGAGCGTGGGTCAGAGGTTTTAGCATTGGGCTATAAAACCAAAGGTTGTGGGTTCGATTCCCATCACCCGCCATATTAAAAAAAATCGTTTTTGCACTTCAAGGTGCACTCAGCCTTTGGAACTGAGTATATGGGTTACATAACTGGCGGTAAATGATTAATCGCCTTGTAACGAATTCGAGATTTTCGAACTTTTTAAAAAACATGATTTAACACGATGAAGGTAGGAATTTACATCTTTGTCTTTCTCAATCCATATAGGATGATGCGAGCTGTGGAGGAATGTAATTTAAGTTGGAAACTCTAAGATATGCCAGTAGCTTAAACTTCGATTGTTGGGCATTGCAATCCAATTTTGTAGGGGTCATCCTCCTCCCACCCCCTAACCAACCCACCCTAATATATTAAGCTCCTCTATATAACTATCTTGTGCTGAGTTGACCTACGACTGACAATTCTCCTGACATCTCTTAATTCAAATATTAGTTTGAGGTATATGCAGTTTACTGTTTTAAAAATTAAAAATCTGTTTCAATTACAGTTGCCGTTTTTAAAATTTTAGTACAAGAATTACAAGATGGCGTAGCGATTTATATATACGTCCATACTTACTTTACCTATGACTGATAAATATCCTGACATCTTCTGGAAAAATTTTTAACTACAGTTCTATACTTGTTCTTGCAGTTTATTATTGCCATTGTTCTTTAAATAACAAGACTAGAAATGTATTTATATTTTGTGCGATATTTAAGCACACCAATTATTACTAATCACTTGCTCTAATTGCATGCTGTCTACTACTTCCATGTAAGTTTAAGTAGATACTTATTTTCACTTTTGGATATTTACTACAACAAAGAGTAGCATTTAATTTTAAGCAAAATTCACTTTTCCTAAAAGTTTAGGATGCTTTTCTGGGACATTTAAACACAATAAAATATTCTACGGACACTAAATAAGTATATTACTCAGCAACATATTTTAATAAAATACAGAATAATACAATCATTTATAAATTATTTTCTTTCAGGGCAATATAATATTTGTTAATGAATATATTTTATGCATAAACTATCTCGAAAGTTAAAATCACATTAAAATATCGGGTAGCAAAGATGTGCGTCGTAATATCGTGGAGTATGAGGATCTTCAACCCCATGAAAGGACAGTAGACGGTTACTGTGCCCCGACTTCCAGAATTATCGCCGACCATAGATGCATTTCCTAAACCTGTCCCTATAGTTCTCGGGCAAAAAAGGGGGAACATAGAAGGGATAGGAGTGCATAATTAACAGGGGCTAACGAGATACTGGCCAATTAAGGCCTTTGCTCCCGTTATATACTGTTAATAAACTAAAACGAACTCCGATTGTACATAGATGGGTGAGGCAGCGGCTTACCCCAATCAAATACGGTCCAACAGTGGCGACTTCCTCAAGCCAAGAGTGCCTTTGGTACCAAACGATCTGCCCCGTCCAACTCACCAATCCCAGAAGGACCATTGTTGGAACGCGTAAGCAGCCTACAGACCCGCGGGTCGGATATATAAATACCCAACCAGATCCAGATATAATAAATATATCAAATGCGGCGAGGCATACTTCGCCGGGTGCTAACCGCGGTAACCCCGCCTAAGCACAGTATAGATAGAACCCCTGCTCAGGTGATCAGGGATACAACTCTATACTGTGGCCTAACGGACAACCAAGGTGAGCCAACTTTACCCCAAACATAGATGCACTACCAGACCAGTTTCTAGTTCTCGAGCGAGAGGATAAATGGTAAAGGATCGCGAGGGAAATGATGAGATTAGGTTAGCATGGGGGAGAAACCTGAATTTACATTAGAACCTTATTAAGTATTCGAGGTTAAGCTGATAACACGCAAAGGCCAAGTTTTATCAGAAACTTACCTTACCTTAGAATAAAATTTGGTATTAAATTTAAAAGGACCAAAGTTTTGATACTTTAAATGAAATTTAAACACATTTGCATGTAATTAAAGGGGCAGCAATAAATTTATGTAAAAATATTGTAACGAGATGCGCCAGCACACGTGTGAGATCATATTCGTCATCCGCCGAGAAGCTTCCACAGCGGGCGACGGTTACTCATACTCGCGCGACTAGTCGAACTTTCTGGAATGGAGTTCTGGAAGGACGAGCTGGGATATATAAGGCGCGACCAAACGGTCGAATATGTGTGTCGGTGAACTTAATATAAATATACGTGAATAGTTATAAATAAACAAACTGTACAAGTAAATTAATTAGTGTTACGGGTTAATATTAGTGTTTTGTATTAGGTTTAATATTAGTTTGTGTTCCTAGTGTTTAAGTTGTTATTTCGTGTTTCTTCGTTGTTGAATAATTTTAATATTTATTAATAAATAGTTCACACCACGAACCGAAGTTTTAAATAAACGTTTTAAAACCGTTACAATATACAGAGTGTCCACTCTTGAATGAGACATTTAAAAAATTTTGAAAAAATCGTGAACATTAGGTATTTAGTTACAGAATGACTACAGCGGTGGACCAACAATAGCTAAATTTCTATTCTGATTCTTACGTATACAAAGCTAAGCTAATAATGTCTCGACCCTTAACAATCTTTTAGATCTAGCTGCATATTAACAATAAACGTAACTGTATCGGTTTTTGGGTATAATTCCACTTTTTCATTCTTGGCTGCTTTAATTTTTACTTGCATCTAGAATATAAAAATGAATTTATAAGATGGCTGTTGGGGAGCAGGCGGTTGCGGTTTCGACTTTGATTATTTATTTAATGATTGGTCGAATGTGCTTTTACAAACATTAATATCACGAAACGGCAACCGCCGCCCGTTACCCATCAGCGATCCTACAAATTCAACTATTTTGTAAATTGTTGCGGTTCTTTTCCGGAGGTTTTTACATTTTTGTTTTAAATCGAACACTTTTTTAATTATATAATATTTTGAGTTCTTTGGGTAGCTACGGGTATGAAATTGTACTAATGACCGTAATTTGGAATAAATTATTGCAACGCATTAATGCAACAAGTAAAAGCTTGCAAGATCAAAAATGCAATGTTTTAAAAGGTGAAGCCTTGTTAGCGTCAGTTACTACATTCATCCAAGAAATAAGAAATCATTTTGATTTAATTGAACAAGAAGCAGAGTCTTTAATAAAAAATAAAATTTATGGTGATAAAAACAGTCGAACAAAAAACGAAAGAATTTTTTCGATGAAAATGTGGAAAATGAAATAATTTTGCAAGGTAAAGAATTCTTTATAGTGCATAAGTACCTTCTACGTAATATGCGACACATTGATATCAGAACTAAATTCAAGAATGTTAGTTTATAAAAATATATTGAACAATTTTCAAATATTTTTTAATTTTGAAATTTCAATTTCTAAAAAACAAGAATGTATTAACAATTTTAAAAATATATATAAAAATGACATAGATTCCAATAATTTAAACACTGAAATAGAACAGTTTCTTTTATTTTTGCGAGAAGAAAATGTATCATCACTTGAAGATATGTATGATGCTATGATGTCGTAAAAAATGGACTCGGCCACGGCTATCTCTATAGAGGCGACCGTGACTCGGCTCAACCTTTCCAAATGTCTCTATCTTATTAAAAATATTATTAACGATGCCTATTTCCAATGCATCTGGAGAACGGTCATTTTCAGTTTTGAAAAGAGTCAAGAATTATTTAAGAAATACAATGTCTCAAACACGCCTTAGTAATTTAGCCTCCTTATCAATTAAAAGCGATCGATTAAACGAAATTAATTGTGATACATTTACCAAAAACAAAGTAAAAAGGAGACATATTTAAAATTAAATTAAGTAGTTAGTCTATAATTTATTATAAATGTTTGATGTTTAATGATTAATGTTTTGTTTAGTGAAAAGTTATAACAAATTCATTTTCCGTATTTTTCTTTTTATTACTTATCATAAGTAGGTATAAAAGTACTATTATGATTATAATTTTATAGAGGAGGGGGCACCAAAAGAAATTTGCGCCCAGAGCCCAAAATATTATAAATCCGCCTCTGTTATTAGCTAATGCTTTAGTGTTGTATTGTTCTCATTCCTTTGTATTCAGTGACGTCGTATATGAAGATGGGGGGAGGTTGGTTATTTTTTGCTCGGTGTTGCTTGTACTTGGTGTTTCATTATTAGAGTTTTCGTTAGCTAATAGATTAAACCTATTATTATTGGCTAGAGGGTTCTGTTTTTCTTGATTTGTATGAACTTGAGTTAATCGTTTGCGTTTTTTGGCTTGTTGCAATTTGTTAGGGGTTTCTGTATCTTCCTCCTCGCTCTCTGCTACATCACAATAAATGTTTAAAATTCAAGTTGTTTCAGTGTCCGTAATTTTGAAATCCAATTTAATTTATATATTTTCTTTCAAGCGCGATTTGTAAAATTGCAAATACTTATCAACCATTAAATATAGCCAAAAATTCTTTTATCAAAATGAAAAATCGCAAAAGTAAAATCCAGCTCTCAAAGAATTACAAATAAATATAAAACGATTATAATTTTAATAATCTGAATTACAAAATTTAAATCTGATGAGGTCTGTTGTGTTGTGTTAAACATAATCAAAAAGTAAGAAATAAATTTTCAGGCATAGGTAAACAGCGAATACTAAAACGATGAACAAATGCAAACACTTTTCAGGAAGAAGAATGCTTTGATGAAAAACTCAGAAATGTTTTAAGTTTTGGTGAAGGCACCTTGCACAATAAAACAAAAAACTCTAAACTCAGTTTCCCATTCTTTGAAGAAGCAAGAATGAGCAAAAATTTTCAGATGGGAAATTAATTTTGCTGAATTTTTTTTAGTATCCGAAATCAGCTTTTCGGAAAGTAAAACTGCAAAAAAATTAATTTGAGGTGGAAATCTGAAAGTCAGATTTCAGCAAAGTTAATTACATGCGTTTTTTCTAATATTCTCGTAAGTCCTGCTAAAATCCAAATATGAAGAAGCTTTATAAATATGATAATTTTTTAATATTAAATATCTAACAATAGCTGGTTAGGTAATTTTACAAATTCTTACCTTTGTAGACGCCCAGGCAACAACAGTCAACACTGTCATTTAAAACAAAACGTTAAAATGTTGTTTTTACAAAATAATTAACACCATTTAGCAAAATTTACACTGATATCGTTACTTTAACCACCTTTAACACTGCAGTCTGTGCTCTGCACTTTAAATTGCAAAATCAAAAAAAGGGAGACCACAATGGTGGGTAGTGGGCCAACTGGTTCTCAGGCATACAAGGCTAAGCTGATAACACACAAAGGCCAAGTTTTAACAAAAATTATATAAAATACCTTTTCTGTAGAACAAAATTTGGTACTAAATTCAAAAGGACCCAAGTTCTGATACGTTAAAATTTATATTAGGAATTTAAAATCATTTACGTTTCGTTATATACAAGGTGTCCACTCTTATTTAGAAGATTAGATTTTTTGAAAAAACCCTGAACGTCAAGTATATAGAATTTAGTCGAGGTTTCAAAAAAGTAAAAACATACAGGGTGTCTTTTACTTTTAAACCACGGTCGAAACAAAATGCGGTAATATAAACTAAATTAAAGGCCTTGATGCATTGAAAAACGTGGTCATTTTAACCAAACTAATAAATGTTATATTCTGTTACATTTGACAAAAAACCAAGAAAAATTAATTAGTTTCGCTGCACCAAAAAGTAAAGGCATTATGTTGTTTTAAGTAAAACAAATCTTCCTGTTTTCCTTTTGAAAATGATACCTTAATCGATATCGTTAACCTCCTATATTTTGCAATGTTGTTGAGACTGATGCTTTAAGGTACATAGTCTTTACGGATGCAATACACAATCCGGCCCGACTCTGCAGGTTACGTGATTGGTGCGCCGTTTAATACCAACATATTACATATTGCACCAAGTATGTAGTGTGTGTGTATGTGTAGGACCTTGTTACTCTATCTCTTAGGCGTGTATTCGAAGGAGAGCATCGTTAAATTGGTGCCCAACGACAAATGGTCACCACGACACTAGCCTGATGCTCTACCACTACGCCACCATAGCGTCTTCGGTCTTAATTCATATTTAAAAAACAATTTTAATAGTTTAGAACATATTTTTCTGTATTAACATTAGTACAAGATCGGTAACTCATATGTCTAAGATAGCTAGTCTCTCATTTATCACTTTCTAGATAATTTTCCATGATAGTGTTTAATTTCAATTGATTCAAAGCGCTACTCTCAAGAAGACAATAACGGGTAGAAACAGATTCTTTAGACAATCTGTTACCATTTAACATAGACAAAATGGTTAAACGATGAATTATATCACCAGCAACCTCGATCATCTCCTTGTATTTTTCTAATTGTTCCTTTAACTGGTATGTGGTGTTCTTTATCTTTTTCAATTCATGCTCTTCGTATGTAGTAAGAGTCATACCAGCTAAAAATATTTAAATGCGTTTAAAATCAAAGTACACTGATACGCACTTGAACTGTTACCTTCATCGGATAACTCAAGCTGGCGACTAATTAACTCTCGGTATTTCTCACTGGTCGCCGCAATTGCAAAGCTCAAAGTTTCGATTGTGTTAATTATGTCAACTTCTGTTTTCTTATTTTTTTCATTGAAGATATTTCTAAATTTCTCTTCATGGCTGTTAAACCAATTATCTTTGATTATCTTGAATAACCAGGTAATGAATATTGGCTTTGCTAAGACCTCTGCGGAACCATATTTAGGTTTTCTAATTTGTTGGGGACCATTACAAATCTTCACACATTTTACTTGCAAATAACTTAATATTTTGCTGAACATTATTAATATTAATCAACAGAAAAAATGTGTATGAAGTTGAACAACTGTATAACAACTTTAAACTACCCTGATAGATGGCACCAGGATACGCCATCATTCTAACCTCACATTATAGAGGGCGCTATTTTTTGTTTATTAATAACTTTTAATAAATGCTGTGGTTATTACACAAATAATCTAGAAAGTTTGAGAAATGTTACATGCTGCTACCTACAAACACAATTTATCAAAATATCTTTTACAATTAGAAAAAAGTTTGCCACTTTTGAAGCACCCCATTTGACAGATGTTTACTGAACAATTATTAATTTTAGAGACTATATTAACAGAACGTCCTCCGGGTTGGGACTGTGTCATTGTTGAAGCAGAAGAACTCAACGTTTTGTCCACTTTTTTAAGGGGCTTCATGCTTCATCAGGAGCAAAAGGGGGGGCAATGTGCCAAACACACCAGACAAGTTGAGTTACCGTGCTCTTTTAGTGTCCCCCATTTGCTCCAGACGAAGCCCCTTAAAAAAGTGGGCGAAACGTTGAGTTCTTCTGTCTCAACAATGACACAGTCCCAACCCAGAAGACATTCTGTTATTACGGACACTGACCTTGGAAGTCTTCGAATTGTTAAATCTGTGGTCGCAGTTACCTTCCACAATTAACCCTGCATCTATTGGTAAGGTTAGCCTCCTACCCAGCATACATACAAAAGAGGCTCAAAGAACTTGTACTTACGAGTTAATAATACTCCATCGGCCACAACACTTGCTATAAATTCTACGCAAGCCACTACCATAAGAATACGTGGGAGTATTTGTTTACATCATTGCCACCTTTGGTCTACTTGAAAAGCAGACAAAGTATTAACCCTAACCTTATACAGGCAAATACCACACTCATGACTGCTTCTTTAAAAAATTGTTTCTATACCATGACAAACTGAGAAGTTTGAGGACTCCATCTGTTGCACGATCAAGCTACAATGTTCAAATCTCATTGGTGGCCTGAAAATTTTTATAAGCAGTAAAAATCTGAATTTAAGTTAGGTAACCAAATGACCACAACTTTTGATACTGTAATATTAAAAAAAACCTAAAATAAAGTTACACCAAATTCATATATTCACAAAAACATTTCTTTATTCAGAAAATTACAAAATATAACATATCAATATTGAACAGATAATGATATAACAGTGTCCTACAACTTTTTAGCGAGTGGGTTTACAAAGAACTTAGTCATCATCATCTTCGGTCATGTTTAATCTGCTCTCTAATGCTTCGTTCAGTTGATACTGAATGCTAACGGTGTTCTGGAGAAAGCACAGGCGGGTTGATATTAAATCCTTTATCTCACCATTCCCATTCAAAGAGGACAAGTCAGACACGTTGTTGGCTATATTGCTAGCAATGCTGACCATCTCCTTGTACTTGTCAAGTTCCTTCTTCAGCTGATATGCTTCGGCCTTAATGTATTCCAGTTCCCGTTTCTGTTCAGGACTAAGATCAACACCTGCCAAAGAAAAATAATTGTATTTAGCTGCAAAATATGATTAATAAATAACTTACCTAAAGCAATTAGATCAAGTTGTTGTCGCAAGAGACAACGGTAGTGTTTACTAGTTTCGATGATCGTATAGCTCAATGTTTCGAGCACGCCATTTATGTTATCATGGCTTCTCTTATTGTGGCTCGTGAGAATCTTTTCAAAGGCCATTGAATCCTTTCCTACCAAATTGTTGAAAAAGAAGTGAAAAACGGGTCCTGCTCCTAAAGTCACATTCCTGGCTACAATTAGAGATTTCTTCTTGGAATAATAGAGATTTCTTTTTGGAATAATATTCCGGAAGAATGTAGGTCTTGCTTTGAAAAAACTAATGACTGTTCGGAACATTTTTATTATCAAATGTTGAAAAATTTTTGTGAATCGAGTTTTTGCTTGTGGACAACAGATATGGCGGTTGTCCAAGTGGTTTGAAGCCATGAAGAATGCACCAATCACAGCTAGTGTCTGCTTAGATATTGGAAGTGGTTACCTATACGGCTAACTGTACTGTATTTCAAAATTTTAGTTAGTAAGAACAATTTTTAAATAATTAAAACAAGATTAAACTATTTTTTTGCTATTTAGATTACAATCTTTGGTTAATTTTTTTTGTTAAAAAAGAATAACTGGAGCTATTGTGTGGCCATTTTTGAGGTTATGTACAATTTAATTTTAGAATAAAGTCATATATTAGTTTAAAAAATGTTAGTTCGATTATATTGTAAAGCTGTAGATATAAATTAAAAGGAAGTTACAATAATTAATATTTTTTATTAACATTCTAACAAAAATGTATATTTTACGTACAGATCACCAAGTCAGTCAGAATATTTTACACAAAAATTGAAGAGCCGCATTCAAATGAATCTCACTGTTTAACATACAAATACGTACATATTTAAATAGCGAAACACATAGACTAATTACTGACTTAACATATTTCTGTGAAATCACCGAATGCAGCAAGTATTCAATTTTCATATTAATCACTGTAGCTATAAACAGTGTTTTTTATATTATGTTCTATTTGCCTAATATTTTGTATTGTATCTAACATGGCTTCGTTTTGAAGATTTCTACGTAATCTTTTTTCACGAATAAAATAAAAAGCTGACGCCAATATAAAAATAATTAAAACAAGCCACAACTGTAAATATGCTCTAAAATACCATTTTTCTGACTGGACGCTTGAAAGGATAAAATGTGGATAACAATAATGTTCGGTGGTAGAAACTGACATTAATACGGCATCAGGGTAGCAAGACGTGCACTGATAATCGTTTGATCCTGAACAAAATTTGCACGTGTAATGGCAAGCTAAACAAATATTACGTATCATATTATGCATGTCTTTTTGTTCGATGGTTTGTGTATGTAGTTGAATGTCTAATGAACTAGGATAAAATTGTTCCGGACAATCCGAGACACATCTGCCCTTATGTAAAATGTATTTGGGTGTACATTCTGAAAACAAAATAAAAATTTTAATTATTGCTAGTTTAGAAAACACAAACTAAAAATTGGCGTTGTAAACGAATGTTTGCAAAAAATAAACTGTGACTGAAATGCAAACAAAATTATAAAACAATTAAAATAATGCATAACAGAGTTAATATGTTTCTGAAAATAAAGATAATAAACATGCAACACACAACCCTATTAAAATAACTTACCTAACTTCCAAGAACGTGTTGTGGACGTTGTCATTTCACATTTATTCACTATCTAAAGTTCACAGTTCACTCTCCTTTCAAGTAAAATTTTTAATACAGCATAGAGTCTTTACAAAGCTATTGATAGTCCGTTAATAGAGAAACAAAGAAACGTTATAAAACTAAAAATGGGAAAAGGCAATTTCAAATTTCAGCCACAATTTATTTTTTGAATATAATTACAAACACTTGCTTTACATATGTCAACAATAGTTTTTAAGAGTAAACTTGTCTGTTGAGATTTAAAATTAGGAAAAGCGAAATGTGAGAATATTAAATTAAGTACTTCAGTTCATTTCCGATGTTGTCCACGAAAATTTATATCTCAACAGAAAAGCACCACACTAGGCCATTATGACTAACGATCAGTGTTAAAATTACCTAAAACTACCGAAATTGCTGTGACACACATACTATTACATTTGTCCATTGAGCTAAAGATACCTCTTAAAACACTGAATACTAGACTGAACACATAGCATTAAATGAGAAAAGTGCAATATTTTTCAGAAACAAATTACGTTAAACATTTTACACAGAAATCCTTAAAGTTATTGCAAACACTGCTCACTATGTCATCAAAATCTATTTAATTAATGTATTTTTTTATAGATATTAAACTCTACATTATTTATTATAAATAAAGTATTCTTTGGTTTACTCAAATGTATAATAGAAACATTTTTAAAATCAAATGGAAGGCAAAATAACAGGAACTGCTGTGGTTGTTAAATTATCAAGTTATCCTATCCCAACTAGCTAAATAATTCGTACATAGTTAAAGTAAATCACAGCAAATTCCTTTAACCCCTTGAGACCCAACCGGGATTTATAAATCTACAGCAACAGTAATACACCAACTTTATCAAAAAAAAATTTTTGGCGAATACTAACTGAATATAGTAAGCTTTTACACTGACACCAACTTTCTATTTTATAATAGGTATTTTATGTTGCCAAGTAAGGCATCATTGGTATATAGCAGCCAAATTTCATGATGCCATAGGTGGATGCATGGGTCTCAAGGGGTTAATAAATGTGTCTTTCAACTACATGTAGTACGAATACCAATCACATAATTCTATTTTTTTACAAGAAATTTCAAAAACAATTTAAAAAACAGGGGTTCCTTGGAATCTAATTGTTCGGGGTAATAAATACGTAAATACTTACATAAGTCTTTTTGCCTATTACTCGCAAGGAAATTTATAAACAAGGAACTATATTTGTCGAGGAACAATTACACTTTTAAGCAGGTACTAATTTTAGCTACATTCAAAAATTATTTTCAAATATATCCGACTTGACTAGTCTAATAAAATAATTACTTTAAATAAGTGATTTGCAAGCAAACCGAGAAGTTCTACAAATAATTAAGCAAGAGAAAAGCATAATTCAAATTATGCCTCAAACATTATTATAAGCTGTATTAGTGCCGAGCTATAATAATTAAAGAAATATCATGCAGTTTCTAAACTAAAGAAGAATGTGAATGGTTTCGTACACACTTCATTCTCATACAACAGCAAAATGTGGTTAGGTACCTACTGTCTGTGCGTGATGTTACTCTCATGGTTTCAATATGTATTGGTACTTTTAAGTGTTAATTAAGTAATTGCACTTATATTTTAATAACATTCAATCAGTAGATTTCATACTCAATGCACAGAACTGTCATTCAATAATTACTAATTTACTACATTTATTAGGTAGACAGGTATAATTTAAAATTTGGCACATGTATAATCATTAATAATTATCTATTTTTAAAAAAGGAAATTACTGCAGATAGTGTTTCTATTTAACCAACAAAAGATATGAAATCCTCATTCATCATATGGCACAAATAAGTAGAAATTCATGCGAGGAATGATTTTGAAAGCAATGCTTTTAAATTACAGGGAAATCCACGTATCTATGGATGGAATTTTTATCCAAAACAGAAATTTCTTAATGATAAGAAACAAATTTAACCATGGCTTAAATGCAGTTTTATAAGCTTGGTCGATAGTTCAGTTTCAAAGGCCAGTAGGTATTAAATTTTTATAAACTTGTGACCTCTTTGGCTTTTACTTCAAAATTAAAATATTACTGAAGCTCACAGAACACCTCCTGGTGCAAACATAACTGTTGTAAAACAAAAACAGAGCCATTCGTGAATAAAAAGGAAGTTGGGCTTTATCGACGATAATTTAGACTCAACTTTGATAATGGGATTTTATTAGGCATTTCAATGCCTCTCGGTGGTTAGTGGACAAGTGTCTGCTTCACGATCAAGAGATCCCGGGTTCGGACCCAACCATGACCAGACGTGGAGCGTGGTTGGCATTCGAACCAATGTAGGTTAAGTAGGATTAAGTTTAGAAGGTCAATGATTGTAGGAAAAGCTTAATTAAAAAAATAATAATCTTTTGTAAAATGCCAAGACACTAAAGTCTTACATAAACCAAACATTCCACACATGGAACAGGAATTTTAACAGTTTTAACATCTGTATTAATATGAAATGAAAGAGCTGTAACTGATTGTAACATTTTTGAATTATTACTTACACTCATTTTAAAAATACTGTAGTAACAAGATGCTATCAGCATTTCTGTTTTTAACATGTAATACAGAGATAATCAAATGACATAATTATAATGCTTTATTTAAGCGGATGCCGTAGTTTACGTTAGGAAATTTGCCTGACATTCTATGGAAATAAATTTCAAACAAATAATTTTACCCTCAAAAATGCGTAAGCCGTTCTTTCGAAGATGAAAATCGCAGAGTTATTGGAAAACCAAAAGAAGCTATATGTTAGTACATAAATTCAAAAGACTTTTTATGCGAATTAGTTGGTTTTAGTGTTACCAAAGAGGTCTGAAATTGTTAAGAGTAAAATAAAAAGCATCTTTTAATATAACTAAATTTTTAGTTAAAAATACCAGACGAAATGAAAATTTCATATCTTATAAGTCATCGAGTGAAATTTTAGTGAAGTACTGTACGACTATCATTATCTTAACAGTTTGACAAAAAATGAGGTCATATATTTTTGGTTGAAGGCAGAACACTTATTAAGACTTAATTACATACTATATACTGAATGCCTTATATGTTTAATTAGCCACAGCCACTATAAGAATTCATGTGAGTATTACGTAAAAGAAAAATACAATAACATAAATCGAACAACTAACTCTCTTAGCACCGTTAAAATATATAAATAATAAATTTAGAAAAAACCCGTAAATGAACTGTAAATATACAATCAATTTTAATCTACTAAAAAGTATAATATTAATTAAAAATTAATGTACCGAGTATTTAAAATAAAATATTCCTAATTATTCGGCTATCATTTTTCGCCAAATGTTGATAATGCTAAAAATATTGTTAGATGTGGGAATATTTACATTTATACCAGACATACATTAATCAGCGATACAAAGATTTTTGTCTTAAAATATACATTAAAGGGCTAGAGTATCCTTTCGAACTTAATATCACGTAAAATTTTAATATACTTATAGCTCTGCAGGTTTAACATATTTAAGACCCACACATTTGACCTATAATATGTTAAAAGTACCACCATATCACACGGAAGAACTATTTGGTAATTGTTCTCTTCTATGATTCGTACATAAATAAATTGAAATAGTCTTCCTAAATTTAATTTAAGGTGACTTATTACCGTATGTAAATACCATATACTAAAACTATGATTTTTTAATATGGACGAATCTTCCGATACCAATAAGTTATTTAATTTTGTTTTCATTATATTATTACAATTGACGCTATTGACCGAATATGATTTTACTTCTTTAGAATGTTTACAAATATGACAGTCGATGCAATTTTCCAAATATTTTTTAGCGTAATTAGGTCCGAAAATATTTAAAGAGTAAAATCGATTTAAATTTCTAAATCTACAATTTTCTAAAAATGTAACCTGTAAATGTGTCACTAGCTTGTATAAATAGTTGCCGATAATTCTGCAGCAACTGATATTAAAGTATGAGACGTTTATGACGAATTTTAACAGGATGTTAAAAAGATACAGTACAATATTTTGAATATACGTATAGCATAATATAAGTGTGATACACAAACCTAGACAAAATTGGCCATTTGATTTTGCACAGTTTTGGGCAGAGCTCATTGCTGGAATTTCTTCTTGTAACGTCGAAGTATCTTTTCTGATCTGAAATTCAAATATATTTCAAATCTACAGTCTAAAGACTTACAGCACATTCATGAGGCATGTAGATGCAAAATTTGGTGATTGCTTCCCATCACCCAAGTTTTGCATCCGTCTTCGATTTTTTAATTAAAATTCCAATATGAATTATCAAGTTTTGCGTCTTGTTCGCATCTGATTCCAATAGTGCGTAAAATTTTCTACAAGATGGCGTCTTTAACTCAAAATTCGTAATTTTTGCATCTACCGAGTTTTGCATCTACATGCCTGATATACAATATGGAAGATTTATTAGTAAAGAGGAAAAAACTCAGTTAATCTTATGAAAAATCACGAAAAAAAGGAATTTTTGGAACCAGGCTACGATTTGATAACCGAAACAAACAACAAACAGTGCAACAATCAAAAGAGGAATTACATGTATCTTAAAATGTTTTTTTTTTTAATACATACCTCTGCACCACTCTTCCAAAATTCAGTAGGTGAATCGACATCAACAGAATTGTGTTGAAATTCTTCTGTTGCAATGTTAGTTTTGGGAATACCAATATTGGTCTTAGCATCGGTATCAATGGCTGGTGGAGTTGAAGTGCCGTATAAAATTAAGTCCCAGGTTTGGATCTCAGCTAAAAATTTATTATTGATACTACATTTTACATACATGCGCTCATAAAATAAAATAACAAAAAAATACGAGTCATAACAAAAGCTTGTCGAGGAAAAATAATTGTATAATACGATTTTTAAAACGAAAAGAATATTTGCAGGCAACGTATTGACATATAAACCTTCAAAAGTGTAAATGTTTTCATTTAACAAACGGAACACTGTTATCTACAGCAAAAAAGCATGCAAACATCAAAACATGAAAATTTTCTACCAGATTATGATATTACCGGTAGTTTTATCCTTAGTATTTGATGTTAATGCATCAAGCAAAGTAGTAGTAGTAGTAGTGGTAGTAGAAGTAGTAGCAGTACTAGTAGCGGCTTCTTGTGGTTTAGCAGTAAATACTTTAGTGTTGCGGTTGGAATTAAGATCACGACTTTTTTCTTTCTGCTTTTGAGCCTTTTTGAAAGGATCACGTGATTTTGTACCATCACGAGCAGGAATCATTACGGGATATGTAATACTGATGTTTTTAATGAATTTCCAATATTGTTTCCCGTTATCGGCGGCGTTTTGAAATTTAGAATTATTTACTGCGTAATAATAAGGAGACATTGTTGTTAATGTAGTATTGGGATACTTTTTCTTTTTATTAAAAAGTACGTTCGGAGTAAACGAAACAAAATCTTTAGGTGTGGTACTGTAATTTTTATTTTTCGGTTTAACTTGAGTTTTTATTAATTTTGGAGGTGCTGTGGTAGTTTTAATTATTTGATTTTTATTACTTTTTTGTTTCTTGAGATTTTTCTTTTTACTACTACTAGTTTTCGCTTTCATTGCTTTATCAGATTCAATTTCAGAAGGAGCAAGGAACTTTTTAGTTCCATATAGAACAAGTGACCAATTTTGTAGCGTAGCTCGGCCTGCAAAGCGAATGACGGGGTTAGCTTAGCAAAAATCTGTCGTGTATTAGTAAGTTAAATGGTTTAATAAACGCAGTTTGACATTAATCAGCGTTAAACCTTTATTTACCTAATAAACGCCCATCGTTATGTATTTCCAACTGCCAAGTTCCGAACGGATTTTCGCCCCAAGAATGTACCGACATAAATGGCCAGTGGTTGAAACCTGAACGGGCAACATCATGGGCTCTACAAACAAATACAAATTTTAGGTAAAGTTAATAATTGGAAATGAATAAGGCAATCGGTACCTATGTGCTAAGAGTGTTACTCTAGTCCCCATGGGTGAAGTAAGTTGTATGTGTAAATCACCACGACGCTGTGAAAAAATTGTTAATTTGGCTTGGACATGTTCTAATATTTGGACCCCTTCACATTCTTTAACCTGAAGTTGCAATACAACGACACTTTTTGCAGGAATAGACCTATAAGCACACAAAAATAATTTGTGAAGTCCTACTTATAACATTTTGAGCGACATACTTTTGGACATGAGGTGCTGTTATTTCACATTTATGTTGTTCAGGAACAGTAATCCACTTCCTCGACAACTGCACCATGGCGTAAGCATCCATAAGACCATATCCAAAACTATGAGAAACATTTCTTCCTACACCGTTAGTTTGCCAGTCTTGAGTAACTAAATGTTGAGGTCTTGCAGTACGAACAACTATATGCTGCATATCTCGCCAAGTAAGACTAGGATTAGCTTCAAGCGCAAGTGCACATATACCGGCAGCTAGCGGTGCAGAAGCACTTGTGCCAGTATGGCTACTTGTACAAGAATGATGAAGGTCCGTGGTAACCACTTGACGTTCTCCCACAGCACCGCTACTATAAGTCGAAGCTAACGTTGAACTACATGCTTCGCTATACCATGGCACGTGCCCTTGCTCAGTGGCACTTGAAATAGATAAACTGTAAATTGAATTCGTATAACCATCACAATTACAATTATCGTGATCTCTTCCTCCATTTCCAGATGCCCATACAAATATCGATCCTTTACCGTTACGGCCCTGCAAATGCATCGGAATTAATATTCTTCCTCATTAAAAACATGCCGGAGAAAAGAGCGCCGGTACCTTTGTAACTCCTTCTATAAAAGCTCTAGTTGCAAGTTCTCCTGGTCCATCAACGGTTTTACCATCATCATCAGGTCCCCAAGAGGCACTATAGATATCAATATGTTGCGGGTTCAAACTTAAAGATCGCGCTTCTACAGCGTCAGTAACATCACCATCTAACATTCGCACACCACCTACTTGTGCACCATGAGCTACTCCCAATGCACAAACAGAATTATTACTGGTAGCTGCTACTTCTCCTGCACAACGCGTTCCATGACGATTCGAGTCGATCATATCATATCGTGGACTTGGATCGGAGTCATGATTGTTTACATCATAAGACGCCATTGGATCCTGTTGAAAAAATTCCGAGAAAAATTTAACACATAATTCAAACATGTTTCACCAATAATAAATAATTATGTAAAGCTATAGAAGTACACATACTGTAATGAGTCAAGTTTCAACAAAAACAGCAGCCAAGTTCAGATTGTTAAGGAGTTTCCTTTGTCTAATTTTCTCTACAAACTTGGTCTAATTTAAGTTTAGATATTATCTTATCTTTTCTAAGGGCTTGTTTTGAATTAATTTACATTTTAAGTTAATATGAACGCTCAAAATAATTATCTTAGGGGAGTAGATTTAATCTAACATTCTACATGCAAATTATAAAGTAAAGGATAGAACTTACATAGTTTTGTACCAAATCGGGATGATCCTTTTCTAAACCATCATCTAGAATTGTAACAACAGCACCCTTTCCGGTTACTCCTTCTAACCATGCTGGTATAACGTTCATATCCAGTCCGTTCCCTCGATTCTGTTACAAAAACGTTAATTAATAATATAACATCACATTAATGTGCGGCTTTAGCAACACGAGAATTTTATTGAATTTAAAAAGAAATACTGGCAAACTCGGAGAATTTAAAACCCAACCTATGAATTTATAAAGGTCAGATGCAAGATTTTATAAAATAACGAACTTTCTTTGGCTTATTTAAATACAATTTCGTCTGCAGAAATAGAGAAGTACATTTGATGGTAATCCGTTTTCAAGAAATGCATTTCCACCTTGAAGTAGGTACTTTTAAAAATAAATTCCAAGCGGGAAAAGGGTACTCTGCGTTCAATTTATTGCTGGAAAAGTTTGGTATAAAAACTTTCAAAATACCGCCAACGACTTAAAATGCGCACAATGGAATTGAAAATGCATACAAAAACGTCGAGTCTGCTGCAACTACGGAAATACTGTTGATCACAGGATATACCTACGTTAAACGCCACCTTTGGCAGAATTTAATTTCATACGTCTGTGGAGTTTAATTTCGAGTTCGGCTTTTTCTTTTTCCACTTTAAAAACTTAGTCGTGTGCGATGCAGTCCGAAGTGAACTGGAAGAATTATTTATGTGGCAGAGCGAAGTCTTTTGTAGTAGGTTAAAAGGTTCGATTCGGCACCTATTTTTATTTTGTGGGACCATCTATCTATATCTATAAATTAGATCTTTGAAATTCCGGTGTAAAAATCCGAGCGAAGGCAAGAATTCTTATGCAATTAAAGCTACAATTACTGTGGTGTACGAAGAGCTGCGTTTTTATACGATGGGTACTATTTTGGACAAAACAACTTCGTTGGGCTCAGATTTTAAAAGAAAGCACGCGCAGACGACAGATGAAATTGATACGAAAGTGGAAGATGCAAGTTTTAAGAACCATAAAATTGGAAAACGAAACTGTCGTTCATTATGGTTTTATCAGTCACCAAACGGGGCACGAGTAATACTTAGGAAAAGCGAGTTTATAAATTACTTCCTATGTAAAAATACGTCAAAACGATAAGTTTGCCTCAAAAATTTGCAATCTTTAGAAGATGGTTCTTTTTTAAAGATGTCCATAAGTTTTAATTTGGAATTTAAAGATAAAGTTGGAGTCTATGTAATGAATTAATGAGGTATTCTTCTCCCCTCTTCTATCAAAGAAAACTCACGGGATTTTCAGTTAAAGAACTTGCCCGGAACAGGCAAAATTTTATGAATTAATGTATGTTTTCTAATCGCCCTAAGGTTTACAGCAACATCTCCAAAAGGTTATGTAGATCTATTGCCACAAAAAAAGGAAAAAGTTGAAGCAAGCTGAAGATGCAACCGTCCATAACGCCCCAGTTTACCCAATTCGACAAGAATGGAAAATTCATTGTAATTATCATTTGGGACATCCAAGAAGTTTTTTACAAATAAACTTCCTTCAGGCTTTGTGGTTGTAAGATTCATAGTAGCATGCCCAACCGGCAGTACGGCAGAGTGAGAGTGCACGTAAACTGAAATATTGAGTATTAACAAAACGTCTTCAGGATTGAGACAGTGTCATTTTGAGACAGAAAGACTCAACGTTTCGCCCACTTTTTTAAGGGGCTTCTTCAGGAGGAAAGGGAGCATTAAAAGAGCAAGGCAACTCAACGTGTCAACCACGCCAGAGGCGAAACTCTTAGCAAGAGGCAGAAGGGTAACGGTAACTCAACTTGTCAACCAAGCCAGCGAAGAAGCCCCTTAAAAAAGTGGGCGAAACGTCGAGTCTTTCTGTCTCAAAATGGCACGGTCTCAATCCGGAAGACGTTTTGTTAATACTGACACTGACCGTGGAAGTCTTCGAATTCAATGAAATATTGAGAGTTTGCTTGGCCCCAACTTGGATCTGCGGCTCGCTGTATCCGGCCCCCTCAACACTATATAACGGTATAAGCGGGTAATACAGAAAGAAAGAAAGAAAGAAGGTAGCATGCCCAAAAGTAGTTCTACAGACTGGCCAAAAAATCCCAATTTAACCAATTCAACACGAACAGAAAATTCGTGGCAGCTATCCTTTGGAACATCCAAGATCTTTTTGTATTCCCTAAGATTTTGCAGTCGTTGCATAGTTACATCCCAAGAGATTACTTAGACCAACTGCCTAAAAAGTTCCAATTAATTCGAAGTTGATGTAGTACTTCAGCTTCAGTTTAACCAATTCAACAAGAATGAAAATTTCAAGGTAGCTATTCTTTAAGACATTCAAGATCTTCTTGCCCAATGGTCCCTAATGCAAGATCTTTTGCAAATAAGTTTCCTAAGGCTTTGAAGTCATTGCAAGGTTCCTTGTAACATCCCCGAGAGGTTACTTAGACAATTCTGTAAAAAATTCCGATTAATTGGAAGTTGTCATTCTTTCAGTCCCAGTTTAACCAATTTAACAAGAATGGAAAATTCACGGCAACTATCCTTTGGTACACGCAAAATATTTTGCAATAAGTTGTTCCCTGAGGCTTTGAAGTCACTGCATGCTTCCTTGTAACATCCCCAAGAGGCTACTTAGACAATTGTCTAAAAAATATTCCAATTAATTGGTGTCATTCTTTCGTACCCAGTTTTTTAACCAATTCAACAAGAATGGAAAATTGACGGCAGCTATCCTTTGAGACATGCACAATCTTTTGCAAAAGAGTTCCCCAAGGCTTTGAAGTTATTGCAAGGTCCTTGTAACATCCCCAAAAGGCTACTTATACAATTGTCTAAAAAGTTCCAATTAATTGAAAGTTGACGGTGTTCTTCAGCTCCAATTTAACAAATTCAACAAGAATGAAAAATTTATGGCAGTTATCCTTTAGTACGCCCAAGATCCTTTGCAAATAAGTTCCCTAAAGCTTTGCGTTCATAGGACCCTACGAAATTATCTAAAAAGATCAAATTAATTTTTTTTCATGAAGATACGTCCATAAAGCTCTAGTTTAAACAATTCATGGCAGCTATGTTTTGAGACATCCAATCAAATAAATGTTTCCTAAGGTCAGTCATTCAAAGGTTCACTGTAACATCGCCAAGAGGTTACTTATTGGCCAAAAAATTAATTACAAATCGATGTCGTTCTTCTTTGTGGGATGTAATCGTCCATGTCCACAAAATTCCAGTTAAACAAGAATGAAAATTTTATGGCGAATATTCTTGAGGGCCCCAAGATTTAAATCAACGAAATGCCTAAAGCTCTGCAGTCACAATATTTACAATAACATCCTCAAGAAGATACATAGAAGTACATATTGCCAAAAACTTTTCAGTGGGTTACAAACCCATATGCTCTTTCTTCCTGGCGATGGAATCCTACACAAGGTCTCTCCAACTAACTCAGCAAAAATGTTGCTTTATAGCGACACAAACCTTTTAATCTAAATATGTAACAGTTCGTTTAAAAAGGCGCGGGGATCACTACGAACAAGACCAGAAAATGCAGGGAAATCTTCGTGGACATGTTTGAGTTTGAAGAATTATTTTGAGATAAGCCCTTTACAAGAAAAAAACATAAATGCGTTTAAATCAGGGAAGATTATACTGAAAAACAAAATTATATAATTGTAGGTGATTTACCAAATTCCTTTCGAAATAGTGTGAAGGGAGATATCAAACCTGTTTCCAAGTATAGGCCACGTAATAATTATTACAAATACTTTTAAGCCATTTTTCAAGGGCATAATTGTTATTGTTCTGCAAAATTAGTTCACGAGTTCAAAATCTAATCAACACACGTAACAAAAAAATAAAGCGATAAAATGATAGTGTCACTCAGGCTTTTATTTACAAAACCATGTCTAAATATTACGGGCATTTCACCCATTTTTAAAGAATAATTAAACATGGCTCAAAGCGTTGAAGCTTGAGCATTAAATGCGATTTAAACGCGTTGCTATGACGTGGGCAGCGAACGTGTTAATAACAGTAGGCTACGAGCATTTTCTCTCTCAAAAAGAACTTAACAAACCAGCCAGAAGCATTTGGCGGAGGTGCTAGGTAGAAACTATTAAATTAACTGCATGGAGGAGAACGAAAAGCTTCTTCATTAATGAAATTACACGAGCACTTTTAAAGTAAACCTCAAAGATCAAAAGAAGTTTTATGTACATAATTGGTTGGGTTTCTGTACAAATTTTACGAACCGAGTTATATTTTTGCTTGCTTTTTTAGACGATTAAATGATAAAACTTACCAAATACCACATGCTAGGCCATCGTGGATCAGAATCCTGTAGGCGTAGATCTCTCTTAATTCTCATTTTTACAACTTGTTGTTGTGCCCACCGTACTCGAGTGTCAGCTGCAAGTCGAATTCTTTTGCTTATACTTGGAGAAAGCGACCTTTTTGCAACTCCTCGATGTGTAAAGTGATAATAGTCCTCGAAAATCTGTAAAAAAGACAAGTTGTTAATATTATTTTATTAGGAAAAATTATTAAAGCTAAATATATTCAACTAGGGAAGTTCAATCTCCAGCTCCAGGTACTAAAAAATAATAAGAAAATACTATTTTTACGAAATCGATACGGTTGCTTGACTGCAGTTCTGCAGTCCTTTATTCATTTACGACTTAAAAGCAGGCTCGAAGTTTGCTGCGAGAATGAACGGGTTGTTTGAAATTCGTTTTGCCTAGGAACTAAATTCTATTGACCTGAAAGCGAATATGAAATACGTCCAATAAATAGCAAAAATTCGAGCCAAGACAGAATTTGAAATATTACACTGAATCTACCTTATAATATTTAAAAGAAACTCGGACATCCTTTAATTATTTCGATTGCTAAAATTGCTTGTAGCTAAATTTTCTTATTGTATACTTCGTTTTAGACTCTTATTAGTCTACGCTCCTAAAATTTTACAGCACAAAAATTGCGTGTAAAACATTTTATGACAATATTGTAAATAAAGTCAATTGGAAGACAGGAATATTTGAAAATATGTAATTCACTTTTCTTGATCTATAACATGATTCACTTTTTGAATATGGCTTATCTTATGACAGCTCAAGACATTTGTATACGACTGCTTCGATATCGAGGAATAAGTTTTATTGTTTGATATCCAAGTTTCCTTCCTGATAGGATAAATAAAATACGAAAATTTATTGCAGGATTCAGATCAAAATGCCTATATTTCCTGTAAGAGAAAAACGAAAAGTAAAACTTCGTCTTTTATGATCGATGAACATTGTGTAATGGTTGCTAAAAGATTGTTTAGAAATTCACAACTCACCATGAGGGAAACTTTAAATGATTGATAGATTTCCACGCTAATTGACATATTCCCTTCTAGGATATCTTGTCAAAACTTGAGGCAAGGATAAAAAATCGTGGGGAAAAAATCTTCGCTTCTTACTAAACGCGTGAAAGGTTCCGACGCACGCGAACTTCGCATGTGAAATTTTAATTAAACTTCGTATTGTGTATTTCTGTGCCTGAACTAGCTTATTTGCATGAGCCTGATAGATTAGAAAAACGATACAGATATAATAATAATTTCGCTAAAGAGTCTAAAGTAAATATTTTCCAAGGTATATAATTTTCAGATTCAAAGGCAGTTGTTATGGTAGGAAAGCAGGTGGAAATGAAGTCTGGGTTATTCAGGGATGATCCTGGATTTCCTACACAAATTATCTGCAGAGTTGCGGTTTCGCTACCGCCATATTATATGCCTCGTTACGTTGAAGCAACATCTGTTGTTACCAAGAAATTTTTGTTACTTTTTCTACTTCGTTATGGCGAATCTTTTCAAAACAGCAAATCTAAAAAAGGGCTAACGTAAATATTTTTGGTGGAGGCGCCTGGCCCCACTTAACTTTTGCACTGATACAAAGAAAATATTTAGAGAGCAGACGCAAACATCGACCGTATAAAACTCCCAAATTAAGATGCTTTAAACGTTTATGCATATGCGAAGAGCACCCAGTGGAAATTCGGATTAATTACATACAGGAAACTGAAAGGTTTCCGCGTTAATGAAGCGTAAGCCACAAACACTTTAAAGGTGAATACGGTAGATCAATGGAAGTTTGTGTGTACATTTGTGGAGGCGCCGGATAAAATCTAAATGACCATCGTAATAAGATTAAAGGCTTTTTTACTCCCACATAAAAAAATATTACTGGAAGAAAGTCACTCGAATAAACTAATTTTATTCGGCTAATTAATTAAGAAGTGGCCATTAAAATTAGTACCTATAAAATAAGACCATAATTAGTAAAAATTACTTCCTGTGGAAAGCGAAAGGTTAAAAAAAACACGAATATTTTCCTTGCCAATTTTTCAGAAATTACTGCAATTTTTGGGGTAGATTTTAATTAAATATTTTGTAAAATTAGTGTGTTTTCATTAAACCACTGATTCGAAAACTGGTTAAAAGTTCTGTATTACAGCAGGCTTGGTATTCGGGTATTTACACGATTTAGCTACAGATGGCGCTTGATACATTTTCACTTACGATAAAATCATTTTTTGTGCAGATGGGCAAACTATTAAAATCGTTTTAGAAACTTCTGTTTATTTTTCCGATACCAATTTTAATTTCCTGTCATTCCTGTCATCAGTTTTTATCGGCCGTAATTAAAACCCAAAACTTTTTAAATCGAGGAAGTTGATAAATCACTGAACAAATATTCGGCGAAGTTTAAAATTCATCTCATTAATTTATAATTTTGCTAAAGTAATTGCGTTTAATATAATCATCCCTTATTAATACGATTTAAATTCCTCCGGGATTAAGCTAAATATCTCAGGTTAAACGAAATTAATAAATAAGAATTATCAAGCTTCCCTTTAATTTGTTAGTCTAAAAATTAACAACGTTTCAAAATACTCCAAACCGATTTTTTGGGCTAAACTTCCCCATTTGCACAAACACAAAATAAAAAAATTTCATCCTCGTCTTTAATATAATTGAACGTTTTCTGATGCATTATTCGAGAACCCTTTGATTGGAATATTTCTCGCTCAGAAGTGCGACTGCAATCACATTTTTAAGGGATTTAACAATTCAACGTTTTGGCGTGGCCTCATTTCATTATATCTTCCAGATTCAGGCTGATTTAAATTTAAAGGCTGGGTTTGCATTTCAAATCCGTTTATATACCCTGCACCGCAATTCCTTTGCTCTCTAATCTGATTCCATTAATTGCAATAAAAAAAATGAGCAATGGCGTTAATTCCTCGTTTAATTAAACCGAAAAATAGTTCACTATTCCGCCTTTTAAACAAATTGCTTTTCAATATCGAAAACTCCGCGCCAATTTACTTGGTAAATTTTTTTATAGGTACTCTTAAGTTTCCACATACAGGTGTTTTTTTAAATGATAAATCATAAATCAAACAAGGATATCCAAGGGTCCAAAGACATTGATTTGACCCCATATCCGAAAACGCTTTGTAAGCGAGATACAACCCTCGGAAGTAGGAGGAGTCTACTTCATTTTTATTAGATAACTCTCGAAAGGTTTGAGGTAAACTCTTCAAAACTGGCGCTGTTTTAAATGGTCACCTGAATGAGATCGAGATAAGATTAGACGAAAGACGAAAGGTTAATTAACGACTTACACACTTTTCATTAAAACCTTTCCAACTTTGGTATTACTTGAATGAGCTTATTTTCTGAAAGTGTTTAATATATTTTTTATTCCTGAACTTTTTTATTACCTTCTGAAATTAAGATGTAATTTCGTGGAACTTGATTACGTTCCCTTTTTGTTTACTTTTTTTTAATGAAGGTTAAATGTAATTTTTACGTTGAACAAGAAGTGATTTGTACGACCAAGATAACCAAAGCAGTTATTAATGACTTGTGTTCTTCTCAAGATGTATGGGCTTTAATGGAATCGAGAATTGTCTGCAAGCGAGCAAAATTCTCCAACATACGTTTCTGGCCAAAACTGATAAATTATAGGTTTTTGATAACGCTGACTGTGATTTTGGGGCGATGAAGTATAAACCAGCTTGGATTATCCAAGACTATCATTTTTGCTTGATTACGGTAACTGGATGATATTTGAGAACTCCATTTTACCAAATTTATTTTTAAAGCTTTGACCAAACTACGCTTCCTGTTGCAATTGGTAAATTACTACCGATGATGATGGCTGTTTCATTAAGCTTTGAAGTAGTGAAGTTTTGGTATAACTGAGCTAATAATAACAGCTGAGTTTTACTTAGATTGAAGCTTTGACAAAGACTTTCGAGCAGATATTTCCTGATACGATTGGGAAACCTCGATGTGCCTGGTGTTCCTGATGACATTAAAAAAAATTTGGGGGGGACAGTTCTTCCTAATACAGGACAGGACGGCCACCTTCCGGTTATTTACAATAACTAAGTGTTGAACACACCAAAATGATGAGGTTGATAATGCTGATAAGTCAGAAATCTTAACTCTAATCCAGCTTGGACTATCCAGAACCATCATCTTCTGGTTGACTACAATAACTGGATGTTTAATGATATTTAAAAATCCCGTTTTATTAAATTTATTTTTAAAGCTTTGACCAAACTAACTTCTTGCTTCAATTGGTAAGTTACTAGTAATATGATGTCGATGATGATGAACATGGAACTTTGAAGCAATGATGGATCAGCAGGTTGCTTATCATAACTGAGCGTTGAATAACTCTTAGAGACTCAGTTTTGCTTACACCTTTGATAAAGATTTTCTACCAAATGTTTCTTGAGACGATTGGGAAGATGATGTTAATGCTGAATATTAGAAAGAATTTTAGGGGGATAGTTTTAAGTCTTCCTGATGCAGGAGCGTTTATAATGACTGTGTTAAACAATCAATTAATAATTGCTATATTTTACAAAGTTTTAAGGGTTTTAGGCTTTTCACTTTTAGGGCTTGCGATCAATAGATATCAAAAGAATTCTAAGTTGAAGAATACATTAACAATAAATCGATCCATCTATAACAAAACTAACAATCGTTGATAAATTGTAAATATGTGACAGTAATATATCTGGAAGCGCGCTGCTATTTTTATTGTAAATTAAATAATAAAAATCCACACGTACCATAAAACAATCCAGTTTCCTTTTTATCACTTTCGTTTTCGTTCTAAATTCAACAAGCCGAAGTTTTGTTTTGTTCAGTAATTTGTATCGAGATTTTCTATGCTGAAACATCAGCAGAAATAAAAAATGGTAGGGGCGAGACCACGATCGAAATCTTTCTAAGTTATCGATAGAGAACGTGAAACCTCCGGGGAATTTTTGCTATTTGTTTTCAGATGCTTCTTTTCTAACTTTATCGCTTACAAATACGGGCGTTTAGGTTGAAAAAACGTTCAACTGCCACTTTTTACGTATTGATCAAGAAACCGTAAACAAAACTTAAGAGGAATTACTGAAGCAGAATGAATGATGGATTTTAAGTGTATAACCCGAAAATATGACGAATTTTACTTGAATTCCTTTCAGGTTTTTAATTGATCCGAAAGTATTGATGATTTTTATGGAGTTGACAGGGCCGAAATTTGCAAAAATATTTATTTAAAAAATTCGCTTCTTTAATCTATTTTTCTCAAAAGGAATCGTCCATAAATACAATTCTAAGTTCAAACCAGACATTGGAAAAGTGTTGATTGTTCTACTTATTATTCTACTCACTAGTCACAAAACAGTCGCAAAATCAAGTCGACACAAACACGCGTGCATGAAAATGTGGAATAACTTAATAAAATTTGCTTTTTGGATTCTTCCCGCAGTTTATTAGATGCGACTTCTTAGGAAAGTCGATAAACACTCCAGAGAAAACTCGAGTAAATGCTGTTGTTACTCAGACAACGATTACCAGAATGAAGTGTCACGACAAAGGCGATAACAGTTCGTATTATTTCACTTGTTAACTTTGAGAGCAACATTTTCAAATTTCCCCCGACGTTATTATTCTGAAGTATTATCTTAATTATTCTTCAAACTGCTCTTTATAGAAGTACTACACTTGAGGCGATTAAAAAACGAGATTTCCTCGACGAGCTTAAATTTTTATTATTATTTTCAATCAAAACCTGAAGGAACGCAAATAAAATTCGAGGAAATCATATCAAATTCTATAATCAACAACCACTAACAACCTCACTGATTAAACTCACGTCCTACTTGCCATTAAAAATAATTTTAAAATCCATAAAACGTCTTCAGTTACTCGAGTAACTTCCAGAGTTCTTACTAACTCATTAATTTAACCAAGTTGTAAGCCAAAACTTAAAAAAACATCTTCAATAGATGAGCATTTATTCGATGATGGGTGGAGTTGTCTGCACATTCCAAGAATAAAGCTAGGTCCCAACTTTGCCTTTCGAAAACTTTCAGAAATTCAGAGATGTAGGTGAAAACAACAAATTACTTGTGAAGTTTCAAATAAATACAATGGTTAAGCGTCTGTTGTTTACAAATCAGTTTCGAGACATTTTTTAAGCGAACGGGGCTTTCTTTGGTTTCAGAATTTTTTCAGGTTTTTTTCAGTCCTTCAAAACTAATTGTGGCGCTTTTTAATGAATTTTAGAAACGTTTAATTATTTTTTTCTTTCGGAATTATGTTATCTGCTAAGTTGTTTGAAGTATAAGGGAAATTTTCATCAATTTTTACTTAAACGATAACATAAATAATGCCGTAATACTAAAAAAGTTTGGTGCTCAGCTGTTTTAAAAGTTTGAAAGTTTTACCTTGGCAGTTTATCGAATTTTAAATTCGACTACTTTACGTACGTAAAAGAAAAAGCTTTTTAAATCGCGAAATTAATTTTAAAACGGTTTCTTTGTTAACATAAAAATTAATATTTTTTCCTTTCAAATATTAAATTACGAGTATTAAAAATTCCGGACTGTGATAAAGGTTGGCAAAACATTTCCAAGAAACTTTTTAACGCCTACTTGACAGGTTTTCATACTTCCTTGACACAGTAATACGTAAACATTATCTGAGGGAAAATTTTCAGGGACAAAAAGGGGTACTTCGGGAATAAAAACTGGGGATTACCGAATTTTATTTCGAGACAAAGCGGGGATATATGTTTTTACATCTTCGAAAGCCAAAACAAACTCGTCTTTTTTATATGCAAGCGCATACAAATGAGCACCCAGTAAATTGGTAATTTCGTTATACTAAAATACCTCAAGTATTCCGTACATGTAAAGCGAATCGTATTAATAAAAGTAGACCGAAATAAATCTAGATAAATGACGCGCTGTTTTCGTATTACGTGTTTGTCTTATTTTTCTAATACAGCTTTGGATACCTTTTCTGGTTTTCGTCTTCTTTCACCGCCGATAAACTCAATTCCCTTTTGTGAAGCTAGAATTAGTGTGATAAAATAAGTTGCTAATGGAAACATTTGTATTGGAGAGAAATAAAAGTAGTTCCAACAGTTAAGAGTGATTCATTATTTTCGTTCATATGTACGAAGGGGAACAGCTATATATCTGGAAAGGCAATCCCTGGAATCGGAATTGAATTTCTTTATCGATAGAGAGGGGCAGTTGACCGCTTATCTCATATCAACCCCTACATGTAGACTGCGAGCTACGTTTTGAATTGAATTGAATTCGCCGATCTGGATCATCAAACTCAATTTGTCTTAAGTTTTTCAAATTGCTGTAAAGAAAACAAAAGCGAATTGTCTCGTGAATACGCTATGAGGACACCGTTCTGAAAAAATGAAGAGGCAACGAGACTTCCTTTGATTACCCCTGATAAACGAAAGGTTTTCAAACAACCCAGGCTTACTCGACCTATTTTCTGGCCAAACTAAAATTACAGAAACACGTAATAATCTGCGAAAATTTTTGTATACATCGGTTGGGTTGGTTGGTTGATGACACAACAAAACCCCGAAACCATGGTGATGTATTGCCGATTGATGCTGTCCAGTATGTAGTTCAATGAAAGTCATCGCTGGTTTTATTTTTAAATTTTCGTAAATACAATGTGAATTTATGATTGAGGACAATTTGAATTTGGCGCCATACTAATTTACCGTTATGCTGGCAATATGCAATCCGTTTGACGTGCTCTATCAGTGGGGTCTCAAATAGGGATGGTTAATATTATATTAATAATTTAAAAAAAAAAAAAACTAATGTTGGTCATCATTTATTTTCATACTGTATTAGAAGACAAAATAAACAAAATATGAAAACCTTCAACAAAGTTAGCGAGTTGCTCCTGTTATTTGACAGCGAAAATTCAGCCAAATTTAAAATATGAAATACACTAAAAACTGTGGCGTTAAATTCAAATTGCCCTCAATCATTTAAAATCACATTGTATAAAAATTATTTCTTTTCTAAAATGCAACTCAAAAATTATTGATTGCAACTTGCATTTCTAAACTGGCGTATTTCCGGCGATTTATATTAACGAGCACGCGAATTTCAACGTTTGAATGTCGTTATAAACACCCTCAGGTGTTCGTAATAATCACCCACAGAGTTGATAACCGCCTGTTGAGCGTCTACGCGTGATAACACTGCAATAAGTTAATTTTTTTTTGAGGAAACAAGTTCTTAGGTTCTTACGTATCTTTCCACTTTTGCTTCTCGGATTGGGGCAAATTTCTTGTGAAACTTAGGTAAGCTTACAGTTTTGATAAAGACTTTCTATGAAACGTTTCTTAATACAACTGGGAAGCTGAAGTTCATATTGAATATTGGAAAGAATTTTGGAGAGATAGTTTGAAGTCGTTGGTTGTTTCATGAAACATTGAAGCAATGAAGTTTTAAGCCTCTGATTCAGGCTCTCCTGGTTGCTTGTTCAATAACTCTTAAATAAGACTCAGTTTTGCTTAGTTTAGAGCTTACAGCAGTGGCGTGTCTAGAGCCTCACAAAAGGGGAAGCTGAAGGGTAAAATAAAGCCGCTGACAAAAATTTTTTGATGCAAAAAAGACATTTTTTTTTACAAACCATAATAAAATCTTACCTTACCTTACTTAAAATTAAGTGCCATACGTCTATTTTCTTTTGCAAACTCATCTATAACGTCATCATTCATCATAAAAACGTTTTTCGCGAGAATATTCTTGCACTAATTCCTTTTCAATTGATATTAATCCCAAAACAGAAAGTCTTTCTTGTCCTGTAGAATTTCTAACAAAACTTTTGATTCGTTTAAGCGCGGAAAAGGAACGTTCTGTAGGCGCACTTGTGGCGGGGATAGTAAATGGAATCTGCCGGGTTACAGCTTACACAAGACTATTTTTAGTTCGATTTTCAAACGAAATTATGCGTAAAAACGAAAGATTTTTGCATTCATACGATATTTGTATTGCTTATAGGTATATTAATATGTAACTAATTTCACGTTCATATACTTTTTAATTCCACAGTAAAACGGTATTTAGTTTATTACTTAATATTCTTGTACACGCTCTTGCTACCGATCTCAGCGCATAAAACAGTATACTGACGGTAAGGTGTGAGCTCGTAACTTATAAAGCCGTTTCGGGTTATGTCGTGTTTTTCGTCGTTCGTATTTATCGGCAGTTGAATCACGATCGAGCTTCGATTAGTATTGAAAAATATTGAAAATAATTATACATATTCGGGTCAACAGGATAATATATAATATTAAATGTTTAAGGTATATTAATTTAATTATACGCTGTAGGTATTTAGTTTACGTAGGGGAAGCTGTGCTTCCCTAGCTTCCACGGTAAACACGCCACTGGCTTACAGCTTTGATAAAGATTTCTTACCAAACGTGTTTTGTTACGATTAGGAAGCTGGTGTTAATGTTGAATATTGTGGAGAATTTTTGGGGGATAGTTTGAAGTCTTCCTGATACAGAACACCCATCTTGCAATAACTAAGTGTTAAACAATCAATCCCTAATTCATATATTTTATTAAGCTTTTAGGGGTTTAGGCTTTTAACTTTTAGGGTTTGCGCTCAGTAAACATCAAAAGAATTTTAGGCTGAAGAAAAAGGCTTTCCATGTTGAAATATTAGCAATAAAGCGACCCAACTATTACAAAAGTAACAATCGCCGATAAATTGTAATTTTTTTTCCAAACCAGGCATCTTAACGTTATACTTCCAATCCCCATCTATCATAACAAATCCCTCCACACCCTATTGGCAAGGGGTGGGCCTGGCGTAATCCAGGATTGATCCACGGGGATCTGCTCCATGTCAACGATGATGATGATGATCATGACGAAACACGTAGGAGTGACAGTAGTACATATCTTATAAAAACCCTTCAGGGGCCTGTTGAACTCGAGAAAAACATATGTAGATCCGCCACATAAATATTTTCATATGGGAAGATTCGAGAGAAATCCATCCATAATACAGAAAAATTACAACAAAATTCTAAAATGAAAAATAATTCAAAGGTCGTAAAAGACTATGATCTCTACAAGTTTTATTAAGAAAACTTTCCTAAAAGAGCTTCGTCTAACTGCTATGAATTTCTTAATACTTTGAATAACTTAGGAAACACGCAACGGAGACCGCGCCTTGCAGAATACATAGTAGCCTTCCCAATTTTTAGCAAAACAATATTTGGAGACGAACGTATTTATAACTACCTATATTTTTCTCTCGATACGAAAATGCACGTAGTAATAAAACCAACAAATATAAAAATGCGACTTTGAAAGGAATAAACTACAATGCAAGAGCATTTCACGCTCGAATGAAAGGCGTTTCTACTCATAAAGGAAGTTAAAGTACGCCGATTCTTTTAACATTTTGAAAGTGTCAGTCTGTGGAGTACGTATACAGGGTGTTCCTTTTATCGAGCCTCCTGAAAAGTCATAAATAGGCAACACAGTTTGCAGATATAACTAACTTTAATCTGCATGGGTCGTTTGTCTTGTAAGATGTGCTGCCTATTTTTGGAACTTGCAGGAGGAAATAAATGGGATGGACAGCCTTTTGCTGCCCTGTTCCGCAGCCAAAAAGACAGAAATTCGAATCTCGATTGTTAATAAACTCTACAGCGTAAATCCTTCTTAAGCCGATTAACTTTAAATGGCTATAAAACGCAGAAGCAAAATTGTACTTTAGTTAGTAAATGTGCGAATTTCAATTAAGAGTTAATTATCACAATAAAAAAATTAAGGGAAGACGTGCCTCATTCAAGGACCATACTTGGTAATAAAATATCGGCGCAGAAGGATCGTCAAATTAGAGATACACCTGCAACTTTATTTTAGTTGTGACTTTTTTGTAACAGTTGTTCAGCCTTCGCTTGAAAACTTCCAAGAAAAATGTTTGACTGAAAGGGATGAATTTTTAATGGTCCATTTCTGCGGTTAAAAAGTTGATATTACAGTCGTTCCACTTTAAATATCTTACTTAAAAAATATTCCATCTCGTAGAAATCACACATGGATACTTTACATTCTTGCATTTGCATGAACAATCCACAAGCTTAGGGTGTAATTAGACATGTTTCTGTACGTTTCATGTCTTCACGGTACTTTGCGGTTCATAGCGAACGTGCAAACGTACATCTAGGGATTTTACTGTTTAATTCCTTACGCCTAGACGTACACATGCTTCAGTTCCATGTTATGCAAAAACCCTTATTTTGTTGCTTCAGCAAGCGTCAAGCGAAGCACTCCAGCGTGAATTAACAACAGGTAATTGAAAATAAGACGAGAAGTTAAAACAATTTTATAAATAAAAATCTGCAACCAACTCGAAACAAGGATAAGCACAAATAATATTTAGACGTTTATTGGAAATGTGAGTTATAAAAGTTAATAAAATGTTCAAAGATACTTAGAAACAAAGCTCTTTAAAAGAAACCCAAAAACAAGCAAAACAATATTCAATAAACCAAGTCCTTGCAAAGGGAACTAAATTCAATATAAACAAAGTTCGACTAGAATGAAAAATATTAATTTTAATTCCGAAGAAAACCGTTTGATATTTATTATTAGAGACCGGATCTAGTAAATATTTAGTAAAATCTATTCAGTAGACCAAAAACAAGCGAAACAATATTCAATAAACTACGTCCTTGCACAGGGAACTAAATTCAATAAAAGCGAAGCTCGACTAAAATGAAAAATATTAATTTTAATTTCGAAGAAAACCGTTTGATATTTATTAGTTATTGCACTTCCAAGTGTACAAGAAAACCAAATTTACTATCCACACTTTAATGCTAATCTCGATTCATTCTCTCGGCAACTTTCATCAAAAGAGAAGTTTTAGATTACGTTTCTATCATTATCCGAATACAATACCCAATAGCACTGGAATTGATTTCAGAAGATCAACTTGAGCATTTCTGTAGAGAATCTGTGCCAAGTATATTGCAACTTGTAGTTCACTTCAAGAAATTTATTTCCACATATCAGAATGCACACGCGATTTATATGACAATGCGAGTAATTTCGAAAACAATTTCATTTTAATCTACAAAAAGACGCAAGACAGATCAGGCACAGAAACGTATTAGAAAGGATACGTAACGGTGGAGAAAAATAAAGTTACCAAATTTGATGGAATATGAAGTGAAACCACCAAAGGAGGTCTGAAACAGAAAGGAATCCTTGTAAAAATAGAGAACGGGCAGTTGCGATGGTTTGATTTGACCATGGAATAAGAACTGGAAGAAAAAGATAAAGAGGCATGTAATTCCATAATTGTCTAGATCTAGATCATCAAAAGGAGGGAACTTGACTGGACTCAAGTAAATAGAATGGCAGAAGATTAGTAAGTTTGGGGAAGATTTATCATCTCGACACTCACGGTAGAAAATGTTATGAATAAGTAGGGAAAAAGGAAATTGGCTGAAGCTTATTTGGAAAAGCTTTATTTATGACCAAAACTTCTTCTTCTTCGAAAGGTTAGAAAATCGGAGATAACAAACACAACTTGAGGATGTATCATAGAAGGACGAAATAGGAAAACTTGAAAAAACGTGACAAGATTATTCTTCGCCAACTTTCTCCTCTCCATGGGCCAAGACCTGGAAGTGGTCAGCAATAATTTATGTTTTATTGTATTATTTGGCCACTTGGCAAAGAGCGTTCTCTTCATGTTTGCACCTTTCCACGTTATCATAGTTAAGTGTTACAACTGGGCTGAAGCTTTATTTAAGACCAATACTTCGTTCTTCGCCTTCTTTCTTGCGACTTCAAGGTTTTTTTTAACTGGAATATCAGAATTATGAGTGGTTCTACAGTTTGAAGAACTCTTCCTCGTGGTGATACCTTCTGCAGATATTGGTGCAACCCTGACTGTGTTTACCTTTGCTTCAAAGCTTTTGTCCTGAGTTAAATGCAATACAGAATTACCGTACTACTTGGGAAACTCAATTTGCAAAACCAAGAAATGTTGGCATTTCCCTCACCTAAGGGCTTCTTCCTCAATTTGTACGTCATGTTCAGTTATTACCCTCCCTGGCGACAAGGGCTTTACGAAATTAATAAAATCCCATCCCCGTTCTTTGTTTTTCTGTGCTTCAGGGTCTTTTTTCTGCTTTGTACACCATGTTAAGTTACTGCGCTGTTTGGATACGTTCTTCCAAAGTAAGGCTGTTTGTAGAAACTATTGAAAAGTTTTCTTCTTCAGACTTTTTTGAGTTTGCAAACCTTTTTGAACCATGTGGAATTGTGCGCAAAAATTAATCAAACAGCCTTCGTTTTCCCTTTGCTTCAAATTTTCTTCTCAAATTTAAGGACCATGTTAAGTTGCATATACTTTTCGGAAGACACGTTTGTAATGAAGATCTACACAGGAACTGATGCTGACTTCTGTTTTGATTCAGAGTTTCTGCTTTAATACAAAGTCTCTGCTTTATTTTTTTCATTAAAACTAATTTAATTTTTATAAAAAAAAAATAGGTAAACCAGACTCTGGTAAAGCTTTTTTGTGGAAATTTTTAGGGTTTTTCTTTTTTAGATTTGTTTAAGTTGCTATCTGGCGAACCATTAACCATGAGAAATCGTCTGGAAAAATTAATCAAACACAGCCTTTTGCTTCAATTTTGAGGGCCATGTTAAGTAGCAGTACTGTTTGGAAGACATGCTTGCAATGAAGATCTTCACAGAAACTGGTGCAAAAGTCTACTTTAATTCGGTTTAAGAGGTTCCTCTTAGCTTTAAATTTGTTTAATGCTTTTCAAAAATACACAAATACTGGGACTTTCAACTTGATCGAAAATATGGTGTTCAATTTGAACATGGCGAATACTATTTAATATCTATTAAAAAACTTAGTAAAACCAGATCTTCATGAAGGCTTTTGTATGCATTTTGGAGTGTTTCTTTTTCAGATTTTTTTAAGTTGTGCTATCTGGCGAACCTTCAACACCATAGGAAATTGTGTGCAAAAACAAATCAAGCCTTCCTTTTCCGTTTTCTACAACATTTTTCCATATTCAAGTGGCAGTACTTGTAACGAAGAAGATCTTCACAAAACTGATGCAACGCTTCTTCTGTTTTGGTTCAAAGCTTCTGCTTTGATTCAGTTTAGGAGGTCCCTTTTTGATTTAAATTTGTTGAAGGTTACGTTACCGTACTGTTGAAAACTCTCTGCCGATAGCAATATCCTTTACTAAAATACATAAACACTAACGGCCATACTTATTCATAGACAGTGTTTAAAGTTAGTAGGTGTTTAGTAGCTATTAAACCAATATAATTAATATATGTTGCTATAGCAATTAGTAGCATCTAACTTTAAACACTGTCTATGAATATGGCCCTAAGTCTTCATCGAAAACAAGGTGTTCAATAGTTCAATTATAATGGTGCTTTAAACATGAATACTGTTTTATTTATGTTTATAAAAAATATAGTAAAGGCTTTTTGCAGAAATTTAAAAGTGTTTCTTTTTCACATTTTATTTTGAATTGTGCTACCTGGCGAATCTTCAAAACCACAGGTTTTCCTTTAGCTTCATTTTTTCCAGATTTGAGGGCGGTGTTAAGTCGCAGTACTGTTTGGAAGACATGCCCTTCAAACGTGGATACTATTTTATTGTTTATAAAATTGGTAAAACCAGACCTTCGTATGCAAATTGAAACAAGTAGTTGCAATTTGAGATAAATGTTGTAATCTAGTGCACATTATTTAAATTTACATACCTTGTCTGCAGCAGGAATATTTTTTTTAAAGTTGCTTCAGTATGTAAATTAGCAAATTTTGAAATGTAAGCAGGTTTGTAGAATAAAAAGGTATTCCGATGCAAACAAAGTTATTGCGGCAATTTGCTATTCGTCCACTAAACGTGAACGGGTATAAGAAATTGTCCTATCAGTTTACAAAGTGTAACTATTTGTATCCGTCATAGCCGTGGGTTTAAAAATGAGGCTATTACTATCATCACACAGTTTCAGTTTCTTAGCTATTTACAAAAGTGCCGCTAGCTTATTCTTTATGAATTATGTACTTCCATTTGATACTAAGTAAAAAGCTTTCTCCTAACGAAAAGTTACGTGCTGAGCACGTTTTTACAGTAATCGTAATTTTTTATAATTATTATTTGTGGGGGTTAATTTACTTCGTATGGGGTTTTCCGACGAGGGTCGCGTTGGTACATAAACAAAAAATAAAATTTAAATTTCTGCTGCAATATGGAGTGCTGTTAATCCGAGGATTTTTTATTCATACGAGAAGGCATGAAGGACCATACGAATTAAAATGCGTGCGAGTATTTTTGCAGCTCGTTCGTGCTTCGTCATCGACTACATTTTGCAGCTGCGTTCAGCATGATAACAACGTATTTGTTAGTGGATTTATTTTAAAATCTTACGCATTTTATTCGAATTTTGAATATGCTTTGCTACTAAATTTATCACCGAAATTTTGACTATTTAAAATCAGGCCATTGAGAGATCAAATCTACCGTACGAACTGAAACCAGAAATTTAAACTGATAATACTAAATTTTGTATAATTCTCTAACAATATGAAAATTAAACAAAATCCAATAACTTAATAGGGTTACGTATGGTTCCGCCTACCTTCCCATATTCATTACCAAAATTCACCCCCTTCCACCTTCTGAAAACTGAAACTTTCGTTCGACCTTCATTATACTGCCTCAACTATTTCCGATAACACCTTAGCCCTTTAAGATTCTACCTTTCCTGAATTTACCAACACCTTTGGGGTTGTTCGTAGTTCTTTCAAACATTCCAACCCTTTCACACCACCATATCTGATTTGCTATGATTGATGGCTGCAAAAAACCACAATAGTTCTTATCAAACCCAATAAAATTATGGCAAATAAATCGATAAAATTAATAACTCTGAAAAACCAGCTCTGCTAATCCTTGTCGCCATGTTTGTACAGCCTCAGAAAACTCAATTTCTACCACCTTAAAGTTATTTATCTACAACCCGCCTTACTGTCACTTTTTGTTTCCAAAGCGATTATTTCAATTCGCCGCGCATTTATCTTGATCGATACTTTTATTTTTGTTTATTTATTTACCAAGTAATCTTGTTAAGTACGATGTGTATCTACGAACACCTTAATATTTTCGATGTTTTTAAATTTGTTTTTCAAATAAATATGTTCCCAAAATAAACAGCTGAAACCTGGTAAGGTTACGAAGTTTCCGTTCGATAACATATAGTAAACAATCATTGAGGAAACGTATTTCTAAAGTTTCAATGAACGTTACAATCGACGTACAACGAGCAGCTGTGTTTTAGTAAACTCAGTTTTAATTACGACCTTGACCTAGCTTTGACCGATTCATAACATTGTTTTCAAATTCAAAACAAAATTCTTTGCGAAAATATACGTAATACCGTCGTTGAGGTACTAAAATAGAAATTGAACGATTTCCAAAAACAATTGTTGCACACGGTGTAATTAATGTCACAAGGTAAATCATTTAAAAATGTGTTATTTTTGAATTTATGGGGCAAGATCATCGTTTACACTCTGTTTTGAAATGATGCTTGACATAATTTTGAAATATCCCGTAAGTAAAATATGAGTTTGTATAAAAAAATCTAACTCTGGATTTTAAAAAAACTGCAGGAAAAATGAAAAAGATGTTAAACAATGGGTTATTTCGATCAACATCGAACGTCCTTTCAATATTAATGAGAAGACAGTCGGTTGGACGTGGGTTTGAAATAAACCTCGGGCAATTTATTTTTCAAAACGTTTGGAACATTTCAAAACAGTGTTGAAATACGTGCTATGAAATTTTCAAAAATATAACGAAAACGATTTTATTGCCAACACTTTCAAAATACAAGTCAACGACCGCTTCGAGGCACCTTTATCAAATCTAAAAAAAGTTTTGACGAGTGTATTTGGACCTTAAATTCGTTTACGAATTTATTGTGGTTAAGAAACGTACGAGTAATTGAGGAGAAAGATTCATCTGGTGGGAGAATTGAAGAAAACAAACACAAAATCTCCATGGGGAGCAGGTGGAAATAGCCAGCTACTTATTTAGTTTTTGCTTGATCAGTTGGTAAAGAGCGCCCTCTTCATCTTTGCATCACCTTTCCAAGTTATTATGGTTAAGCCTTGCAAAGTGTTTAAAGTGCTTACATCCATATCCCCTGATCTAACCACAAATAGGAGTACCTACTGCTTATCAGTCTCGTTGTTAGAATTTCGCTTTTATCATACCATGGGCTACTGCTACTGAAGGCAGATTCTGATACCTACTAATTTGGATTCTAGCTTTTCTATCTATCAGTTCGCCCTTTTAGTAAGTTGTGAAAAAGAGAGGAGGTTCTTCCTTTGGGCAAAATCAAGGCAAACTTAGTCTGCATAAATACAGGTGTCGTGTACTATGTTGGGCAAAAGGCTAAACCATGAAGATCTATTTCTAACGTTACAAAATTAAGGGCTATCAAAAGTATTGGCTGGAACCACCAGATTAACCTGTTCTTCAAGAAGAAAAGTCGAGGAAGAAAGAGGTACCTAAAACCAAGGCCTCTCTATAAATGCAGGTGCTGTGAGCTATCTTTGCCCTATGTTGGGCAAAAGGTTAAACCTTGCCCATTGAAGGAAGCCATGAAGATTAACTTTTAACGTTGCAAAGTTCACGGGCACCAAAGATCTTGGCTGGAACCACTGCGTAAACTTGTCCTTCAAGAAAAAGAAGTTGAGGAGGTTCTTTTTGTACAAAACCAAGGCAAAGTTATTGGATTAGATTAGATTAATCTGTCCTTCAAGAAAAAAGTTGAGGAAGAAAGAGGAAGTTCTTCTTTGGGCAAACCCAAGGCAACGTTATTCTCTATAAATGCAGATGCTGTGAGCTAGCTTTGCACTGGGTTGGTCAAAAGGCTAACCTTACCAATTAGAAGAAATCATGAAGATCTACTTAAAACGTTTCAAAGTTAACAGGTGCCAAAGATGTTGGCTGGAACCACCGCGGTAACCTGTCCTTCAAAAATAATTTTCACAAATCGAGAACTACATCAAATCTTCACTAGGAAATATTGCTGAATAATTAAGGAATAATATTCCTTTCTTCTTCTAGTAAAATACATATTTTATTTAATAGGGCATTTATTATTTTTTAAATAAATCTATTGCGAAGCTTCCTGTTCTAAAGTGAAATGTATTCCTTTTAAAACAATACACAAAACGACAAAACATACCTGTAAACTTGCAAAAACGTAATTCAGTACCTAAATCGTTTCGTTATCTTAGTTATCTACATTAAAACCTTAACAAAGACTACCCGCAAGTATTTAAAAATGTTTCTAAGAAAACACTCGAGCAAAAAGAAATCCCATTACCCATTACTATGAAGGCTTTTAAAAGTTGAAGCACGTTGAATTTAAAAGTTGAATGCGACAATTTATGAATGTAACTTTCGTCATTAAAGCTGGTTTATGATGTTTTATACAAGCACTATTTGAATTTAATATTTCACTCGTTTCTGAGTGAATAATTTTAAAATAAATGCAAATAACGTATAAAAAGAGTAAACCCCGCATAAAATAACTATAGAAAATTGCCTTGCGCTACTTAATTTAGATACCTACTGAAAGTGTTTTGATAAGCTGTTTATACTGACAAACAAATTATTATAATGCATAAATTAAATACCGAATATTTGATAACATCGAACAGGTAAGGCAGGTTAACGAACCTCGATATCCTGATTAACGTTTTGTTATTATCAGGACTTTCTATTTAACGATTTTTATTAAAATCGGTAGCAACCACTACCGAATTTGAACGGACAAACTAATTATGCGAATACGAAAGGTTAAAGAACCCGGCACGGAAGGTTCCATATTTGAGGTTATGTTTGCTGCTAGTTTACCACTCAATTAGCGCAAATTAAGCAAGAAAATTACGTAACGTTAATAACAATACAACATTCGTTGTTAATTGTTTAAAACTGCAATGACAAATTATTATAAAACCATGCATTCTCAACGTTGAATTGAGTTTTTAAGTTTTTGGAAATCTTTAAAGATAGCTTCGATATTTGTTGTATGTATGTATTACATAAATAAACCTTTGCTAGGACAAAACATATTGAAAAATTGTCAGTAGAGCATGTTTGGCTCGGAAATTGTTATTCAGATACACTTCTTCACCACCTGCTGTTTATACACAGCCTCGGTTGTTAATAAAAACATAAAAAGACTTACCGACTCGTTCTCATCCAGGTTTCGCTAATTAATTTTTTAAAACAATACAGAAATTGGAGCAGCGTATATTAACATTTTTCTAACTTCCTCGTTTAATTACAAAACTTTACTCTCGGATGTTGATTTGGTTATATTTTAAAAATACCTGCTTGTATTAAAAACCTAAATTAAAAATGCTGCTGCGTAAGCGATACATATTTTGTTAGAGTTGGTGGGCTTTAATTAGGATTATTTTTATTTGTGTTCAGGATTAGACTGATATAATTCAGCCTTAAAAATACGTCATAAATAGGTTAGCAAAGAGAAGGTTGAAGTTAAGCGAAAGTAGAGCAGTTTCATGGAAAGCTTTGGAAAAAAGCTCCCCCTTACTTTTATGTTTAGTATCCAAATTTCGAAAATTTTTTCGGATTATTACAAATTTAAAACACGTCCCGAAATTAAACCATCTCCCTTCGAAAACTTGTGTTTGTCAGGGCTCCCCAAAACAGAGTCCGAAAACAAATAAATGCAAAACTTGCACAGTTATTTTAGGGTAAAATCGAGCCAAGATTTGCAAATAGTAAAACGTTCGAAAACATAATATTGGAAAGGTAAACATGCAACGAGGAGTGAATATGTAAATAAGCAACACCTTAGTAAGGAGAGAAGCCTGGCTGAAACTTGAATTAACCGGATATACCTAGTCACACGCTTGCAATTTCTTGAACTTTTATTAGTTATTACCGTTTTGTAAATTTCCTGTACTGAATTTTTGTAGCTTTAACGTTTAACAAACTCAGGATTTCGTATTTAACACAAAGCTCTTAAAATTAAAAAGCAATCTTAAATAATTTCCTGATAGTTGTTGGTTTGGAAGGATAAGAAGTTGCACCTGCAATTTGAAAGGTTTATAACGCACGTTCAATAACATGGGAATCCTTGATGATAACTAATTAATTTGGCTTTGTGGCGAACTTTCTAACCTAAAATTATAAATTAGTATTAGTGATACGCGTAAAAGCTGCATTTTTATTTGAACGCACGATACAACACGAAGGCTTTATACAAAATTAACTGAAATAATTTTTAGATTTCCCTAACCCTAGGAGTTGATGTATTCTGCGCTTAAAATTACCAAACAAAAAATCTGTTAAAATATTTCGTTAATGTTCGAATAAATGATATTAATCAAACGTCATATTAATGTCACGATAGGTTGACAAATTACTAAAGCAAAAAACGGTGGTGTACTCGTGTTTTCAAATACAAAAGGAATCATTTGGAATGAAGTGTGTTTCACTGAAATTGTTATAATGTTAATACGGTATCTGTATTAGAGATTATCAGTCATTGTTGTGAAAGTTGAGCATTCGTGTTTAATGATCGAAAATAATGGTGAATACAGACCGATTGAGATCATAAGCACTTTTATAAATCCAAATGAATCTGCTATGAAATATACAATACGAATGACATAAAGAATTATTGTCTAAGATTTAAGTAGCCATATATTTCACGAAGTGCTCACCTTGTATATAAATGTGAAGCCCGTATTGCCTATATTGAACCATAAATTTTGTCCAAAGCACTAAAAGTGTTAACCTTTACACTTTTGTAACTCGATCGGTTTAGGTGAAATTACTTAATTTACTCTGAAGCCTTTAGCTAATTCCGCTTTAACTTATTTATTCACCGTGAATACGCCAAACATGCAGTTACGACCTCATTCAAACTTGCTACCGCAGCATTGCAGAGTTTTATTTTTATAGAACAATATAAGAACAGATTTCAAAGTAATAAAAATAAAAGTCGAATAAATAACTTAAAGAACAAAATGATATGACAAATAAAATTACAAAAAGGGTTGAGCGAATAAAATATGTTAAAAACCACTAAATTTCATGGGTATTTGGTATGATTTTAACCAATAAATTATAACATCAAATACCGCCATGTTAGTCCTTTTTCAGTAATAAAATACAAGGTGATATAAGTTTACTATATCAAGGGCGGAATCCAATTTGCAAAAAGCAAAATCAGAAACTGCACCAAAACGGATACATTCGTAATAAATATTAATGGAATGCAGATAAACGGTAGCAAAGTAAAAGCACAAAAATTAATTTATATGTCAACTGCAGTAGCGTAGTAGTAGTAGTAGTAGTGTAGTAGCAGTAGTATAATACAGTAAAGTTCGAGGAAACTTCACTTACCTGCTTCGTTAAATACAATTTTAATTTCGTATTTGCAGTAAATTTGAATTCATATTGCAACAAGAGCTAAACAAACCCGGTTAAGCAGTTATATACGGAAGCTATGCATGCAAGTTGGTGCTTAAATATGAAATATCGTTACAATTAGTTAAATACGTATTAGGGTAAGGTGCTAAACATAACGTAATTCAAATTCATAAATATCCGCATTATTATAAAGACATAGACCGGCGAATAAGTAAACTTTAAGGGCTTAAAAAGACATCGCGAAACGAGCAATGCGTCTGTTTAAAAATGTAACAACCGTTCCATTTCTGCTATTCAAAGATGTTTACATTAAAAGTTAGTTCCAACTAGTGAACGACGCTTCAATCTCGGTGGAAGTTTTAGAGTTGTAAAGAGCATTCGTCTTCGATTCCAGCGAGGTCACTTTACTCTGTGGTGTTACATATCAATCCGAGTTCAGATACTTTGCATTTCCACAATTTGTTTACGCGATTGCACCGTTCTATTTCGGCGAGGTTTAAAAGTAAATAATTCTTCTAAAAAGTTTAAATTGTCAGTTTAGATTATTTTAACGACGGAATTTGTACGAATGGCATGAGTGTTTCAAGTGGGGCTCTTATGTACATGCACACGTTTTGCTTGCGTGTTTAAGTCAACTGATAATTAAGAATCTTCCGTACCCGACATTAAAGATGAATAAAATGTATGTAATAACAGTCATCATTCATCAATTTACACAAAGTAATTAATGGATCAGCTCAAGAACTTTTACAGTACATTAAACTTACCATAAAACATGCTATAACACGCCAAACCGTTTTAACATGATGAAAACGTGAAGGTTCCATCAAATTTCAGTTTTAGAATCATAGCACATTGCTAGAGGTACAACAACGAATACCGAGTTTAACTCGAGGGCTTTTAGGACTTTGTACGAACAGCCATAGAAACATACGTCAATCAAGGCATCTATTAAATGTAACACGGCACGATATGGCACGGCACGTCAGGTCACCTACAGTAATACAAAAATTGGCTTGAGAGGCTACACCACTTAGCCCCGAATGATATTTTTGTTTCCTGAAGTATAAATCAAAAACTTGGAAGGCATCGTTTAGAAGAAAGTATAGACGACATTGATTAAACGTGGTGGGAGCGTGTTTTCATAATTGATTTAAACGTCTGAACTGTTGAAGAGACAGCATCATACTTTTCTTCCAGGTTCTTGTGCCTAGTTAGCTCACCATTTAAGTTTTGGGATTAAGGAAACAACGAAAAACGTGAAAAGGGGATGTTGTTATATGTTGTTTTACTCCGGAGTACCAATTACAAAATATGCCCAAGCCGGAGTAGGATTGGTGGTACTCTCAAGAAGAAAATAAAATGTTGCAGATTACAAGAGTTAGAGGTACGGGCATATCAGATGAAAATGCATGGTAGCATGCTGGAAATAAAAGCAGATAAAGATTAAGAAAAAAATTTCACATAGTCCAAAACGTTTATATTAAAAGCAGCCAGAGAGAGCTGTGGTGACGCGGTGAGATGAAAGTGGGGAATACTTTAAAGAGACGAATTGCATGGTGGACAGAAGATGTGCAAAATAAAGTAAAAGGGAAAAAAAGAAATGGAAAAAATACCTACCAACTAAATCACAGGAAGACTATGAGAAATACAAAGAGGGCAGAGATATCGCAAAAAGAGCAGTTACAGAAGCAAAATAGGAAACCTGGGAAAAACTTGGTAACAAAATTAAGAGACAGTTAGAAAGAAAACCAAAAACTGGTAAGAGAAGAAGCAGAAGGCACGCCTGTGACGTTATGAAGTTAAGGATTGTCAAAGGTGTCAGTATGATAACCGGGTCCGTTTGCTTAACGTGCCCTTTAAAGAACGTAGAAATTTGGGCAGCTCGGCGTTGTCAAAGGTATCAGACAGTTGGTTTAACATGCCCTTTAAAGAACACATGAAAGTATGGCCTACTAAATTTAAGCAACAACTTCAGAAATCAAACTTAATGCAAAAATATATCTGAATTGGGCAAACCCAACTTCAATAATATGGTAAGGAATCAGCAAAACTCGTCTTTCCATGATGTAACTTGCAGCACAATGACGAAATTTTATTGCAATTGGAGACAAACCAAATTATCTATTAACAAAGCTTCTGTGGTTTTGTGCAATTGAGACAATTAAGTGTTCACATTTCACATGCAGTCAATTACTACACTATGTAGATAATCGACAACTGAATGAGCACAACGGTTAAAATATGCATGAGTGTTACACAGGGTATCCATTATTAAAAACAATAGCAGGAACGTGTAGCCCCACTTTCTAATTGTCAAGCTTGATTGCTCTGTTGATTAAACGATTTTTTTCAAAATTAAATTAAACAAACAGCCTTTGACGAATTTATTAGCATCGAAGAAAAGGGATTGGTTTGTTAGCACATAAAATACTGGAAACATTATTTTTTACACAATTTAATTCTGATAAAAGTTGGAATTAAAGCGAAGCGAACAGCTACTAAGCCCGAATTAAAAAATAAACAACCGAGATATAACTGTTTTCACAAATCATATTACCGAATGATTTAATTATCTCCCAGTTTTACGTCCGTAATTCAGTTAGGTCATTAATTAATCTAATTTCTTAGAGTTTCTGCTTATTGATTTCCAGTACTTCACTTTGAATTATACAACAATTCTCGCTAATTTATAAACTCTCGATTTTTTACAGTAATTAATTCGGGGACTCCCCGCGACTAAATTGCGACAATTTTTTAGAAAGATTGGGGATTCCAAGAAAGGTCCTTAATGCCCTGGGCTCTGCAAGAATGTAAAAATTAACTCAAAAGCTCAGTAATGAGGAAAAAATCTTAAAGTGACTAATGAAATTAAAGATTACGGTTATTTATTCCGGTTACGGATGTAAATTAAGAACTCGAATGTCTGTATCTGAAAAGTCAGAACGAAGATTATACGAACAGATCTGCACAACCGAATGAATCAATGTCAGGCGTAGCATAGGGGAATGCTGGTCGCATCTCTATAATTAATCTAATGCAGCAATCAATCAGTAACAATGACATATTCCGTGAATGCGCACAGAGATTATCGGGCAATTTGTAAAGGGGTATCGATATAAAGCTGGCCATGTATCAATTTGAGAACTGATGTAATTGTTCTGATGCGAGATAAATTACATTTGTTTTACCTTTAGTCACATATTCATTTAATTACGATAGTATTGGTACAAGCAATAGTATTCGTGTATTTGCAAATTGGATTGGGATTAATTCGGGTTACGAATAAATTTGTTACAGTCAAAACCGCGCCAGCGGACTGAGGATAAAGATAAAAAATCGTTCGGTTTGTAGAAATAAGAAAAGGGTTTACTGGATGATCTAGGTTACTAATCACCGCTAACAGACCGCAGTCAACCCGTCGTGAAGACATGTGGTATCAGGGTTTACCAACCGTCAGAATAACTATCCGCTGCTTGTTTCTTAATACGGTCCCTTTTCACAAACGTGCAGAATTCCACGACTTAAATATTTTGTCCAGTTACAGGTCACCACAAAAATAAGAAAATCTATATCCGTTTACGTCATCCATATTTTAAAATAGCAAATAAGCCCAAAATGTGATAACTGATGAACCAACACGGCAAACAATTATTATTGACAAAACGAAACCAATACAAACCCGGGCTATTGTTTGAATTCATGGTCTACTTGTCGTTTTTTGTTACGTTTTGCTCGTTTACCCAAACGCAATGAATATCCACATTTTGAATAATTAAAAATGGAAATACTGAATATGGTTTTGTTAGATTAAACGAATTACTGTATGTCATAGCTATTTGAATACTGATTCATAGAATCGACTAATTTTATTTGCTTAAAACGTCAAAAATTTGTTATAATTTTGAATAAACGAAGGCTTTGGACAACACGAAATTTAAAATTAACTTAGCTGATTGAAAAGGAAAACGACGTACAAATGTAGCACTAATTTACTAGGTTAACGAGGATCGAAATTCTTTAATTTTACTGATGCTTTAAAATCGAGAAGGCACCAAATTAACCTCGAAAAACAAATTTTAAGAAATACCTAAAATATGCCAGCCTGTTTTACAAAACCTACACAAGCAAAGTGAAATCCCATAATTGGTGTTACATCAATAAAAAAGTAAACCCGACTTGCACTTTCATTAAGAAAGTGAACAAAAGCGTAACTTACTTAAATAAAACTTGTGTATTCTCATAGTTTAATTATTTATACAACAAATTAAGCGTTCGCAATGTTTAGTTAATTTAATTACATACAAGGCCGGTAATTACGGTGATTTAATAGAACATATGCAAATTTTTAATTCACTTTTTAACCGGTAATACTGAAGGTTACACAATAAAAATAATGTCACATTGACACTTTAATTGGCTGCAATTATGAGGAGGTCTAATTAATTTTAATTTGGAGCTTTTCCAAATATGAAGTTATTTTTGGGTATACTCTCAAATAAATCGACACAATTTTGGTTATTAAGGGTCTTAGAAATTTTTACAAAGATTGTTTTAAAATGTGTTAAATTTTCTGTATTCGCTTCTTACCAAATAGATCTAAACATAAATAACTAAAAGTAGGTATATCAAAGAATACTTCCCAGAAGTAGCCTGTTTTTGAATTGATTACAATAATAAATAAACAGAGAAGCAAGTGTAAATAAATCAAAAACATCGAAGAAGTTCTTTTTTGAATTGAAATGGCAGCACAAACACATAACAATTGGCAATGTTAAAAAGCACCAAAATAGACTAACAAGTCGAAAATGGATTAGACATTTTCCTCGCTATACACACAAGCGAACCACATGGAGAAATACTTCACATCTTATCGTAACCCACAATTCTTTCCTAACAATACCACACGTAACTAAGCTGCCACCACACATAACTAGGGTTTTCTAAGTGGTAAGTGCTAGCACAACCGTTTAAAACTTTTAATAGCTGTTATTTATTTTTAAATCGTTGCTTTATCTTTTCCAGACGATGAGTAAAAATTATGTGCAATGCAGTTATTTAACAGAAAATTTATGTTCCGTTTCGGAAGTTGATTTAAAGTTTCGACAAAATTCAAAAAAGGGTCAAAGAAACCAATAAAGCCAAATCTAATTTTAACTAACTTCAGTTGAGTTCAACTAACAAAATTTACTTCCCAATCAACAACAAACACCTTAAATAGCATGTACCTAATAATCCCCCCAAAAAAATAGCCTTAATTACAGCCCAAGTATTTCGGAGTCCTAAGCAAAAACGAATTTTGGGAAACCATCTGGAGTTCGGAAATAGAAAAGGGACTTGTCGAGTTAATTACAACGGAGCGTCTATTAGCCTCTAATAACGACGGTTCTTTCTTAATAGAACCGACTTTCAAACAAAACTTTGCCTGAGGGAATGTGATAGACTGTACCAACCCTGTTAGGGAAACCATGTATCGTTGTTCTACAAACAAACCCCTTTTTATTTCGGGGATTTCGGATAAGTTTTCCTAGTTTCTTTCGCTGCATTGTGAATTTGTAACTCTAAACAGGTGCGGGGCTTACTTTTAGCCATGCAAATTCTTTGGGAAGGGAATGTTGCAAAATATTTGCGGAACATTGTTAGTTTCTTACTTACACACGTCTGAAAAAATCGGTTAGTTAAAAAACTGAAATTTGTGGCATTAAAAGCCTTACTGTGTGAATTCCTCGTGACTTTTAGGCGACCTTAAGAACTCCTAAACTTAACAGCTTACACACCTGAAAATTCGGGTGATATTTATTAATTTTACGAAGCGCCACTGCGGTGCCCACAAATGTATACAAAATAATATAGGTTAAAATTACGGCCATGTAAAATAATTGGGGATGTGATAATCAATTATGTTACTACTGATATAATCCGCGGAGACCCATAACTGAAATCCCACTGTTTGCCCACAATGATATGGGAGAGACATGTATTAGATAATGAGCCCGTAGGTAATAAAGTGACTCGTAGGACACAGTCTGAGGTAAGGGAATTTCAAAATAAATTTTCGGGCAGTAATGAAAATCCCTTGTTTGCAGCTACTTAATTAAAAACGCAACAAAAATATAAATTACGTTCGGGCTACTCAAGGCGTGAATTCCCCCTGAAATTTAAACAATTTGGAAAAACCATTTTTAATTATCTCAGGCAGAGGAAAGTCAGCCGAAATCCCAACACTTTGATTAATAATGAATCGAATTTTAACATTCGTCCACTTGAAATTTTTTGTTGCTTATTTAAAAAATAAGGTTGACACTTTTATATCAGAGGCAGTTAAAAGTAACTCGCCCATCCTCGATGAAGGTGTTTGTAAAATATTGATTATTCACCCGAAAAAGAAAATGCCAATTACTCTCTTCCAAAAATAACGAAGCAATAAAAAATGAACAATTAAACGCAAAAGAAAAACAGACTGACGGTATACGATTTTTTCTCCTGAAAACCCCTGAAACTTTTCAGCCACACATCGTATGCTAAATCGATAACCGGGTAATAAATTACAAAACTTCTATAATCTTTCAAGATTCATGCCAACGACAGCACTTTCTAAAATAGCAAATGGCCTATAAATTAACGAAATTAAGTTTCTTAAGGAATGCAAATTAACACAAAGATGTAAATAGCTCAAGTGTGCCAAAACTTTTACGTCAGAATTTATATAAAAAAAACACTCGAAAGGATTGTTGTTGCGGAATGTTCCCGTAGAATTACACCTTTTCGGGTTAAGTTTAAGCTTTTGTTAGTAGTACAAGACTAAGTAAATAAACTTAAAAGACTTTAAACTTCGTAACTTTCGCCCCATTTTATCATCATTTGACTTTCTGCTTATCTACTAAATCTTCTTAAAATTTGATCTTATTATTGTTCGAAAAGTAAGAAGTAGTTTATTGAACTTTGAACTCGTAGCAACTGAAACACCACTTTATCTGGTGCAGTAAATGCAGTCGATTATTTGATAGCAAAAACTTTCCAAATTTATGACGTCTTTTTATAATCCCAGCAAGTGTTCATCGCTCAAATACAGAGGAATTATTTGAAAATTCTTAAACGCGTTATTTATACTATCTACAAATTTTAAAACTGGCATAGGATACATATCGCCCTAACGGAACAAGAGATTCCGGAAGACCCAGAAAAGGATAGCATTGAAAAACCGGAAAAGGCCAAAAGGCATAATCCATGAAGCCGCGAAGAAGAAAGAAGAATAATCATTTCTTTTATTCTAATTAATTGGGCGAAAATTGGGCTTGCAGGTGTCACTTTTCTCCTTCTTCATCTTCGAACTAATATATGCAAAGATAAGCACAACAAAATTACGCAGAAATTGAAGAAACTGGACTAAATCCTAACAACTGAGCAAATGCAAGGAAGAGAAAAAAGAGTGAATAATAAGATGATAACGAAAATAATGGAGGATCTTCAAGAAGATGTGATGAACATAGGAACACAAAACTGACGAAAACCCAACAAGTTCTTCAATCCTTAACGAAGAAGATAACGAAGAACTGAAACCTTAATGAAAAATGCAGGATAATAACCTTAATGAAATACGCCAAATACGGATAACCACGTAATGAAAAGGAATAAAACACATAGGAAAAAAAGGATGAAGGTGTGGAAGTAAAAATGAGATAAATGAGGATGAACAAACAGAAGCAAACAGAGAACGTTAACCTTAGGAATATGAAGTAAACGGGAAGAAAAGGGCTGTGAAGAAGCAAAAAGGATTAACACAAAAGCTTTCTGACGTTCTGTCCTTACCAATGAAGGCTTCAATGAAGAGAACATTTCTGAAACTTAACGTTCTGAAGATACGGATGAATTAAGACTTGAATGAAGAGAGAACCTTTCTGAAACTAAGTAGGATAAACAGTAGAAGGACGGGGGAATAAATACAGCAAACAGGGACAAATAAGTCGGAAAAGAACAACGTGCAAATTAGTATTAGGATTTATGAAACACGTTTAAAGATATGAGAACGTAGAAAATAAGGAAAAACACGCAGAAGAAGAAAAAAAGTTACTGAAACAGAAAACAATAAAACGAAGATGAACAAGTAGACAAAAGAAAACTAAAGAAAATAAAATTAACAAATAAACTGATAATCAAACGACAACACAGTAAAGAAGAACGTTTTTTTCCTGTTTTCGTTAACTCAGCAAGAACATATCATATTGCTGAAAATAACTACAAGCATAACAACTGCTCAAACATGATGGTGTAGGAGATGACGCAGAAAAAGAAGAAGAAAAGCGAAGGAAAACGAAAGAGAGACGAAAAAACGATGGCCAAAAACGGAAGACAACGAAGTGTAAGAAAAATACAGAATGTGCAAGCAGAAGAAACAGAAGTACGGCAATACAGGAAAGTAAAGAAAAAAGTCGTTCTTTTTTCTGCTGTTGATGATATAACAAGCAATAATGATGTTGGTGAAAATAACTACAAGCATAACAGTTAAAACGAAATAATGAAGACACGAGCAGACAACGAAAAGTGAAGAAAGGCGAAAGAGAGATGGAGCAAACGAAGAACAAAAGGAGGACAACAAAGCGTAAGAAGATATAGAATGTGCAAGCAGAAATCGAAGAAGAAGCACGACAATACAGAAAAGCAAGGAAGAAAGTTGTTAGTTATTTTTCCTGCTATTACTATATGAACAAGAAACGATGATGTTGGCGAAAATAACTACAAGCATAACAACTGCTGAAGGATTATGGTGAAGAAAACGATAAATAAAAAGAAGAGGAAAAGCGAACAAAGAACAAAAAGGAGGACAACATGGTGTAAGATAGAATATAGAATGTGCAAGCAGAAGCAGAAGAAGAAAAACCAGAAGAAATACAACAAGAATTACAATACTGCAAGACAGGACGAAGAAAACTGACAATAAATTTAGAACTTCCTTTCAAGATGCAGCAGGCAAAAATTCCAAACTGCCCATCGCAGTTTGTGAAGAGAGAAAAAGGGCAGAACATTCCAAAGGTAAGAAAGTGAGCTACATTTTAATCTTAATTACGATGTCCTACCCCAGTTATTAACGGTTGCAAAGTTAAAAAAAGTACAGCGAACTCTTTTACAGTGTAAATACCTGTAATTATTTCCAACAATGTAAAAGCTCTGTGGTGGTATACGAAAACGATACAATTACAGTTCATTACCTCGTAAAACTTAAGAGTGTGTCATTATATACGAAAACGTTTTACTGAATTAAGCTGCAACGCTAAATAAAATCACTAATCTGGCGTAAAGCCGATCGGTTAAAATTGCCATTAACAAATTCGGAAAAGAAAATTTTCTCTCGATATTAAGTGTCCACATTGTAGGCATACATTTTTTTCCTGGCGCGGCTAATTAAAATGAAAATGAGTTTTACAAAGAAGCTTTATGTTTAAATTGTTTCATTTTGCAGCAAAAAACCTCTTTTAGGAAGGGATTAATTCTCGTTGGATTCACGTTGTGGCATTCGAGCGAGCAGTTTTCAGCTGTGAATTTAATTACGCCCAGAGGTATAATTATATTTATGTTGTTAAAATTGTCGTAGCGAATGTAAGTATGGGCTTTAAAACTAGCGTTTAAATGAGACGTGGGCGGCCTACATTCCGTTAACAGAAACTAAAGCCAAGTTGTAGAAACTACTACAGACTACGTAACACATAGTACTGTTAAAAACAACTATGTAACCACAATGTGATGCAAATTTACCTACCATCCTGAGAAGAAGCTTTTATATCTATCTAGTTTACCAGGAAGGCCCTAAATTGAGGGTTAGCAGACGTTAACGAACACACATGCAACCCAAAGAAACGGCAAAAACGTTTAAGGACCTTTTAATAATCCTTCGCACAAGTACAACCTTTATATTACGCCCATCTATAATTTTAAGCCGAAATATTTCAGAAATTTCATCCGTTGTAGCCATTTATCTCAAGATTAGTTCCCTTCAATTAGTGGTAATTATGTTGATCGAATCCAGTTTATCATCGTAACATTCACGTTCCTTGTTTTGGGCCACTGTATTCTCATCCCTTATTATTAAATATCTTCCTTGGATTAACTCCTAAATTGGACTAGAAAGGGATGTTAACTGAATCTTAGTCATTATCGTCCAATTCTCTGTTTCAAAAAGTTCCCTTAGGAAGTACCCAGATAGGTCAATTAACATCAAAACCTATTTATAACAATTAATTAGTACCTCCTCATAAGTTCCTAAAATACTGAAACTTGTCAAACATTGTAAGGTTTCTCCCCGTTCCCGCTCGAGTTTTTCTATACGTCCCTTACAACTTATCAGAATGAGCTTTCTGTAATTCTTTGTCAGTATCGTGTAGTTCAGAATAGCTACTACAAACTCTTTCGTCTATGTTATAAGCTCTGCTGTTTTCAGCCACTGAATAGACGCTTCAAAGGCGACATTTTGCTCCCTCAGGCTTTCCGGATACTTTCCATGACAGGCTTTTGATCTCAATATCCGTATCCCGTCTTCTGTCTGTGTTAACTTAACGGTCTTCACCAATGCTAGAAGTATCAATAAGGAACATATTGTAAACTTTTCCATTTTTTTTTTATCGGAATACCACATTGAAACGCTTTATATATTTTTCAGAAACTAACCCTTAGATTTGTTGATTAAAAAATGTAAATGTATAGAGAACTTTTTTCCGACATGTGATGAGAAAATTCCCTAACAAAGGGGAATTTCCCTGTCATCTGGGAAGAAATTCCGGAAGCATTGTTTCATACCAAATGTATTTGTTGATTAAAAAAATTTAAATATTTGTTGATTCAAAATTAAAATTAGTTCATTAAAAAATGTAAATGTGTAATGAATTTCCTTTTTCCCGCACAGTGGTGACAATTTCATGATAAAATCGGATTTCCTTGTCGTCTGGCAGCACTGGAAAGAAATTCCGAAAGCATTGTTTCGTACCCAATGTATTTGTTAATTTAAATATTGGTTCATTAAAAAAGGTAAATATGTAATGAATTCTCATTTTCCCGCACAGTGGTGAAAATTCCCTGATAAAATGGGATTTCCTTGTCGTCTGTCAACACTGGGAAGAAATTCCGGAAGCATTGTTTCATAGTCAAGGTATCATTAAATTTGTTCCAATAAAAAAATGTAAATATTTGTTGATTAAAAATGTAAATATTTTTTCCCAGTCAGTGGTGAAAATTCACTGACAAAAGGGGGTTTCCTTGTCTTCTGGCCACACTGTAAAGAAATTCCGGAAGCATTGTTTCATACCCAACGTACCTAACATTATTTTTGTTGATTAAAAATGTAAATATAACCGGCAGTACGGTAGAGTGGGAGGCACGTAATACTGAAATATATAAAGTTAAGCATGGGCTTGCTTTGCCAGAATTTGGATGGGTGACCGCTCTGCGGCTCGTGTGTCCGGCCCCCGCGACACTGTAAAGTTATAAGAGGGTAAAAGAAAAAGAGAGAAAAACGTAAATATGTAGTGAAATTTCCATTTCCTCCCCCTTGTACATATGTGCTGAGAAAATTCCCTGATAAAAGAAAATCTACGTCCTCTGACAACAAGCTTTGTCTCATACGCTCATACCCAATAGAGGGGTGGAAGTGGTTTGTTATGAGTAAAACTTTTACCCAATAAAACAACCACCACTCCTACGGGTAGTATTAATCTAAGTAAGAAAACTAAGAACTACTGCTTTATGTTTATGTACCCCGACTGGCGGGGCTTTCTAGAGAAACTGATATTTCTTGCCAGTGAGTTTTTACCTAACTTATGCAAAAAATATTTTCATTTTGTGTAGGAGCGTAAATAGTTTCTTTGTGAGAGAGAACAGAAGCGCCATCTATGAGCACCTCTTCTAATTATATAAAAAACAGAGGCGCCATCTATGATCACCTTTTCTAATTATACTTGTTATTCAGGTTTTTTTCACTGTTAAATAGATTAAAAGCAAAAACTAAGCATTCGTGATTTTAAAAAGGTTGAAAAATAGTTGGCAATGACATTTGGAAGAATTCAAGGCTTATAATTACGTGACAACAGAGGAAAACGTGTATTTTTATTAAATGAACACGTAGTGCTGTGTATATTAGCATTTTAGAGATCAAATATAAAGTTCAGTTACTGAAACGTAGTGTTTGATTACCATAAACCACGATGATGAAGGAAAACCAAGCGGAAACTGGGATTTAAGTCGAGTGTAAATAAATCTCTCATCAGTAGAGTTAAATATTACATTCAGCACGTTGATATGGGATTTAAAGGCAAATTTTTGCAAAGAAAAAGGGCATTTACGAAGGTTACGTTCGTAATAATTATGTTTCATAGAGCGGCCGTTTCTCGGGTAATATCGTTAAATTTTTTCTCGTTAAACACGGAATGTAGACAGTACGCAGTTTTACTGTATGAAATGAAAACCCTGGCGTAAAACTTCGGCGGCGAACCCTCTATTCCACGGTTTTGAATTAGTGAGATTGTGGTAGACGGAACCGAGGTTAAAAGCGGTTGTTCAAAGGCACCCTCTTTGTAACCACTTCCACATCTGAAGACAGTACTTTATATTTAAAATGCACATATTCCCCAGCGTCGAGTCGAGTATCGTTGCCGTTTTGTTCCCGTTCAATGCGTAGAAATCCACCGGGATACGGCAGCGTTAAAATTACACAAACTTGTCATAATATTTCATACTTTTCACTGAAAATAAATATCAATTTTGATTCGAAACGTTATCGGATGCGAAGCACAATGTTCTAACTTTTTTAAACCCAAGGGCTGAGTAAATCTAGGTTTGTTTCTCGAAATACATTGGCGGCGCGTCAAGTTAAACCTGATTAATTTTTATAGGAATACGTTTCGCTACAAATCATAAGTCCGCTGAAATCGGCTTCGCCTGAAAAACTACCCTTTTAATCTTTTATGTTGTTTATTCGTATTTATTTCATAACAAACTGTTGATACTCTGTTATGATTTAAATGCTCTGGAATTTTTTAGAAAGGGTCAAGCAACTCAGAATTTAAAACAAAACGAGAAAAACGGAACCATAATATTGACACTGAGAAGGATTTGAGGATATGAATATGAGCATGAAATGAGGAACCTTTGGGGAACATTTAAGACATTCAAAAAGGAAATAACCTCAAAACTACTGAATCGAATTAAACTCCGGCGCTCATGAAGGGCTAGGGCTAGACACAAGAAGAAGCTGCAGAAGAAGAAACAAATAAAATAATATGCAAAGAAAAATCCAAAGAAATTTTAAAACCACAAGTTATAAAAATAGTATTGTAACGAAACGCGTCATCTGTCGGCAGAAGTTCGCGAGTGATCTCGATCGTTCGAAATACGGTAGATCTTTCGGGAAAGATGACAATCGTCATGGTACATTCTGGTGCGTTCCGAATTAACATCGAAGTAGCATTCGGTAAGTGCACAAAAACGATTTATTGGTCGCAACCAGGTGCGAATAATAAGTGTATCGAACGCTCGGAATAATATGAGTGTGCCAAAATAAATAGACGGTATAAATAAATTAGTTTAATATTTCGGGTTACTGTTAGTCCTGTGTTTTTAATTTATTATTTATTTATTTTTCTCCTCTTCACTCATTGTCATTTTTATTTTTCCATCCCCCATTCAGCCGTTCTTCTCATTCTATTTTTGACAAATTACAAGAGTTTGTTCATTTTAAGCTCGTTTTAAGCAAATGTATCCTAACTGAAAAACACCTCATCATCAATGTAGCTATTTTCAGTTAAAATCAGGTCATGCATAACGGATATATTGCATATGACATACTAATTCAAAGCTAATATTAACTCAGACGCAATATACCAACCGCAAAATGATACCCTGACCATTTTGAAAAATTTATAAAATCAATTTGCATTTTTGTCTAGTTTAAGGAAGTTAAAGAAGAGTTACTTTTATGATTCGTTCGTTTGTCAAATAATTTTCAATAAATTCTCGCCAAGTCAAACATTGAAATAAAATTATTTATTGTTTATTACATGAATATAAATCACGAGTTTAACTGCTGATGTTCCTGATGGGCTCAAATCATAAAACACATAAAATTTATGTTAGCAGTTATTAATTATTATGGCGGCGATTAGGCGTTAAATTGCAAATCGTTCCTTTATATTTCAGCAGTTAAAGAAACCATTAAAACTACACTTGAAATAAAATCCGACCATCTGGTTTTACTTTTTTACTGTGCTTTATTTAATGCCATAGTTTGTCCGAACGTGAACGCTGCTAGATTTAATGTGTCATTTCATAAAATATTTCAGTTATAAAAAGCGCAATCAATAAACGATTTCTGCATTTCAAACAAACAACTGTCAATTCTAACAAATTCGATTTATAAAATATTTCGGAACGACATTGATATCGGCGATGACTATCGAAAAATGTACCTCAAAATTTTACTTTGAACCGCTATATTGATTTACGTCATGTCATTGTTGTTCACAAAGCATGAGTTCAGACAATCTATAGATTACTCGCGTAGTTGCTTGCGAATTCAATTTATTTTTCGAAAATGAAGTAAAATGAGAACACCGCGAGCGTTTAAATCCTTGTACCTATAGGTTTATTATTAAAGATAGACGAATTTTGTCTAACATGGCTTCAGATGAAAAACTTTGGTTTGTTTTTTGATTATAATATTATCAGTATAACTTCAAGGTAGGGTGATTTGTTTCCAGGTGGGGTTGGGTTGTTCTGGGTAACCCGATTAGGTTTACTTTTACTCTTAAATGGATGATTAATTCTGAAACCGAAATTATGGGCCTTAACTGGAAAATAACAAACAACAGTTGGGAAATCTTCTTTGATTTAATTTTGAACCTGACTTTAAAAATGAAGCCCTTTTCACTGTTTGGAAATACAGGAAATACGGTGAAATTTAAATGTCTGTAACTAAATTTTATTTCCAAAAGGAAAAATCACGTTTTATCAGAATATCAGGTTAGTACAAATTTTTGCGGAGAACGCTAAAAAAAAAGAAGGAAAATCCAAAATAATAAACTCAGCAAGGCGTATACGTCAAGCTGTCTGTTGGAATTGTCCTTACATCAAGTGAACTAAAACGAGTTGGACTCCTACCAAATCAAATGAGTGCCAAGTAATCACTGGTGATAAATTAGCTGTAACCAAATGATGTGCCAGATTATTCCACAGTTTCTGGCCACACTGTTATATTATATTAAAATCGTTAAATTTATGATTTGGATGAAGTGAACGTTACACTTAATACGTATACAGGGTGAGTTTTTTTCGATTTTTACTATGGGGATTTCGAAAACTATGGCAGATAGAAAAACCGTCAAATGGGGAAAGTAAGTAGTGCAGAATTATTAGCCGAACTAAATGACGTTTTCAAAATTTGGAAAAAAGTCAAGGCCTACTAGATATTTTGAAAAATGTAGTTTTGGTCATTGAGCGTCGGTCGATGTTATTGCATGCATTTAAAACCGCATCTCGCAATTCTTCGATTGAATCATAAGTTTTTGAATACACTCTATTCCACAAGAAGAAATCCGAAGGTGTGATATCTGGAGAGCGAGGCGGCCATGCAATCGAACCATTTCGTCCTATCCACTTGTCCGGATAAACTTGCTGTAAGTAATTTCTGACGCCTAAAAGATTATGTGGTGGCGCACCATCAAAAGAACCGAACTCTTGAAAATTTCGATATAGATTTCCAAAAGTTGGAAAGGACGGTTGACGTCGATCAATATAAAGATTAAAATATTTCTCCGCAGCCCTTGCACCGTTTTTGTTACATCTAATATCATATTAAGTTTTTCATTGTTTGAATAAACTATAATATTTGTTAACAACAATAAAAACACAAACTTATGAACGAAGGGCTATTTAGATGTTTATAAAAATAGCTATATCGACCCGTATATCATTAAAAAGAGAAAAAAAATAAGCTATTTAATGAAGTCACAGCCATCTACGGTTCCTATTTAAAAAAAAGTAGGTTTGTGTTATATCTCAGAAACGAAAGTCGCTAGATAAAATCTGCTTGATTTTGCTTATTCAGCTTGAAATTATCTAAAACTTTCATATTTAAAGCTTTTTTCTATCAGTTATAACAACTAAGAAAAATCAGTTTAAAGAAAATGACCAAAACTACATTTTTCAAAATATCTAGTAGGCCGTGACTTTTTTCCAAATTTTGGAAACGTCATTTAGTTCGGCTAATAATTCTGCACTACTTTCCCCATTTGACCGTTTTTCTATCTGCCATAGTTTCCGAGATCCCCATAGTAAAAATCGAAAAAAGCTCATCCTGTATTTAATAATGTGGCAGATTTTCAAAATTTATTTATTTCGACAATTTCAGGCACATTTATTTTAGTTGATTTTCACCTGTATTCGCTAATATTTTTTAGTTTTCTTGGGCGTCATGCTTTCAATTTTCGTGTCTCCTACCACAGCCACATCAACCAGAAATGTATCTTAATAAAAATTCGATTTTTTAGACAATAATTTAAATATTATTTATTCACAAATCAACTGAAAATTCTCACTGAAAATCCATGAATTTTTGACTTGCTTTACATTCCAATGAAAACTGAAATATTAACCCTCCGAATTATAAAACTTCAGCAAATTTTAGAGTGTTGTTCCTCTTGTTTAGGCAAATGCTTTTATTTCCCGGATAATTTAATAAGCGAAATTAGTAACTTTTGGAAAAGTTCCAATACCTGTTTCAAAAGCATTAAAATGTTTACCTCCGTTTCCACAAATAATAAATAACATCGTGTATGGCTTATTTTCCCTATCGATTAAGGGGTAATGAACTATGTTCGTGCCTTTCCATGCTCTGTATATTTTTCAATTCGCTAGAATAATTTGCAAACGTTGGTTTTGTAATAAAAATTTACGTGCTGTCCCTGTTTTTGCTTGTTTCTATCATAAATACAATCTTGAGAATAGTACTATCGAAATAAAAAGCTTTGTGACATCGCTTTTTTCCCTGCCTAGTTTTGGATTCATAACAAGGAATTCCCGAAGAAATTTTTTGTATTTCTTCATTTCCGTAACCTTTTTTCATAGATTTTTGATTGCCGAACAGTGAACGTGTGTTATTTTGATATAACTATTTAAATATGTTACAAAATTCGGACAATTATTGGTTCAATAAAGGATACGCTTGAAATCGTGCCCACATAAAACTTTAGCGGATGCTTGAGACTTGACAAACTATACCATCAAACTCCACACCGAAACACGATACTGTACAAGATTGCGATACTTATTGAAGTGGAAGCTTCATTTGAAACCCAATATTTGCAATTTACTGCAGAAATGGCAGATTTAGACTATGTTTGTTTGCATTGTATGTAAGTTCTTTAGAACGTCTGAATTTCGGCCTGACAGTCCAAATCCTCCAATTATTTGAAGCTTTATCTGAATTTTGCAAACCTGATACGCATATCTTCCACAAACAATAAAATTTAATAGAATTTCCAGTCGAACTGAGAAAAAATCGAGAAAGAGACTATACCGTCACGTAGCAATAAATGCTCATCGGTGAATTTATTACGCACACCTACCAACCACTGAAAAATAAACTCATATTTATGAACTCCTCCTTTTTTATTATTTTATAAATTACCTTCCTTTAAGCTTTTCAAATAACGGAGAAGCGCTCCAACATTTCCCCCAGTTCTGAATCAATTTTGAAACAAAAGTTAAAACATCCGTCGATCCTTTAGCATGGGGAAACAAAAATAAGTTAAATATCCTTCAATTCTTTAGCCTGGGGATCCTGTGATTTACTTTCAGTTACCTCAAAAACACAATAGTTAAATTATCAACATCTAGGATTCTTTCAGTTCCAGTCTACTGATTGGCAATGCCCTTCTTGTCCTGAGATTAATTTATAAACAGTATCTGAATAACCCTTTAGGATAAATTCCATTATTTTCTAATATAAGCCTAAGTTAAGGAATTTCCGTGGAGAGATTGATGTTCCCCTATTTGTCTTCCGAGGTTGTCCCAAAGGTGATCGATTGGATTTAAGCAAGGGTTCCAAACTGACCTGTCCATCTTTGTAATTTCGAATATTCAGAAATATAACCGGGCCATGCTTGCAGAATGAGATATTATAATGCATTAGTCATTATTATCATCACCCGACAGACATACAGCAAACACTTAAGTTTCTCCCGAATCACATCTGGGTTACCCATGTCAACCGAAACGGAGGACAAATATGATAGATTAGGATGAATCTCGTATTAAAGCTTCTTGAAAGTGGATATGTTATATGCTGATGTGCTTTTACGGGGACTATTTAAAAAAATATTTAAAAAATTGCAGTTTATTTTGTGAAAGCTTTATCAAAAATTATGGAGCGAGAGGGGGGGCAAGGCGTTCTTACATGATTTTATTAAAAACAAAAATGGGCGTTTTTTGCCTGCAAACATACAAAAGTGCAATGACGGACAATGAAGGAGAACAAAATGTGTCAAGTATTTAAAATTTAGTTACCCGAAATTGGTGAAAATAATCGTATTCTAGTTACAGCACGGATTTCGCAGGGCAATCAAAAAAAGTTGTCAAACATAAAGCTCCTATAAAATTTGAAGGAAATTGTCCAGAAAACGTTCCAATCTATCACGTTTGGTAAATTTCCTGATGTGAGGCGATTTTTCAGAATTGGATTCTTTGAGAACTTTAGATGATTTACCCTTTGGGGCGGCTTATTTCGAACTTATGGTTCTGTTTTTGCCTCTTTCGTCATTTCAAATGTCCATAATACTAATAAAAATACTAACTAATAGATAAATCTCCAAATTTACATTTGGTCTTTAGAATTTTTAACGAAGACCCAAATGCCTGAAGTACAGAAAATGGTGGGGGAAAACTCAATTAAGAAGTATAAAATGTCAAACTCCCCACAAAAAATATAAAGTACACAATTCGGGTAAAACAGGCTTAGCAATCCGAAAGAAAACCACCACACTGAAAAATTTAAATTTACTAAAGTTCAAGATGTAGCTAACACCTGACGCCTTCATAAAAAAAGAACGGGGTACTTTATCATTACTCAGCATAAATGGGGTGTGCTTGAATTCGTCTTAGTAATGAGACTCTCAACCCTTTTAATTTAGTTTATTTATTGCTTCTTTCTATGTTATTTGTGTTAAAAGGGAGGGCAAAAATTTGATTTCTTAAATGAATTGAATAAATAAAGCCGAAAAGAAGCTCTCAACTGCCTTCTATCACGATTTGGACTTTTGACGGTCCCAAACCTTCCATAGGATGGGGTAATCAATGAAGTCCCAGTCGATAATCAAACTTTACAATTTTTAAGTATTTGCATAAGTACACAAAAAATCAAATTATGGAAATGTTTTTTAAAAAGTTGTCACAAAAGTTATTTTAACTAAAATTGTGCCTCGGGCACTTATTTTGCGCTTGGCTTGCCAAAATTTTTGTAATTTAACCCACGCTCACTAGTATAACTGTAGTTACGCTTCTGAAACATGCCAACAGTTTCAAAGTAAATATTAACGATTACTCTTGCTCCGTGGTTCCACTTAACCTAACTTTACCTTTCGCAATATTGACATAACATATGCGTTCGGTGGGTTCAGCGTTTCATTACCGAAAATCCCAGTACTTCATCAAGGATAAACATAAAAAAGTTACTAACTGCAGGGGGCATTATTTTTTTACGACAATGGAAGTATCCCTTTCTTCCATTAATTCGCACTCTTACAACATCCGGCAGTTTGGCAAACTCGTCCTTTTTTTAGTTCGCAAAAAATACAAAACAAGCGAAGTGCATCAATGTCTACAATAACCCTAAACAATAAACTTTAATTCGCGTAAGGGCTTTGAATATCAAACAAAACAAAGCCACATAAATTGCTGGTGGCGTAAGGCAATATTGTTCCTCTCTACTTCGGCTTTCAAAATCATCGGGTAGAATCTGCCCCTATAATTCAGAATAGAAATATAGACCTAAAAGATACACCCGAATCACGTTCCGCCATAATAACTGTACAAACGTTACAACTGCTTCACCGAATACATCTATATCATATTGACGAATCCATAAACGACATCAAATTCCAATGTCTATGTTGGATTTGATGACAGAAAAAATACCCCAATAAATTTCGACTGATACATATGTCATACGCAGATACAACGAAAATATTTTTCCCTCTGATAAATAACTCACGTTAACTGAATTATTCGACTACGAGACCGAGTATTTTATGAATAGTCGGATAATTAAATCAAAACTTAACAACTTAAGATAATAAACGATATTACTTTATGAATAGAATTGCACAACCAATTTAGTGAGTCATATTCGAAATACTATCAAACAATAACATCTAAGGATTTATCAAACCGCTAAGGTTAATAAAACTTAGCTAGCGGTGTAGATCAATATATTACAGTCGAAATCCATTATTCTCAGCATACAGACTCCCACCAATATGGTGAGACAGAAGGGGACTCGAGTTTCATTTTATGGTTATCAGATCAACATGGCGGCTTAATATAATTCTAAATATTTAATAACACGACAGTTCGTAACAAGTGAACATTGTATCAATACAAAAGTAGATTTAGATTGATATATCACGCTCTCAAAATAAACCAACGTAATAACTAAATGTAAATAAGAAAGTAGTTTTGAATTTTTGCAAGTGAGTTAATGAAGTTAATGATTTTATTATCATTATTATTACATTTCCTTAGATTTTTTATATTAAGAACTGAAGGAGTTTAACGCAATTACAGCGTAGAATTTAAGGGATACTTTCCTAGCAGGAACTAGAATACCAACGTCTTCCATACAATACAAACATGTTTAAGTTCCAAAAGCACAACAAAAACAACCTACAACAGTTAAAGACTTCTAATCTGAACAGACAGTTATAATAACGTGAATAGACAAACAAATCCCAAAGGATAAACGAAACAAAGGTGGAATGACTCCTTAGCAGAAAGCGCAAGATCATTGCTACAAATTAACAACTGGAGAATCGTAGTCCAAGACAGAGACAAATGGAAAAAAAGCTTGAAGAGGCCAAGGCCCGATATGGGTTGTAGTGCCGCGGCATCATCATGCAAACGAACAAAGACATAGGAAAATAAAAGCAGAAAAAAGATTAGAAAGACAATCGACTCAGGTGAAGAAGAATTACTTGATTAGTAATACATGAAAGTAGAGACGAAGAAAGAAGAGTACGTCAACGGTAAGCTGATAATGATGATGGGTAAAAACAGAATTATGAGGAGGCAAAGGACCAGAAACAAAAGTAGTATAAGAAGAAGTAAAACCAGATGAAGCACAAGAAGATCCATAATTAGAAGAAATGAGAGGAGGAGGTAAGTATAAAATCAAAAACATGAAGAAAAAAGAATCCAACCCAGGAAAGGTGGGAGACAATAAGAAGAAGTAAAAATAGAAGAACTCAAAGATTCATAAAGTAGAAACAGAAGAAGTGCAGAAAGAAACTAAAACAGAAGAAGTGAGAAAATGCGCAGAAGCAGAAATATAAGAAGAAGAAGAAGAAGTAAAACCAGAAAGTGAGAGATGATACAGAATTGGAAACATAAGATGAGGCAGCACAGATAGAACACAAAGAAGGTAAAGAAGCGGAAACAGAAGCACAGAACGAGCAGAGAAAGCAGTAAAGTGAAATACAAGCAAAACCACAAAAAGTGAGAGATGATGAAGAACTAGAAAGAGGCGAAGAAGAAATAAAAATAGTAGAACCCAAAAAAATAATAGAAGAATCACAAAAAACAAAAACATTAGAAGTGCGAGAAGGTACAGACGCAGAAAAACAAGAAGAAGACGAAGCAAAATCAAAAAAAGAAGAAGCAGAAATGCAAGAACCCAAAGAAGGCAGAGAAGCAGAAACAGAAGCACAGAAAGAAATAAAACCAGAAGAATTGTGAGAAGCTACAGAAGCAGAAATACAAGAAAAATAAGCAAAACTAGAAAAAGTGAAAGATGATGCAAAAATAGAAACATAAAATGAAGGAGCAAAAATACAAGAACCCAAAGAAGGTAAAGAAACATGAGAAGCGAGAGGCGGCCCTAAAGAAGAAATAACTACAAAACACGAAGCAAAACTAGGAAAAGTTGGAGATGATTTAGAACTGGAAATAGAAGGAGAATCAAAATTAGAAGAACCCAAAAAGATAGAGAGGCAGAAACAGAAGAAGCACAAGTAACAAAAACAAAAAGAAGTAGAAATACGTACAAGCGGAAGAAGCAAAACTGAAAAAATGGGAGATGATGCAAAACTCTTAACAGTAGAAGAAGGAGCAAAAATAGAAGAACCCAAAGAAGCGGAAACAGAAGAAGCATAATCAAAAACAAGAAGAAAAGAAGTAGAAGAAGGCAGAAAAGCAGGCACAGAGAATATGATAAGACTGGCAAAGGTCGACGAAAAAAATCACGACGATGATGATACTGAAGATAAAGCAGGACCAAACAAGTTTAAAACATACACAGTTAGATTAAAAAGAAGCAAAGACTGAAACTCAACAAGCCGAATTTAGATGCAAGAAAAACAAAATTGGAGCAGGTCGGTCAGAAAATCTAAAGAATAATAAAATTTATGTAAAACTTAGATACATTATCGAGGTACGAAATACACAATTTCACAAAACGGATCAAAATTCGGTATGGAAAAGCGAAACAAAGCAATCGGGGAGAAATAAACGTGTTTAGTTATTAATTTTTAATTTTTACTTTTGAAGTTAAAAAGGCAGTACAGTATTTCCCTTTGTGAAGTCAAAAAATAATCAAAAGGGGATGATTTAATAAAAAAATAATTTGTTAAAATACATTTAATTAAGCGACGATAAATTTAGTTTAATTTTCAGAAAAACTGATAACTCAGCTCCAGGAGAGAACGTTGAGTGTTGATGGAATTTAATGTCATAGTTTTAATAAAAATTTACACCCGCAAACTTGATTAAAAATATAAAACGAAGCGAAAAATTAACTAACGAAGATTAATTGCAAACTGTTGGGGGTGACTTTAGGTACACCGACAAAAATGAATTCAGGCAGAAAGTAAAACTTCCACATTTCTATAATACGAAACAATAAAATGTGAAAAATGTCAGACGCACACTTTTTGGGATAGATGACATTCTTTATATCCTTTGTAAGATAATTGCACCGGATAATGTTCTTAGAGTCTGTTTTTCTATTGTTATTTGCGCCAGCGTCAACCTTTCACCACTGAAAAAGTTCTCATTGCACAAAAGAAAAGTCGACAGTTGTGTGGACAAAGGAGGCAGACCACATGGAGAGAGCCAGCTTACTGGCATTGCTATCCTTTAAAGAAAAGTTATTTTCGCGGTAGGCAGGATTTTTATGTAAATATCGATCCGAATTCTAAATGTATTCTTGTCAAAGGTTATACATAAATAACAATGCTCATGCTAAAACAAAATTAATAAATCGAACGCGATTTTGGGAGATTTCACCAACTGCAACAAATGCTCAACTCTTCACGAAAGACGAAGATTTACCACAGCAAAATGAACTTCGGTTATCGATTCGATTACAAAAGAAGGATTTAAATTCCTGGGTGTATTAGCTTTTATATAACACCTAACCATTTTTCAACGACGTGTACATAATTAAACCGAGCAATTTTTTAATGCTTCCTTTAAAAGACTGGGACAGCGAGTGACATGCAGGACGAGGGTGGATATATTAGAAATTTACCGAGCAGCTTGAAATAGCTGCTGTGTAACTAGTAGTGGATCAGTGGAGCGCGAAACCAGGTTTCCAAACTTACACTATTATATTACAGAAACACGCTTAACACTGTTGTAATAACTGTAAACCCTAATGAATATTCTCTTCAGAAACATCAATTTTGATGTTGTTAAATATATAAAAATTCGGTTTCCAAAATACAGTTTAAAACTCATCCAAAACGATGTGAAGATGCCAAATTTAGTTTACAAGCCGAGTTCAATTTAGTTTCCAGCATAAACACAAGCAAAATTTGAGTACGAAATCTTTAAACTAAAATATTACAACTAATTTAATTCGAGGTGTATGCTGATTATGTAGCTGTAAAAAAGAGCTTTACCAACCAAGATCTTCCAGAAACTTCTTCAAAAACAGTTGCCTAGGTCCTAGGAGATAAAAAGCTTGAAAAAATAATTATCTTCGATAGCTCTCCTGGCCAACTTTCCTTACTTCTGCAAAACCTTTTGCTAATCTCCAAGAAGAAAATTTAACCCCACAAGAAAAAAAAAACACCTTTTCCCAAGGCTTTTGCTGCTTGAGTTCACTCTTTAGAAGAAGAACAAGATGGGTCAGGACCTTCCTCGAAAATGGTTGATAACCTAGGTTTCTTAAGCGTTTGAGATGAAAAACTTCGATATCATTTCTGGCCACCTTTTCCTTACTTCTGCACAACCTTTTACTAATCTCCAAGAAGATTTAACTCCAAAAGAAAAAGAGTCCAATGCTTTTCCTGGTGAAGTTCGAAGATTTATTTGCAGAAGGACAGAGCCTTACATCACCAAGATGGATCAGGAACTTCCTCGAAAACCGTCGAAAGCCTAGGTTTCTAAGATAAAAAGCTTGGAAAAATAATAATTTTCGATATCTCTCCTGCCCACCTTTCCTTACTTCTGCAAAACCTTTTACTAATTACTCCAGAAGAAAAAATACTGCAGAAATTCATCCCTTACGGGTTCGAAATGAAAAGCCTCGAGGCTTGTGCTGGTTGTATGTAACTCTGTAACTCGCAGAAGGACAGAGCCTTACATAAAGACCAGGAATTTCCTAGAACAGTTGATAGCCTAGGTTTCTTAAGCACCTGAGATGAAAAGCTTATCTTAAAATGGAACATCCCACTTATGAACTTACTCCTGCTTCAGCTTTTATCTTTCTAGGTGTTTTCGCTTTGCAACTGAGGCTGTTGAATTTTCCAAACTGATAATCCAGTTGAGATGAGTAGTGAGTGAGGAATCCCAAAAGATCGTTAAATTTAAGGCATGCATGATGCTTAATCCAAGAAGCACCTTTACTTAATTACGAAAGACAATCTATTTTTATAAACTTCAATCGTTCTACAAAGCTTACCTTATCAAGTTCAAGCCTGAATTCTCCAAACCGGCAATTTAATTGATTTGGCTTCCCTAATATTCCACATTAAACTTTTGAAGACAATAAAATCAAATTAAATTAAACAACAATATCGGAAAGGGTCCTAAGGTATTGTTTCAGTTAATTAAAACAAAATTTAATAACCACAATTTGATGATTGCCTTTACGAAACATCAAAAGTACTTCTTATTTCTGATTTCCGAACTAAGTAGATTACAGAAACTGAACGTGAAAATTTAATGTTCTTTTGTTTTTTCCTAATCGGATTTCTTAAATATAAATTAAAAATTATTATTATTTAACCACCTCGTTTCTTTTGTTATGGTCGGGTAAACTGGTTCTTTTGTAATGGAGTTACGAAAACAATTCTATTATTTAAAATTAGAAAAAAGCGAGGACCTTTTATAAGGTTAACCCAAAATAAGTAGGCTCGCATTTTTATTTTAATCGAAAAAAGTTAAACTGCTTAAAAAATTATCTGGAAATTTACGTAGCTGCTTTGTTAATATCAAAATTAAAGAGTGTGAAATTAGGACGGCTTCTAACATAATTAAACACAATGTGCGCTTACTGGACAGTTTCGTATTAATTTAGTTGCTAAACTCAGTAAAATATACCGATTTAAAATAAATACTTTTATGTCTACAACCGATAATTTATACATATACAGTGTGTCCGTAAAGTAGGCGAATATTAATTCAATTTTTTGGGTACCAACTTTTTTGGCATATTTTTTCTTAAAATTTTTCCCCCAATTTTAACAGGTTGTATTAAGAGTTATTAATGAGGTAATGAACCATTTAAAAAAATAACCAACAACGCCATGGGACTTCCAAAAATAACTCGAAAAATTGAATGTTCTTAATAGATCGTTTGGGGTGTTTCAGCTTTTCTACGGACACACTCCATATTAGATACGTTGCTGGATTATTTTGGGTTATCTTATATTGCCATTAAACTAAAATAGGTTGCTACAACTTAATTTAAACTAAAATAATCAAAATAAAAATAAATAAATTAAACAAATTAAAATCACGAATTTAAGTCCTTACAACAAATATATAAAAGAAAACGGGCGTTCATTCACGATGACTGTAGAGTTTCTATAAAACCAAAGTTTCTGAAGAGTTAAAAATGAAGAATAAGCAGCTTGAACACCTCTGCTAGTTAAGTAGATAAAATCCTGCATTTCTAGTGAGAAGAAAATGGGAAACGAATAAATGTGAAGCCGTACGCCTCTCTCATAAATAAGAGAGGCATACGGCTTTACAGTTATCTATTTACCTTTCCTTATTTCTGTGTTATTTTCGATCTATCGATAGATGACTAAGTTCAAAGTTTTAAGATGGAAAATTTTCAGAAATAAACACGTGCCCTTGTTTCTACATAACTCCAGAGGAGCAAATATTCCCAAAATTCTTCAAAAATAGATAACCAAGCTTTTTAAGAGTTTGAAATGAAAATGTTACTGATTATGAAGCTGTAGAAAAAAGCTTTGCCAACCCAGTCCTCCCAAAAACTTCTTCTGAAACAGTTGCTTAGGTTTCCTTGAGCGTTAGTGATAAAAGCTCGGAAAAATAATAATCTTCAATATACCTCTCCTGGCCAAATACATTCTTCTAATCACTCCTTGTGCGAAATTAAACCAGCTTCTAATATTGTAATTAAAAATAAAAATCCGGCTTTTAACATTATAATTAAACATAAATAAAAATAAGTGGGCTTTCTGGGTAGTTTTGTATTAAATTTGAATGTTACACGACATTCAGTAAAATATGCGGGCTTGAATGGAATATTTTTTATGTTTATAACCGTTAAAATTCATACATAACCACCCAGTCGTTGCACGGTCAATAATACGCTAGATATAAAAATCAGCACTGGGAAAATATTTGCATGATATCAAATTGACACCTTTCACTGAAACCTTTTTCTTATTTTTTTACTTGTGCTGGGTTTCTTTTTGATGTTTTTTATTTGCAGCTGTGTTCGTACTAGAAATAAAATTATACTCACGATGTAAACAGTTGAGTAACTTATTCTCTCATTGCTATTTTATACGTGGTTCACAATTCCCAGATTATTGAAACAACAAATTTTGCTTTGAATTTTTACGATATTTTTATTTTTGGGAAATTCCATTCCACCTTTTATATTAGTAGTGGATTTGTCATGAAGCAAAACAAGAATTAAAACTTTGAAGTAGGACAATATTAACCCAAAAAAGCAAAACCGAAATTCTTGAAGCTTGGGGAAACTAATACACCCCGACATGGGCCCTTAAAATCATATATGGAAAAATGAAGCATTCACTTAGATTTATAGATGATTGTTGAAACTAACAATGCTCGAATTTCAATAGCTTTACGCTTTACCTCTCTAGTTAGTCCGGAAAAATCCACAAATTAAATTGCGAAAGAGCGAAACTCGTTTTCAACAAATAACGTACACAAAACGCCAATGCTCTAATTGCTTCCTTTGGTGTTCATCTAAAGCTGAAAGTAATGATGGCAAAATTCCGTCAATTATTGCAAAATATATTGAAGACTTCAATTGTTTCGCAGAATTTCAAGCTAAATTAGCTACAACATATAACAGCACAAATAAAATTTTCCACCTATTTGATGTCATTTCCGCATCACTGAATTTCCTAAGAAGGCATAAAAGTTGAAAATAATTTATGCAGAAAATCAAATGAGTGAAATAACCTAATTATTAACACTAATTTTAGAGTTTGCTACAAACTAGGAAAGCCAGTATTACAAAATCAACCACTTATTACGTATCCTTTCGCAAACGATCGCTAAATCTAATTTCACTCTAACGAGAAGTAATCGAGTTAACATGATAGTTAGTTCCATTATAAAAGTAAATTAACGATCGATAACGACGATTAAATGCAACGCTAGTTATTTTAAACCACGAAACAACAATTGCTGCAAATAAATTCGCAAACTAACTAATATGTGCATATGACAGCTACAATTAATAGTTAAATAATCTCTTGTTCTACTGGTAATGAGAAAATGGACATGAATAGGTAACTCGTATCTAGTGACATGCACTACCAGGGATCTCTTTGTCTGTTTTCTAAAGCTGACCGTATATAAACGATAATTGACTTCTTTTAGAGAATGTAATTAAATTTTGACAGGTAATTTAGTTTTTAAATAATCTTCAAATTCAATTTGGTTAATAAACTGAAATGAATGCCCACAGAAAGGAATTCATTTGGACTCAAAACCACAAATGTCTAAAGGCAATAATTACAAAAATTAATACAAAATAACGAACCACTAAACGAAATCGAAGTGAGGGTATACTCGAATAAGCAAGACGAACCTAAATCAAGGAAAAATTAAAGGGCGCAGAGGAAAACACAAACAGGAAAAAGAAAACCGATAAGAATATTAATCAAATAGGAGAAACGAAGACTTAAAACTTACAAAGTGTTGAAAGAAATGAGCGAAATCAAAAGTCGTTGAGTTCCAAAGAAGCAAAAAAAAAACAAGACCAAGAACAGTAACATCGATGAACGAGAAAAACAAAGAAATGAAGCAAAAGAAGAATTAATACGAAAATCACAAAGAAATTTGAAGAAGAGCAACAAGTTGGAACAGAAGAAAGCTGTGAAAAAAATTTTGAAAACATAGGAAAAGTGAAAAAGAGATATATTAACTACCTAACTAATTTTACGCGAAACTTGTTGTACATCACTGAATTCAGAAAAAAACTCTCTATCAGAAACAATTTAAAAAAATGTGTTACCATTTAAAAAAAATTTGACAGTCGCTGTTATTAGAGTTGAAGTTTAAAAAAAAAATTGTTAGTGCCTCCTCGTAGTATTTGAGGAGTCATTTCATTTGTTTTTTTGTTCATCAAAATCGGACTATATATAGCGGCGCTATGGCTTGGGGCGTTTTTTGTCAGTCAGCCTGTATATAGAACAATAAAAGTATGGAATAAAAAGAGGAGGATAAAGTAGGGAAGAAAAATAAACTGAAAAGCAAGAAATACAAAGAAGTATTGAACAAACTGTCAGAATAGCATAGTTTTTAAAATATATGAAAAATAGAAAAAGAGGGAGAAGAATGAAATAATAAATTAAAAAAGGATAAAAGGAGAGGAGGAACGAGCCACTGAAGGAAAATCAAGAACGCAAGCGTGAAGAAAAACTGAAGAGAAGTAAAAAATAAGGAAAAGTGCCAGAATAATACCTCTGAAAAATATACAAAGGGGAGGAAGACGAAGAAGAATTAAATGAAATCGAGTATAAATAGAAAAGCATGGAATAAAGAGAGGGAGGAAAAATTGAGAAAAAAAATCAGAAAGAAAAGCAAGAAATAAGAAGACTCTGAAAACTATAAAAAAAGGGGAGGAAGGGCAAGAAGAATTGAAAACAGGAAAGATAATGAAAATAGAGAAGAAAGACGAGAAAATGAAGAATAAAGAGAGGTAATTAATTGGGGAAAGTGAGATTACGAGAGTTAAGCTTCATTGTCTCGGGTCAGTACTTGGATGGGTGGTCCGATTGCTCTCTCCCACGAGGACCGGTCACTATGGGAGAGTAGTCCAAAACCCCTCACAAAAAAGTGCGAGAATTTGAAAAGAAATTACAAAGAATGAGAGAAAAAAGAGCCTCCTTGAGGGATCTGTAAAAAAACAAAAAATTGATTGGAGAAAAGGCGAACAAAAAAGGAAAATAACTATCAAAGTCTAACAAGAATAAAAGAATTAAAACAAATAAAATTAGAAAGACAGGAAAATATAATTCTAACCAGAAATGCTCCGAGGAGTCGAAAATATCTTCCCACTCAACAACTGAAAAGAATACTCAGCGAATAATATTTTTATCACCTGTTGTCTTTAATAAAAACTTGATCTGTTATTGAGGCTTTTCTTTTTATGTTGTAATATCCATCACCAGAATCCAGACTTCGACTCCTCTGCCCAAAAAAAAACGTATTTTCTACTTACATAAATAAATTTAGGTACCTCGGGTAATCAGTGCAGACATTAAACTGCCCCATGGTTGTCATTTCAAGTTTTAATCAAAATAATTACCTGAAACAAAAGAAAAACATATTTAACAAAATTATCTTCAAATTTTGGGATGTTTTTGGAAAGAAACATGACTTTGCTAAAAAGGGTTATTTAATTTAATTAATTCTTGCCAGTCACAGGCATTTTGGAATTTATCATCTTGGCCTTATTGATTTTGGTAGCGTACTTCCCACAAGAAATTTCGACTTCAATCAAAAATGGATTTAAATCGACGATTTTAGAATTTTATGATGGAACGATGAAACCAAAACCAAGTCATACGAACATGAACTTAGTTCTTCACCGCACATTTACATGCAACAAAGTGTAACTTCGACATTCACAATCATAAAACCAACAAAAAAATCCATCTTTAGATAATAAAACACAACTGGTTTCGTAAGACAACAATTAAAAATCAATACATCAAAAAGTCCAACCACGTGGATATTAAAATACCCACATCTTTCACTTTTTCCCTGCAATTAAAAGCAGAAGTATCAAGTTACTTTTTACGACCCATTACGTCCAACAAAAATTTGTAAGAACCGACACAGATGTTTTAATGAGTATTTAAAACGTATTACAGATTTATCAAATGCGGGCCCTTCTAACCAAACCGCCATTGATAATAATCCCTGCTTAAGCAGACTTACGCCAACATCGACATTGAATTATATTTATACATTAGGGATAATGGTAAAGTTGTGGTACACACGAAGAAAGGTTTGGCTTTCCACTACTGACACTGAGTATTATAATCAGTATATAACAAACTTTGAAAGCGACCTTTCAATAGACTGCAATTTAAACTTTGCTAATTGAAATATTAAATACGAAAACATGGTTATGGAGATTTAAGTAAGGTGAATGCTGAAAGATTACTTATTTAACTAATAATTAGATAAAGTTAGGGAGTTTTATTGTTAAGTTGAAAAATTCAAGGATTTTCGTTCTTTCTTGCGAAGTGAAATCAAATTAAATACGAAATTATTACGCTTCGTTTGTTATTTTAATTGATGGATCAACAAATTTGGTATTTCTTTAACGAAAAATCCTTGACAAGTTTATTGATTTTCTATCTTTTACTATTATAAAAAAAAAAACTATTCAATGAGCAGGATTTTTTTCTTGTTCGCTCGAGAAGTTTAATTTATTTTAAGCGTCAAATTCTTAATTACTTCTATGCACAAAATCACGAAAATTATGTTTACTTTTTACATTTTTTTTTTTTTTATGTTTCGTTCAGTTACTAAAAATCAAAAATGACACAAGTAAGCTGCATTATTAAAACTAAAACTCGCCACAATGTACATTCAGAATTTATTTAAAAAACATGATTTGAGCCAACATTTTTTCCCCTATGATCCTTTAAAAACAAGAAAGAAAAAGTATTCGAAATATTAAAGACCTACCCTTAATGGCCGAGAAAGCTCTCTACTTATTTATTTTATATAAGAAGAAGATTGTAAAGAAAGAGATGAGATCAAGAAGAAATGAGAGAACGAGGAAGGTCAAAAGAAGCAAGAAGGTGAGGAGGAGAAGTAGGAAAGTGAAGTTGAGTAGAAGAAAGGTGAAGATAAGTGAGGGGGAGCAGGAGAAATGTTAGAAGGAGAAGAAACGTGAGAAAGAGGGAAGTTAAGAGAAGCAAGGGGAGAATAAGGACAAGTGGGAAGAAAGTTTTCCTCACTTCGCTCCTACGATGAATAGGAGGAAGGTAAACAGAAGTAAGAGGACGCGTGAGGACAAAGGACATACTGCTGCTGATTACATAAACTGGAGGTATAGGAGAAAAAGAAGGAATGTGAGGTTGAGTAGGGAGAAAATAAGGTTGAGTTAGAGAAAAGTGAAGATAAGTGGGAGAAAGGTGAGGAGTAGTAGGAGAAATGTCAGAAGAAGAAAAAAGGTGAGAAGAATCAGTAGGAAAGTGAGGAGAATAGTGAACAAAAGCAGGCGAGAAGTGAGGACGAATAGGAGGAAGTTAAAGAAGAGGAAGACAACGGCCAGGAGAGAAAGTGAGAACCAGGAGGAAAACGAGGTGGAGGATATATTTCCTTGACGCCTCGTGTACTGTTATTGTACAGGCTTTGGGATTACAGAAACTGAGCTGAACTACATCGAAAATTGAGGAGGATAGACGTCAGAAAGAGAAAGGCGGGGAGGATAGCTAAAGGTGATGTATAAAAGGAGAATGAAGAGGAAGCAGTGGCGTAAATGACACCCCTAGGCCCCAAGCCTTTTAGGGGCTCATTTTTGTAGAATAAAAAAACTTTAAAAAGCGAAATATTCAAAGTATTTAAACATAAACCTACAAATTTTTAAAAGAATAAATTATGATTTTCGGATATTAGGGTATCAAATTTCACATTAAAGGTTTTAGATTTTGTTATTGGCCCAATAATTCTTCATTGAATGTTTTCCTTATTCCTTATAGCTAGCTGATCGGGTTCGAAATATTTACAGTTAAAACACGATCGAGCCTATAGTTTTTGTATACATACTTTATCTTAATGAGGTTTCTATTACACGTGCCGGATAACATTTTAGTTCTTAGGATAATTCGGTAGAGATCGGATGTTAAAAATTACAAAAACAAGTTCACGCGGGTTTAAAAAAAAAGCTCTAAGTGGAGCTTAAACGCAAAAAATTCGCAAAGAAAAGGAAAGATTGAAAAAAACATGTAAAGATAGACAGTTTTCTTAGTATAGCACAGCCTTCGACAAGTGTACACGGTCTGATGTAAATATTGTACCTCCTAATCTAAGTAGTGCGAGTTCTAGTAATCTCAGTGATAGAGAATTTAAGTTAAGTGATACTAGTCATAGTGAAATTGAAACTAAAAGTGTGAAAGTATCAAAAACAACAACGCAACATAATGTCAGCAGGTTAGTTTTATTTATTTATTTTTATAAAGGGCATGTAGTATATTCTTGCGGGGAGGCCCTGGAGTTTTCTGTTACGCCACTGGGAGGAAGATATATTTTTTTGACACTTTCTATATTGTTGTCGTACAGTCGTTGGGACTAAATAAACTGAGTTGAACTGAACTGAAAAGTGAGGAGGATGGAGGTCAGAAAGAGAACGGGGGGGAATAAAGGTCAGAAAAAGAAAAGTGAGGAGGATGAAAAAGGCGGAGAAGATGGAGGTAAGGAGGATGAAGATGAAAAGAAAGGACCCACAGCCCTTTTTTGGATAATTTGTCTCTTGCCTGAGAAGATTCATAGCTGTATCGTACGTACAACCAATCCCATACAAACACACGACGTTAGGCAATCTGTAAAATTACTCAAAAAATTATTCAAAAGTCATTGAAAGTACAGAAACTATCGGTTTTATTTCTTTTTATGCTTCTTTAAAAAACATCGATTTAATAATCTGTTTCGAAGGTACTTACCTATCTCCCTATAATTTGAAACCTGATTCTTAAAAACAACTACGCAAAGCTTCCACCAAATCCTTATCAATAAAGATTAAATCAAATCATCGATAGTAGTCCATAACTTAGTTTACTTAGGTCAGATATCCCAAAACTTAGAGATTCGACTAAGAACGCCTACAACTGACCGTAAATTGAAATCCAACTATTGGGCGGGCTACGAAAACATTAAAAGCTAAACGAGAAAAACCCAAATGCGCGATTAAAATTTATCGTCTTAACCACAAGTTGTTTCAAACCAATTTTCATTAGGTCATTAACATCGAGTTCTAATATTTACTTAAACTTTAGTTCGAATCTGAATTCTCCATCATCTTCACAAGTTAGAATAAATATTTTGCCTAAATTAAAATTTAGATTGCTCTACTTGTAACATAAACTATTTACGATTTAAATTAATTATAATCTAGTCAATTTACAGACTGTTTAATTAAAATTACTTGCTTTATTTTACATAACTGTAAGTGAAAGTTATTGTTGGTTAAAACTTTTGGACAATTTTATAATAAACAGTAGAGTGGCATAATTTGAATTGCATATTTTAAAGTTATTACAGAAATTATTTAATTTCAAACGTATGCTCGATGGTTTTTTACTGGTTAAACTGCTGGAAGTTATTCGAGCTTTGATAATAAAATAGTGTAGTTTGAAGTTTTCCCCACTGTTTCTTCAGTTGTCCTTTTTCTAGCATCTAGATTTTTTTCCAAATTTATTTCACAATAACAAAATTTATTACAGTACAAGATTTAACGATTTTCCTCTATTAAAAATCAATCACAAGGTTTCTTTGCCGTATGCAGGTTAGAAAAGGTCAAACTTTATTTCGCAAAACCACGATTATTTCAGTTATATATTTGCTGGCAAATTAGCCAAGACTCGTTACGTCAAAAATTAGAACAACCCTGTGTGCTTGGCGAATAACATTATTTCCATGAAATGTTTCGTGTCCCTAATCGCGATGTTGTTTTTTAAAGATAATGAGGATATTTGTGGCATAAATTTTCTTAGACGATGACAAGAAACTATGGGGTTCCCCTATTTTATTTTAGTGTAATTCGAATATTGTGGGGGCCCCAGGAAAACGAAGAAGTTTCTTGAACACGCTTTTATTGCAAAAATTTGAACTTAATAAGAAGACAAAATATCAATTATTTACGAGGAATCTTAACAAGACTTAATAAATTTTTTTAAAGAAAGAAACGACGGGGATCGGTTGCATTTAAATTTACTACTACAAATGCTGAACGACAAAAGGTCTAGGTTAGGCTTTAACTCCGTATTTGTTCGGAGTAAAGGATTCGGAATTTGTAAGCATTACTTTTCATGCCTTAAATCTCCGGCACAATTGTTAAGTCTTACAAACTTTGTTTAATCTATCTATTGGTAATAAGTGCGTTCCACAAGTTATGCGAGTTATTTATGGGAAAATTAATATGTACCATGTCAGAAATTTAATTAGGGTCTTATACAAATAGTTTAGAAATGAATAGTTTATCATCTCAGACCGTCCTCTTTCGTGTACCGTAAACGCATGGGAAATTATTGACAAAAACTTGGTCCCTAGCTAGGCAATTTACTGTTTTGCATGCATAGTGCAAAACTTGGTATAATACATATATATAACTATCTTTCCTAACTTTAAATTAAATTGGAAGAATCGCCTAAATCGCACAATTAAACTTAAACCAAACAAAAAAATCCACCAGGTAGAATCAACGAGAGAAGGTTAATTTCACGTATGCAGTACGTTTATTAAAGCACGAAAGGATTCCGAAGGTAGTGGTCATAAAACAGGAAGATAAAATTGGTTTATACAGACGAGTTAAAACAACTAAAACAATTATTATTGGCATTTTTAAAGCACGGTTTGCAGATAGCTATAAAGTTTTATGCTTTGCTGGTTTGTCTGTGTTTAAAATGACTTAAAGAAGGAAACTTCTGATATCTTTGTTCAAAGTTAGAACCTAACATATTAACTAAGTTTTTTAAAAGAATTCGTAGCATACGGGGGCAGCAAAATATTCATCTCCGACTTGAGATAAATAAAATACAAGCAAACAAGAAATCTTGCGACTAAGCCTGATTAAAAATTTCTGTCCACTTTGAAAAAAATGTCCAACACATGAATTTTTGTCCATAACTTGGGAAGTTTATGTAAAAAGGCAGATGCGACCTGAACATATTTTTTTATCCTGCAAATTTAGTGATGCCTCCGAGGTGAAAGTTCTTCAGAGTCTCATCTCATCTAACCCCAATTTTCGCTTATGGAGATAACGAGGTATAAGAGAAAAAGGGAAATATGTGATTTTCTTTTGTGTCGAATATTAATTTTTATTTATTTTTGTTTTTTACCCTATACCTTGAAACTGAATAAGAATTTAAAGCCCAAATTGGTTGATTTAAAAGGCTTCAAAGTCAAAATTTTAAATGGATATTCATTTGTATTTCATATTTTAAACCTGAAATAAATTATTTTTAAAGATAAGTGTGCAAACTACTAGAACGCGCGAATCCGAAGTAGTGCAATTTAACTTAGCTGAAAATATTTTGAGCGGATTACGAAGCTTTCAGAAACGTATAGCTGGTCCGTAATAATCCAAGTATGCAGACTGACGTTCTAAGATTAAGAATTTTAGGTATTTGTCGTTCGTTTTTTGGTGATGATTTTATTTACCGTTTCAAGCTGAAAATAATCCCAAAAAAATGTATTAAATCTCCGGAAAATGGTAGGTTGTGACAAGATTTTCACTGAATATTTTTTAATTCCCCTAAAGAATTAATAATTTAATTACGCTGACATTGGGAACGCCAAAAAATACAAATTAAATTTAAGCCCTGTTCGTTTTAAATTTGTTAATTAAATAATATTTCCAAATTGTAATTCTACAATTAGTGCGAACAGTCCGGAGTTACGTGATGTGAAAGTAAAATCTGTCAACAGCTCTTGAATATGGCGTTACCATAACATCGGCTTCGGGTTGGCAATTCAAAAGCTTAATAACAGTAGAGCTCTAGGTGGTACGGTTAGTGAACTAATAACCATGAATGCAACGGGCAGTAAGGATAAAGCTAAGGAGGCTTATTTTGCCTCAGTTTTCTCTCTAAAAAGGTATACGCGCGAACTCTCTTACTTAATCCTTAATCTAGTCTACACTAGTCGTTAGAGTTAACTAAACTAAGTTTAATCCAAAAACAACCCTCTTTCCTAATAATGTTTAATATAACAGAAACGATCGTTATCCTTGATGCTTACTGGATGGTTACGCTATATTACTATATATCTGGACGGACTTCTAACTGTGGGTTAAAACTGCAGTCAAAGGCATGCATGAATATTTTCTACACCGGAATTTGCATTTTTGATCCAATCCAAAAACCGATTTGACTTTTCAATTCATGTCACTGTTGTGGTATGATTTACAGAACCAACATTAATTGACAAAGGAAGTATCAGAATACATCGGTATTTGTGGCGTAATTCCATTGAGAAGTGTTGGACTTGTAAACTAAAGTTCTAAAGTTTACGTACTTACATACTTCTTTCAAACAGTTTCCACTTTCCAAACTTTTCAGATTGCTCCCTTTCAACACTATTTGGGTTTTATATGCGCTTTTAGCTAAATCTTTACCTTCAGTTTTCACTTTGTTTGGTTTAATATTGCAACTAATTTACTGGTTGCATTTTTGGCATTAATATCAAAGTTGATGAACCAAATAAAAGTAGTTAAAATACCAAAGTTTTAATTTGGGAAGAGTTAATGCCAGTACAAAGCCTATGTGGAAATCCTTATGAATATTAACTTATTAAGCGTATTTCCTAGGGTGTTTAGTTTTTGACAACATGAGGCACCAAACATGTTTTGGGAAAACTGTATAAGTACTACTATACTTTAAGAATAAGACTTTGTTTTGATCTTGATCGAATTAAGACGTTTACTGTGAAAAGGATTTTTGGAAGGCTAATTAACTTGAAATAGCAAACATGTTTTGGGAAAATTCTACATTTTAAGAAAGAAAGTTTGGTTCGATCTTGATCGAATTGCGAAATTGACTTTGGAAAGGAATTTTGGAAGTCTAATTTGGTGATTTACTAATGTGGAACGAAACATTTTTCCAGGTAATTCAGAATTCAGGGCAGCTTTTTTGGCAACTTGAAGAACCTGAAATTTTTCGGGAAAGTTGTCACGTTCAGTCAAGATTTTGGGCAGTCTCAGAGCACAAATAAGATGTTAGAAAGACAGGAACAACTTAATGATTTTGGTTTTCCCAAAAACTCTTATTCTTTGGGGAAAAAAACCTTGCCTTGAGATATATACAAGGCAGCAATGTTTTAGGTTTTGATCCACCCATTCCATCCCAAGACGCAACTTCTGCGTCTCTTTTCCATTCCTTACCCGTGATTTAAAAAAAGGAAAAAATCATCTGCTAATTACCTAAAAATAAATAGAGGCAGCTTTCTGTGTTAATCCAATGAATGGTGCGCTCTAAAAATTTGCAGTTAATCCACGCCCTGTCCCGTTAAAATTAGCACAATCATCTACACGTTATTTAAAAGCTTAATTTTATAGGCCACAAAGACGTATAAACGCAATCGTTCATTCAAACGACTTGTTGGCGGTTATTTGAGTTATTGTGTGCCTATAGGTTGATCCCACAGTATTCACCGCTACGCAGCAGTTTATTTTAGAACCACGTGACGGAAATATGTCATGTCAGTTCTTCCAGTTTTACTACGAGGGCTTTACTTAGTAACGAGTGTGGATTTTAAGTTTATACATGTGGTTCAGAATTCTGATTTTTGATATTAAATAACCCCTTCGAAATTGGTAATTTTTCCAAACTCCCCAAGTTAGCTAAATGTGGAAGTTTACTTACGAAAGATCCCCACAATATTGATCAATTACAGAACGGTGTAGACCAGGCACAATCAGCGTCTATAACCTCAAGCTACACATTTTACACGCCCCAATTACATAGTAACATGGCTAAGGCTACCTTTTTTATAAAGAGGGAGTCTTCGCTAGGAAAGAAGGATGAATGTTGACCTTGTTTATTTACGTATCAAATTTTAACTTTTTATGCCCTGGATGCGTTCTGGTAGCATACAAAATTCTTCACATTTTCAAAGAGAAACTTCAAAGGAATAAAAAAAAACGGCAAACCGACGATCTTATTAAAATTTTAAGGAATGTAGAATGACACCCTTTGATAATTTAAGATTTTAATAAGTAAAATTTTATGAAAAGAAATCGAGAATTATTTTCACGCCCTGAAAACGAAAACGTTTCCAAGGACCTAGCTTGAAAATATCCTTTATATTTGAGCAGAGCAAAGAATGCTGGAAATTAAAATTTGTTGTATTTTTATTTCAAAATTTTCTAATAACTACACGTATTTAGAAATCCCCGTCGTAGCAGAAGAAAATGAAACAATTCTTTAATTTTCTTTTGGAGATCTCTTTTGACATTCTGACAAGCCTCTATCCTCAAACAAGTAATTACAAGGCACTAAATCGTTTGATTTATCTCAAAGTAGGGCAACGGGAATATTTTGTTAAAATTAATTTCAGCCATTCAGTGCTGAAAAATTACCGCAATGTTAGTGCGTCAGTAAAAACTAATAATTTGAAAACGAGTTTGCGTTATTGCCCCAGCTGTGTATGCTATTCTGATTACGTCTCCGGTATGTTTAAAGATTTACAACCTGCTAATTACTTTCATGCTCATTTATACCCCGCCATATTTTTTTTAAATAGGTTCGCATAAAAGTTTCTGATCTGTTTTAATCGACCTTTACGCCTTATTGGGATAAATACTTTTTTAGAGTTCATCAACAAACTACTACGAATAGAATTTTATAAACAAGCCTTCTTATAACCCAAATACAAAAAATTAATAAAATATTCTCGGAACATCTGTTTTAACAGTCTTTTCTAAAGCTGTAGAACCAAGAAATGAAAATGAAAAACTCATCCGCTGACGATTAAATATTTGCGCCAATGTTAATAGGTTTGTAGTAAAAACTTTGGAACAAAGTCGTTTGAAGAATACAGAAATTGTTCGAGTTGGCTCATTAGATAAATGAATTTGCTAAATTTAATTTTCTCTTTTATGATAGCAAACAATGAAAACGTACAGAACCGCGATATTAAATATTCTCTGCGCAATTTCTTCATAATTCGAATAATAAACCTCGTTATTAAGATGGCAAAAATTCTCATATTACATTTTGGATTTAATCTTGAATAATAATTATTATGCTTACGCTACTAAAATGTACAATGGAGAGTAAATTTTCTGCTTTAAGTAAAATAGACGAGCTTTAATAAAACCCTTGGGAGATTATTATTTTGTTCACATCTCAATTAAAGTAAAGGTTATCATGAGTTTTCTATTAATGGTACTTATACAGCCAAATTAAAGAGATTTTAACATAAATAATATCAAGCGGTCTATGTCAAAAGTATTGCGAAAGTGGACATTTCTGCAGTTGTAACAAAACATGTTTTCCATAGAAACCTGGAAAGATTCGCGAAATGGAATAATGAGTTATTTGAAACTAATTCGACATGAATCTTAAAGACGGGAAATTTTGAAATCTATTAGAAAACAAGCAAAATTTTTCCCAACCGAAATTCGATTCCATGTTTACAGGGAAGAAAGGAAGAAGAAAGGTTTTTCAGTGCTTCTAAATGATCAGGAAATATCTTTATAAATTTGCAAACAAAAAGCAGGCAAGTTTTCTGAACGTTTCTTGAGAAAACCAGGTGGAAAGGAGGAAATCATGGATCTTCGAATGCAAAAGGAACATGAAAACGAATATTATTAAAAATACACTTCTGAAATAAGGAACGGCCAAAGGTTTATGTAATTTTTCTCAAAAGATATGAAGACGAAATACATGGAAAAGCAGAAAAAATTCATGAAAATGCTTTCGAAGTTGAATGGAAATACCAACATCCTTGGATTGAGTGCTCTCATTAAGCTACAAGAACTGAAATTTAAAATTGATTAGGAAGCATTCCAATAAATTTCCCCAACGGGAAACATTCGTTCGAAGGTTTCGTGAAGAAACCAGGAAAAGCATAATAAACGTAAGAAATCATGGAAATATCTTCACAGTGACTCGGATGCAGACTAGTCCGTTGAAGCAAACTGCACGAAAGGAAATTTAATAGCAGATCAAAAAAAAAGTGGAAAATATTAAAGGTTTCTGAGGGAAACCAGGAAAGAAACCGTAGAAGGAGGAAATCTTGGAAATATATACAAATAGAGAAAACGAAGATGAAAATATGAAGCCTTTTGGTCTAAATCAAAATTAAACTACTCGAAAGGAAATTTTACACCTGATTAGAAGATACCTTACAATTTGAAAGTGAAAATTCGCTCCAACGTTTCTTGAGGAAAGATAGGAAGAAAGCCATGACAACAGAAAGTGTTGGAAATATGGTATTTCCAAAAAGAGGAAGAGACGATAAATTAAGAAGCTTCTTGGGCTAACTTAACACTAAATTAAGGAGAAAAAATTTTGAAACTTATTAGGAAATATCTCACTAAATTTTCCAAACAACAGACAGGCACGTGAGGTTTCCTCTAACGTTTCTTAAATAACTAGCAGGAAAACTATGACAAAGGAAGAATTCCCGATTATCATCATGAAGAGAAGGTCGGAATGAAAGTAAGAAGTTTCTTTTTCAAAGATTTCTTGAGAAAACCAGGAGGAAAACCATGGCGGAAAGGCAAATCGTGCAAATATTTTCAAAGCAAGGAGGACGCAATGAAACTAGGAAGTCTCTTCGACTAAATCAGCACCAAACTACAAGGAAGGAATTTTTAAAACTAATTAAGAAACACTAAGATTTTTCCAAATGAAGGTTCTCTCTCCAACGTTTCCTGAGGAAAGACAGGAAGAAACCTACGACAAAAAGAGGAAATCTTGGAAATATGTATGAACTTACAAAGGGAGGAAAAGTAGGTGAAAATAGGAGACTAAATCAATACCAAACTACACGAGGAAATTTTATAACTGATTAGGAAACGCTACAATTTTCCAAGTGAAAAACATTGAAAGTTCTCTCCAACATTTAATGAGGAAAGGCAGGATGGCACAATGATAGGAGAATATGGTACTTCCAAAGTGAGGAAAAGATGAAATTACGAAGCTTCTTGGGTTAACTCAGGACTAAACTAAGGGGGCGGAAATAACTTTTAAAACTTATTAGGAAATATCTCAATAAGGTTCCCAAACATAAACTATGAAAGGTTTGTTCCAACGTTTCTTAGAAAAATAACGGGAAAACCATGAGACTGAATAAGGAGTCCCTAAAATACTATCATTAAGAGGAGGCAGGAGTGAAAGTAAGAAGTTTATTTTTCGAAGATTTCTTGACGATGGAAAAATAAAACCATGCAAATATTTTCGCAGCAAGAAGGATACAAAGAAACTATGAAATCTTTTAGACTAAAGTCAGTGCCAAACAACACGAGAGGAAATTTTAGAGCAGATTAGGAAACACCTTAAAATATTTTCAAATGAGGAACATTGAAGGTTCGCTCCAACATTTCCTAAGGAACGCTAGAAAGAAAACTGTGATAGAAGGAGAAAATCTTGGAAACATGTATGTTCTTCCAAAGGGAGGAAGAAAAGATTCAAAACAGAAAGACTCTTGGGCTGAATCAGTACCAAACTAGACGAAACGGAATTTTAAAACTACTTAGGAAACACAATTTTTATTTGAGGTTCGTTGTAACATTCCTTTGGGGAAAACCAGGAGAAAATCTTCAAAATATGAACATTTGTTAGGAAGCCCCTTGGGCTATAGGCGAGGAAATTTATAAAAATAGCTCAATAAATTTATCAAACAATCAGCCGTGGTTTGCTAAGGAAACTAGCAGAAAAACCATGATAGAAACAGGAAATGAGAATAGCCCTTGAGCCAAATTAACAGCTACCGCCAAAGAAGAAATTTTAAAGGTAATTCAAAAATTTCCTAAATTAAAAAAAACATCGCAGATTTGATGCAACCTCCAATGATTATTTTTATTTTTCGTCTAATCTGCAATTTCATAATCAAATAGTTCACGTAAGAAATATTTTAAAATGCTGATTTTCAACAAAAAACAAAGTATTCGATTTCAAAATTCCCATTTCAAAAGTAAATCAAATGTTCAAAAGGCCCAGGAGCTTTCGTCGTAAGTAAAATCTTTTATATGCATTGCGTTGGACTCTGTCGGGTGTTTTCTCTCCTACGATTATTTTGATTCTTTACCAAGCGAGTGCTTAGAGATCTACAGCACTTCTGACAACAGCCCTTGAAAATGTCACTGAGACGTTCAAATTCTATTTATGGCCTCTGTTCCTACGCGTTTTTATACCGAGTTTAAAGCTTAATTGAGTACCAATTTAAACAATTTAAAGCAGTCTTTTGAAATTTATCTACGTCTGTTTACAGTTTGAAATATCGAAGGAACATTTATAAGTTGATATTTTCTGAGTTACTAGGGGGTTGATGATTTTATTCGAGTATTTTTCGTTAAAAATAATAAATTAAGAGAGTTTCTATTACGGACATCGGTATTAGATAACCTCAACGCGAGCATCCTTATAATATTTTTTGTTATTATTTGAACTTTGACATTCAGAATATGCAACATACGTTCCCTGAAATGTTTAACACCAATCAGCAGAGTCACCTTAAATAATACGTATACTTAATAATGATTTATATCTTTCGTATCGACTTCCGATATATTTTATACATATTTCTTAACACCGCCATGGTAAGCCTAATCAATAAGATCCCGAAAGTTAAGGGTGATTAAATCGCGACAGCTAAAAATGCATTTTATTCCATTTCATTAAACGAAGGTACTTACTTTTAATGAGTACTAATTTTGAACGTGGGGAGAACTTCTGCCGAGTAGAATGAAATACAAGTGGAAAATATTATTTCAGGGAGATTAAAGTGATGGAGAGGACGTTCGTGTAACTAATTCGTGGTTTCTTCATCAGAAATAATTTGAAAACAGAACGTCTGAATGATGTTAACTCGCGTTATTTCCGCTCCGAAGTTGTACAACGGCGTTTAGATATTTTTTGTCTCCTCTACTAACGACGCTTATTTCTGGAATAACTGTTAAGCCCCTCGTTGCTCTCTTAATCACATTTACTTCTTACACAGAGCACACGTTCTTGTATTTAAGGACATTTTATTTAATTCTAGGTCTTTTCACATAAGACCCAACTTCATACAAGTTTAATGTCTGTACTGCTTGTTCAACTTCAACAATTTTTTGCGCCAAAACGTATATTAAAAATTTAGACTCAGAATTCAAATCTAAAACTCAGACACCTTAAGCTTGAAATTTACCGATTCTAAGCACAGAAAAGGCTCAATTTCATGAGCTGACTCTCTGAATTTCAAATTTCAACGTCAAAATCTTCCTAAAAATCACGGGCATTTATTTGTAATTTGGTAATTTCTATCAATCAGTACAGACGATATTCTTTTGAATTATATTCATTGCTGGATTAATACCGAAAACGTAGTTCCAAATTTAGGTTTAATCAAAAATTGGGGCGCAGATTTTAGATAGTTTTTTGGATATTAAGTTTGATTAACCAATATTAAAGAGTTCTTAACGACATTCGAAGTGGGAGCTGAAGAAATAAGTTGAAAAAATGTAGACAACGAGGAGGAAATGAAGGGGGTGCCAAAGAAGAAAATATGGAGTAATCAAAAAGAAACAAGAAATTAGAGGCAGTAAAATGAAAGATTTAAGAGAACCGCTAAAAATGGGATTAGAGCAAAGCATTAGAATAAGAAAAAAGATATAAAAATGTAGAAAATGGATGCAAAAGTGAAAACGATTGCAAAAATAAAGAAGTCATACTCTGCAGGGTAATCAAGTGAAGTTGGAAGGAGAAGGATGTACGGACAAAATTAGCCTAAATTGATTTTAGTATAATTAGTAGAGGTGAAACGAATATTCGGTTAACTATTCGGCAGTCGTAATATTCGGCCGTTTTACCGAATATCCGTGACGAATATTCGGCATAACCGAATAATTTTAAAATAAGTCCAAATATACCTTGACATTGATCGTTGACTTGACATTATGGTTTATAATGCAGATAACATTAAAAGGAAAATAAAACCTAGAAATAAAAAGTTCCAAACAAGAAGGGCTTTCATGAAAATACACAGTGATTAACAATATACCCTCTTGCCAATTGAAGATTAAACAACATTTTTAAGTGGTAACATTTTGAAGTGTGTAGCGAATTTCATAGGTGAAGCTGCAGTGGTATCGGTGTAACAATTTACCAAAAAATCATTGTTTTTTTTTTATTTTGCGAAGTCGTGTCGCTGCTAAAAGAGATATAAAGTTAAGGGTTGGATTATTAAGTTAATAATTATCATTATTAATTGATATTTTAGTTGCACTTGTGACTCCTGGAACCTAGAACTCCCTTTACCTTAGCACTTGTATCTTTATGTTAGTTATAGCCATTATAGGCACACATGTATTTAATAACAGTTTACAAAAAAAAAATATTCGCAAGGCCGAATACTAGTAGCCAAATATTCGTATTCGGCTTCCTGCCGGAAATCGATATTCGTTTCATCTCTAATAATTAGCAAACCAAAAAGAACAATTTTTATGTATTAATCCACTTTAAAATATAATACAAATAAACGTTCGTCGTAATTCTAGTCAAAACTACGTTATTCTTAGTTTTACAAAATTTTTCAGGCAGGTTTTCGTAGCCTCATAAGAAAAATACCCAAAAATACAAAACTCCAGGTTTAGAAACACGTACTTGAACAACACATGTTAAGGTCAGAATCTGATAGAAAATATTTTGATATTATAACTACAGAACCGTATTACTATACGTGACTTTAGCTTTGGTTGTGATTTGATCTTGGAAAACTCGTACTTTCATACTTTAAATTTGCCTTTTCACGATTTCTTTTGTAAAACTTGAACGAAAAAGTTCCAAGTTGGACTTAACCAAAAAGTTTTAAAATTCCGTTGTCTAAAGGGTGAATGGTTCTGAAAGTACCCGAATAATTCAATGTTATTACTGTCGAACAATTGGCTGTTTAACCTCATAGTTAAATAAATAAAATCAACGCGTGAACTTTGAAATGACGATAGAAGGTTAATGTAATACTCCGTTACATTGATTGATATCAATTTATTACGTAGGATTCTCGCTCAAACATACTATTCCACAATTTATAATCTTTCGACATGCACATTTCGAATTGATCGAAGATTATTCGACGATTAATCTGAATGAAATCAACGTGAATTGTCATCGGATATGAATATTTCAAGCTTATTTATTATTCAACAATCTTGGAAATGCTCGGTGTATTTGCATGTCTTATGGAGATATTTATCCGGACATCGCTTTTTTCACACCATAACGTATGATTAAATTCAGTTATTTAAAGAAACTTTATAAATATGTATAACAGTACATAATAGGGATAATTTGTGGGTGTTGCAAAGAAGAAGCGCCAACTATAAATTAGATGTTATTACTCTGTACTTAAATATCTTTAATGGAGATCAGTGGATTGGAACTCATGGCCCTTTTTGTTTATGTTCCTTTCATACGAAAAGTTGCAGCAGTCATTTATATGTGAGTACCGAATATGTAAAATTTGTCATTTTAAATCATTTTAAAAAATATGTATATACCATATAAAACGAACAAAAGGAAGTATCCCCAAAGTTAATATAAGGTCTTCGTCGAATGATTTATAATTCAAACGATCGAACATAGAGAGGCCGTGTTGGAACCTAAAACTTTATTATTAAATATCCCAAAAGCGTTTACAAAAATTCCGAGAATGTTACATCGAACGTAGAAATTGTTTAAGTTATTTATAGGACAGATATGGCGGTATTGCATATTTTACATTAGAAATTGAAATTTATTTTTTATTTGTTCAGTTTACATGTAACACGTTTCTGGTTATATTTAATACGCAAATTGGCAGTTTACATTTTTTTTTATTTATTATTTCGTTAACTGGCGAATCAACGTTAATAAAATCTGATTTCACATCGTCATTTACGCATACGAAAAAAATAAGGGGCCAAGAATTGATCCTTGAGGAACCCCATCGTTCTATTCAATTCGTCTGAAATAATTACAAGGCGTAATTTTCTTTTTAGTTGAGATCTGTATATCTTCCAACTTTTTCTAAAAAGTATAACGCCATTAATGACCATCATGAGCAACCTTTAATCGTTTTAAAATGGAGTAGTTTCTGAAATGACGGTCACTTTCTTTTAGATCAACGTAAGTTTACCGTTTTTCCGTGCTCAGAATGGATATGTTGGTCTTTTGTTTCAAAGGTCACGTAGGTTATTTTATTATTGACAAAACAAGGGAAGAATTTTTTTCAGATGTCAGTCCATATAACCATTATTTCCAGGGCCATAACTTATAATCTCGCCCGTAAATAAATCGTCATCAGAACGTATCCAGTCTGCTTTTCCGGAAACAAAAAGCGGAAAATTACCCTGCTAGATGTCGGTTTGCATTCAAGTAGTAAATCATATTGTTGCAATACCGCTAGAAAAGACGCAATAGGGAAAGTTATTGAGAGGGTTAGTACATTACAGGGTTACCAAATGCAATTTGTCTAGTGGAACTAATCCCCATGGTGATAACTTATTAAGTTAGGATTCCAGTAGCTGCAGGGAATTTGATTATGGCGCACGCCTTCACAGCGTTTCGTTTAGTTGACTGCAAGCGCACCACTACAACCCCTACTTGTGGCATGATCCCGTCAAAATTCAATCATATGTTTCTAAATTGGCCATTTGATGGAAGGTACCGGTCATCCATGAATATCTACTAACTGACATGATTTACCTATCGCATTACGTCTCAATCTCAATCAATATTTATACAAACCGGGGAACCTGTTTGTTCTGAACGGTTATACTTAATACTAACGGTATTTCAGTATTAAAAAGGAAGCAACCCCAACTCGATCGATATACATGCATTTAAAAAACTAAAAAATTACATTTTTATTGAATATCAGTGCCGTGCTTTCACATACAATATGCTAGTGAATTTGCATACTATTTGACTGTCGCTCTTCTCAAAACTCGATACTTTCATGTACGGAATACGGAACTAAACAGGTATTTTCTAAATAAGATTACTTTTATTAAATCATCAAAGAAAACGGTGTCCCTTACTTTGATTATTAGTGATTCATTTCAAATAGGTAATCTTTCAACGGTATTTTGTGAAAAAAAAATTCGCGGACTTTATAAACAAAATTATTTCCATATCATGCGTTCTGAATAAACGGGCCAATTTTAATAAAAGATCAAAAGCTCCCTCCATTTGGCAATTTTTGACGAACTTAACGTGATTTCCTTTCAAAAAGAATTAAAATAACGACCTTAAATGTGCCAACGAAATTATACGAATACTCGTATTCAGACCACACATTTGTATCGTTGAAAGACCTTTAAGACTACACGGGTTTCCAATTCTTTTTGTATTTGCCCTTTTCAGAAGTTGTTTTGAATACGTGACCTTTTAGAAAATTCCAAACGCTGATTTACTTCGTTATTAATAAATAAAATCCCTTTAGAAAACGGTACTTAATTTTCAGCTAAATAAATGTATCCGACTTCTAATTAACTACGGAAATAATCAGCCGGGGAAAATTGTGAAAAGGAATTTAATATGTATAAGAGAATTAACTCCATTAATGTACTTATTCAAAATATTTTGTAAAAGCTTTAAAGGTAATTACAAGCTTTTTTATTTATATCTGTGCCGATTTGAAAGAACTAATATTAAAGCGATTAAAGCTAAATTAAAAATCTGATTTTTCCGCCAAATACATTTCCGAACAATTATTTAAAGAAATGAAAAATACACGCAATAAAAATTATATAGGATTTTTTAAATGCGTGAAATTATTCTGGGCTTTATGAAAGGGACGAAACAAGGATTAATCATTAATGGTGTTCCGAAACCAAACAAGGGTCTGTACAGTAGAAGCAGAAAGGAGCCCTACATCCGATAAGTTTAAATATACAACACTAACCGGTGTGATTCTAGATTCAGTATTTATTTTTAAACTTTGCACAATATCTACAGATAATTTATTAGACTTAACTACGTCTAATAAATTATTAGCCACCGAAAATGGAAAAAAATAAAATTTCACCTTCGATTTGATTGAAATGCGTTCTAAAACTATTTACGAATACAACCATGTAACATTGTTGTCTTCACACCATCTAATTACATACCAACACTTGAATAAACCAGATTACACTATAGACAACGGATAGGCAGACTAAGAACAAAGTACAATACAACCCTGACAATTCAAATGCTCGTATCCTCTTAAGACCTCAAATTACACACAAAGGTTAATTAAAGCGAAGCATATACTTGGGAGACAATTTCAAATTAAACAAGAGATAATGACAACTCATTAAGTTATTGTAGTGGGTATTTAAATGCCGTAATATCAGTCAACGTTCATAATTGTTATTAGAAACAAAACTGCGACCGGGCAAACAACGAAGGATTCTACATTTAAAGAGAATTCAAAGGTTTCAGTTATTTCTTCTTCTTTTTTACTTTCAATTCTATCATATGCAATGTTTTCTGAAAGCACTTCATCTCGTGTTCATTTTAGACAATTTTCTGAAAATGATTTCCTGTATTTGTCCAGTTTCTATATTTTTAATTTTTGTGTAAAACATCTTTGTAAATCTTGCGAAAAAGGAAACAACCAACAAAAAAGGAAAATACTTTAAATTTCGTGCACATTTTGGATATTTTCTTCAATTAATTTTCATTAAACGCTCATCTTTGTTAATGTTACGGCGACAAAAACAACGTTTAAAAACATTTAAAAAAATGCAATTAAAGAATTTCAAGAAGAATAGAAACACAGGAAATGGCTAAAAGAAAAGAAGGAAAAAGATTGATAAAACAATAAAAAGGCTTCTTCTTTTAAACCTGAAGCACTGAAGTGAAGATAAAGATCAATCACGAAGTTAACAACCGAAGAAAAGGAAACACAGAAGAAAATTCGGAGCATTAAAAAGCCAACATCGATCAGCTTATTATAATAATTATGGTTAGATAATTCAGCGTCTTTACGATCAACAATCAGTGAACATTTTAAATGCAACTAATTAAAAATATTGTGGGGAAAGCCTGATCGAAGATGATATTTACCCTGTAAAACGAAGAAGATGAAAGTGAAAGAAGAATAAAAACTATCAAACACTGAAATAAAACTTTCCAGTAAAAAAAATCAAACAAGTTGAATTTTCACAAAAAAAAAACAAAAATTCGGAAATTATTACCTAAAAATAAGAAAAATAAATTCTTTTGGTTTTTGACTGGCATTCAACAGAACAGGGAAGAAGTGCAGAAACGAGATGAACACTGGATATCATACAATCACCTCAGCAACATTCTTTCCGAGATCAACCTTCTTCTCTCTCTCTCTCTCTCTAATGGCGCTACAGCCCGCTTCGGGCCTTGGCCTCCCTCAGTTTTCTTCCCCATCCATCTCGATCCAAACCTTCTTCTAGAAATGATAATTAAATCTGGGATCCATAGAGATGATACCCAATAAGGAACAAATGGAAAACCAAGGAGATCAAAGAAAAAAGGAGGGTCACGAAAATGAAGAAAGAAAGGCCGGAAAAAATGAAGGATAAAAAAGTAACAGAAATGAAGAAAAGAAGAGTGGCAAAAATGAATGAAGGAAGGCGAACAAAAGTGAAGAGAGGAAAACAAGCGATTAAAAAGAAAGAGAGCAAAATTGAAAGAAGGAGTACCACAGTAAAAAGATTAATTTCGTTAGGCCAAATATACTAAAAAAAGAGTAAAAAAAAACATAGGAGAGATTGCTTCAATTGGAATTAAAATCAGATACGGAAACGGTTCAGTTAGAGCCTTGAAGGCCAAAAACAAAGAAATATGCCATTGTAGCAGAAGAACAGGTTTCAAATTAAACAGTTCAAACAGGAAAATCGTAGATAGTAAAACCAAAAAATTAGGTTTACAACAACATTCTTGTCCGAGTTTAACGTTATTCTAGAAACGATAATTAAATCTGAGATTCAAAGAAGTGATAATAAACAAAAAAGAAGGGACAAATAAGATAAATCAAAAATAAAAAAGGGAAGAACATAAAAATCAAGAAGAAAAATAGAAAGAGGTCCAAAAACGAGAACAGAAGAGTGACAGAAATCAAGAAAAGTGGCAAAAATGAATAAAAAAGGACCAAAAATGAAGAAAGGAAGACATGAGAAAGGAAAGAACAAAATTTAAAAAAAGATTATCAATAAAATAAATTAGTTCTATATTTCTTCGTTGGGATTTTCGCCACCAGTTGCTAAAATGAAATTCTATTAATTAACTAATAACTCACGTAACGTTTCGGAGACAAGTTATTAGTTAATTAATATACCTAATTTCATTTCAGCAACTGGTGGACAAAGAAATATAAATTAAACATTAAAAAAAATTAAATTAGGCCAAATAAATACACAAAAAAAGTCGTGCTGCAATTGGAAATAAAATCATATACGAAAAGGGTTCGATTAGCATTAGAGCATTGAGGCCAAAAAGGAAGAAATATATCACTGTGGTGAAGAACAACTTTGAAATTAAACGCTCGAACAGGAAAATCGCAAATAGAAAAACCACCAAATTAGGTTTACAACAAGATTCATGTTGGAGATTAATCTTCTTATCTGAGATCTGAGATTCAAAGAAATAATAATAAACAAAAAAGAAGAGTAAAACAAGACAGACAAAATACAAAAGGAAGGCACACGAAAACGAAGATAGAAAGATATCCAAAAATGAAGGACAGAAAAGTAATGAAAATGAAGAAAAGAGGAGTGGCAAAAATTAATAAAAGAAGAAGAACATCCGAATGAAAAAGGAACGAACAAAATTCAAACAATGAGTGCCACAGTTAAAAGATAACAATAAATTATATTAGGCCAAATAAAATATAAAAAAAGTCAAAAAAAACATAGGAGAGACTGGTTCAATTGGATATAAAATCAGATACGGAAAGGGTTCGATTAGAGGCCAAACAGGAAAAAAATAGAACTCTTTAAATTAAACAGTTTGAACAGGAAAATCAGATAGAGAAACCAAAACATTAGGTTAGGAAGAAGAAGAAGAAACAATTTTCGAATTCGAAATAAACTTAAAAACCGTGAAGAGTTTCAGACTAAGTATAGACGAAAAACAAAAAAAATCTGTTAATTTAAGGAGAAAAATTAGGAAGAAAAGGAAGATTTGCGAATTTCAAACTGGCTCAAACTACACAAAACTAAATAAGAAACTATTTTTGGGGGATAGTATTTAATTCTTCTGTTAAGATAATTTGGGCAAACAAAAAATAGCTGGCTCCCCAAGAAACCCTTTGGTAGAAAAATCTACGTATCTTTTCGTAAATAAAGCTAAGCTTTGTATATGTACACATTGATTATGGTATAAATAAATAACTTTCATAACATTCGTTTAAACAACCATATACCTTATACAGTTTTAATTAATAGGTTTCCATTGTTTCCATAGCTTATTAAAAACTGAAACTAATTAATCTTTCAGATCGTTAATTCTTAATTTTAGTGCTATTTTATATCGGCCTCATTGTTAGTTAATGTCATTTTATGCGTTATTCGCTAAGGTTTATTATTAAAAATGCCCCAGGCTTTTAACAATGCGATTAAAAAAGGCATCCAGTTTTTATATGGAACGGAAATAAATATAAAATTAGCAGAATCTCAAATGATATAGCATTATATGCGTACACTAAAATTTGAATATAAACTTTTAAAACTGAAACAATCTGGAAGCAAAATTCCATTAGCGCGGAATACGTAAACAACGTATTCAAAGGCAGTACGGAATTTTATTGATTAACGGAAGCGTGACAGAATCATTTGTGTAACCAATGCTTCCGGCAGAACGAAACACATGAAATGTGTAATAATGCACTTTTATTCCTTTGAATGTTCACTACGGGGTATTCCTTTTGTATTTTACGATATTCACCTTCCTGTCATTTATTATTCATTTATCAGAAAGATGTCTTCGTACCGTTTCGGTTTTATTCCGTTTAAATTATGTCTTTCCTGATACTTTAGCTTTTCTTCTTGACAGACTCGAACAAAATTGTGAGTATTATAACAGACACGAGTCGTAACTCATAAATATGTTTTAACAGTACACGACCTAAATAACTTTATCTTCCATAGATCATAGCTTAATGACAACCCAACCAGTAAAAGCTACGCGCTAGTCGTAATCATGACGAGTTTAACACAAAAATATTGTTTCTGTTTAAACGAAGATGTTTTGGACACGTTTCGTTTTTTTTTTAGTCACGTTTGGCTTTACTTTGGTAAATTTAATTGCCTGCCCACGGACTGGTTTATTTAGAAATTAATTTATTATATTAGAGAAGAATTTTATGCTGGTGTGCTTTTTCCCATATCAATCAGAACAAGGTCTTTGCATTCTTACCATGATAACCACGTTTAATACATTGCACTGTATTTTTCTTTAAACTGTGTGCAAAGAAATTAAAAGCTAAAAACTTTGGAAAACTGAAATAATTTAATCGTGAAAACTTTAACTTTAACCTTGCATTTTCAAAAATTTCGACTGAAATTTCAAAAACTTCGAATTCAAAATCGCTCAATCCATAATGTATCAAATTACAGTCCTTTCAAGAAAGCACGCAACTTCTTTTACAGAATTTTGAACAATAAATTCAGCAACCGAAAGAAGGTTCTCTATTTATTTTAGTGTACCTTTCGTGGTTTACTGTCGGGTCAGATGGAGTTTAGATCCATAGTAAAAAAGCCTTTTTCTTACAATTTTAGTAGTCGTATCCAGTTACGTATAAACTACATATAACGTTTCGGAATGTAGAGAATAGTGATTTGAGGCCTGATTTTGTTTACAAATAGAACAAATATGGGAAAAATCTTTTTTTTTTAATCAACTAAAAGTGGTATACTTTCGAGACAATTTTAGGTTGAAATTAAAGCCTACAAAAAAGGAATTCAAATGACTAAAGCCAAAAACGAAGAAGAACGAAAACAAACGAAAAAAAGGAATATCAAAAAGAGGGAAGATTAAGAATATACATAAAATAAATTAAAAGAAGGAAGGCAATAAAATGGAATAAATATGAAGAAGATCAAAAGTACTTAGTAAAATAAAGCGAAGAGAAAAAGACAAAGCGAAAATGAAGAGAAAGATCAAGGATACATGTATATAAACTGGCGAGAAAAAAAAAGAGCAAACACGAAGAAGATGGCTAAAGAAAAACCATAGAATTAAATAATTGAAAAAGGGAGGAAGAACCAACAACTCATGAATTTAAAAAAAATTAAATAGAAAAGCAATAAAAAGAAGATGAAAGAGTCCAAATGAAGAAGCAAATAAAATATAAAAATACAAGTAAATGAAAGGAAAAGGAGAAATAATGAATATGGAAAAGATCAAGGGTGGACAATAAAATAAAACGAAGAGAAAAAGGTAGACCAAAAACCAAGAAGAATATCAAGGGTGGACTATAAAATGGATAGGAAACGAAGAATAGCAAAAAATGAAGAAGATGGTCAGAGGGGTAAAATCAACAGAAGATTATAAATTAAAAAAATCAAATAAAAATAAAAAGAAGAGGAAATGGTAGAAAGACTAAGAGTGAAAATATCGTCAAAATAAGGGAAACAGGAAAGCAACAGATATGAAGAATATCAAGGATGGGCGAGAAAAGAAAGAAAATCAAAAAGGACATGAAAAGACAATTAAATAAAGGGGGGGAAAAGGAAAAAGTACAAATATGTAAGAAGATCAAGAGCGGAAACGAAAAGGAAGATCAAGAAGGTGGTCAATGCTAAAACATAATATTAAATAATGGAAAAAAGTACAAAGAATCAATAAAAGGTTCTGAATTAAACAAATTTTAAATAAAAATAAAGAGAAGAGAAAATGAGGAAAAATCAAGAGACAAATCGAGGTTGAAAATAAAACTAAAATGAGGGAAAATATCACAGAGCCAAGGTAAAGAAAGTCAAGAGTCGGCAATAAACTAAAAATAAAGGCGAAAGAAAAAAGAGCAAAAAAGAAAAAGGTAGGTAATCAAGGATTGAAATGGAGGAAAAAGGAAAAAGAAAATACAACGAAGAGAAAAAAGAAGAACGAAGACGAAGATCAAGGGTACTTAGACTATAAAATGGGGAGAAATCGAAGAAGAGCAAAATGAAGAATGTGGTCAGAGATCAATTGAAAAGGTGGGAAGAACCACCAGAAGATCATGAACTACAAAAATTTAATTTAAAAAAATAATTAAACAGGATAGTAAAGAACAAAATAAACAAGCAAATCAAGGAAAGATAAAAAAGGCACGGCGAGAGCAAGAGCAAGAAAAATATAGTCAAAATAAAGGAAAAACGAGCAGTAAAAGATAGACAATAAGAAAAAGAAAGAAGGGAGAGCAAAAATAAAGAAGGTGGTCAAAGGTTAAAAATCATTAAATAATGGAAAAGATGCCGAAGAATCAACAGAAGATTATAAACAAGCAAATTAAGGTTGAAAATAAAATTAAAATGCAGAATAACAAAGAAAACAAACAAGAAAGAGAAAAAGTTGAAACCAATAGTGATAAGTAAAGTCAAATTAAGAGGAAAACGAGAAGTAACCGATATGAAGATCAAAAAGATGGAGAATAAAATAAAAACAAGAAAAAGGATGAGTAAAAATAAAGAAGGGGAGTTGAAAGTAAAACAACATTAAAGAATGGAAAAAAGGCGAACAATCAACAGAAGATTACGAATGAAAACAATATTAAATTTAAAAAAATAAAACTAATAGGAAAGAGCCAAAATGAAGAATCAAATCAAGCTTAGAAATAAAAGTAAAACAATGGAAAAACAAAAAGTAAAGATAAAGACAATCAAGGGTTGGCAATAAATTAAAAAGAAGGTAGAAAATGTCGAGAGCAAAAATGAAGACCAAAAGTGAAAATTAACTCAAACTTAGATGATAATGAAGAGCAACAGATACGAAGAAGAACCATAATATTACAGAACGGAAAAGGGAGGAAGAACCAACAGATCATAAATTTAAACAAATAATAAAAAAATAATAAAAAAAATAATAATAAACATCAGGAAGAAAAGGAAAAAACAGTTAAAATAACGTAGTCCATCGTTGTCCGAAATGAAAGAAGAAAAAACAGAAAAGGAATTAGCGAAAATAAACAAGCAAATCAAGGTTGAAAATAAAATTAAAAGGGAATAAAATGAGTGAAAAACGAAAAATTAAGTCAAAATAAGGGGAAAACGAGGAGTAACATATGAATAAGATCAAAAGGATGGGTAATCAAATAAAAAGAAGCAGGAAGAGCAAAAATAAAGGTCAAATGTGAAACATAATATTAAAGAACGGAAAAAAGGATAAACAACCAAGATAAGATCGTGAATTAAAACAATTTCAAAAAAACAAGAGGAAAGAAAGGAATGAAAAAGCAAATGAAGGATGAAGACAAAAATTTAAAAAAAATAAAGTGTAAAGAGATAAAGAAAGTCAAGGGTGGGCAACATAAACTAAAAAGAAGGCAAAAATTAAGACCAAGAGTGGAAAATAAAGCCAAGCTAAGGGAGAAACGAGGAGCAACAAATATGAAGAAGATTAAAGAATGCCAATAAAATAAATAAAAGGAAGACGGAAGAACACAAAATGAAGAAGCATATAAGAAGAAGGGGAGGCGAACTTTAGAATTAAGTTAAGAAAAAGGCTTTCCTTTCAAATCTCCAAGCTCTATTTTGAGAAACCTTTTTAACTTTGAGTTTTCCAAACTACTTTGGGAAACTCAAACTCCAACTCTAACATACGGTAACGTAAGCAAAACTTTTTGATATGAAGAACTGAAATATTAAGGAACCGAATTAAAAATTCAAAAAGAATTTTTAATTAATTTTCAAAACTACGCAATCCCTTCAACAAACGTTAATCATCAATAAAATTGAAACTCCAAGAATGGGTTTTATTAAATTAAATTAATGTCCAATATGGGGCCGAGTTATTTCGAAAATTCAGTGCTTTAAGCCGCAACAGCCAAAAACCACGATCCAGATAATTCGGCCGCCGCGGGAATTCGAATCTACGGTTGCGCGTCGCGTTAAACCAGCGACGACACCTGTTTCTGTTGGAATTTATGGTGCAGCTGTACGCAAAAATGAATTCACCACATGTAATACGATACGCCGGTTAATTTATGGTTTTGTTTGGTCCCTTAGCTGACCCTTAAGTGTTTCGTTTATACAAAACATATGTGTTAGTTTTTAGTCTTGTGACCACTTTTGAAGGCTAAAGACGCAGCTTCCGACAAATGAGTTTTTAAGAATAAAACGTATTATCAAAGTATATTACAGTGTTTCTATTTATTACTGCCCTACTGCTTATTTCTAATAGGTTATGGGCCCAGTGTACGCGTGCATTTTATACTCCGAATACGCTATAAAATAATACGTGCAATTTTACTAAGACTCTGTGCACACGAACTGATTGTTGATTCGGTGTAGTGTTTAGGTGTCTAGTGTTAATATTAAATTGTGAATCACGACCAACAATGGAAAGCTTAAAAAGGAAAAGAAACATTCAAGTTTTTACCGGAGAACGATACAGTGCGTGGAAAGTGCGAATAAGAGCGTTCTTAGCGGAACTTGAGGTCCTAAAAGTCATTGATGATCCGCGCCCAGAGCCTGTGACGGATGAATGGAACCGAGCCGAACAAATCGCGAAAAGTCTCCTGGTTGAATATTTATCAGACTCTTTTCTTGGCTTTGTAAAGTCGGAAAGTACTGTAAGGGAAATTTTCGCAAATTTGGATGTGATTTACGAACGAAAAAGTCTTGCCACCCAATTAGCCCTGCGGAAGAAACTACTAGGGTTAAAATTACATGGTGATACAGCCCTACTAAAGCATTTTCTGATATTTGAAGATCTATTAACCGAATTAGTGGCGGCAGGTGCCAAATTAGAAGAAACTGATAAAGTCTCGCATTTACTATTGACTCTTCCAACGTCATATGATGGTGTCATAACAGCCATTGAGACTTTATCGGAAGATAATTTAACTTTAGCTTTTGTCAAGACCAGACTTTTAGATCACGAAGTCAAACTGAAAACAGAAAGTCGGGATACAAGTGCTAAAGTGCTTCATGTTGACGCTAAAAAGACATACAGAAATAACTTTCAACAACCATATTTTCGAAAAGAACAATACAAAAAGAAATCAGCTAATTGGAAGCTCAAGTGCTACCATTGTGGGCGAAAAGGGCATCTGAAAAGAGAGTGTTATTATTATAAACGCGGATTTCAGCATAAAAATGAAGGAAGGCAAAGAACCGTCCAAACTATTCAATTAAACAAGCCATTAACTTCACAACGTGACAACTCTGGATTTGCTTTTATGGTTCAAGACTACAGTTATAATGAAGAAGCTCCAAATAAAGTTACATTTCTTTTGGATTCTGGTGCTTCTGATCATCTCATTAATAGAGATGATATCTTTACAAGCTTCATTGAAATGAAAGTGCCATTGAAAATTTCTGTAGCCAAAAAGGAAGTCTTCATAACCGCAACTAAGAAGGGAAATATAAATGTCATCAGCAATATGGGCGTTCCAGGTGTCCTGGAAGACGTTCTTTACTGTCCAGACGTACCGCAGAATTTGCTGTCCGTACCTAGGATGCAACAGGCGGGAATGACAATTATTTTTAATGAAAAAGGCGTCGAAATTAACAAAGGTGGTAAGATCATCTTGAAAGGTAAGCCTTTGAATAATTTAATTGGTGTGGATTTTACGATAAATCAGAGAATAGTAAACTCTGTTGGTCAAATTAATAATACCGCAGCTGATCTTTATAAACTGTGGCATCAACGGTTAGGTCACATTGGAAAAACAAAATTTTTAGAATTAAAAACAAATCAGATGATTGAAGATATAGGTCAAATTGAAAATGTTATACCAAATAACGATTTATGTGAAGCGTGCATAAATGTTAAACGACCACTATTTATAATTCATTCCGATGTTTGTGGTCCAATAACTCCTTCAACTATTGACAATAAAAATTATTTTGTCACTTTTATTGATGATTATACTCACTACTGTGTTACGTACCTGATTACATATAAATCAGACGTATTTTCAGTCTTTCAAGACTATATTGCAAAAAGTGAAGTTCATTTTAATTTAAAAATAGTAAATTTATATTGCGATAATGGAGGAGAATATTTGTCCAAAGAGGTTAAAGACAGCTGTGTGCAAAAAGGCATTAGTTATCATTTGACAGTTCCTAGAACCCCACAGTTAAATGGTGTAGCGGAGCGAATGAATAGGACAATAACTGAAAAAGCCCGTGCAATGATAAGCGGTGCAGGTTTAGAAAAGATTTTTTGGGGAGAAGCCGTTCTTACTGCTACCTATTTAATCAATGTAACTCCTACTACAGCTCTAAAAAAGGTACAAACGCCATATGAATTGTGGCATAATAAAAAGCCCAAATTTAAATATTTGAAGGTTTTTGGTTCTACCATTTATGTTCATAATAAAACGAGAAAAACAAAGTTTGATGAAAAATCTCGTAAATTTATACTGGTTGGGTATGAATCAAATGGGTACAAAGTGTGGGATGTAGAAACTGAAAGGTTTAGTACAGTAAGAGATGTTATTGTAGATGAATTAAATTTCTTAGTATCTAGACCTGTTGTAAAGTCTGAAGGGGTTACTTGTGAAAACTCCAGATATGAAAATGCTGACTCAGAATCAGTAGTGCAGTCTCAGAAATCTGATAATAATAAATCAGATGTGCTAAAAAAATCTGATAGTAATAAATCAGATGTGTTAAAGAAATCTGATAGTAATAAATCAGATGTGTTAAAGAAATCTGATAGTAATAAATCAGATGTGTTAAAAAAATCTGATACTAATAAATCAGATGGTTTTAAAAAAACTGATGGTGCGAAATCAGATAATAATATGTCAAAGCAAAGGGTGAATGAAAAGATCGAATTAGAAAGTGGGTCTAAGGGGTCTGTAAGTGAAACAATTCCTTCTGAACCCAGAAGGAGCCAAAGAATTAAAGATCGTCCTAGTACGTCATATAATGAAGACGATATCCCTGATAATTATCTTTTATGTGCAGAATTCCCTGTATATCCCATTCCTACTTCGTATCAGGAAATTCAAAATAGGCACGATAGAGTGAAGTGGGAACAAGCTATTAAAGAGGAACTTGATTCTCTTAAAATAAATAACACCTGGTCTTTAGTATCAAAACCCCATAACAAAAATATTGTTGATTGCAAATGGATATTTACTCTTAAAAATGACGAGTATGGAAATCCAGCAAAATATAAAGCTCGTCTTGTCGCTCGAGGTTTTAGTCAGGAATATTTAGTTGATTATAATGAAACTTTTGCACCAGTTGCAAGAATTTCAAGTTTTAGATTTATTCTGGCCTTTTCAAATCAGTTTAATCTTTTAGTTCATCATATGGATGTGAAAACTGCTTTTTTGAATGGTAAATTGAAAGAGGAAATTTATATGAAAGTTCCTGAGGGGATTAAAAGTAATAGTAATCAAGTATGTAAAATGAATAAAGCTTTGTATGGATTAAAACAAGCAGCAAGATGTTGGTTTGAAATGTTTGAACAAGTTTTAAAAGAGAAAGGTTTTCAAAATTCTTCAGTTGATCGTTGTATTTATATTTTAGATCGCGGAGAAGTATCTAAAAATATTTATGTCGTATTGTATGTTGATGATCTTGTAATTGCTACTGCAAATAGTGAAACCATGATCAATTTCAAAAATTATTTAATGATGAAGTTTTGTATGGTAGATTTGAAAGAAATTAAATTCTTTCTTGGAATCAAAATTCACAAAAGCAATAACAAAATAACCTTAGATCAAAGTGCATACTTAAAAACAGTTTTAAGTAAGTTTAAAATGAATGATTGTAATCCTATAAGTACACCTCTTCCAAGTAAATTAGACTATGTAGCTCTGAATTCCGATGAAAAATATGATGCTCCTTGTCGGAATCTTATTGGATGTTTAATGTATGCTATGCTGTGTACAAGACCAGATTTATGCACAGCAGTTAATATTTTAAGTAGATACTCGAATAAAAATAATAAAGAACTTTGGCAATGTCTAAAAAGGGTACTTAGATATGTAAAAGGTTCATTAAATCTTAAATTGACTTATGTTCAAGGTGATTATGAATATCTTTTAAGTGGTTATGTAGATTCTGATTGGGGAAGTAATGAAATTGACAGAAAAAGTACAACAGGTTATTTGTTTAAAATGTTTGATCGATGTACAATTTGCTGGAATACAAGAAGGCAAACATCTGTAGCAGCTTCATCTACGGAAGCTGAATATATGGCTCTTTTTGAAGCTGTTAGGGAAGCAATTTGGTTAAATTCATTAGCAACAAGCATTAAAATCAATATTACAGAGCCGATCACAATCTATGAAGATAATAACGGTTGTATAAATATAGCAAACAATCCAACAGATCACAAAAGATCAAAGCATATTGATATTAAATATCATTTCTCGCGAGAACAAATTGAAAAGAAACTAATAAAATTAAAATATATTCCTACAGGTAAACAGCTGGCGGATGCTTTTACGAAGCCGCTACCGACCACTACGTTCCTGGAGTTCAGAACTGAAATGGGCCTGGAATCTGTAAATAATGTAAATAATGTTAAAGATGTTGAGATGGTCTGATTGAGTTTTTTTTTGGGTTTTTCCTCAATCCTCTGCAACAAATGTTGGACTATTGTACATTGTAATTCACCCCAAAATAGTCGGAAGTGTGTCAAGTTTTTTTTGTTGATTTGTACAGAATATCTTAAGTTGTTAAAATGTTATTTACTTTAATTTTTTTTCTGGATTAATTTTTGAGGAGGCGTGTTGGAATTTATGGTGCAGCTGTACGCAAAAATGAATTCACCACATGTAATACGATACGCCGGTTAATTTATGGTTTTGTTTGGTCCCTTAGCTGACCCTTAAGTGTTTCGTTTATACAAAACATATGTGTTAGTTTTTAGTCTTGTGACCACTTTTGAAGGCTAAAGACGCAGCTTCCGACAAATGAGTTTTTAAGAATAAAACGTATTATCAAAGTATATTACAGTGTTTCTATTTATTACTGCCCTACTGCTTATTTCTAATAGTTTCCACTAACCTGACACCGGGTTCACATTCACAAGGCTGGAGGTAAAATTATTTTACGATCTACTGATAACCGAAAACAAATGCAGGGAAATGGAAATACGATTTATTAACAAATATTTGGGGAAACCGTTTTATTGTATGTTTCGGTTAAAGGAAATCAATATTTTGTCTTTTGTTACGATATTTTGATATTTGAAACTGGAATATTCTTTGGGCAAATCGATGTTTTCTTCTTGAAATTTGCATCAGCTCGATTAAATCACGCAATAATTAAGGGTATAATTTGGTCTGCGATTCCCCCAAAATCGGTTCTTCCTTGTCGGAAATCCTTTATTGAAAAAATTCGACTTTTATTAATACCCACAAGTACGTTCAGTGCCATTTCATCAAATTGTATTCTATTTTTCATTTTTATAATCCTCTTTTTTATCTCCAGCTTTTTGCTGATAGGCTTTCCAGTTCCAGTCTTGATTGTCTCAGCTGAACTTCGAAACCATTTCCGTTTGCTTTTCGTATTTTTTGTGATCCTTTTCGCATCTTGGACACTTTATTGGTGAATTTTTGCGTTTCTTAAATCCTTTGACCTACTCATTTTTTAGCATCGTTTTGAAATGCCCAAATGCCCTATTAAAATATCTTTACTAAGCAAGCTAATGTTCGGTGTCTCCATCATTGTAACATTAGTTCAAATTCGAAAAAGTAGGTTGAATAGATTTACCATGCAAATTGTTATACGGCATGCAAGTACAGAAAATTATCCCTTCTTCCACTGGCATGCGATATACATCCACAAAAACAAATAAAACATATTATTATAGGGAAAAAAGGAAACATTAATTTCCAACTTCCAGACGTCATGTCAAATCATGGTCGTCTTGAATTTCTAAATAAAACCGAGAAAACTTATTGTCCGGACAGAAAGAATTAGTCTTCTAATACCAAAACGCCCGCAGCAACTTCTGCAATCAGTTACAAGAGTCAACGCACGAAATGGGACAAGTGGCAGATAGAAACATCAAAACGCACGAAACAGGAAATCGCCGGGAAATAACCCATTAGATGAACAAATAAACTGCCGTTCAAGGGACAAGGATAGTTTGTCTGTTTTGGTACGCCGGCGTTATTTTAATAAACGAAAATGGAAATTGCTTGTCGTAATCTTGACACAAGAATTCCACTAGGTGGCTAAAACTATTTCCCAACAATAATGGATTTGCCTAAATATAAGTAAAAGCAAAAGTGTTTACTTCAAAGAAATAACAAATACCGTGACAAATTAAATTGTGCGGGAGCATTTCAATAAACAGCTAAGTAATTGAAAGACGAAATTTAATAACCCAGAAATTACAGTAATAAATACGGCATACTTGACACCTCCAAACAGGTACCGTAATAGCATGTAATAGCTTAAACAATTTAGCTCGTAAAAGTAGTCAATTTGCTGTGAAAATCGACACGAGATAAACACCTACGAAGCAATATTGCACTAGCTTAATACTGTTACAAGATATTTAACACGAGTTTGTTGACTAAATATGGATTAATTAATTAATCGACAATTTGTAACGGTAATTCAAAAACAAAGAGGTATTGAATGTTTTGTAACAATACGTGCTGATTAAACTCAAATTAAAATCCAGCAAAAAGTCCTACTATTTTAATCAAGCGTGTACGCAATGTAACAAATTCATATCGCACATTAAGGGATGTAATTAGTTCGTTTATTACTGGGTGTAATTATTATTAAAATGTAATTCGTGAAATACCAGCGGAATATTAACTTCTATATAGGAATAATTAATTTTGCTTAAAATAGCTTTTCAGCATTCATTTCGCAATAAAAACACAACCTTTAATTGTGATAAAAGCTTGAACAAATAGTTTTTGTATGAAAAGCAATTTGGAAAATATGCGATAAGTATAATTGTATTGTTGATTCTTCGGAATAATTTTAATTGTGTTGTTTCACAAACTGGAACATGTTGGCCTAGTTTTCTCACGCAAAAACTGGTCTCGGCAAATTTATTGGCCACCAAGACCAAACTAATGTTTCCAACTTTAGTATTTTGGGGCACATTCCGGACATACCACCTTTTATTCCGCTTCATCCCTTCCTGAGATTAATATTTCAATAAATTATGTTTTGGACACCTAGTCTAAATTTTCAAGGGGATTTGAACAGACTTTCCAGGTTTGTTCCTACCACAAGGAAAAAATCCAAAATCATTATTCAGTTTGGCCCAACTTCTCAAGTATTTATAAAATCCTCAGTTTTAATTTTGAAACTTCTGGGCTATGTTAAAGAATACTAGTAATAGCAGATACATTATACAACGGACTGGCCCGTCAAGCAAATGACAAGCATTCTTCCTTGATTTGGAAGGCATATTAAACCGGAAGCAAATGTATACCAGCACTTTTGGTAATGGTAATCATTAAACTCGTACAATTTGGGTAACTTCTCTTCTGTTTCTTAGATGGGTTTTGTTGGTATGTACTAGATACGTAGAAAAATAACTTAGTAACATAAAGAGAGCTTTGCCCAAAGTAATATCTCAGTAATTTAATTTTTCCCTTGTATGTACGTTATCGATTCCTTGGGTCAACCCCTACGTAAACTGTTTGATCACTTAATAAGCCTATAAATTCCAGTTAACGGCAAAGCCCTCGCTTTCCTATCCTTCAACGCACATTGTTCTTCTAATAACCTAATAAGGTTCTCCGTTCACTTCCATTGCGGTTTTTTAGATCTTGCTACCAACCAAGCCTAATCATGTCTTGTATTCCTCTGCCTAATGCAAATCTATTAATTTTTGTTAGATAGTTTCTGACCAACCGCTACCTAACTAACCAGTTTTGAATTTCTGCACTTCAACTCTGTTTAATATTTGGTTATGGCCAGAACTACATGCCCAAAATGCTAGATCATCGAGTTCTTCGAATTTTCTCCAACCTAATAATCAGGTCTTGTATTCAGTTGTATTCCCTGCGCCTGCCATTTTTGTTGGTTGGTTTCGTCCAATAGTCATAATTAATAGAGAATTCCTGTTCTTGTGTTCTTTAACTCCTATCCGCGTTCTTCTTCCAACAACTTCGTCCAGCCTAAGTCTGTCTTGTATTCCACGCCTAACATAAATCTTTCCATTTATGTTAGTTAGTTTTTGGCCAACAATGACCTAACCTAACCAGTCTGGAATTCCTGTACTCTAACTTTGCCGAGATCAATCAAATCTTCTACTTGTGTTGTTCTTTGAATTTCCTCCAACCTAAGACAGGAAACTTGTATTCCCCTATCTAATATACATGAATCTTTCCATTTTTGCTAGTTGGTTTTTGGTCAATAGCTACCTAACTTAACCAATCTTGAATTCCTGTCCTTTCACTTTGATTACTATTTAGTTATGGCTGGAACCAAATGCCCAAAGTTCTAGATCACCGAACCTGCTACTTGTATTCTTCGTCAAATCTCTTTCAACCTAATCTTGTCTTGTATTCCAACAACCACCTAACCTAACCAATCTTGAATGCCTCGCTTTAACTTTATTTAAAATATGATGATGACCCGAACCACGTGCCTAAAATGTTAGAAAATCCAGCTATTTTTCAACAATTTTTAAAATCAACAACTATCTTCTTCAGTCCTTGCAGAATATTTACCACACAATCTGCATTTTCTTTCTTTTTTATATCACTGTTAAAATGTATAAAAAAATTTGAAAGTATCGATTCAGAAATACGTCTCAATTTAGTCTCAGTATGAAACTTCTAACAAGTGTGCTGTAATGAAACGTCGCAAACAAAGTTAAAATTCAAATCAGAATCGTTTTGAATTTGAATAGTTCTAAAATATAGTTCAGAAGGCGGTTTTATAGTAAAATTCATCAGTAGTAGATAATCAAATATGGCATCATGCTGGGCGTCTGCACACTACACTGATTTACAGTCAGTTGGCGTGACAATGGCAGCCATCTAGTCCGCTACGTGCATTTGGTGTGGAGCATGTTTTCATCCTTTGCATCGAACTCAGGATAAGAGTCTATTGTTTGTTGCATTCTCGTATGGCACGAATTGGTTTATTATGATTTAGGTTATTTTTGTGTAACACATTCGTTAAAGAAGGCGTGAAAATGGAAAATTATTCCGTACCACAAACCATAAAAATATTACTAATTAATATATTATCGTGCGAATGAACAATTTGCACATTTTGTAAATAAAGTGCATTCAGTTTTTGTTTTTAGTAAAACAAAAATCCATTTGAAAACCTGTTTATATACAAAGCTTGAAGTTTTAACAAGCAGGGAATATATGGCCAGGTTTAATTATAAATTCCCGGAATGCCACTATACCAAACAAATGAAAAGTTGTTTGCGCTTTTAAATAGCTACATCACTTTATTTTATATTTTCATGGAACTTCACATTAAACCGCTCAGTTTTATAATTGGTTAGTGCAGCGCAATAAATTACAGGGTAAACAAAAGTCGATTAATTACTCACGAATGATTATGTCATTTGCAATAATATTATTTATTCAGCGAGAAATACTGAAAATTAATTATTCCTGCATTCCTGAAAACCTGTTAACTTTCCCGGAAAAATCCAAAATTACTCTTTCTTATGCAAGGAATTTTGGGTAAAGTAAATGCATTGAGACGACTCTCCAGCACACAAAAATTAACCAAAACTTAAAACTTCCTCCACAATTTTGAAATAATTTCAGGATTCTGCTTAAGCAGGATTCACAGGGAATCAATTTTGAGTTTACAAATGAAAAAAGGCTAGTAATAAATTTTTTACTTTCGCTAGACAGGAAACAAATTCGGCGTGATCTATTTGAAGTTTCGCGACTTTGAAATGAGGAAAAGACAAAAACCTCATTTTTTATCTTTATGGAAAATACTGATTAGTTAAATAAAGAACTTTTTTGTTCGAGATTTATCATGCGTATAAATCTACCCCTGCCAGCTTAACAGCCGCTCAGGATATCTGTTAACATGAGAGAATTAGAAGCATAAAGAGTTTCAGGTGTTGAACAAAGAACCAACTTATTTCATCAAACCAAATTTTTTCTACGAAATCCTAAAAAAACAAATTAAGCGCCACGGATTAATCTTACGTATTAAAAATCATATTCGTACCAACCTAGAAATAACAAAAATTATTAATTCCCCCAATTACAGTAAACACTCGCTCTGGGACTCTGGACGTGTAAACTTAACACTGAAATAAACAGCCCAACATAAACTTTCGCACATAAAAGTAACAAATCGTTATTCTCTAAATTCTTGAATCTGAATTCTTTGAATAATTAAAACGGAATGCATTACCAGAAAAGATGTACTGTAAACGGCGCCAATTTGCATCTTACCATAACGAACGAGAATAAATGATGGAAACTGTGTGGTTGGAACTGCTTCATATTTAATTATAAAAGGGCATTTGGCAAGCATAAAGTGCCTAAACGGGAGTTCTAAATTTTTTTAATGAACAGAAACAAATATATTGCTGAAATTTTACATTTTTATAAATGACACGAGTAGTAAAAACTGGAAAAAACAGAGGAAAATATTCGTATAAAGGATACTAATACAGAGCCAAAAAAAGTTTAGGGTTCGTCAGCAAGCGCATGGGTCTTGGGCAAATCTCACTATTTATTATCTGTTGATAGGATAATCCAAATGTGTTTGGGGTATGAAACTATACTCCTAGGTAATGCAAAAATTGAAGAGACGAAACTCATATAAATTTCGAGCAATTGCACCACAATATATACATATTAAGTTTCTAATATACAAAGCTTCAATCCAGAAAAAACATAAATTAGTACTGAAATTAACAACGTCCAAGGTATGCCATAAAATGAGGTAATTTGTGGAAGGATGTGTCTGAAACCCTTTCACACGTTCCAGGAGGAAACAAAATGCATTTAAAGAAATGGCACATCTTCGAAAATCGAACAAATTTGGACGGGCAAACCCAAAACTAATTTACGAAGATGTCAATGCCACCCTTTTAACCCCTCTTAAAATTGTAGCAACAAATCTAATAATTTGTCCTTATCCACGGTGTAAATCACAAGGAACTATTACATCAACATTTAGCAAAAACACTTGATACGGATGATCGATTCAAAACCTTTCCCTTCGTAGTAATGGATTTTGTCGCTAAGGGACTGCCGCGATATATGCCAACGACAATACTTTCGCATAAATGTCTAACAATCCCGGATCCGAGGAGAAGCTTTTAACATAATTTCCATACCGAATCCAATTACACGACATTTACAACAAAAGAAATGCTATAAAACCAGACTTTAACGTAATTTATATTCTAATTAAATAAGAACATATTTACGGAAAATATTAGCGAAGGAAAATAAAACTCTTCCCAAGCGTCAATTTTTTTTTGAATTCCGAATATGACTAGAGATAAGCATACGAATTAACGCTTTATAAAAACACGCTTCTCCTTTTTCATTTCAATTTATTAAATTGCCTTTTGGATTCGACCCTTGAAATCACAGTTCAGAGTGCAAATTCGTTTAACGTGGTCTATGGCCAATTCCTTACGTCAATAGCAGCGAACATTACGTTTTTCTGAATAGGACACTTGATCACTGATCAGTGCCTTAAATATGAGTCTACTGGATCAGACTGGAAATTGGACATCGTGAAATGTATGGATGGTTAGAATCTCAACTATAAAATTTATCTATTTTCTTAATCATCAGCTTCTCGGTATTTATTAAAATAAATGTTAAAATTTAAAAAAAAGCTCACTTTGCCAGATGAAGCAAGTATCTAAGGTATACATGTACGTAAAAGGATGTAGAAAATCTAACAAAATGTTCTCTTTTGTGTCTACGTTAAACCAACTAACTGCCATCAAAGAGCGTTAAGCAACAGGATATTTGATCCAAATAATCAAGTTTCAATTTCGCTACGCACTTTGAAACTCGTTTGAGGCTTGCAAAAGCATAACTTCGTTGAATCACTCGGCAATATATTTCAAGTAAAGTCTAATAAAATTGAATTTCAGGGCTCTGATAGCGTAAACCAATTTCCGGACACTGCGGAGCAACCGGATTGAAAACAGGAAGGGCTTTACAAAGATACACTCAGTAGGTCAAATAATAAAACTTCCTTTATTTATTCTAACAAAAAATGCAACCGTATCTATTTGAATGAAATATTCTGTTATACATACGTATTAACCATTTATTAGTTAGCTCAGAGTGATTTATTTACAAGCAATGATATACTACGTCCTGTTAGAGGAGCAGCAGAAGAACTCGGAGTTTTTTTATGGTTGTCCTTTATACGACCAATGTTGGTAAAAAGAAAGGCAGTAAGTATAAAGATCATGATCAACACTCAACACAGAAAATTCTGAAATATTCAGAAGAGTTGCTGTAATTAGAATATCAAATTTGGAGTTAGATGAAAATACGCAAATATACTTCTTCGCTTTTTCTTCGTTTACATTTTGGTCCCAAAATTTAACAATTTTCCCAAACTACAAGAACAGCCCAAATTTAAGCCATATGATCGTCCAGAGATTTCTTCCATTTTTGCAATAAATGTCAGCAAAGCCAAAAAGGCATACAATTCCATCAATCAACGATAATTCAATACAAATGCTAGTATTCAATATTCACAATAAGCAACTGGTAATACACTTTTCAAACAAAACCCTCAATTTCCAAACAGCATGTTTACTTCAATGTAGTAAGCTTCAGATCAATATGTAAAGGCTAGCGATGCAATTTAAATCGTTCTCTGCATTGTAATTAGTTCACAATGGGTCTGAGAATGTTCATTTCAGTTCCTCTTGCAACCCGTTAAGACTCTTCCAGACTTATTTTGCTCAATCGGGATGTGGTGGTTCGTTTTTATTTTATATTTGTTTTGTGAACGTTTGTGGAACACGGTTTTAAAGAAGTTGCTAGTGTTAAAATATTTTCTGACGTAAGAATTCGTTTTTCGCCACCAAGGGAGATTTTCTTATCACTAAAATATAATGTTAATATCGGTGATCAATACAAATTGAATTGTTGACGATTATGATACATTCCCCAGAGTACGGTAGTGGTAATTGGATTAGTTTTCGGCATTTCATGGGATACAGACCGCGGATGCAATCATTGGCAAACTCGGGGAAACTAACGAAGCACAAAACCTCACGCATCTTTTCCCGGAACGTTTCTTACGGTCAATCATCGTCAAAGTTCTTTGGCTGCAATTCGTTCATCTGTTATGTATAGAACGAGCGCAGAAAAATAACGGAGGAAAATGCTAGAAACGTCTGCATAAGAAGTTCGGGTAAAACACCAAATATTTGCACCGTCGCTGCAGGGCGTTGGGTCGATAACAGCTGCCCCTCTAAGACCAATGCTAATCGTGGGATTGATCGTTGGTTTATCTACATTCCCAATGTGCAGACCCGAAAACCTCACTGAATTCCTATTATCCCTCACGTGCTCGCAAACGTGAAGAGGTGATACAACAAAGGCCCAACGTAGGGAAATAGGCGTTAGGTCATCGCACACGAACGGGTAAATTAATTGATCGTAACAAGCTTTCGAATAGCGAAATGTTTGATCTTTATACGTTTTTAAGGCGTACTAAGAGTACGTCGCAGAGTTAGAACTATAAATTTTTATGGTCACTAATACTAATAATACGGTACTAGAAAAGCGCATTTTCCGGCCACGTATAAAATCTAATACCGTGCTACATTAACTTTATACGGTGTGGGTAGCTATAAAATTGTATTGGGAACAGTGACAAACCGTTGCACGCATAGGAACAGTTCCCGAACCGTTATCCGCGATATGTCGAAGGCCCGAGTCTCATTAGGGAATATTCCTCGTAAATAGAGCACACTCTCCTTGTGAAGCCACAATGGGGTTGTGTTTCCAAAGCAATACCACAGGGGTTACAACAGGTAATGAAGACAATGCCGCTCGTGTTTCACGCATGTTATCTACTCACTCAATCAAAGCTGGGTTTGAACTGCCACTACAAACAATACCTACACTTTGCCAACGTTACAAGTACCAATTTCATCCATTTGTTCCACGATTAATCCCACGCGATAATTAGACTTACCTGCATTGTTTTAAATTACATGCACATTTATACGCGCACCCATATTAATTAAACTGTAAACAAACATGCAAACATGACAAAAAACAAACTTTTTTGGGAATCGGAAGAGAACTTCGTTGGGCCGGAACCTTTCCGAAAAAAACTAAAATTATTCGCTGGCCAATTTTCAATTCGTGTTAAGTCCGATTAAACACAACAGCACTGCCTTTGAATTCATGAAGACAAAATGCCACGATTAATAGGAAATTTGTACGGGCAGATCAAACGTGGGTGGGAATCCGATAGTTCGGAAGATAAATACCTAGATTATGCCCGTACTATATTTTAGGGTAAAATTTAAAATCCCGAATCAAATTAATCGGAGATTCTCGTTTATTAGTTACACGTGAAAGCGGATCAGATAACAGCGGTCATTTTCGGGTAGAGTTAGTTTAACTTCGGCTTCCGTTTGCGTATTGGCATTTTATCATATCAGCAAATCTCTGTAACAGCAAGGCGAACCACGTTTAACTGCAGTAGATAATGAAATCACGAATTAAACACATTTAACATTCATATCGCGGTTTAATTGAAGTAGTGTTGAATACGGCATTACTATAACTTAGCAACGCTGATTTCAAGCGATGTGAGAGTTTATTACCACCATTTTCCAAGACAGCTTAGAAATTAGAGATGGTATTTAAATGGGTATTTTCAAATATACGACAAAATAGACGTACAACTCAATCCAACAAGCAGTTTATTGTTAAACGAAAATCATCTTCGGGAATTCGTTTTTAAAAGCAATACGCTTCAACGGCAAACATTCCTAGAATATACGAAATCTTGTTCCGATGCTGCTTGCTCTATCGTATAATGCTTATTTCGTCGATGAGTGACGGCTTACACGACCCCGGTATATGTATCGGAACGTATGAAATGAAATACCTTAAAATGATCCTGAAAACTTTCAAACGCACGGGAATATTTCAAAGATCGTGCGTAGCGTTCACATTATCATTTTGAACTGGAAAAAACCTAGAGAATCTCGTATATTTCCTATTTCCAGATTTGCTTCGATTATGTAGTGTCTTCTTCAAAGTTTTACTGTAATTAGAACGAATTTGCGGAGTTTTAAAGTGTTAATTATAAAATATGTTCATAAGAAGAAAAAGAAAGATAAGAACGAAGAGGGAGAGCACGAAGGAAAAGGAGGAGGACGAATGGTGAGGAGGGTGAAGATAACGTCGACGCGAAAACGAGGACGAAGACGAGGAAGATAACGACGAGGGCGAAGACGGCAACGAGGACGAGGAGAGCGCAGACGAGGAGAAGAACGAAGAGGGCGAAGAAAAGCAAGAGGGAAACCAAGAGAAGGGTGAAAATGCTGACGAAGAGAAGAACGACAATGAGAAGGATGAGGAGGGCGGGGGGGGGGGCGATGAGAACGAGGATGAGAAGGACGTGGACAGGGAAAAGAACGAGGAGAAAAATGAAGAGAATCAAGAGAAGGACCAGAATTATGACGAGGAGAAGAATGAGAATGATGATGATGAGGAGGAGAGCGAGGGCGATGAGGAGGGCGAGAGCGATGAGGAGAATGATGAGGATAGCGAGGGCGAAGACAGTGAGGATTAGAAGGGCGTGGACAAGGAGAAGAATAAGAAGGATAAGGATGCAGTAGTCGTGGGCGAGGGCGATGACGAGGTCGAAGACGATGAGAAGAGCGATTACGAGGATGAGAAAAGTGAGGACAAGAGCAAACAAAGCGAAGACGAAGAGAGTGATGATGGAAAGTGCGTGGACGAGGAGGAAAAGGAGTAGAAGAAAGTAGAGAAGGAAAGATGAAGATGAGGACGATGACGAGAGGTTTGAGGATGACGGGGAAATCAAGGACGTAGAGGAAGAAGAGGGCGAAGAAAAAGACAAACAAGAAGAATAAGAAAACCAATCAATTCTTCCTGAAATGATTGCTATGAATCGCACACAAAATTAAGACAATTATTTATCGGTTCAATTCGAAATCGTGCAAGTTTCCTCCACAGCTGCAGCAAGATTACTCATCGTACAAAACAAAATAATTTCCTCGTACATGTGCAATTTGGGTTCAGTTCCCCTCTTGTATTAGAGCGGAACATATCGCAGACTCACAGAATTGCACAATAATCGATTTCGAGCCTAGAATTTCTACTACTGCAAGGAAAGAAAGCGCATTAGTTTAGTTATTAATCAAGGCACTTATCAAGATGTTACAGTTTGTGCTGTGAAATATCAAGTCATTAATATGATTAAATAAAGTTTAGTCGCTGCAGTTTCGACTTATATGACTGCATCTGTGACGTTACAAATGCACCTGTGCGTGATGCGTTTCTCAAGGGGATTGGGATTGATCCGGAATTGGGGTTTCAGACAGTACTTTGAACTTTTGAAGGGGAATGCATTTAGTAAGGAATCGTGATGCACTTAGGGGACTCAATAAGCGACAATATTGCAATGCAAAAAATTGCACCGGATGTCCTTTATAAACAAGTGCTATGTTACAGGTGACTACTTGTTTGCGTAAAGAACAAATCGCGTGTACTACAACCAACCGGAAGGGGGTTATTTTAAATTCCGCCGTTCGCCATTACCTTCTTTCATTTAGATAAGTATTTCTCCTTTTATTTAAATGAATTGACTACCCACAAGCAACGCCTTGTGCATGTAAAAAGTCCAATATGTAACTACTCCGAAGTTCGTGAAGCTGGAGCTCGTTTATGTAATCGCGTGTAAAGGCAGACGTGTAATATACAGCTTGAGCTCGTCGATCTCGTTCGCAGTGCACTGCGCCCTCCTGGCTCCGGCGCTTCTTGGGCGGTTACCATAGCGACTGGATTTCTGCCAATGTTTTAAATGCCTGTTGTTTGGTAGTTTCCCAAGTAAGCAAGACACCATGACGATATCGATACGTTAAACTAGGTGTAACTATTTACTCATTTTGAAGTAAGAAGTTTCGAAACTAATATGCAGTTGACACACACACTGATTAGTCGATATAGGTGTGCATTGTACGAGTATTCGTGTCATCCTTTCACCCGAGAATTTAGTTTACAAACAGTAACTAATGAGAAATGTATAACTATTAATTAACTGTCATATCCAACTTTGTCGCCTAGGCTAAACAACACCGCACAAAGGGGAAGAACCCAAAAACATCTGCCTATTGATTTAATAAATCGTTCAGATGGAAAAGGTTTTCCAACTTGTCCAACGAGCAGGGAGCTGGGGGAAATATTCTTAATGGAAGTTGTAATACTATACTTTCAAACACGACGAAATCAACAACATTTTGAAATTATCAACCGCGTGCTATTCGAACCCAGCGTTTCAATTCAGAAGTATTAAAGTCAAACTTCGTTCATTCGCTATTTACAAAGAGCGGAATTTAAAAAGAAAAACCTATGGTTAGTAAGCGGAATCGTAGTGGTTAAGTGAAATTTACTTAACTATAAAACGAATCTTTATACAGTCTGGGGTTATAAAATGAATATGGAAATTTATTTTATGACACAGTAAACTTTACTTGATAATGTTTACTGTAACGTGTAGATAAAATTAACACTTTTAGTATAAAGACTTTTACGTTCTCGTAAGTCCTAAGGAATTAAGGCATTGCTAGATTTTATGTTTTGGAATTTTGCTTTACAGGTGTTACGAATTATTCTATTCGGCTGAAGAGATACATTTGTATAAATAAGATACATTTGGAACTGATAGGAAATTATCAAAAGGCAAGCTTTTTGACTAAACCTTTAAACGGCTTACATGCTAAATACCTTGCAATACCAGCCCATTTACAGCTAAGTCTCAACTCCTTGGTGCATCAAATAATTTACCTGTAACAAAAAATCAAATTTAGTGAACTACAACAACACTAACAAGAATTTACAAATGTTCATGTTAGTTCATGAAATCGTCCAAACATCGACATTTACACAATAATTCAAATTTTTGAAAATATTTGGATTACAACAAAATCGAAAAGCTTGTGGGTCGCTACTTACACAACAGTCTTTTGAAAATTTCCAACTCTAAATTATACTATTTCCTAAAGAAACAGTCGCTTGCGTAGGCTATAAACAAGTGGAATTCGCTGTCCGCCTAACTGTTTGTTATTAAGGGAAATTTAAGGCATTAAAATAATTTTTATGTAACACTTTTGTGACTGGCAAATACAAACATCGAAAATGGATACAAGTCTTCTGATTATTATCAGCATTTTCAGATACAAGTATTCTGATTATTATCAGCATTTTCATACAGCAGTAGTGAAGAGTTAAGTAGTTACATAAAAAGTTTACCACTTATCAAGTGCGCAAAGCCGGCACTTTGATTACTCGTGTACATCATGAATATCATCATAAATACGAAAAGAAGGGATTTTTCCAAGTTTTATTTTTCGTGCCAACTAAGAGCAAAATGACTGCAAGGCAAGACATACCTAGCCCAAAGCGTTACAAATTTTGTTATAGGTACGTTACTGATATGCGACACGACTTTGTATTGTTTTGTTGAAACGAAAAAAGTATGCCTTTCTAGAATATTTTCCAAAGGAATCGAGATATGACCTGTGGCTTGCGCCGTTCGGACTGAATGTCAAAAAAATCGATTCCTGAAACTAAAAATTACGCTTTTAAACTCGTGAACTAATCGGGCCACAACTACACATGAAAATTATTCTGGAAGTACCGCGCGTGTTTCTGCATCGTACATTGAAAGAACGAAGGCGGTGGCTTACCCTGTTTGGACTAGACGTCCAAAAAATCTATTTCTGAATCTGAAAAATAAGGTTTTTCGGAAATATCTTGAAAAGTAGTCGAGTTACGACCGTGGAAGTTATGTTGAAAGATATCCCGCGCGTTTCTGCATCAGACAGCGAAAGAAAGAATACGATGGCTTACGCCTTCGGCCTGAATATCAAAAAAATCGAATTCTCAAACTGAACAATGCGGCTTTTTCCACGAATAACTCGCAAAGTAGTTGAGCCACGACCGTAGAAATTATTTTCTGTATGAAGACGGTGGTTAGCGCCGTTTAGGTTGAACGTTAAAAAAATCGATTCCTGAAACTTGAAAAATAAGGTTTTTGTAGAATATCACGAAACGTAGTCGAGCTACGACCATTAAAAATCCTTTGAAAGTTATCTCGCGTGATTCTGCATCAGGCAATGGAACAACGAAGGCTGTAGCTTCCGCCGTTCGGACTGGATGTCAACAAAATCGATTTCTGAAACTGAAAAAATACGTTTTTTCGGAATTATCACGAAAGGCAGCAGAGCTATGACCGTGAAAAGTATCTTAAAAGTTGCCCCCCCCCCGTGTTTTTACGGTGGCTTGCGCCGTTCGAGCGAATGTCACAAAAAACGATTCCTGAAACTGAAAAATAAGGTTTTTCCAGAATATCTGGAAACATAATCGAGCTACGACCACGAACATTTTTTAATAGTTATCTCGCGTGATTCTGCATCAAAAAATGAACGAACGAAGGCTGGACGCTTTCGGAAACTGAAAGATACGGTTTTTCAGGAATATCTCGAAAAGTAGCTGAGCTATGACCATGAATATTATTTTAAGAGTTATCCCGCATGTTTCTGCTTCAGACTGTGAAAGAACGAAAGCTGCGGCTTGAGCCATTCGGGCTGAATGTTAAATCGATGTCTGAAACTGAAAAATACGGTTTTTCGGAAATTGAAATATCCCGAAAAGTAGTTGGGCTGAATGTTAAAACAATAGATTTCTGAAAGTGAAAAATATGGTTTTTCACGAATAACTCGAAGAATAGTCGAGCCATGACCCTGAAAATTATTTTAAAAGTTATCCCGCGTATTTATACACTAAACTGAAAGGACGGAGGCTGTAGTTTACACCGTTTGGGCTGGATGTTAAAAAAAATTAGTTTGAACCCGAAATATACGGTTTTTCAGGAATATCTCACGAGTGCATTGAAGATTTGTCTGCGTGTGTTTGAACTTTACAGCGAATAGGCTTGCTAGGCCTTTTTTAGTAACATTTTAGTAACAAGAAAGCTTTCCTAAATTCCATGTACATTGTACATCATTAACCACCTTTATTTGTATTATTTTAGTTTGACAAGTAAATCCATACAGGACAACTGCTTGTATCATACGGCTCGTTATGTTTGACCTTTTGACGATGTTCCATTCCTTTTTTGGGATTTTCGTTATTTCATGGATTTTCCATTACGAAGAAATAAGTTGTTCTAACATAAATTCGCCTTTTTATTTGCATCGTGTTGTTAACTGTTTAATTGGTTCGAAATTCAAACTTTAGTTATTCCAATGTCGAGGGCCGCTCTTCAGCATAAAAATAATGCAGCAAGTTGGAATAAAGGTTCGTGTTAAAGTATCGTTTAACTAAATTGATAGCCAATAGAAATTGAGTATACAAGTAAGCATCGTATTAAAGAAGAGCGCGAGGTTTTAGTAGAAGAATGAATTTTAGAAACGAGAATTTAATGGCGGAGACACTTAAATATAATTTAAATTTAATCGCCCATTATAAAGCACGCAATTACTGGTTTCAAAACATGTTTACTCCTTAGTAGCGAGTACTTCACTTAAAATCAATCATTATGTAACTCGAGTTTCCTCTTACCGAAAGGGTAATAGCTCTGAAAACAGTGTTGAAAGCTCCCACCATTTTAACGCGTATAGGGTGGATCGCTAAAGAGAGGGTACATACATTAAAGTTTAAATTAATCAAATCCCTGCTATGCAAAAATTGACAGCATCGTTATAATTGTTTTGCGGCGTTTTAACCCGATTAGGGAGATGTTATGGTAATAAGCGTCTTTATAGTCAGGAAAGTGGTAGTAAGTATATTATTAAAGCACTTAAAATTTTACACTTCGCAACACGTCTATAGATATTTGACATGGTTTGTTTAAAACTCATTAATGGCGTCTCCATGTTCCTTAGTTATCTCTTTATGCACAAAAAAACATTTATCGTTCCAGCTGAAAAATCTCATTTTTATCTGCTTACACAATCCACAAATTTAAAATTTTCCCGTCCGAATATTTCGGGAAAAATATCGCCTTAAACCTTTAATGCCAAAACTGCCAGTTAGTTACCTCGTAACGTTGTTACTGGAAACAATTTCGGAACAAGACGGGCGTTAATATGAATATTAGGCGAACCATTACATCGGCAGAACATGTACAATGAACTACGGAAATAAGAACTTCGTTATAAGCACAGCTCGTACGAGTTACGCCCTACCGGAAACTAGTCACTAAATCTTCCCCATTGTTAAGATTAGAAACTATTCGCCCAAGTTCAGCCACCGTCCGTTTTCAAACCCTTGTATTAAACTATACTAACTAGCTGACTGTATCAATAATACAAGAATCGAGTTGAATTTTTAAAGATGATTTTTCAATTTCTTCAGTTTCAGTTTTCAGCTTCATTTTTCCAGGACATTTTTTTAACAGTTCTGCCATTTTGTTCAGGTGAAATTTAAGATACCTTGAAGCCATTTTGCCACGACAGTGTTGCCCAAAAGTTGACAAGTTTCCGTGTACACCAGATATTCTTGTCCAAACATGCTTCCTCTGATTTAATTAGTTGGAAGTGTTGGAAGTATTGTCAGTATCTTAACACCTTATTGTAGTTGTGAGGTGATTTTTTCCCCGATTTTGTGCAGCAAACCAGTGTGCCACACCTTGACGAAAACCTAAAAAACATCGAGGACCACAGCATAACAATATTTCTTTGTTTCCAGGTCATTGCTATTCTTCATGATTTTATGGCCTTGTATTGCTGTGCCCGAATGATTCTGTCTAAATACAAAGTGGTGTTTGGATAATAAATCTGCTTTTTTTAAGAAAACTTATTCGGATGTGAGGGTCTAGTTTTGGAACAAGGATGGCCTGAGTAATTTTCCATTGAGATAAGATGGCATTAAACATCATGGTGATTGTTCTGACGAGTGTCAGGTATCTTTTTGCCAAAATCAGATCAAATTCAGGAGCCTTCCTTTGGTTAAGATCTGCCTGGATAACTCAGCCTTCTCTTTTTCTGGCCCTTCTAACCTGTGGGTCTATCTAATGTAGCTCCTCAAAGCTATTTAACTCCTTCTTCCTATTCTGCCTTTTCGGAGTTACCTCTTGTCTATCGTCCTGAAGTTGTTTTCATGAGTGGTACTATTTTGCTAGTCTTTTGGTGGTCTTCAGTAAGGAAAAATCTGTTGCATCGGTCGCTGTAAGTTTTTCCAAGATTTCTCGACTCCGTAGTTTATGTGTCTATCTGGAAGTCTTCTTTTTAAGTCTTATCAAGAGATTTTGAAATTTCTTTTTCCTATTCTGGCTGACTGTTTTGGAAAAAAGGAAAAAGGCGGAGTGCAGATATATTTTTTGTTAGTATCTTTTGCCCATCATGTTGAAGAAAAATCCATTACATAGCTGCTGTAAGTTTTTCCAAGTTTCCTTGGTTACGCAGTTTATGTGTCCATCCAAGAGTTTTTAAAATTTATTTTTCCTATTCTGGAGGACATTTTGGGAAAAATGAAAAGGTATAGTGCAAATATATCTATCGAATCTCTTTTGCGACTTTTAGTCCACCTAAGTAGATGAATTACCTGTGAGCGTTTTTATAATTTGCTTCTTCCATCAATTTAAAATTGAACATATAATTCAAAAATTTTGTTCAAATATAAATTCGCGCAAACGTCTTTTAAACTTAAATGAACAACTACCGATCAATGTCATAACGTTCTCTTTAAAGTTTCGTTCAAAACTGATGACTTGAGCAAATCATATCCGGAGACTTGGCTTTTTGCGTCCGTTTAAAGGGGTAACATCAAGGGAAACGTTTGCTAGTCGTGTCAGGGACATGGTCTAATCCATTCAGTGCGGATGTAATATTAACATTATAAAAACCCACCGAAGTTATATTCCGTACGATCCCCGAGTGATATTCTGTCTTTACACCGCCGAACTTCATTTCTATGTAAATAGAGTCTAACAAAAACTACAATGCTTAATTACGTGAATATCAAAGTCTAACTAATTATCAAATAAAAACAAAGTTGCCATTACGAGAGATTGCTTCTTTAGTTTTTCCATGTTAGTTTAAGAAAATCCTTTGACAATTCGCAAAGCCAGTTTTTATTTACTAACTGCTATTACTGAATTTGTTAACTTTCAATTTACATAATTTTTAATATTCGGATTTGCTTTTAAGATAATTAAATTCTTTCAAAACTAACACAAAGATATGTTATAATACTGAAAATTTAATCTAAAACCTAAATAGGAATTTTACGATCAAATTTTTAAGATGTGGTTACATAATTAGCTCTGAGTGCTTGATTCTGTAGAATCTTACACGTCAAAATTTAATCAAAGGTTCTTAAGAAAAGTCGTAAATTGAAATACGAACTGTAAGAAAACTCGGCGGCGAGATGTTAGAAAATTTATTAAAATTTAAATGTTTAACGTGCAATTCCGGCATCTGATGAAAGTAAATGTATAAATCTTACTTTTAAGGTAAAGTGTAAATCTCGCTTTAATTTTTATCTTCCGATTCAGCTTAAAACACTTCCTAAAAGGTTAGTTTCGTGACTACGAAGCACCATCAGACTCGAGAGAAACCTGAAATATTCATTGTATGGAGGATTCGCTGCCGCTTGTATACGACATTGTCGATGTTGTACATTTGAAACGCAAAAGTGCACTAAATTTACTGTCATTTCCATTGTAGTACATCTTTTACATGCATAAATTGCTACTTTTTAACAACGGATAACAGTTTCTAGGTTACACAGATGCTGCTCTTGTAATTTTCCTGCTTAACATTAAAGATAGAAAAATAGGAAACCTTAAAACTTTAATCTGCAACCAATTTCCGACCCATTCATTTTAGGAAATTTAAAATTCTTTGTTGATTAAATTCCTGGCTATAATCATAATCATCGATTCAAACAAAGATCAGTAATAAAATGTAAAGAGGTTTTCGACGAATATTCGATAATTTTATTTTATATTCAAAGACACAAACTTAAATAGAGTTTGGGAAGTGTCCAACCTCGTTCGAGGATTGATTAAGCAGGTTTGGAATGAAAGATGACGAAGGAATATACCATACTGAATCTTATTTTACATTAAAAAAAATCTTGAAAAATACTAGAAACCATTCTAAGATTTAGGAAACCAAGTATTTCGACCACTACACGGTTATCCCCAATCAAAACTTCTCGAAAAGGCTGAATCAAAAAGTCTAAAAATACTTAAGACTTATTTGATTAGAAAAAACAAAAGTTGGCCAAGAATGTTCCGTTGATAATTCAGTGACAACTAGCTTCTGGAGCAGTGACACCATCCCTGACTCTGCTCCATACAATAATAGAACAAGAAACCCACACTCGCCACTATGATAGATCGGTTAACTCCTCGTCGACATCGTCTAAATTCTGTATGAAGTTACCAAGAAGGAGACTAGACTACGACTTCTTGTAGGTACACCTTTAGGGCACTACAAACTGAAGAAACATATGTACCGATTAAGGCTAACTGCCTTGCACTCGCCTCGATTAGAGGTGCGATGTTGGGGGATTTATGGCCTGATATCACAGGAATCCGTAGCACACCCTTGGCTAGCATCCTCAGTTTTATCGAGAGGACTGGGTGGCTAGAATAAGACCACTAAGGCTGTGTGAATGATTTATTGGGGGTAGTACAATGCGCCTACTTTGAAGCCTAAGTGCACATGAACATAGTTCATTCCCCACACTAAATCCAGAATCCAGGTTATATAAACTTCTGTTGTATGTAATGAACCTACCTACAGAAAAAGAAGAATAGGAAAAATTAATCAAAAGAATGGCAACCAGTACCAGCTATCGTATTTTCTGTGGGGTACTAAAGCAAAAGCTATCCTCATTACTCCTACATCGTCGAAAATACCAAGAAGGTATTTGACAGATAGATTTCGGGGGTACGGGTATGACCTTCCCGCGCTCAAGGCCTCACGGGTTCATATCGCATCCCCCCTCGTGGTCTACTCTTACTCTCCGTTCATCTTGCGAACTTTAAAATCTTAGTTAGATCCAGTTTCTTCGCTTCTTCCAGTTTTATCTCCTACTTGCCAAAATATTGTTCTCCGTTGCTCTTCACATAGCAGTTTTTCTTCTGGTTCACACTGCCTGCAGTATGGGCCAGCCAGAAGGTATTAATTAGCAGAACGTCTTCCGGGTTGGGACCGTGTCATTGTTGAGAAAGAGGAAAAGGGGAACTAGAAGAAAACGGTAACTCAACGTGTCAACCACGACAGAGGCAAAACTCTTTTAGGAAGAAGAAAAAGGGCACGGTAACTCAACTCGTCAATCAAGCCAGAGGTTAAACCCATCTGAAAAGAACACTGACACTGGCCGTGAAAGCCTTCGAATTCAGATCAAGAAGGTAGTACTCTTTTGGCCATCTTTTTCTCAAGGCAAGAAATGGGAAGTGAAGGAAAATGGAGACCAAGAAATTGTTGGTAAAAATGATAGAAAGATGGTTGAAATGAATCTTCACTAATGTAACTCGAGCCAAAGCATCAAAACGGCACTCTTCTGAAGACTATAAATAAGACTTGTTGAAAAAAATTAACGCATGAAGTTTGAAAAGGAAACAAAAACCAAGAAATCCCTTTGAGTAAGGACTATTGCATGGAAGTGGTTAAAATAGTTTAAAAAAATCAAAATTCGAGTTTCGGTTCAGAGAAATAAAAATACAAATTAACAGGGTGAAAATTATCTGTATTCGGAATCAAAATGGCGTATTTCAAAGAGTAAAGCCTAAATATATATTTCAGATAATGATAACCGTTTTAAAACCCCAATTTTAGGGCAATAAAAAAACTTCGATATGTGCCTTCTGTCGCCGCATTTATTTGTACTCTTGATACAACATAATTGATTGGTAATTCGGGTCAAATGGCTTTCGAACGAAATTGAAGGTTTCCACCAGGTACGTTTTTTTTATAAAATGCAAAAACGGTGTATCTGATACAGTTCCCATTAATCATTTCAAATTACCCTAAAACGTTGTATGTGACCACAATTCCTAATTACAAGTAGCCGCTCGTAATAAAGTCGTATAAATGTTATGTGTAGAAGATGTAGCTTAACGACAACGATTTTACATTTGCCTCATTATTAGAGTGCCTACGTGTCGAATAACTATAAGCTATTAAACGATATTAGTTTTGAAACGAACTCGATTAGGACGTCTTTTCCAGTAGGTATATAAACTTTAAAGCGAGGTTATTTCGGACGTTAAACAATAATGAAATTACACTGATTTTCGTTTTAGTAACAAAATTAAAACTCCAAACGTGAGACGAAGAAAAATAAATTAAAAATAAAAACGTAAAATTAACGGCTTCATTTTAAAAATTAATTCCAGGAGCGAGAAGTCGTTAATGAAATTTTCAACGTTTTTCACGATATAGATCCAATTTCATTTCCTTAAACTTAAATTTGGTTACCCTAAATGTTTCACTTACAAAACTGTGAACATAAATTTTGGAAGAAGATAAGAACTATACCGACAAGAAGTAATTTAGAACCCCACGCACAAAATATTTAGCTTCCTTATGTTATACGCTGGCAGAAAAATATGTAATTATGGGGGGTTCGCTGTAGGCATAATTCCAACAATTTCATATTGCGTGCTCAGATCGAAATTACGCATATTTACCACGCATATTTAGGCACATATATTACTCAACTGGTGAAAACAAAAGTTATACGCATATTATGCGAAATTAACTACGTAATTTGTTTATGTAGGTAACGTACGTAATGATATTTTAACGTTATGACCCGCATTAAACGAAGAAATCTGAAACTCACTTGTCCATTTCATAAACGAAATGAGCAAATATTTTCTGAACTTGTATTTCATTTGCCACATAAACAGATAAAGTACTGCATTTTCCGTGTGATAAGTGTTTAGTGTAGCGGTAGTAACGACCTCCGACCCCCTAGAACGACGATATTACTGAAAACGCTACCAATAAAGTCCTTCTGAATTTTTTGTGTACGTCATCGCGGTTTTCTATAACGTTACATCAAGTACTGTATTAAAAGACGCAGCGCGTCGTTCTCTAAATCTGAGTGAAAAGCTTCATGTAATGTATACATGATTTTGTTTGCGGTACGTTTTATGTCTTTGAAATTTACTGAAAACCACTAAAAACCTTTTCATTAGACAGTGTGCTCTAACACGAAACCCCTTACTGAATCTGAATAGCCAACACGGATTACACGACACAGGTAAACTTTCGGCAGCAATGTTTGGTTGGTTGCCTATTTATAAAGGAGCTACGAAAACGGACAAAAAAAAAGTAAACGTAAGGATCATACGGTTCTAACCTATTTTTTGATTACCTTTAGTTAGCAATCTAACCATGACTTAAAAAGTTAAAGTTCGAAAATACAATGTAATGTAAAAAAAAATCGAAATTCCCAATTTCAAAGCATTTGTTTGTGGTTTGCGGGGTTATTTTCATAATGGACGATAATTAAGTGAATCGAGAACGAAAAAGCTATCAAAGTTAGCGCCAAAAAGCAATTTATATCACACACATTCTGCATATAATAACCGCATAAAAACGCAAGCAACATCTGATATCGGCACCTGCAAATATTGAACGAAATAAATTGGTAAATAATCGACAACAAAAATATCGTGTTCAATTCATTACATTTCCCGTTGTTAAATTAATAGAGCCGCTATTATTTTTATTTATTTCGCAAATTGTTCTACGTTTTTTTAACGTAATAGAGACACATTACTGGGATGTCTCAACAAACAACTAATTTATCAGAAAATGTATACAGATAATTAGATTTTATTAAGTTTACTATTATCCCTTGTCCTAGATTTTTCGTATATTTGAAAAGTAGCCGCCTACAAGTTAAAATTATCAGTAATAAGAGAAAATTGGGTAAGAAAAATGTCAGACTGACCTGCTGAGCATATTCATGCATTTAATTTCACTTTATACAAATTTCCAGTCGCAACCTTCATTGCTCATTCCACGCTCCACGGAGACGAAATTTTTTACTTTTCTAATTTCCAATTGGTCAATTTTCGTTATTATATTATTTTCTGGAGTGCATAAAAAACAAATGGAATTTTTGAAGAGTTTAATTTGGAAGGAGAAAGATGTTTTCGTAGGTACAGTTCAATCAATAAATAAAGTAAATAAGCAGGTATATAAAATGTTTTTTCAATCATATAAAAGTTGCTTTTGTGTGTTAGACTGGGGAAAATACAATTTTGTTCTCTGAATATTTTTTACGATCGCTTTTAGCTTTGCTTGAAGAAATCAAAATGTTTCTCTTTATTTCCCTTTTGGTTACGGTATTTTAGTTTCCAACAATTTTGCCTAACAGAAATTTATATGGGGAAAATATGTTTATTCTGCTTTTATATACAAGTTTATTTATGGTTGTTATGTCTACAGACATTGCTTTCGTTGTAATAAACATAAACATCTTTGTTGAATTTATTTCTGATATTTTCACGTTTATGTTAAAATAACATTAATTAATATTTCCGGCTGTCATAACTATAAGCACAAAATTTTCATCATAAATTACAATCAAAAACATAGTTTGACATTCGCTACGAACTCAAAAATCTGTGGATTTTTGTAAAGATTGCATTTCGACTCACTTCAAATATTTCCACTTGGACCTCCAATCTAATAAATTGGAATTAAGGTGATTTCGGAAAATCATTTTAACTCAAATTTCGTTAATATTGCCATCAAAACAAATCAGGGCTATCCATTCGCTTGGACCTTCCAATCTAATAAATTGGAAATTAAAGATGTAATTTCGGAAAATCATTTTAACTGAAATTTCGTTAATCTACCCATTCGTTGTTAAGATTCAAATTTCACAATCTAAATTGTAGTTTAAAGTAGAATTTCGGGATTTATAATCAAAATAATTTTCAGTCCAACTGGAGCTAAAACAAAATTTCTGTTCATAAACTGTGGCTTCCAAGCTTTCAATTCAGACCTGCAATTCCGATCAAAAATTAAAGGCCCATGTTTCAAAGTTCGGGGTTAAAACTTCAAATCGTTATTTCAGTGTCTGAAACTACAATCAAACCTTCAATTTTTTGAATCTATAATCGAGCTTCATGCCTGTCCAGAAACATGATTTAAATTTAAATATAAATCCAAATTCAAAATGGAGACTTGAATTTTTCGATCCAATGCTTTTTGGAATTCAGAATATCAGCACAAATGAATCAGGCTTTAAAGTAAAATCATAATCTGGTCTCTGGAAGCAGCCGAAAGACGATAAGAAAAGCTTAAAACGACAGAAATTGATATGTTTCAAAATCAAAATTGGATTTAAATCCAAAATCAGGATTCGGGTCTTCAGTTCCATCAAATTCAGAATAAGAAAATTAATTAGAGTATCTACAACTGAAATTAGAATCTAATTGGTTTCCGAGCAAGGAGCAAGCTATAAGAAGAGGGTGCCAATGGCAGAATTCAAAATTAAAATTCTTCTAAATATCAAAGCTATTGTAATGTTTGAATTCAAAATTAAATAGTCGAAAGTAGTCAAAATATAAATCTACCAATCAACGTCGAGATCTAAACCAAAACTAAGTGAGTGAAACAGAGATTTTTTGAATTCTGATTCACATTGAATTTTCAAAACAGACTGAATCAAAATTGAAGCTCAAGATTGGAGTTCAATATGAACGGAATACGTATAAATCCACTCTCAAAATTCGAGGCGAATTTTTTCATCCACAAATACTAAGTATCAAGGTTCGAGATTGAAATTTAAATCCGGAGATTAAAATTCGAAGCATTTAAATGTGAAGTCTCAAATCTTGTTAATTAATTGCACAATTTCTGCATTTTAAATTTCTTCTCAGCTTTTACAGCCATTTTTGACTAATTTTTATTTCGTTTCGCTAAAATTTGCTATATTAAATAATCAAAGACGTTATATACAACTTTACAAACATCCATTTTTAAAATTCAATAACGGATACCCTCAGGACATTTCATTTTCCTATTACATTTCATTCTTCGTTATTTTGGTTCTGTTCTGTTACCAAAATGATTACAAGCATATCCCGCACGCGTTTCATATTTTTCCCCTAAATTCGCAAGTATCCTTTCCAATTTTAGTTCGAGGATTTCCTTATTTGCTGTCCCGACTTATTTTACGTAATTTCATAGTTTTTTATTAGCCCATAATTCTTCACTTTGCGGTTTCTCTTTGTAAAGGAAATTTTATCCAAGACGGAGTTAAAATATGAAAGTGTTTGGAAATGTTTCACTACTGCAAACGTAAGTTATTGATTATATGACTTCATAAATTAAACGTTTAATCGGTGGTTAATCCGTCCTCATTTGGGATACGCAGGTTAAATTTAATGAGTTTATAAATTGTTGTTTGTCCAAATGCGAAATAGATGTGGATTTATTACCTGACGTTCATAAAATTTTAGAAAATATCTTCTCTTATTCGGCCATAAGTTAAAAAATCCGGGAACAAAAAATGGTGTTTAGCAAACCAAATATGAAACGTTTAATATCGAATTAAGGCAACCCTCGAGAGTCGACCATGAAAACATCGTTAAACGATATGAGCTGTACGAAGGGTCTCAATATATAGCTTATTAAGGTGCTGTTCATAGGGAAACTACTGTTTATTAATTTATCTGCATCAAAGTGTTCTCATGTTATCTAGGCGCACCTGCACTGTGCATAGATTACTCCCAAACGATGCATAAACAATGTTACTACTGATTTAATTACAAGATATCAAAGGAAATTGCATGTCTCTATATGCGTCAAAATGTCCTTTGAACGCGACTAAATTGGATTTAATTATGGATCGTTTAGAGGTACCTTGCTGGAACGTAAATTTCCAAAAAGGCATACGTTAACCTATCAGAACTGCTTGAACGAGTTTGTGACCGCACAATTTACAAAATTAGCCTCGCGCAATTTTTAAGTTTGTATTTAATTCAAAATGCGCTAGATAAACAGATAAACATTTCGGATCTGTTTGTTACTCCACCAACATCCTCGTTCAATAATTAACTAACCATAACTACAGAGAATGTTGCGGGAGTACCGGAAGAGAGGTTACGATGCTATATATTTGCTCTTAAAAGGTGCATGTCTCGGTTGCTTTGAACTCGCTTTGCAACGATCCCATCTAAATTGATTGAAAAACACTTTGTTCTTCCTTTGTTTAATTACTCTACATTATTCCATATTTGTAAATGCACTCATAAAATTAGACGCACGAGGAATCTTTACAATTAAATCAACTGACACAACAGGGACCCAAAATGACAAAAACCAGTAGTGAAAGACCTTAAATGGAAAATTTCACAAAGCTATTCGATAGACCAAGATTAAATTTCTATGGAAGCATTGAGCAAAATCTTCTTAGAAGTAGTAGTTGTTGGAAAACTGAAAAGCTGGCGAACAGCATATTTTAGAGGGTTAGGTTGAAAGGTCAAAAAAGGCGAGGAGAGAGGTGATAGCAAAAAAAAAAAGGGAATACACAAAATTGGTTAAAAAATGAATGCTGGGTAGGGCACGTGGAAGAAGAAACAAGGCAAGAGCATTTTGCATTCAGGAAGCCCAGAGAATGAGGAAAGGTACTGCGAAGAAAAACGGCAGGCAAAAGGGCCATACAGGAAGGTAAAAAAGCTTACCAAACAAGCAGATTTATAAAATAGAAAAAAATTGCAAGAGGAAGAAATGTATTCTTTTTATTCTTCGGTAATCCAAAGAGCAGCAGATATGCCCGTAAACGAAACGTTAAAGAGCGAAGGAACAGGTTTTTCTCAAATGAAGATGAAACACAAGGGAAAATCATATTTTGAAGAGAAATAAAACCAGAATTCGTTGCTCATTTTTTGCCTTTCGAGCCAAGTTACTTAGCTAAGAATAAATGTGAGCTTCTCAATTTTATATTCTTAAGAAGAAACGTAAAAAATTGTAGCAGATTTAAGTAACCAATTTGGAGTTATAGAAGTAATTTTCCGAAATATCACATTCGACGTTAATTAAATATAATTTAATTTATTTGACAATTTTTAAAAGTCCGTTTAAACTTCAAACTAAGAACGCCGAAAGTTTTCATTCCATCCCTGAAAGGTTTCGAATGTCTGGTCTAAATTTCTTAACAAATAGTCGATTCGAGTGGCAACAACGTACGGTGAAAAGTAAGCTTTACAGTCTGACTTAGACCGAAACACGAAACAACTCTCAACAACGAAAACACATTACACTTGTGAAAAAAGCATGAATGCATTTTCCGTGTTTATTCAGCCCTGAAGCAGATTACTAAACAAATCAACTTAAAAGGCGTAATCTAATGGGCCACTAAAGTTCTGACATTTATTCTGATTATTCGCAAAAATGGTACTTCGAATAGACAATTATTGAACCGAATTAAATTACAGCTCGGTTTGTATTTTCAAATGAATGCAAAATGATATGTAACAATATTTGATTAATCACGTAATGTACTTACCGAGTCTGTCAGTTTACCACAAATTATGTACATATACTATGTTATAGCAACTATGATATGATTACCGAAACAACTGACAGGTTGAAATCGTAAGTAATTATGGAAGTTATTTCGGGATTTTCTCAGTTATTATTCACTAATTTTCTATGTGCTTCGTTCTATATTCCCAAATTTAAAACAATTCTTAAAAGACAGATATACAAGGAAATGTAATAAAAACGCACAAAGGAAATGTGGTGGTTTCGCATTACCTTTGCTTTATATGTATTTATTAAAATGTTCTGCCTTTAATACCCAGTCTGTAAATATAAACCATAAAAAAACTCAACCAGCGTTTTTGTTGCACCGAAAAAATGGAAATTTAAAGTTTAATATTATATTGTATAGGAAATACAAAAGGCGTAAATTAATGAAGACCTACACAAAAGGGAACGCCAAAATATAACAATTTAACATCAGAAATGTTGAAACGAAAATGAGCAACGGTGTTAAAACCACGTCAATTATTACAAAGAAATGTTTACAAGAAGGAAATATCCCTAACGACTCAAATAACACAATAACACAATAACGGTGTTGTTATTCAACGAAGGGGATAAAAGCAAACTAGAAAATTACAGCCTCATTTCCTTATATTCATAAATGTGTAAGGTTCTTAAGAAAATTTTAATGAGAACGTTCAAAAATAAATTTTATAACTTCCGACTCGAAACATATTTTATAAAAGACCTTATTTAAGGAACGGCTGTTTGTTATTCAAATCGTTATCAAAATATAAGGGCGATGTATTCCATACCTGACCCTACAACGAACTTCTAAACATCATATAAATTGTTTCCTCATAAAAAATCCTTAAAGTATTAAGAACAGAATATAAATAGGACCGACCTGAAATTTAAAGTAAATTGGGAAATATGCTCACTGTAACGAAAAGATAAACAAATACTTCATGGAATACACATAAAGAAAGCTGTAAACAATTATAAAATAAAAAAAGGAAGACGAATGAAAAGGCGCTACAGAAAAGACAGATGAGAGGAAAGCTCCATCAACAGGAAAAGGGAAAAAGGCAAAAGATGATACCTAATAGGAAAGACTTGGCGGAAGAAGAAGGCGAGGGAAAAGCCATATATAAAACAAAGTATTGAAAAAAGGAAAAAACAGAAAGCACAGCAGAGCTGGACTAGGATAACGCAGCATGAAAAAGCTGTAGGAAGGAAAAAGTACGAAAATAAAGTCGAAAAGAAAAGGAAATATACAAGAAAAGTATGGTAAAAAGAAAAAAAAGAAAAGGGAGGACGAAAAATGTCAATTTACATGGTGGGTGCGGGAACGAAGCCTAACGAAGGATCAAAATAACCGAAGAATTTAATTAACCTTTTAAAAATAACCCTTTCGTTTACAAAAAAAGGTAATTAAATACTTAAAGAGCTTGTCTTATTATAAATTAAAAAATTAGACTACAACTCACCATACTAAATATAAAAATAACTCCATTTTGATTACATTCTGTTTACACACCTGTAACAAAGAACAGTTAATTAAAAATCTGTCAAAAACCCCCGTACAATATTCTTGCGTTTTTTTTTTACAAAATAAATAATTTTAATTTCTTTTTTCCAGACCCACCAAATTCCTTTATTTGGTTTTAATAAATAAATATTTTGCATGTAGGACCTGTCTTAAACATTCCACATAAAAACCGTTCTTAATACTAAGGAGAAGCAAAATTACATCAAAAAATTTCCAGACTACCTTTGGTATTTCTAAAGGAGGCATTTAAGCAACCAACCCAAGTTAATTTCATTTTGTGTATTTCCCAAATTTATAAAATATTTATTTGTTTGTTTTACATTTGAAAAATAAACATAGCAGTTTATTTCCTAAATAACAAACATTCTTATTTCGTATTTTAAATATTCTTTGATCGTTTACGTCAACCCCTCTTTCAGGGTTCAAAGACGAAAATAATGTATAGGAAGTTGTATAAATGGAGAAAAATTACGGGAGTTCTATTAATTGTTGGTTTAATATTTAAAGAAATGCATCAAGTAATGCATTTAATGTTAACGTAGTTTTAACCCCTGTGCAGCTTTAACGTGCTGAAAGGGTTTGATTAGATTAAACTACATAATTACTAGATAATTCCTAAAAGGAAAATGAAAAACGCTAATTTTACAATAGTTAAGCTATACCGGATGTCGACCAAATTATGTACATCTTCGATTTTTCCTTTATTTTTATAATTTTGAAAAATTGCCTTAAGTATTCTGGATTCCTACAAAATCCCTCGAGGAAAAATGAAAATTTTTGAATAGTTAAACTAAGCTATACCGGACGAGATTACATACATCCTCGAGTTTTCTTTATTTTCTAAGGCATGATTTTGGAACTCATTAGTGACAGTACGTTGTAAAACTCGCACTTTTTGATATTAGTAGTTTACTTTTCCCCATGGGTTTTAACCGAAAATCGTATGAACTTTGTTTTTTCAAATTGCATTTATCAGAATGGAGAAACCATAAAACTATCTTTTGGATGGCCCTACAAACAAGAAAATTTTATGAAAAACGCCGTTGAAATTTGTTTTTCAGTACATGATATTTTGATTAATAAGCTAAAATCTCTAAAACAAAAAATAATCACCAACAAGGTTAGAATAGTTGAAAGGTTCAGGCACCCCTAAAGAAGAAGAAATAATTCAGGTGAAACGTATCTTTAACCCATTTATTTTTAAAAGTCAATCCGTATTACTTGCAATCGGTTAAAGGTCGATACGTTTTAACCTTCTGTTTTTATTGTGTTTTCTTCTTTAATCGTTGTCCCTGGGTGGTCCTTCTTGGTGGAGGTGAATTATTTGACCCACTGCCGAACGCACTTAATTGAAATAAATTTTCCGCTTTTTTTAACGTCGCCCTAAAGCGACACAAACAACAAATTGCGTTATTTTGTAAAATGTTAATCGCACGTTGTTTTCATGGATGATGTTTCAACATGTTTATGTAAACGAGCCAAAATTAAAGCCTTTGGAAAGTCGATAGAAAAAAAAATAAAACATACAGCGCCGATTTTGTATAAACATTTAATGAGCTTGTTTTATCTAAAAGCTCATCACCCGTATTGCAGAGGGTGTTAATTGCAATTCTATTTTTAACAAATAAAACCTGTACGAGCTTTGACGATGCACTCTGCAATCTGTTTACAGGATCCGCGCGGACATGCCATTTTGTAAAAGTTTAGTGGATTTCTGTCAACCTAATATGAAAAAGCACAAATGACACCGATTTAAAAATACATGGGATAACTTGTTTGCTTATCTACAATAGTTTTACGCGGCGAGAGCTCATAAATTACTCATGTCTTGGCGATAAAGTTAGCGACAATCTTCTGTACTAAAAGAGACGAATAAAAGGGACAGGACTCTGAAATGCAGAGAACGTATTTACTTAAGAAAGTAATGGACAGAATATCATCTTGACCTTTCTCGCGTTCTTTTGGTTTCTTTTTTACGAGTGCCGGAAACACAATCTACATTCCGAATACGGTTCGAGAGAAATGAATCATTTAATAACGTGTCTTTGTAATGAATACAAACCAGAACGAAACTAACAAATAACCTTCGAAAGAATCTATTTCGACGATCCAAAATTTTCAGCGCAATTTCTCACAATAAAGGTTAGCGGCCACCTGGGTTTTCGTAAATTTAGTTCAGCGCCTTTTTACAATAGCTCGAGAACGGCTACAACATTCTCACATTTAAAGAAGTAAATTGACACGTTCCCGTTCCATTACAATGATCCAGATAGTTCCGTATCTTTACAAAATAATATTTCGCGTCTTTCGCGAATTCCTCTATTCCGTTTCCAGATATATCTCGCCGAATCAGTTTAAAGACAAACTTTTAATAGGTTTTCTGCCCTCGGTATAGATTTGTAGTTTCGCGCTCGTTATGCGCCCTATTATTAACAACTGAGCCCAGTGTTAGACAAATGAGAATTTGTAGATAATCCTGACCTTAACATCATTTAAAGTTTAGACATTCTAAACTCTTTCTCCGATAAGGGAGAAAAAGATAGTGGATGTGTTCCAGTTCTGTTAATAGTGCCAACTTTAATGGAATTGGTCCAGAAAAACCCTAAAGTTGGCGACCGTCCAAACACGATTTACAACCTACTACCAAAAGGCAACGGGAATTCTAGAAAGTTTACGGACGTTGATTATTAGAAAGGAATTACCCGAATTTTTAAATGTAATCCCCCCAACTAAATACATAAAATTACTCGGATACAAAGTTAACCTTTCGAGAAATTGTCCTTTTGAAAGCAACGCAAAGGGAACACCATTCGAAATCAAACACCAAGAATATGCAAACTGTATTTTATCACGAAATGCCGGTTTCTTCACGTTCATGAAAGGCGGCGCGATTTAAACCGAAAAACTCCGCAAGTTTACAAGTGGGGACAGAGTCAAAGCCAAAGAGGTTTATTTATATGGGTTTTCAAACAAGGATGAGATCTAAGTAAGAAGTTCAGGTTAATTTCGGTGGTTCAAAAAACTTTTATTTTAACGTTAAAAAGTCTTGCCGTTTTATTCAGTTCTTATGACAAAAGGGCTAAATTTTAATTAAATAGTCCGGAAATCTTCGAGCAAAATTTTCTCAGAAGAAACGTACGATTTTAGTAAAGGCTGCACACATTTTTTTTAAACTGCTAGTTACGAGGTTGAACGGCGCAGTGCAACAATATACAGTCTAGACTGTAGACAATGTATTGACATTTAGCCGCTAACACTTGAAAGTAGGGCATTTCAATGTGGTCGGAGAGAGATGTGCATTATCAGCAAGCAGACACTTCGTATTTACATACAAACGGCGTTTAATAACATGCAAAACATACCCATACCGAAGATAAAATTCATTGTATTACACCACTTTGATAAATTTAGGTCAAAAGTTATAGGTGTCTTTGGAAATGGGAGTCTTTAGAAGATCTTTAATCTTTCCTACAGTTAGAACAATTTCATTTTCCGTTCTTTTGTGCTGTTTAATCGTCTGGACTAAATTATTTCCTCTTTATATCAAATACGATTTAGATTTTAGGTTTGTTCGATGCAATGCATATGAATTTTGAACAAATTCGTTTAGAAAAATTCTCCTTCCATAATCAGCTTTGGTCGATTTTTAGCCATGCACATAACCGTAGTAACAGTTTTGTTTCCCCGCAACGACTTTCCCATTCGTAACAAGAACATTCAAAAAGTTTCCGTAATTTAAGTTGGTTTTGTCTATTTCACATATTCTGCTTTGAAGCTAGCTACCATACAAAACAGTTGGAGCATTAACGTTACAGCGAGATTTCCATCTGCCGTTTAACAGTTACCAGGTTACAACAGGTTACGAACAAAAGATATGACTCTAGAATTAATATAACTATTCGGTCCATGTTCAGAAAGTTTTTTCTAAAGTCCAATTACAGAGTTTCATTTGGGTCTTGTATGTTACTTCGTATAATAATTTTAATATAGAAGGGTGCATTCTATTTAGGTTACGATGAACGCCATTTTTCCTACGGTTATTATATGAGATTTAACAGTCGGCTGAATTTAGTAGAAACGTAATCCTTACGAACGACGGAGATTACCTGTATTTAAATTACCTGCCAACCCTTTCCGTCTTTCATTATAACATCGCTTTGTGATCTCTCGAAATCAATATTTATTTGATGCTTATCTCTCTGGTTATTGAGAAATATGCATTCTATAATACATATTGGCAATATATGGAACCTCATAAAATACATCCAGCGTTAGATAAACCCAATATACATAAGCCGAGAACTGCCGCATTATCAGAATGTATTTCCTATTTCTGCGACATTATGATAAATATGTTATATACAGGTTGGATGAGAGAGTGAAATTCCTTCAGAACGTGTTAAATTTCCACGGAAGACATAACAAACGCAAATGTAGGTAATTTGCAGGAGAAAATCCCGCTTTCCTTCCATTTACTGTAATCGGTTTAGTCTGGACTGCTTTTGAGTGCAACTCAATCGTATTTAGGGATGTTATGAAACCGAAAACGCACGTTGGATGAATAGTTTTAAAGTCAAATAGTGCGTTTCGGGAAGACTAAAGCAACTTCAAGCTTTCCAGAAGCGCGGAATGGGTAAGCCTATTTATAAACCGCGGTTTTACTGGCGCAGTAAATTTCCCTATCTCCTTTTCTTTACACATGTATTTATTTGGCAGACATGAGAGAGAATTTAAATTGCTGCATTAAACCGTTTTCCAATATTTGCAGTTTTAACCGGTATTTCTTAAATATCTTAACGCCTTTTGAAACAACATAACCTTTTCTGGGAAAACTTAACAGGAACCATCCGGCGAACTATCACGGAAAAATCGACGAGTAATTTGATACCATTTTATAGCAAAAGTATTTAGAGGAAAACAAACTAAAACAGCAGCGATTAATCAAAGGAAACTACCTAAAATTAAACGACATTGTACACTAACGAGAAATAAAATGCGAGAGGTCTTGGAAACAATGCGATTATCTCAAAAAACAATGTTGGAAACGACGGTGACATAAGAGAGTCATCAAATCTTCAATTGAATCATTTGTACGAGTGTACTCATTGTTTCAATTCACAGGAAAGAATACCGAACCGTTCTAATTTTCTAATTATTTGTGGAAAATCGCTGGCCTGAAAACCCTGAAAGATGACATGCAATTTAAAATGAGATTAGGCTGGAACATTTCTCCACTTAAGCGGTCCCATTATCTCAGCATGCATTTTGCGGCAACCCTAATGTGAGTTATCAGCGTAAATATAAAAAGCGGTCCGTTAAATATTCCACTTTCTAGGTTAAAAATTCCTAATTCGAATTTATCAGAAAACGTTTATTGCACTCGGTTTTTTTCATTTTGCGGAAAATCCGTACAGCGTATATAAATCTTATTGCTCTTCTTAGCCTTTACTCTTTCAAACCAACGGAAGTCACATAAATCAAAATCGAAATATTATTTCGTAGATATTTACTTCGTGTTGACTTCATCCGCTGAAAATGGTGGAAATTTAAAGTTAAGGGGCCACAATAATTTCCCGTTAAATTTTTCTTAAACAAATATAAAAAGTTTTGCAACTAACTATTGAAACAGAGATCCGAAATGATTGCTCACTCAAATTTGTTAAAATTTCTATGGCTTAGGTAATCCACAGATCCTCTCAGGGCTCCACAATTATTTTTAAAGCTTTTTGGAAATTTTCCATGCTCCTATGCCCCTACAAAGAACTTAACAGCAAAAAAAAAAAAATCTGGAACTTACTAATGAAAAATAACATATTCAAAGTCCCTTGCAAACTCAAAATTTCGATGAGAAACCCCTAAAGTACTGAAGTTTACTGCAACATTGAGCTTGTTTTCTGATCTTATATTCCCCGCCATTTGTAAGTATATAATAATCTTGGTAACGTTTTTGGGTTTAAAATACATATAAAATGGCGCTCTCTCTTGAGATCTTTTGGTGTAATTAAAAGTATGCCAGAATCCTAATCATTCAGCGACTGCCAAATAAAGTTTATTCGCCAAACCGATTTGAAGCTATAGCACAGCTTAGGAATTTTTCTTAGCGCAAACAGTTTTTCTTTAACCTATAAAGTTGTTGTTTTACATCAGATAAGTAATTTCCTCAAGTAAAGAGGTTTCTCCGTTTTTAATTAACTATGTTGTTGCCGTTTCAGATCTCGAAGGTATTCCATTTTTCATCCATTTAACTACTTTGTAAATATCTTGCTTATAATACACTGCGGTATATTTTTATAAGAACGTGCTTTGTAACGTTATTTTATGTTTAATTAATTTTGCAGTCTTTAACCAATGAAGACGCTTTTACAGAATTGAGCTTCACCTATCATGTTTCCTGCTTTGTTTTCTTTGTGTTTTTAACCCTTTTAAAGGTTTCTTTGTGGTAATACAACCTTCTAAATATTAATTTTTTAATTTATTTTTAATTAAACTGCGAGTCATAGCTTCGTTTTACAAACTTCGGGCTTCAGAAACGTAAAAGAGATCTTTGATAGGATTCTCCTCATCTTTACAATGCAGGTCTTCCATATTTAAGTTGACCTCTTTTAGCAAACTGGAATTTTCGCAGAGCAGCTAAAATTTAGCCACTTTAATTTTAGGTCCATTCATCCTCGACGGTAAATCAATTATCGGTGATGCAATGCAATCGAGACTAGTTTAAGTTTCCACGTCTGGAATTTGATAGATGATATAAGTCAACTCAAAATAGGTTTCTAACTCGTGCAAGTTCATCATCACTGAGAAAACGAATGGTTGTATATATACTACAAAAAAAAAAACTGAGAACCGTTAAACTTTATACGTCGAACGACGTCTATCAAATTAAATGTTGAACTTCTACGAGAAACCGGTGGTAGAATCTTCGTCTTCGTTTTCCTTAACCAAAGAGGTCATGCGTATCTAGTTGTTAGAAAATAAAAGCAAGAAGACTAAATTCCAGTTTCATGCACGCAAATAATCAGAGCTCACTCTACGAATACTGCCACCAACACACCGTAGTTTTTATCAAAACAAAGCTGATTTCAATCAATGCATTCTTCTACAAAGGGTCATCATTATTTCTTTGAATCTATAGATCAAAAGCAGAAACCTTCCCCCATTTATAACATTCGATGCTCTCACTACAAGCTACAAGAAAGACGGCTGTGCTACAAGTAAGGTAGAATTTACTTGTGTACGATGAACGACAAAAGAAAATGTTTTTTGTAAAAGCACACTTCATGCAAAAAGACCTTTACGAACTTGTTTTACGAAAAGTTCTACGTGAAATACTGTATCAGTTCTATTTTTCCTTTGGGCCCCTGAAAACTCACATACCATGAAATGTTTAACGGCACGGTGCATTTTAAAGTATTTGGTTTATTCCTAGTTTTAAATGAAGTTTTTGCGCGGAATTAATAACATCTTTCACAAGGTAGTGGTTAAATAAAGGAAAGCCAAGCTTTGAGAACTTGATTTCACTGAAACACGTAAAACTTTCCTAGAAAACAAGAAATATTCTTTGGTACCAAGTCCCAAATTTTCTTCTTTTAATTCTAAAAATACCAGCTTCAAAATCATATTTTTCCTAGCTTTCCATTTAAAAGATTTTAAAAGTTTCTCAAAACCAACGCAACTCAGTAAAAACGGAGAAGTTAAGACTTGTAAAAGATATATGAATGTTAGTTAGCCAGCTTTGGAATTTACAGTCTGAAGAACTTCCCAACTTTAGAAGGTAGGCCGAAGTAGAAGCGTTCCGGCGAGACGATGCTGTACACGAGTATGGATTAATTTTAACTCCTACGTTTACTTTGGAGAGCCTGACAAATTTTTGTTTGTAGAACAAGCAAAGCACAATACGACTTACTTATTGAAATTAATTTTTTAGAACTTTTCTTTTACAGAAAAAATTTTACTTAACTTCTTTAACTTAATACTAATATTAAAAAGCAAGAAATTGTCCTGGTGGAATAAAATTTTAGGTTTTTTGTTAAACAGATAAATACAATAAAAGCCACAAAATTACTGGCAGAATAAAATCTTGACGTTTTGGATTTTTTCATTAAACAATCGCTTTGGCAAATAAACCAAAAGCCACAAAATTACCTTTTAAATTAGTTATTATCACCGTAAACCTCCCGCAAATAAATTAAAATCACGTCACAGTCTATTTATACAAATACATAAAACAGCGGCCTTGTTTATAAAAGCTAATCAGTTATGTAAGTAATTTCAAAAGTCTATATTCTTTTGTAAGTGTTAAACAACACGACGCTTGGTTTTCATTTCTTCACGCTTTACGCACAAGTGGTTGTTGACACTGAAATTTTTCGCTTAATTACACGCGTCACATACCTTTCCTTTATGCAATTTTTTGTGGAATACATAAAAATGATTCTTGATTGAACTACTGATCCGTTCCTTAGCAACAAAAAAGTTTACATTTTTTGTGAATAATTTTGATTTAATGTTTATTTGTTTTTAAATTAATAAAATGTAGAATTTCTAAGTCGGTTTAATTTAATAATTTTACCCAAGACTGATAATAAAAATGGCTGCCCCTTAAACATGATACACAAAAATCAAACGTTTAGAAAAATTCGTAAATATGAATTCTTGATGGAGCTACTGATACGTGTCTTTGCTACTAAAAAACTTGATGTTTTTCGAGAATTATTTTGGCTTTGTTTTTAAATTAATAACATTTTAATTTCATTAGACTTACTGAAGAAGATTCAAAACCAATCACAGAAGACTTTAACCCTTCTTTTGCTGTTTCAGCTTTCAAAAAGGATAAAATTATTCATTAGGTGCTTCACGTTTAAAAAAAGATGAAGACGTAAACTCTCTGGATATAATATTTCTTTAACTGGTTTTAATTAGTTGGTGATAATGCCTTTCGTCAATGCGAAACCCACGAAATTTCGAATTTACTTGGGACTTTCTGAAAAAGAACATCACAGTTTGGACACAGAACTTAAAACTGGAATTCGAAATTAAATTTTTAAAAGGGCAAGAAGAGAATAAAAGCAGAACGAAGCAAAGACAAACAGGCTGAAAAGGGGAAAAGGAAGGGAAGGATTAAAGTTAAAGAAGAGAAAGGACGAATGAACTAAAGGAAGGTGGGAATGTTGGACAGAAGGAAGGATACAATATAAAAAGACAGGACGAAACGATAGAAGAAAAGCTAGGGTGAAGGTAAAACGGGGACTACAGGAAAAGAAAATGCGTGATTCATTAAAAAAAATCGGAAAGGAAGAAATAAAATATCGCGAAGGAGGAAGAGGAGGAAGAAGAGGACGGGGAAAAAGAAGAAGAAGCAGAAGGAATGTGTATCCAACTTCCAAAAGCTCTATTGACATCAAAAGCCTTCCTCGGAATAATTTTGAAAAATCAATCTTGACAAAACAAAAAATCTTTGAAATATCTTTCACAACAGCGTTGGTTTGATTAACTTAATTGGTTAAAAATAGCTGCAAAACATATTTATTTTTAGAACAAATATCAGAAAAGTTCTGTCAAGGTAAATAAAAACTTTCGGGTTTATAAATAAAAAATTTTATTTTTCGACAAGGACAATTAATTAAACACGAGTTTTGTTTTAAGCCCGCATTAAAATACTTTTGGGTTGTTCAAAACGAATGAAGTTCACTTCATCTTTTTTGTGTTTAATTCGTAGGGTTGGTAGGCACGGACTGTTCTTTTTGCAACATGCAGAGCACGCAACTGTAGTAGATTCAATTAAAATCGTTGTGGTGGATTTGAATGCGTTATGTCGGAGTAATCTCTTCGATTTTCTCCTTCCAGTAGGGCGAAGGCAGGCGGCAGTTCTGAACTGTATTTCCTTGAAACTGATGAAGTGTAAAAATAAAGGAGTAAATTTAACAGCTAGAAAAACTGTCCGAAAGCGACTTTACTACAAATAATCGATCCAATTAAGAGCAAAGCGCAAAAGTTTGTTCGAACACGATTTTGCGAGATAAATTAATATAAAAGAAAATAAAACGAAGCCGTACCGTCTTATTTAGAATTCAGAAAACATTTCGTAGACGAAGGAACACGAAATTTTAGGAAATTTAGCTAGGAAATGAAAATTACGTTAGTTACGGAAAGCTCATCAATATCCGTTTATACACGAATATAATTCTACAGAACTTGCTTTTACAGGCTCTACTTGTATAGACCTGTTGATCATGTTCGATAAATTTTAGTCCAACTACATTTACATGGTAGCTTAACCAAAATTAATCCAAATAGTGGTTTATGCTGAATTGAAATGGGGTAGAAGTATAAATAGGTAACGCGAAGACATCCGACCTCTCTAATAAATCTTTCTAGAAACAAAGGAATAAGTGTTTTAACGCATGTTTTGACTTCTAGTTTTTCCGGCTTTACATTTACAAATCCCAACATGAATACGATACTAAATCCAATTTAAGTTTTTCTTATTACAGTTTTAACTCCGTGTTTTCTTTTTTATTTTTTCCAGTTTCTTTACACCCCTTCATCTATTACTCTCTTTGATTTGTAATTTCTTATTTCTTACAGACTATTGTTACCCCACAGTTTCAGAAAAATAATGAAAATTCTAAGGCTTCTACAGAGAGTCCTCCAATAACTGTTTATACGGCTTTGTCGGAATTTTTTTATTTGCTTCGTATTAATAATGTAACTAACCAAGTATTTTTTTAAATAAACAATTTGAATCTGGACTCCTATTTTCTATTCATGGAATGTACCATGAGATCGAAAAAAAGTTGATTCTGAGCAGGCCTTGACTAGTACAACACGATTGGCAAGACTGATTTCAAAATGTGGCAGTAGGTTAGAGGTTAATAAATGTCAAATAAATTAAAACACAAAACAGTATTTATTTAGGGAACAAACTGAAAACTAAGATGAATACATGTTAGAGTAGGTGTTCAAAATGTGATCCTTCACTAGTATTACAATGATAAACTTAAATAATTCTGGAAACAAGATTGCAAAACTGACTTACATTTGAAATGTCACTGTCACATTATAATTCATAGGCATTCTAGAACCAGTGTAACCAATCGTGTTGTACTAGTCAAGGCCTGCTCAGAATCATCTTTTTTTCGATCTCATGGTACTTCGGATGCAAAAAATGTATTTGTCAGCCCCTCTTAATCCCTTCTTATAATAAAAAAAATAATCCATCTACTTATTACTCCCTTTGATTTGTGCTTTCTTGTACAAATATTCTTACCCAACAGTTTCAAAAAAATATTAAAAATTCTAAGGCTTTTACAGAGTGCTCTTCAATATCTGTTTATACCACCTTACAGTATTTTTAATTTGCTTTCTATTAAAAATACTAATTAAGTAAAGTATTGTTTTATTTAATTTAATAAACAAAGATATAAACAATTCGTATCAAGAAAATGTATTTATTAACCAGCACCAATCCCTTCTTGTAAATAAAAAGCAATAATTAAACAAAAACAAAAGGGTAGAACATAAAACAATGAGTAGAGTTCGTTATTTTGAATAAATCAAAGTTCCAAGAGGTTTAAAATAATCTACTTTAAGATTAGTAGGAGCTCAATTAAAACAAGCTATCGAAAACAACACGAAACACAAATTCATACAAGTTAAAATTAATTTAAGCAAAAGCGCTTCAGAAATAATTAAAGTGAGCTTCGGTAATTAAGATGTTCGCTTCTTGAAAGATTAAAGTGGGCTGAAAAACCTTGGTTAAAGTAACTTTGTATTGACTTAAACGATTTAACTGGATTTGAAACGAAGGTTCGTTCCGAAAATTGAACGATCATAAGAATTGAATTGACCAGGTCGTAAAAATCTAATTTTTCATGCACCCTGCACGTCATGTAATCAAGATGTAGTTAGTCTCTTTTTCCTGGACAATCTAAGTTAGATTACAAGCACTGACGAACCTCTATTTGGAGTGATTTGAAAAATCCCCTGTCAGTCAAGTTAGAACGAGTGCGCATCTATCTATCAAGAATTCTTTCGTCGCACAAGTAATACTTCACATCAACACTCGAATGCCTAATGCGATAACAATGCGAAAGATATGCTGAGTAACATAATCGGGCGTAGGTATAAATTTTCCTCCGTCGAAGAAAAACTATAAAAAAAGATTGGGAAGGATTCGATTTGTTTATGGGAATTTGATTCCAATCAAAAACTAAGACAAAAAACAAGATATTCATTTAAGGCTCCTCTAAGAACCCATTATTGAACTTTTCCACGTCTTTCGAATGGAAAAGGACTTTTCCGCCTATTTTGTTACGACCGTTTGCACAACGTGAACATTTATGTGTTTGTATTGCTGGGAATGGCGGGAAGAACTAGCGTGTTACATTAAAAATACTTGCCTTAATAACAGTTTTGTAAATGCTTGCGGTTTTTATTTACAAAAACGTTTTAGGATGTAGAAAGTTGTTATGAACACTTTTTGTCCCGCCATAAACTCCAACAACTGTTGAATTTAACCAGCGGTTTTCTTTTTATCTTCTTTTTACTCTCAGTCATCTTATAAAAAAAGAGTTGATCAAAATTGTTCCAATTCGGCCACACCTAAAGACAACACAACCCCTTCTCCAATCCTAAATCGCTAATATTTTCGATTTATGCCCATCGATCCCAATTCGAAAAATTAACAAGCTAATATGGTTTCCTTTTTATTTTGTTTTTACCCCCAGTCAACTTATACAAAAAAAGAGTTAATCAAAATTGTTCCAGTTCGGTCACACCTAAGGACAATCTCTTCCCCAATCTTAAATCGCTAGTTTATGTCCATCGATCCCCATTAGAAAAATTAACAACCTAACATGTCCCAAAGAGAAACGTTTTCCTCGCTGATATAAAATATGAAAATCTCGTGAATGTAGGTTGAAATGAAATTGAACAAGGTGTATAATAAGGTTGAGTAAGTATTATCGTTACGTCCATTTGGTTAATTTGGTAGTTCACATAAGGTATACAGAAGAGCAAAAGTCGTGGTCTCATTGTAAGTAACAACATAAAACAAACTGCAGCGGGAAGTTGGGTCGTAGGTGATCCGGGCGAATAAATAGTGCCCAAGTGCCCTTACTGGGAAGTCAAGCGTGCTAGGATCGCAGAAGTCCCTTAATTAAGTCTTGTATTTTGCGGTGTTATTACCCCTTTTATCTCCGCCATCCATTTTACTACTCGCCGTCCTTTTCTCACACATTTCCTTCATACTTTCTCGTTGTTTCTCAACCAACAAGACTAATACTTAGTTACTCCATTCTCTTTTCTCATTACATTTCATTTTCTTGTATCTCTGACGTGAGAGAGCGGATATGAAACTAACTTTTACGCCATAAACGGATAAATGTGTATTACGATAACTTTTCGAGTTCAGAATAATTTACGTCTAATTTGCGCTATTATTTTCATGCTAATTGTGGCTGTTTGTGGAACTTCCGTCGCGTTCATATCATTTGAACAGCAGTGTACAAGTTGGCAGAAGCGTGCATGTCGCACCTACTTTATCATAACCCAGCTATTAACTTCTAATCTAGGTTCATTGAAGAATTAGCGTCCTAACGATTTCGGGGACGTTAATGCAAGATAATGAATTCTGAATGTGAAGGAGACGACAGCGGATAACACGGCATTCCCTTATTACTCCCTAATGCTTACTGTCTAATTGTAATGATGGTGATTAACTACCACTGTTTTGTTACCGTTAAGTTTATTACCAAGCTACCTAAACATTTTCCGCATGACACTCAAACCTCTTGTTTTTGTGCAGTCAATCGTACCTCATTTTGTTTATATACTAATTACACGTATTTTACGTGCATTTCCTCAGCTGGGTGACATTTATATGTCGGTCCAAGAGCGCCTCATCTCGAGTCTCATTGCCAAATTAAATTTGTGCGGACTTCAAAAACTCCCAGATGAGACGTAATGACTGTGAATTTTTTAGGGTTGGCCTCCTGTCTTACTTCCCTTAATTCCAAAATAATTAATGGTGGGAGAAACTTGCATTAGTAACCGTCTAATTAGAAACCTTCACTTGTTGGGTTTTTCTAATTTTATTTTACTGACGTGTTTTCCTTCCGGATTACTGAAAATTATTTAATGAACCAGTTTAATTCGCGAATATTGAATTAGGTGCCCTTCTGAAACATTGCTAAATTTGATGATAAATAAATTGTACTCGGGAGAATGAGACATGCATTCAATTTTGTTTAATTTTGGGCAAGTTTCGAATCAAAGATGATCTGCAGAGGTACGTTTCATCTTTAAATAAATTTGGAAAAAGTATGGAAAAGCAGTACCTAAAACTTGGGTGGTGGTTTACAAAGGAAGACAACTATTAAAAAACCAATTATAAAGCATATGGTAAAGATGGAAGATCAACAAACAATAACGAGAAGGTATTTAAAACTTTATGAGGCACTAGAAACTAGAAAGGGCAAGCAAAGCACCAAAGTAATTTAGGTGAAGACGTCGATATTGCCCAGAACATCCTGGCAGGTTCTACCGTATTCTAGTAAGCAGAGGCCGCATATATAAAATGGCCCCGGCAGGAGTTAGCGAGTCAAAAAGTCAAAGCGAAGTCTCGAGCCGTGTTCATATTACTGAATAAATAATAAATATTGTAGTTTAATTAAAAGCATTCACATACGATTTGGTGAAATCCTATAGGAAAAATACAATATTTCTAATTACTTTCCCGCAAAGAAAGCAAAAGCTCCTCCCAAGTGGTCGAGTGTTTTTTTAACCTCGTCTGAAACCTAATTTGTAATTCATCAATGCCTAAACAATTTTGCAATTACCATATATAAACTGTTAGAATATTCCAGTATGTAAAATCCAGCCTCACTAACCTCCATTATGAATTCACTTAGTACGACAAATTACAGAACAGAGAATGGTACCTACATAATTTAACGTTTGCATTACAAGCATCAACATTAGGACGAAATACTGCTGATATTGAAGTAATTACGGTTTTATGTGTCTGAAAGCTTTTTCAAAATGATCAAGCCTGTGAAATACGATAATATAGAACGTGTTTGATGAGTCTGTTTGGTAGATACATCCTATCGTTACGAGATACCTTTGAACTTGCTGTATTTTGAAGAATATCGATTGCAACCTCAAATTACTGAACGCCGTCGGTAAAATAATTTGAAGCGATCAAAAATGCAGTTAAAAATGATAAATTGGCCACAAACTAATTACATAAGTGATTAGTTAAACCCGCTACCATTACGAGGTTTATAATTATTTATGATGTATTTATTTAAAATCCTCGTCTGCCAAATGAGTTATCCTTAATACGCATTAAGTAAAGCCTGAGGCTTTCGCGACAATGCTACGCTTTCAGGGTGTTACATAAAGCGAACAAAAGAAGAATCGGTATTAGTAGGTTAAATTCGGTTATAATGTTGGAAATTGTTATTCTTGATGTATTTCTCGAAGATATCCTCACACACAATAATATTCACGGGTATTAGCAAAAAAATCTCAAGAGTCAGCAGACGCTGAATTATTCTCGTATTTTTCATAAATCGATAAGGAATGCACTCGAGGTGTCCTTAATGCGGATAAATCGGGAAAAGGCACTTCAAACGTTTTATATATCGTTTCGTTAAGGTTTATTCTTATATTTGCTAGTTCTACAATTTCCTTATTTATTTGTAAATATTTTAAAGGCGGGGTTTACAGAAGTCCTTAAAAATGTCGAGGGTCGAATGCAACCAGGAATTTAAATAAAAACCGCGTTGATTTTGCTCTTTTTCCTTTAGCGAAGTTAATAATAGAACATTCCTAATGGTACCGAATTTTCACAATGGTTTCAATTTCCGATTTATTTTGATTTACGAACCTGTAAGGATTCGAATTGTTCAGGTACGTTAACAAAGGGTTTTCTATTATTTCTGACAAATTAACACCTTCTGACGTCAACCTCATCATAAAGATATTTTAAAGATTTTATCCAAAGTATAAGTCCTTTCCTACTGATGATTAGGATTTAAATCCGCTGGTTTATTAATCTTGGTTACCTTTGATCCCATATTTAACTTTCTACCTTCATGAACAAGATTCAAAGTTTACATACGATTTTAACATGAGAAGAATCCCCGGGTGATTTGTACGTGTGTTTCACGCTAACCTGGCGCTGAATTACAGCGATGTATCAAATTTTTGACTATACAAACGATTTCTTAACGATATTTTAGCATACATGGTCCGAAATAAATTTCCCAAGATTTGCTTTTAAAAATATTCCTACGGCCACGAGTTTGGAACTACATTTCAATAAAAAAAATCTCGGGATTCATGAAAGCCTTAAAAATGATTTATATATGAACACTTCTACAACAAAAGTTGCAGGGAGCAGTGCTTTCTGAAATTTTTCACACAAATGCACATTTTCAGAGATTCCTGGGGGTTAAAGGTATTGATCTAGCAACGGCAATAATAATATCTCTGAAAACCTTTCGTATTAAACGTCATCCATTCAATATTTTGCCCTTAAAAGTAGTGTGAAGGTACCACGACAAAATTTTGAACGAAACTCTTAATTTTCTAGATTGTCAATTAATCTTCTCGGTTGTAACTAAATTGGAGTAATGAAAATTTAATTTCAGCGTCTGCGTTAAATTTTAGACTAGATTAAAATAATTAAGTTTGTATAGCTCTAAATGGAATGAATATCATCCGCTTTAAATACGGCACTTCTTCCTTATTTTATTATTATCTACGAGGTCAATTAAAACCTAAACAAAGATGACAACTCAATTTATAAACATAGCGGATTTGCAAACTTTGAATTTAAAAACGGATAATTTTGAAGGATTCACAAAATTTTGCCTTAATCTATTCTACAGAAATATATTTGAAAAATACGCCGTAATTTTTCAGAATTGATCTAGTTTTTACCTATTCAATTATTATAACAACAGTAATTATCAACATTAAACTATGTATAATCATAAAAATGGTAATGATCAACATTAAATTATTATAACTAATAAAAACAATAATGACCAACATTAAATTATGTCCAGCACAATGAATTAAAATCAAGGTAACTGGTAACTCTGCAATAAGCAACGAAGCGTGTCAATTATTACAGAACAGTAACTTTCGCATCACTTTCTCAAATTTAGACAAAATTAATTAATTGGTATTTCGTTTGCTCTTCAACGGCGCCAGTAAAATCCCAATCAGAATGTAATTATTGAATCGAATAATTTTAATAAAAATAAATAAAAGCCTTGCAGTTGATTTAAGAAAATGGGCCCCATAAATATTAATTATAAAATACCGAGCTAAGTTTGTTGTTAAACAAAGGCTAATTGGGAATTTTCAAAACTGAATTGTCGTTTGCAGCAACATTTTTCCTAAAAAATCGAGATAAAGCAAAAACAAAGATATAAATCACATCGCTGAATTTTCGTAGATTCTTTCTACAAATAATTGAAGAATTTCCAATTTTTAAACTTTCTAAATTAAAAATATCGACTGGACGAATAAACTTTACTCCGTAAACTCAAATAAAAATCAAGCAAATAACTCTGAAACTTTTACGGTAGTCAAATAATTTATCCCACACTTTTTTATACTAAAATTTGCTTCGAAACTTTCAATTTTTACAGAATCAGATGATAGTTAAATTGGTTTCGATTATAAACAAAACTAAGTAAATCAAATAAAAGTTGAGTTAATTATTTCGATTAATAATAAATCGGCTATAAACCACCGAACTCTTTTTCGAGCACGTAAACAACGGCCTACAAAGTTACAGATTCGTATTACGTTCAACCCTTGTTAATTGCATGGTTACAACCTCTGAAGTTTTCGGTACAAAGGGTAGCTCAAATTTCCGACATTACGACAGAAACTAGAAAGGCAAGTCGTGTCCAGCAACATTAACAGAAAAAAGGACGCACTCAAAGGACGTCATATTATTATAACGAGACTTTCAGATAATCTCTCTAATATATTTTTCGGGAATTACTTACAACCTTTGAACATATTCGTTTTATTATTTAACACTTTAAGAATTTGGCACTGACTTTTACACAAATACTGAAACTTGCCTGAATTTTTTTAATTTAATCTGTATCGGAGTTTCAGAACAACCGATAATTTTTTTAATTATTAAAATAAACATTGCTGTACGTAAATTTTGTAATATACGATGAATAAACTGTTAACAAAGTTTTATACATCGGAATTCCACTTTTAGAAGACGTCCGCTGAATTCCATGAAAATTCCGAATAATCTAGGAAAATTCCAAGAATCATAGTCTCCAAAGGGATTTACAGGGAGCTCAGTGCACGCACGTTAGGAAACTCAACAGACTCCTAGGAAATTCTACGGAACCTCCATGGTTTACATTAGAAACCGTGAAATCTGTCGCTTGATGGTAATGGAACTTCAAGAAATTTCTCGGAACTTCATAAACTGCTACTGAATTAAATGAAATCGCAGTAATTTCCGTGAAATTCGATCCAGTTGTGCATCAAAATACCTGAAAGTTCTCCCGATACAAAGAAAATTTCACGGAATGTTACAGAATTGCCTGTAATCCCAGAAATTTCCGCGGAATTCAATTTAGTTACATTTCATAATCTTTTAAATGTCTTTCTATATAAAAGGAATTTTTAAAAAATTCACGGAATCTTACTATTGAATTTTTCAAGGGATTCAACCCAGTTGTGTATCCCAGGAATTTGCCTCCGTACAAAAGGAGTTTCAGGAAATTATGCGAAATCCTACTAAATTTCATGGGATCTCAGAAAATTCCATGAATTCCACCTAGTTGTGTAACGTAACTTCTGGAATTTCTCTCCTGACAAACGGAGAATTTGAGGAAATTCTACGGAATGCTCCTAAATTGCATGAAATCTTGGAAAATTCCGTGAAACTCAAGCCAATTGTGTATAATAATCCCTACAATTTCTCTCCATACAAAAGGAATTTTAAGAAAATCCGGGGAATGCTTTTAAACTGCATTAATTTCAGAGAATTCTGTGGAATTTAACTTAATTGTGTATCATACTGCTTAGAATATTTTTCCATTCAAGAAATTTCACAAAATTCCTCGAAAAGAAAATTTGAAGAAATTCCACGAATGCTACCGAAATGTATGGAATCCCAGAATATTCCATGGAACGTATGATAATCCCTGAACTTTCTTCTCCGTACAAAGAGAATTTCAGGAAATCTTACGGAATCCTACAAAACTGTATGGAATTTCAGAAATATCTGTGGGATTCACCCAATTGTGTATCATAAATTCCTGGAATTTCTCTGGCTATAAAGGAAATTTTAAGAAATTCCAAGGAATCTTATTAAATTGGACGGAATATAAAAAAATGCATGGAAGTATACAAATTGAACGAAATTATATTGTTATTGTGTATCCCTGTATCTTAATCCCCTTAAAATCTACGTGGCTCAAAAAATGCAGGAAATTCCAGAAAATTAATAATTTCCACAAACTTCCATTGAGGGAATTTTGAAATTTTTCTAGGAATTCCGAAAAATTTCTAGGAATTCCTTTGCAGTATATCGCTAAGTTCATACAGTATCCCCGAAGAGAATACACTAAAATTCACAAGAATTCCAGGGAATTTTCTATTTAGTTCAACACAGTAATTCCTTTGAGGTTTACCGTTTGGTTCCAGCATTTTTAACATGGTTCCGCTCAAGGAAGTCGTTATAAAATGCATCATCAAAATTCAACAAAAATGACTTGCAGTCAATCACGGAATTAATGGGTGTAACGAGTTGAAATTGTGTGCAAAATACGTCCCACTAACGAAGGAGCGCACCAACAATATCGGAAAATTTAATCTGAAAACATATCGCGGAACTTGTGGCAAGTTGCGTATCATTCCCCAACATGGAAGTTTACTTCTGTAGTTTGCAGCTAACAAAATGATTAAATTAAAAGTAGAGAACCCCATTACTAAATTTTCGATTTTAATGCACTGAATCTTCCGAATAATCTTACTAAAGTAATCGTCGCGAGATAACCCCCGAAATAAGGGTTCGCACCAAAGCTTAGGATTTTGTATATGATTGCGCTTCTAGGTAATTTCCTGAAAATGCCTGTAGTTCACGCGATTTTAGTTGTCAAATATTTTATACTTAAAGTACCATAAAAAAAGTTCTCTTGGAAGCTTTGGTCTCAAAATGGACAACGTATGGTTTAACAAATAATACCGCGGGATCATACGAAAAGGTCAAGATGCTGAAATTACGAAACCCTCGAACTTTGCTCCAACATTTTTTTGGATATTTAATTGCGTAATTTTCGGGAATTTTGAAAATTTTATTTAGTAATTTTCCAATAAGCTTGGGAAACATTTTTAGCGAACAAGCCTATGCCAAATTAAGGGTTCGTATCATGAATGCGATGTTAATTAAACAATTTACAAGATTTTAAATAAATTCTGATGACGTAATCCAGGAACTTCTGGAACATTATTCAGGTTTAATTGCAGAAAACTTAACAATGTTTATTGTGAGTCGTTTGAAAAAGTTTTCCGAGTTAATTCGGATAAAAATCGATTTTCGTTTGTTAAAACGAAAGCCTACTAATTAAGTAACAGCGTTTAGTATTTTTGAAAACTTTGATGCAGGAATTCAAAGTTTCACGTCGAACTAAGTTGTTTCGAATTATTCAAATTAACTGCCGCTAATCCTGGTTTTCAAGCAATTCCGTAATTATTCAGTTTCAGGTAAAATGGATAAGTTTACCCTTCTGCCGAATTTTAGAAAGTCAATTTACAGAAGTGAGAGACTTTCAGAATGTGTATTAACAAAGGACGACTTCAAACGTAATTAAATTAAACGAGGAACAAATTTACTTTTTTCTCTAAATACAACACCCACTTTCTGTAATCTTTATATTCCGAAAGGAGAAAAAGTTTTTACAACACGTAAAATAATTGTTACAAGTTATTTATTGTTAGCTCTTCCAAAAAGTAAGGTCCATAAATTTCGGAAAGGAAACAGCAGAGCGAACGTTTATTTTAGGCGAATCTCTTTCACGTTTGTACGTTAAATATGGATTTTGTTCACCCCATATTCGCCCGTTGTGTCGGTTAAATTTCCGCCGATATGAAACTTCATCACTAAAAATTATGTCAGCAAGAATTTCCCTCTGGTTTTCGATTTTATAATTCACACCGCGGCCACAAAAACCCTTTAGGTTTCAACACGATAATTTTTGCAATTTTGCACTTTTAAACGAATTTTTAGACAGTTGCATGACTAAGGTTATCCAGTTCGATTACGTTCCCAAAAGCAGCGATTGTTTAGCTTTGGACGTTCTATTCCTCGTGAGAACCCCAAACCTACAGCTACGGTTTTAAGTTCAAAGTGTTAACCACTTGGGGATACCAAGAACAAACTACAGGAAGTAGCGTTTTACGGTGACCAAATTCGCCGACTAATCAATACAATTCTTAGGAATGTAGTCCACGAGTACAGTTAAGTGTTATTTTTAAGCTTTAATCCACAACAAAATTCGTTAATATAACTGTACCGATTTTTATTTCTTTATTACGAGGACTTTAAATCTACGGTTTGATGCGCAACGTCACACTCAACAAATTCGTATTATGATCACTAATTTAAATATAATAACTACTCGGAAGAACATGTAACAATGTCTATGTTCTAAGTTGTGGTTCGAATTCCACAGAGGGACGTTTGAATCTAGGTTCACCGTACTACAAAGCAATCTCGTCTGCATAAATCCGACCGTAAAGGTAATAAGGAAAACTGCTGTCTGCACTTCAACTAATTAAACATTAACCACCGTATTCATAACTATCCCGGAATTAAAGTTTAATCCCCATGATACCAATTGTTCGATTACGAAGAAGGTTAAATCTTTTAAACATCAAGATTTGTTTATTTTGGTTGGAGGCAGATGTAAATAAATATATGAGAGGATATAAAAACACTCGAAAACAATGAATGCGGTAAAAAACGTCACAGTTATTTGATGATAATCTCCAAACAATGATATGACAAAAACATATTCCTTATCTGCCAGTACATCTGTTATGAATAGTTACGGTCTGGAATTTAACCTACAATTTTTGGACCGGAAATAATTTTAACAAAACTAGAAATAACAACTTTAACTCTTCAAATGTGTCAGTCAAGTTATTCGGAAACAAAACCTAAGTTTGCTGTTGACTGAACTGAAGGCACAACAAATAAATAACAAAAGGGCGAGAATGGCGACAGGAAGAGGTTATCAGACAATGAAAATGAAGAAGGGTTCGATAAAAAAGAAGAAATTGAACAGAAGAGAATGGCGACAAAAAAACGAGATTATCAGACAAGAAGAAAGGCTATCTAAAAAAGAAGAAACTCGCCATAAAAAGACGATTAAACACGAGGAAAAAAATATATCAAGAAGGCAAATGACAGTGAAGTCAAAAACACTGTTTAGCAAAAATACTAAAAAGATGATAAAAATGAAGGACAGCTGGTACGAAGGTTAAAAACCACAAATAAAGAGAACAATTAGACAAACAAGAACAAAAATGTATTCAGAAAAAAACGATAACCAAATAGGAAAAAATGGCAATCAAGAAGAAACAAGCCAATAAAGCAGAAGAAAATGACAGCTAAGAAGAAGGAAACGACAAGAGCAAACCGTCAAGATAAAATTAGAACATAAGGAAAGACAAATACCACAGAAACAAAGTCAAATTTTGCTGTTGTTTAAACTAAGGGAGAAGATATACATGACAAAAGTAACAAAAGAGAAGAAAATGGCGACAGGAAAATATGTTAAAAGACGGCCGTTAGAAAACCATCATAAAGAGGTAATGAAAGGGAAAAAATACATACACGAGGAAGAAGAAATATTTCATGAACAAGAAAAAATGACGGCGAGTTCAAAAGGGAAAATGTCAAAAAGAAGATGAAAACGAAAAAAAGACGGCTGGTTCGAAGGTTAAAAACCGCAGACAAAGATAACAACTACGACAAACAAGAACAGAAATGCAACCACAGCAAATAGACAACCGAGAAGAAAACGGCAATCAAGAAGAAAAAATATTCAATAAATAAAAAAGGAAAATGACAACCAAGAGAAAGAAGAAACTGAGAACTACGTGAAAAGAGCAAACCGTCAAGATAAAATTAGAACGTAAGGAAAAATAAATGTCAAAGAAACAACGAGAAACAAAGCTTAATTTTGCTCTTGTCTAAGCTAAAGGTAGAAGAAAGAAATAATAAAAGAGGTGCAAATGGTGACAGGAAAACAAATTAAACGATGTTAACAAAGAAAGGTGTTATAAAAAAGAAGAAAACCATCATAAAAAGATAATGACAAGGATAAAGGACATACACGAGGAACAAGAAATATTTCATGAAGAAGACCACCAACGCCAACGGCGAGGTCAAAGAAAGCACCTTCTGCTGAATAAAAATGCCAAAAAGACGATGAAAACGAAGCAAAAGACGGCCGGTACGAACAAATAGAGATGATGATGATGATGATAAACAAGAACATAAATGCAACCAGGAAGAAAACACACAACCAAGGAGAAGAAAACGGCAATCAGGAATAGAAAAGGGCCAATAAAGAAGAAGAAAATGACAATCAAAAAGAAGAAACGGAAAATTAGAAGTAAAGAACAAACCGTCAAGATAAAACTAGGATGTAAGGAAAGATAAATGTCATAATAAAACAAACAAAAATAAACCCCAATTTTGCTGTTGTCTAAACTAAAGGCAGAAGAAATAAATAACAAAAAGGAAGAGAATGGCGGCAGGAAAAGAGATTACAATACATTAAAGCAGGGGTTCCCAAAGTGCGGCCTGCGGGCCAAATGCGGCCCGCAAACCCTACAAATGCTGCCCGCGATGTCAGATCATCCGCGATCTTGAATTCATAGAGATAATTTAGAATTTACATTTTTACAAAAAAATAAATAAATGTTATCATATCTTGTTATTATAATTATAGATTGAATATATTTTATTGTCTTAACGGCCGCCCTATTATTAAAAGAAAACAAAAACTGCACAAGTCACACACTTCAGATTGATGAATTTATTATTTTTTTCTTTTTATATTTGAAATTATTTAGTTATTTTTGTTTAATTATTTTTGAAATGTGTTAATAAACAGTTTGTAATAAAACGTAATTATTGTCGTAAGTAAAGACTGATTATGTTATAAAATTAGTATAAATCTTTCCTTTTTGTGTCTTAACTTTTTATCGATTTAAACGTATTTTTCCATAACACTTTTTTTTGGCCCGCCAAATATTTTGGAATTTACTATTTGGCCCACCTAGGCAAAACTTTGGGAACCCCTGCATTAAAGGAAGGATTGACAGAAACGGATGAAACTCAACACAGCAACGTGATGAAAAGGAAAATACACTTTGCAAAAATACTGAAAAGACAATAAAAACAACAAAAATGTGATCAGGAAGAAGACAGATAACCAAGAGGGCGAAAACGGCAATCCAGAAGAGAATAGAGTCAATAAAGGAGAAGAAAATGATAATTAAGAAGAAGAAACGGGGAACTAGAAGGGAAGAGCAAATCATCAAGATGAAACTAGAACATAAGAAAAGATAAACGTCAAAGAAACAAAGTCTAATTTTGCTGGTGTCTAAATTAAAGACAGAAGAAACAAATAACAAAAGAGAAGAAAAGATAATGAAAAAGAAAAAATACATACCTACACGAGGAAGAAGGAATATTTCATGAAGAAGACGAACGACCGCAAGCTCAAAAAAGCTTCTCTTGCTCAGTAAAAATTCCAAAAAGATGACAAAAATTAAGAAAGAAGGTACAAATGTTAAAAACAAAGAAAGAAGGCACAAAGGTTAAAAACGATAAAAAAGGATAACAACTAAGATAAACAAGAACAGAAAGTAATAAGAAAAACTAGACAAACAAGGAGAAGAAAACGGCAATCAAAAAGAAACAAGAGCCAACAAAGGAGAATAAAATGACAACGAAAAAGAAGAAGTCACAAAGAGAAACAACGCCTAATTTTACTGTTGTCTAATCTAAAGGCAGAAGAAATAAATAACAAAAGGGAAGAAAATGACGACAGGAAAAGAGATTATAAGAGATTAGATTGCTATAAAACGACGAAACCCAACATAAAAAGAGATCAAAAGGAAAAGACACATGCGAAAGAAGAAATGTTTCGCGAAGGAAACGAATGATGACGAGATCAAAAACGCTTCCTCGTTCTGCTTTGAGAAAATATTAAAAAGACGATAAAAACACATAAAAGTCGATAAAAACACATAAAAGACGGCTGACATGAAAGTTATAAAGGGCAGATAAAGATAACAATTACGATAAACAAGAACAAACATACGATCAAGTAGAAAACAAATAACCAAGGAGAAGGAAATTGCAACCAACAAGAAGAAAAATAACACTAAGGAGAAGAAATGAGGAAATTGAAGGAAATAGCAAACCGTCAAAGATAGAAAGATAAATGTCAAAGAAACAAAGCCGAATTTTGCTGTTGTCTAAACTAAGGAATAAGATATAAATTATAAAAGAGACGAAAATGCCAACAGGCAGATTACAAGACGTTAACAAAGGAAGACGTTCGACAAAAGGAGAAAACCATCATAAGGGAGAAGAAATAAATAACAAAGGAGAAGAGAATGACGACAAGAAAAGAAATTACAAGACAGTAAAGAATAAAGGATTGATGAAAAAGGAAGAAACCCATCGTAAAAATATACTGAAAAGGAAAACAGGCACACACGAGGAAGAAGAAATGTATCATGAATAAAACGAATCACAGCGGGATTGAAAAAGTTTCTTCCTCCTGCTTGGCAAAAATACCAAAAAGACGAGAAAAACGAAGAAAAGGTAAAAGCTGGCACGAAGATTAAAAACGACAAATAAAGATAACTACGATAAACAAAAAGTAAAATAGTAAATCAGGAAGAAAACAGACAACAAAAGACAAGAAGAAGACCCGTTAAAGAAGAGGAAGAAGAAAAAACAACTACGAAGAGTTATGGGAAACTATGTGTATGTCAAAAAAGAGTTACTAAAAGATTTTTTTTAAACATGAATTCGAAGACTTCCACGGTTCGTGCCAGTGTTAAAAAACATGAAGAAAATGAAGACGGGAACTGAATATTAAGCAAACCTTGTAAAAGAAGAGAATTATTAAAGACAGCAACGAAAAAATACTTACAAGAAGAATACAAACTAAAAAAGCCAAAAATAAAATGTAAACAAGGAAAAACGTCCAACCTGCAAAACTCAAATCAATTCAGGAACGTCTGAAAATAAGTAATAAAAATTACATAAATAACTCGTTGTTTATCTCGCATATGAAAAGTAATTCGATATTTTCTGGGCAAAAAGGCATTTGACGACAAAAAAACAAGCAAATAGTTAGGGAATCTGCTTTGATATGCTAAAAGCACATCCAAAAAGGTGTAATTTTCAAAGAAAAATCTTGTAAAAGGAAATATAATTTACAACGTTCACTATTAATCCTATTTGTTGAAAATCTCCCTTGAATTACACATTCTATGGTGCTTATTTTATTTAGTTTCATACTCGGTCGGCATTTCCTCAAAGCAACTTTTTATCCTGCTGTTTTTATTTGTTCTTGCTTTATTTAATTATTTATTGGACTCTTTTTTTTGGCTTATTTTTGCAGTAATTTTATTTGCAAAATACAAAAGGGCAATATTAAACAAAAGGACGATAACAGCGAAAAGCTTTATGAAAAAAGCACAAAAAAGCCAATATTCTAAATATTTTACAAGTAAAATTTTAATTAAACTCGAAATACAGACGCAATAAAAAAACGCAGTACATGCATGGTCAGTTTAAACCAAATTTAAATATGTCCTTTGATTATAACTTTTAGCAATGTCAAAGCACAATTAGATTTAAAAGTTCATCGTGATTTATTGCCCCTTGTTATCTACAATTGAGAACAATTACTTATTTTACTTAGTGCCGCCCATGTTTAAATCTTGCACAACATTTGGTATTACTGTAGATTTATTTATCTAAATATGAACGATAACAGCAAATTCACAATGTTTTCTTATGGTTGTTAGCGGAACCCCTTATACATATGGCAGTGTTTGGATTGTTACAAATGAATTATTCATCGTGATAACTGTGATATCGTTATTGAACCAGAACTAATTATACTAAGATCTTCTTCTGTATAAATGACGAAGTTTGAAGACTTTAACTATTTAACAATAATGGCGCAGAAGCAAAACCTTTTATTTTTAGGCATTAATTTCCCGTTCGATGAATTGCAAAAAATAAAAAACCATTTTCAACAGGAAGATTCATCGATAAAAGGCAAAAACAGGTACTCTTTTAAACTAACATTGAACTCATTGGTATTCTGCCAAGGTAATATTATTCCATTAAACTAACACCTTTATGAATACACGAAGCAGATTGAGTTCAAGGTTGTGTGTGCCAACAGTGTGACATGTATAATCTAGACTAATTTTTTATCGTTACTATTTTGTGTTGACATTGCTTATCATTAAATGTGGGTGAACGAGTTTACATTAGGAACAAAATTTTGCTTGTTTGCCATTTTCATATTTACGTTTCAAAATAATCCTTGACCTTGGAGTTAACCAAATACTTTAGTATCAATAATGGAAACGCTCCTGCGGCACAAAAATCGTCGAAAATCAATCAATAGCTTTACAGCTTTGTAAAAGGGCCAAATTTTGATTCGAAAAGTAGGAAAAAACAGCTAAGCGCTTAGTTGTTTTAATAAGAAAAATTAATGGATTACTGCACCCCTCCTAATGGCACAAAACCCAAAATCCGACGAAAACCAACCTTCAAATTTTTATTAAACATTCTAGATTCATGCTGAAAGATTTAATACCGGCTTTCAGGTGTAATTAATAAAATTCATAAAGCTCCGTATTAATACCGAAAATTCTATTTTTCAACACGTAAAACTGGAGGTCAATTTATAATTTTTTTAAGTAATTTCGAATTTAGATTAAACAGCTAATAAAAACCCAAATCTTCGACGAAGAACAAAATATTCAAATCATAACTTCATCCCTTTTTACACCAAAACAATTGATAGGTGTAAGATTATTCGAGGATCATCCAGGATTTCATTATCGCTGAATAATGTTCCTTAATTTAAATAAATTTGAATCAAATGAATCTTTCGTCTAATTTAATTAATGCTAAATAATTTATCTTTATCCAGACCCGTGAATTAAGAATTAAGATGCATTACTTCAAAAACTTTCTCGATATTTTACGAGTTATACATATTTATGTTTCAAATTTTTTTACATTTTTAACTATTAAAAGTGCCAAAATTTATTAAACCTTGAACATTACATAAAACGCCATACTAAACAATTCTTGGGTAATTTTCTATTTTTCCGACTAATTCAAAACAGTTTTAGTAATTCTGTAGATCTCCAAAATTTAGCCGAATTTATCAGTTAAAACTAAGCTAATTAATGTCTTTAAAATTGTTTGGGGTTACAAGTTTTATTTGAGTTGCTACTGTCGAATAAAAAGGAAAAAAACGATTTTTATAAAGACAAATGAGGCATTATAAAACCGTGCCTAAAACGTTCTTTTAAATAACTAATAAGCAACATAAATAAGACTAGTTGACTGGTGGTCAGATCGGCTTAGGTTTTCAAACTTCTTTACCTGCTGGTAGTCTATTATCCAAAAATTCCTTCCAAATCACCTTGGACCTACACTTCCTAATCGTCGCATTCCATTACAAGTTTGCTATATTATATTATTATAGTACGGTGACGAAAACAGTTCTCAGTTTTTTCCCAGCTTAGCGTTTTTTGTTTTAACACAAATATTACAAAAGACATTTGAAGAGATAAGTCAATCACAAATAAACTGGGCTTTTATGGATAATACACTAATACAGGTATATACAGAACATTCACTCAGTATATACAGTATAAACAGAATTACAAATATTTGAAATGGCAAAGCTGAACTCGTAAATATACGTTCCTAGACCCATCATCCACAAGGGCGCCTTAGTTATTTTGGCGCCTTGACTGATGGTCCACCATAAAACTTTTACGATCGTTATAAAACACGGAACCTTTTGACTTTTTCGGAATAAACGAATTAAAGTATTAATATTCTCTACTGTAAAGTGTTGCATTAAATTTTAATGGAAAGTTTTGATTTTTCTAGTGTTATGATCGAACGAATCTGAAGTTTAAATGTTTCTAACTCTGAACTAGCTGACCGAGATTTGGCAGATTTAATGCAAATCGAAGATAATACAGCTTTGTTACGTTGAACGTTGATATAAAATTAGAAAATTATGCCAAAATCTTTCACTTATTACGAGTCTCTTGGCTCAAATCTATCTTTGATACCAAGTCTGCTTGATTGAATAGTTAAGCAAATTAAAAATAAATTCAAAAAGTATCATTCAAAATCGTCCTTTTTCAAAGACTTTAAAAAAACAACCAAGGGGGACTCCCTATCAACTTCAGATACGAAGATTTGTTTATTTTGCTCAATATTTAAGGCAAAATAATTGGTTCCAATCGGAAAATGCCAAGAGAGAAGTAGGATTTTAGGCCGTCCTTTTCTAACAAATTTAAATAAATACCAAGAGGGGTTCTTGTCGACCTCCGATACGAAGATGCTTAGATGAATATTAAGGCAAAATAAGGAAAATTCCAACAAAAAAGTATTCCTCTAGCTTATCATTTTCTAACGAATTTAAACAATAAGCAAGGGTACTGCTGTCCACCTCAGATACGAGAATAGTTTGGCTACGGAGAATACAAAAAATTCAAGAAATAAAATATTCTCAAAAGAAAACAACAATTTTAATAAAACAGAAGGAATCATTTTAAAAGTTGAAGATAAACCCAAACCCAATCACCCTATAAAAGGCCCAAAAAAGTCCCATAAAAAAACAAGAAAGCACAAGATTTAAAAATTAAACGGAAATTAACAACCTTATAATGCCAAAACATCAAGCTCAAGAAATGTCCAACTTGTCTTTGTTAAATTTCTTCGGGTTTAAAAGAAGAAGTTTGGCAATTCAGAAACATTCGAATTAAGGGGGTTTCCCTTGTAAACTTAGGGCAAAATCGACGAACAGAAATCACACCAAAACAGACTAAATTTCTTTTATAAAATTAAATTAAACAAAAAATTTTAGGTGTATGAGTCTGAAGTATTGAGATCTCTTTGGTCCTACTACGTTGAAAGCAAAAACAAAACATGTGTCCTAATTTTGCAATTTGAAGTAGATGTCAGCCAACTAGCCTGCAGTTATCACAAAGAAAAACTTTTAATTTGTAGATTATGCTTTACAACCCATAAAACAAGTAAAGCACTCAGGTTGGTAAGTCAAAAACGAAAAAGGAAGAATAGAAAAATCACCTAAAAATTAAAGTTCATTCATTAAAATTAAACAGAAGAAGATATTGGCTAAAAGAGTTCAGTCTCAGAGAAAATTTAAGGAAGAGTATATTTTACAATCCATAAACGTCAAAAGTTCCACTAGTCGGGATGAAATGTTAAGGCCTTCTATTTTCACACGAAAGGATTCTCAACTGAAAATCGGCTTCCGTCAAACCTTGTAACATGATGTAACGGACTGAGGTGTGGACCTCTATTAAATTATAGATTTTAGATCTCATCCGTCTTTTGACAATTCGTAAGGTACGTTAAGCTCAATGTGTCACGAAAACTGAGTTAACACTTCAACACAGCTGTCAGATTATCTGTGGTTTTTACTTCTGCGAATGTAACATCCAGTGAAACATTTTTTTTCCAAGGATTTGTTGGTTGAACATTTATGCGACCTAAGTTGGTAATCCTGAAGTAATCATACAATCATAATATAGTCGCCCGGGCTAAAATTCCCGAAATTACATTTGGTCAACCTAACCAGGTACGCTTGTGATTACTTATTTATTAATATTCCAGTCAAAGGATAAATAATTAATCCTCGCTATTAGAGTAAAGGATGACTAACTCTCGAATGTAATGGTGTAAGGTGACCTTTACCTTTCGATGTTAAGCTTTTTAAGTCATGCTCATCAATTATCCCGTCATTCGTTAGGTACATTTTCCATGTAAAAAGGAAACCCGAGGCTATGTTTGTCTAAAAAATGCATAAAACGTTTGTTAAAAGCCCTAAAGAAAGGACCAAGAATGGTTGATAGAATTCTCGGATATAATAAAGAAAACATACCAGTTCCAAGAAAACAATAAAATCTGCCTAAAGGTATGAAAGTGGAAATACGCCTTGAGATTCTGAAAAAATAAAGAACACCGAAGTAATCAAGCAAACAGCTGTGTTTTCGATGAAATGTGAACTTTCAAAGGTGAAACCGCAAATCTTGGTCAGGATATGGAATCAAAAGTGATAAAAAGAACGGTCGGGTCGAAATGTAAGAAATTTGTTATTTTAAAACTCGCCTTGGAATAGGAATTTATGACAGACGGACTAATTTATGTTTTCATTTCGTATATTGTCCTTTAGGACACAAGTTTTCACGATACAAATGCTCCTTGGTTGGTGTAAACACGATGTACCAAATTAAATGAAAGTTATTGGGTTCGATAAAGCACAAATAATAATTAAATTTCTCGGTAAATAAGGAAAAAACAATATAACAATAACCATGCTTGGTGTAAACATGAGAAGCAGCGGAATTATTTAAAAGATAAAAACACGCCCCAGAAACTAATGGTTGATGGTGAACATAAAACCGCCCATCCTGGATTATACATAACTAGCGTTGAACATACTATAACCTACCCATTAATTCTGGTATAAACAAAGCTCTAAGAGATGAATATACCGACTCTCACAAAACTATGAAAATCTATTTCTAGAGATTCTAATTTAACTTTATAACCAATTTCAAACTTGTTTATGAACATAATTTCACTTTCTAACAGAACCAAAACTTTGAATTTTAATACGAGAAAAGGGACAAATACGCTTTTACAAGGATATTCTATTAGTTATGTGTTACACACGATATGATTCCGTCCGAAAAATTTAAATAAAACTTGGTTAAACTGAGCAAATGTATGCACGCCAATTAATATGTTTGCCGTTATACTTTCCCCTCTTATTACTTTCCCTCATTCCGAATCGATAATTTTAATGTTTTACCGGATTTTTGGTTATTATAAGCTGTTAACAACGTTACAATTTTTTATTAATTGTCCACGATTTTTAAATTAAATTTCAAGCGGATTAAAAGGGCTCTAAAATAAACCAATTTGGAGTAAGTTAACACCAAAACAAGCCAGTTTTAGAATTTCTTTTTCGGCCATTTGTTGAAACTATCAATTAACTCCCACCGTAATTAAAGCCGAGCCAAAATGTTCGTAAATTATTACCAACTCAGGTATGGATAATTATTGTCCTTCCAGAAATCGTTAGGAGACGACCAGAAAAAATTTCGTCTCCTTTGATTTCAAAATATAATTACCGTCCTAATTTTTTCTTGGCAGAACAACCGTGTGACGGAAATTACAGGCGTAAAAATAATTTCAGGCTCAAAAAAATGGTTCCGATTATAAATATAAATTTCTTCAGAACGGAGAAGATATATTGCGGAGTAATTTCATCTCTGTAGAATGTACATATCGGATGACACATCTTTATAGATTTTCACCGCCAAGCGCAAAAAGTTCTATTTCATAAATCCAATAATGTAAGAGACAATGCAGCGTTGTAATATAATAGGGTGTCGTACCTACAGTTAAAAGGTCTACGATATAAATGAGATTTCATTTCACAATAACTTAGTTCTTGTATTGTTCAATCAATCAATCATCACTGGAAGGTTCCAATATTAGTCAAACTAAAACTCGGGCTAAACTGATTTCGTTTTCGATAATAAAAGAGGTCTCCCAACAGTATTGTTGGGGTTACAAATTTAATTTAAGAGAACTTGTACTTAATAAATTCCACACTAATAACAATAAAGATTGCGGGTTTTATAGGGAAAAGTCCTTGAACTCCGCGCGCTAACGACGTTGGACATGAAATAAAAATTACTTACTTAACGACAAAAGCTCAGATGTTTTATTTACCTGAAACAAAAAATATAATTATAATATCAAAGTAAATGTGATGAATATAAAATAAGTTTTAACGTAAGTTATGTAAATTTACTCAATTAAACATTCAAAATTAGCGGGAGCTGTTAGGTTAACGAAGGAATAAAAATAAATTTCCGGGTGACTAACAAACCAACCGTAACAATCGTTTAAAAAGATATACGTTTGCGTCATATATCAGGAGTGAAACAACGATCAGTCCCTTGGGTATTTTTTTCTTTTGCAATTTAACTTTATCTACAACATTTTCTGCTTTAAGGTCTTCATAAATGCACCACACACAGAACTGATTGGCAGATACTGTCTGTTTTCAGGAAAACTCCACAGAAAAATAGGAAATCTTTGACTTCTGATTTTTTGCAAAACTACAAAAAACTTGATCCTGGATAACTGTGTTTGGTATCTTTCATTATTGGAAACGTGATATCAAACAAGCAGATAAGAGAGTGAAAGAAAACGGGGGGGCCATTGATTTCGATTGCTCTTTTTCCCAAAAACTTTCAAAAAAGTTAATTACGAATTTTACATTTGCAAGCAGTAACAATTTCAAGGAAAGTCAAAAAACTAACTGCTAGAAAATTGTTGCTCATTACGTACACGTGGTATCAGCTGCTCTAGCAATTATGGGAATGAATCATAATGGCCCACCAACAACTAATTTAACTTTTGTGTGTAGAGTAAGTAATTTAGAATTTCTAGAGATTTTAGCAGGATGTGCGGTGCATTTTCGTTACATTCTTAACATATTAAGCTTATCAAGCAACAAAACCTCTGCACAATTGTTACGTCCAACACTTATCAAAGTAAGTTATTCGGACGTGATTACCAATTAATAACAGACCGAACAATTCAATTAAAAATGATTTTATTTATAACTACTTTTGAAAATATAAAACCACCTAAAAACAAAGTTTTAATCATTATCACAACAAAAAAATCAAACTTAGGAAAGGGCAAAACAGTGACTGAGATAATAAATATTTCCAAATAAACAAAGATAAGTAATAATTGCTGTGATAGAAGTTCACAGAAGTGAGGTTTCAACATTTTTTCAATGATGTATTTTCTCGAAGTTATCAAACTGAGAATCAATGGGAAATTGTAATTTTTCCGTGGTTACTTAGCCTATTAACCAAAAATATTAACTTTTTTCACAAAAAGATTTCTGGTTCGACGTAATTTTTCTCGTGCCCCTTACTAACTCGAACTAGGCAACCAGCCATACACCCCTCCATAAGGTTTACCTATGCTCTGCAATGTGTGTTGCCTATTCAGAGCCGATAAGGGATTATACAATGAACCCCCGTCCATGTATTTAAACTCTATATTTTAAAAAAATTAAGTTCATTTAGAATTTAGAATATTCAAAAAGATTAATTTTTACCAAGCGAAATATAAATACAGTAAAAAAACCTTGAAATTTTCTGAAAAGCCGTAATTTATTTTTCTATTTCAGATTTAATTACAGCTCGTACGTTCAACAGGCTGAAAGTGTTTACAAGGACGTTTCAAACACCCCAACGGTTGTTTATGCGAAACCTATACTTCTAGAAAATTATTAATTAAGTTTACTTTCATCAAAAGGATTATTTGAAAAATACCCAGCAATTAGAAAATGTGATAATTTTGTATGTGATGAAGTAAACCAATCAGAAGCCCTATTTATTGTTTCTATTGTGCTTAATCAAGACTTTTTTAGGAAATTTCTTTTAATAGTAAACCTAAAAATCAAAGACTTTCAAGTAAAAATCGGAACTAAAACCAACTTGGTGCTTTTTCATCGATGATATCCCCCATCAAAAGGTTCGAAATTAATGAAACCAACAAGACCAGCCCACTACTAATAAATTTGGAAAATGTTAAATTTGGTTTGGCCCAAAAATAAAATAAGACTGGGCCAAAAATATACAAAATTTCTTGGCCAAAATTTGGGTGTTTTTAAATTCCCAGCGACAACTGATTTAATCGATCTTCTTGGCAATCAAAATTTTGTTAAATTTCGTTGCCCATATTTGAAAATTTCCCTTAAAAATCCGGGTTTGGTGGTGTTTGCTGGCATCCTAATAACTACAACTACAAACGACAACGAAACTTAAAAGACGTGTATTGCATACAACGTGTTAACGGACCAAAATAAAAAAAAAAAGTAAATACTCAATAACAGGTTGCTAAAATTGTTCTCGTAAAATTCTTTGAACGTTTGCCAAAGTTACCTTATTGCTATTCACAAAGTCTAAGAATAAATTCTTTATTTAATGAAACACCCGCTATTGTTTTTTTCAATTTGCTTATTTCTCGGTGAAAACAGAAACGAAATTTTTAGCTTTAGATTTTCGTTTTATTTTATTTGATGAGTTTCAAGGATTTTCTCCTGCTACGACTCTCCTTCCAATAAACCTTCAGCGATAGAAAGCAAACGCTCAGAGCTCTTTATAATTAAAAAAATAAGAGAAAAACAAATAACTATGCCACTGCTAACCTACAACCTTTCTGGCCCAGTGATTTTAAAAAGGAAAGTCAAGTGCAGGATCTTTTTTTTAAAGCACATAAAGTAACATCCTTAATTTACCTACCAAAAGCTTGCTTTGACATTATCAAGAAGAAAGCACTCAATTTTCGTTTTGATTTAAAAGCCAAAGTCAAAAAAAAAATCAAAAACCCCAGATTTAATTTTATCAATTTCTTACATGATGGCGTTTTTTCCAAACGGACGATCTTGTAAACAATTTCGTCAAGCATTACGCTTTAAGGTATACACCAAAATTTAATCCTTAATATTCGAGCTTTACCCAGAATTATTTTAGCTCACTTACAAAGCAAATTTATTAAGTTTCAGTCAAATGCAGAGAATAAATTTTGAACCAATTTAATTTTCAACAAAGCAGCCCACATACTTTAATATAATTGCAAAAGCGTTTTGTACAAAATCTAAGTAGGAATTCGTAATAAATAACGACTTTCCGTAAATTCCGAAACCAACTGTAATAAAAGGAATGTTTGGAGTATTTCATAATTCGCCGTCTTGTACGGATGAACTTATTTAATAAAATCGTACGTATTTCGACGGTTTAAAATTGGAATACTTTAGAGAAACAAAGTTAAGGAGGAAACGGTCTTTCGATAACGTAGAACGTGCTTATGGGTTGCTTCTTAATGTGCATAATTAATTCTATGCGATAGTAGCGGTTATTTAGGCTTTTACAGGGGGCAGGATGTTTTGAGGGTAATCTCGCCTTGTTAAGGGCTGTGATGCTTATTCATCAGGGAGCGCGTGTTAAATCTGGAGATTACTTAGTTTCGGGGGTATACGCTGAATTGAAAAGCTTTCAGCAGAGAAGAAACGGCGCCCGCTTATGCATGTGAGGAGCATCGATTATTACTTTTGAAAGTGAAAGCTAAGATATGAAACCGGATTGAGCATCACCGTCGTTCCGAGCTTCTGATAAGCAAATGTCGCATTCAACCAATTCATAACACTTTGCTCTCGACCTGACACATGAAAAATTCTGTCTTTTGCATTTAGTTTACCTTCTCGGGCGAATTGGCAAATTGTAAACACGGAACATTCAAGAAAACCCACCCCGCAATAAAAAGCGGAAACATAAAAAAATATACTAAACCGTGGTTATATTTCCGGAACTTCCATTCGTAATACCTTACGGCTTAAAATTTCAAAGAAAACTACGATCGCACCCTCTGAATAAAAGGAATGCGTCGGAGTCTTCATATTTAATTGACAAGCTTCCCATACTACAATCAAATCCGAATACAAATCTGAATGCAGGATCTGAAAACTTAATATCCGGATTCCTTTCGAATTTGAATTCAAAAGAATCCCCATTCTTCGCATTAATATCGAGAAAAGTATGATCGTACCTTCTGAATAAAAAGGCGAATAATCTATATTTGATTCACACATTTCGATATTTTTCTATTTATAATAAATTATTCTTGTATTAATATGTCCAGGAAGCATAAGTTTAACATACGAACCTGCAACCTTTGCAAGAATTTCAGACACAAAACAAATCCATATTCTAATCCAATACAATCAAAAATCTAAGCAACAGGGAAGTTGTTAGTTTTAAACGAGTAGTTTCGCTGAACTTTAAATTGAAGGCTCTTCATGAAATTCAGAACATTTTCAATTTAAGAATCTCCTTCCTTTTATTGTATTTTGATCAATTCGAAGCGTTGGAAACATTCAAACTATTAAAGTTAAATTTAGGAAAATATCAAATCACCGAATAAGCTGAAAAACAGTTGAACCTTAAATTGAGGATTTTTTTTCATAAAATTCAAAATATTTTCGATTTAAACTTCTTCGTTTCAGTGAAAATTGAGGTAATTTTAAGTGTTGAAAAAATCCAAACCATTTAATTTCAGGAAAATTCCTGAATTCCTCGAGAATAATCTAGAGGATTGTTTAATTCTGAATTGAAGATTTTCCTTCGTGATTCAGGAAATTATACATTTAAGAATCTTCTTCGTCTTAGTCGAAGCCGATTCAATTCCATGTGTTAGAAAAATCCAAACTATTAAATTTAATTTTCGGAAAATGTCTAATCACCGAATAAACTAAAAAACTGCCGAACCTTAAACTGAAAATTCTCCTTCGTGAAATTCGGGAAACGTTCAATCTAACAATCTCCTTCGTCTTAGTCGAACGCTGGTTAAACCTAAGCGTTAGAAAAATCCAAAGCGTTAAACTTAATTTTAAGAAAATGAACCATTGAAAATTCTGTTTCATAAAATTCAGAAACTTTTCAACTTGAAATTTGCCTTCTCTCAGTCATTGTAAGTGTGAGAAAAAACTAAACCACTAAAGCTAATTTTCGGAAAATTCCTGAATTCATCGAATAACCCGAAAAACTGTTCAAAATTCTCCTTATTGCTTTAGGAATTTTTCAATTTACGAATCTCCTCCGTTTCAGTCGAATCTTGATCAGTGCGAAGTGTTAGAAAAATCCAAACCATTAAAGTTAATTTTAGGAAAATATCGAATCACCGAATAGCCTGAAAACTGCTGAACTTTAAATTGAAGATTATCCCTCATGAAATTCTGGAAATATTCAATTTAAGATTTTTCTTCATTTCAGTAGAACTCGGATCAGTTTAAAGTGTTACAAAAACCCAAACCATTAAAGTTAATTATAATAGAAAAACGGAATCGAAAAATCTTAAAATTGAAGATTTCCTGAATTTCAGGAATTCTTCGTCTCAGTCGAACTTGGGTCAATTCTAAACGCTCAATTAAAACAAATTTTAGGTAAATTTCTGAATTAATCTGACAAGCTTTGGAATTAAAAACTGGAGGTTCTCTTTTTTGAAATTCATGAAATCACCAATTTAAGATCGTCTTTCAGCTTAGTCAAACTTTGAAAAAGCTTAAAATTCCGGTAATTTCGCGATTAATTCCTCAATTCCGGATCGTAATTCTAATTTACGACAAATATGTTTTGTTATTATTAGTCTGTACAAATCCCTATATATATAGGGCAAAAGCCTCCCCATTCCTCTTCTTCTTCTTTCCTTTCTTTGCACTTTCTCAAATCTATTCACTTATTAGTGAGGGGGCTTTGGTAATTTTTATTTATTTAAAACACCAGAAAAGGGCAGCTTAAGAGTCCATATTTCTAAAAATGGTAAAAATTTAATAAAAGCTCGAGAAATCAAAATTAATATAAAGTAAATGTTAGTGTAAACTTTCTCGGGACATGCAATTTCAGGCACATTTTCTACGTCACGTTTTTTGCAACAAACATGCTGAAAATTTGGGTTTGTAACATCTGTAAATTAACTAATAATTTGGTGTGTTTCCTGTTAACGTTTCCTAGGACTTTATTCATAAATATTTATAAAAACGGAACCACGGAAAACCATAATTAATTGTTACCAACTCTAGCAAATCCAGGAATTGTTACAAAATTGGTCAATTTTGTCGATTCGAGTGTGTAATACTTGGTCGAAGTTGCGTAAAATCCCACGAGTTGATAAAATATCGGAAATATTTCATAAAGTAGTCTTATCACATTTTTGACGATTCACGCAAAATTACTAATGACAAATCACGCTTACTCACTAAAATAAATTTACTATTTGAGAAGGTTCCACGACGTCTACAAAAACAAGATTTGCTGTACGTCAAACGTTCGTAATTCGTTTTGAAGTAGCCGAAGTAATCTTGAATAAACAACAACAGAACATTTTGATATCTCGTATCAAAGCGAATTCGCGCAACTTCGAGTGGTGATGTTAAAAAAGCAAACTTACAATGTTGTAAATCACATCTATCGGCAGTGCACGCGAGCTAATATTCTGAGGAGCAATGTAAACATTTACATAATTAAGATTTGATTATACACAGAAGCCATATGAAACAGTTACGTTTATTTATAAATCGTGTACTAGTGTTTTATGATCTAATTCGTTTATCAGAACGAACATGTGTTCTGAAACATATCCGCTATTTAATTTTGTAGAAAATACGCACTTTAATTTTTATTACCCTAGAATTATGATCACTAATTGTGTGTTTTCTTAGAATAATGCGGTTTCCGTCCGACCAATGAACCGTACTAGATAAAGTTCATTTGTAAATTTAGCGTACATTCTGGTTTTTCACTTCAAAACTTTAGTTTAACCACAGATTTCGCGGTACTTTATACCTTAAATTTTTTTGAACAAATTTAACTGGAGCAAAAATATCTTGCGTCATAGTCACGGTCTTCAACTACTAATTAACATGCTTTCGGTTTGAGCGTAAACTACAGAAACATTTAATGTATTGCCAATTAAATCAAATTAAAAAAAATTGATATGGTGCCGATGTACCAAAACAGATGCAAATGTGCTGATATCAAAAGCAAGGAATTCCAATACGACATAAAAGCATCAGATTACGAAAAATAGAAAAGAAATACGTGTCCTGTGAAAAATATACTTAAAATTCATGAAGAACAAATGTAAGAGTCTGACAGGAAGAAGAGATCTCGAAGATCCAGAAGGGTTAAAAAGAAGAAGTTAGGAGAACGATGGGTGTAAAAAAACAAAGTAGAAACAATTGCTGTGGTACGCAGATATAAATGTGTTAATATCAAAAGCAAAGCAGCCAAAGCTTTCCATACGATATAATAGCAGCAAAGTACGATCATGAAGATTGTTGAGTCAAGGCCAAAGTAGATGAATCAAAAGAAAAATTGTTGCCAGGAGGACAAGCTGAAGTAACAAACAAAATAAAAAGAAATACTGTACTGTATGCATGTCACGAAAAATAAAAAATACATACAAAGGTGAGAAGAGTCTGATAAGAAGATGAGACGAGGGAGACCTCGAAAATCCTGAAGTGTTAAAAAAGATAAAGTCAGGAGGAAGGTGGGTATAGAAAAAACAAAATAAAAATAACTTGTGTGATCCACAGATGCAAATGTATTGTTATTAAAAATAAGGCTTCAAATTCGAAACAAACGAATCGTAGATGGTGTGAAGGCGTATTGGATGAAGTCAAAAGAAATTTTCTGGCAGAAAGACACGCTGCAGTGACAAGCAAAGTAAAAAGAAATGTTGTGTTGCAAGAAAAAGTCAAAAATACATAGTCTGGCAGGCAGATGAGATGAAGGAGATCTCGAAGATCCTGAAAGATAAACAAAAGACGAACTTAGAAGAAAAGATGGGTGTAGAAATAACAAAGTAAAAATAATTAATGTGTTACACAGATGCAAATGTGTTGACATCAAAAGCAAAGCTTCTAATACGAAATAGAAGCAGCAGAGTATGATCATAAATATTTTGGGCAGAAAGACGAAGTAGAAGAAGTATTTTTATATGCATAGATATCAAAAGCAAGAGAACGGAGCCTAACAGGAAAAATAACAAGAAGGACAAAACTGTGGAGAAGGAAGAAAAACGAAGTTAAGATAAAGATTATGATAGAAAGACACGCTGAAGTTTATTACAGCCCTGGCATACGAGTCTAATAGAAATAATTAAAGTAGAGAAAAACCATGAAGGAAAAATCTGAAATTTCTGAGGTCGTGGAAAGACAAAGAAAACGAAATTAAAGGAAGAATGATGCTAGAAAGAAATTGAAGCAGAGAAAAAAATAAGAACTAAAAGCCTGAAAGTCGTGGAAACCAAAATAAAATTAAATTAAAGGAAGGGGGAACTGGAAAGAAGTCAAAACAAAATTTCTAGAGAGACAAAGAAAACGAAATTAAAGGAAAGAAGGTGCTGGAAAGAAATTAAAGCAAAGAAAAATATGAGCAGCAAAATCCTTAAATCTCTAAGGTCTTGAAGGGTCAAAAAAACGAAATTAAAGGAAGAAGAGTGCTAGCAAGAAACACACTGAATTAAAGCAATGGAAGAAATAATAAGAAATAACCTGAAATCTCTAAGGTCGTAGAGAGGCAAAGAAAACGAAATTAAAAGAAGAAAGGTGGTAGAAAGAAACACATAAAATTAAAGCAAAGAAAAATATGAGAAAGAAAATCCTGAAACTCCTAAGGTCACTAAGGTGGTGGAGAAACAAACAAAAACTAAATTAAATGAAGAAGGGCGGTAGAATGAAATAGACTGAATTAAAGCAGAGGAAAAATCTCAAATCTCTAAGATTGTGGAAGGACAAAGAAAACGAAATTAAAGAAAGGAGGGTGGTAGAAAAAAACACGAGGAATTAAAGTAAAGAAAAATACTAGAAGGAAAAACCTGAAATCTCTGAATTCGTGGAGAAACAAAGAAAATGAAATTACAAGAGAAATGGTGCTAGAAGGAAACGTACTGAAAGAAAGCACAAAAAAATTAGGAAAAACCTGAAATTTCTAAGGCAGTGGAGAAACAAAGAAGAAGAAGTTACCAAAGGGTTAGTGGTTAAAAAAAAACACGTATTGGGGGTACAAAGAAGAATAGGCCAAAATGACAAAATAAATAGAAACGTTTCAAAGAAAAAAAAAACAGAACAGCGACATCTTATTTTTGCTTCGAAGCAAGATCAGCAAAATTTTGCGAATTCTTTGAGTCATTCTTTATCAGTTAGAATGGAAAAACAAATTCCACGGAAAATCCCAATAAAACACCTTAATTTCGAAAATGAAAATACATTTTTTTAATTGTTCTTTTCAGTTATTCTTCCTTTTTGCCTTCAAAGATTGCTCAAACGAACAGTATTCACGATATTTGAATAATATGAAGTTACAAAATAAAGATTTAACATCTTTAAACTTAAACTAAAAATTCTATCACCTCAAATTACAACTCAATAAAACAGAAAAAAAAGAAGAATCAAACAATTATTTGAAGTTTAAGTTGATTTTAAGAAAACAGAAGGCGCAACTCAGCTTTTATGAAAATAATGACGGGGAGCCACAAGACAACGTACTTGGATCTCTGCCCATTTTTAATATGACTAATAATTCCATTCCCAATGTTAATTTCTTTTAGACAAAGCCTATCAAATGTTAAAATCAGTATAAAAATTGAGGAAACATGTTTTACTTTGAAAGTCTGTTTCGATATCGCATTCTGAAGAGTTTATACTTAAGTACTAAAAAACAAAACACTAAAATGCGTGTTTTTCAGAAAAACCCCACACCAAAAAACAATCTATAATGTGCTTCACTTTATCAGCTTAAATATATAAAAAAGGAGTGTCGTTTTATAGGAAAATAAAACATTATCAGGTATTTTGTGTTATGTCCAAGTATTTCCTTTTTCTTAATTAAGCTTTTTATTTCTGTTATATGGAAAGTTGGATGTAAATCCTACAGCAAGCATTTATATTCCCTTTCGTTTGCGCTTTCCATTTTAATATACATAGTTAAATCAGGTATCGATTTGTTTTGTATAAACCCATTGAACTATTGAACACCATGATTAAACTCCTTAATTTTGACCAAAAAAATTGAAATTCTCGATCGTATTCCACTTAATAAAACTTTTAAAATAAATTAACTATTCAAGAAGTTAAGTTAATTTTCTTTGATAATGGACGCCAGCAGTTTTGAAAGTTAACAACAATTTTCAAGTTCTAGATGAGAGTATTATCTTTTATGTAGCTGCTTCAAACAACGAGCGTTCCGTCATTGCGAAAGGCAACTAGAAAGTGTATTTTCTAGGGAATTTTTATCGGGGCGTAATGACATTTGTTATGAGGCTTGTCAAGGGCAGAACACACAACAAAGGACGACGCACGTGCAAATAAGCCGCAAAACTCTCAGAGGAGATATCAATTTTCTTCTTTCGTAATTCTTTACTAAGGAACGGTTTATATTTTTATTTCGACACCTCAGATAAAGTAACAAACTTTTCAGTTATTTTTACTGACGCTAATTCGGCACAAACTTATTTTATATAAAGGCTTTACGAGAGTCGATACATTCAAATATATTTGTAACTCTGCAATAGCTAATCAACTAAACACATAAATAGACCATGTAATAAAACGTTGTTTAAAGTCCAGGCTGTACGTACTGTCTCTTTAACATTTTGCATCAGGCAAGAAACGGGAAAGAAGAAATGTACCTTCTGATTTTTCTTTCACTGACGTCAAAGAACGACCTAAATTTTAACCTGCTCAAAGCAGAAGAATATTCAATTAATCTGGCAATAATTGTAAGAGATGGGCTTCGAAAGGTTCAAAAAAATCAAAAATTTACTGTTAAAAAATAAGGCTGCATATTCTATCCTAATTAAAAATGATTTGTTGCGGTGAATTTGGCCATTTTTTACTTCCTTTTTTGGTATTTTGCCACCTTTTGCTAAAGTAGAAATTAAATTAATAAACTATTAACTCCCTGAACGTAACGTTTAAAAATGAAAAATACGTACAAAAAATCTAAAAACAAATTTAATAAATTCGCAATTCTAAAGCGTAACGATAAAGGCGCTGCGGAGTCAAAGAAAATACCGATGTTCTTATCCAAAGTGATAACCGAAAGAATCCTTATAAAAGCCTCATTTGCTATTCGGTAATAAAGTTAGATTGATTTATTCCTCGGGGTAAATCCAAGTATCGTAAAAAGAGGATTAAATATATCGATCCCTTTATTTAAAATTAATATCAAGAGGCAACCTCTTCAAGCTATGCCTGAATAGGTTTAATTATATTATATTATGTATAGGAAGGCTTTATTTAAATTGTAAAACCTAATCTATGTTGAAGTAGGTTATTCTTTCGCTTTTTCAGGCGCTAACGTATACCTGTGGAAGTCAATATAGACTTAATGTTTCGACTTAATGTACTCCAAGAAAGCTCTCGAAAGTTTTTGCAATGTTTTTTCGTTTATCTGATATTTATAAGCTTTCGTGGCCGTATTGTAACGGTCATATTTTACGATGTTCGAGATAAAGCCATGCGTGTTTTCGATTGGGCAAATCTTTAATGAACGCCCAATTTCCAAATTAAATCCTCGTAATACCGATTCTGATTTAAGAAGAGCGATATAAGACTTGCGTTATCGCACGATCTGGAAACAAAGCATCGAAGATCGCCGTTATATGGGCTGCAACCTTTCGAAACTGACTTCGTGTATTGATCGAAAGGTGTAATTTAAAAGTAATTATAAAGAAACAGGGCACATGTTGAACTTTAAAATCGTAATGAATTTATAGTTTATGGAAGATCTTTAAACTATATTGCCAATATAAGCAATTTTCCCCGCGGGAAATTCGACTATAAAAAACCTGTAAGATAATTTAGAGCGGAATATTTCAATTTATTTTTATGGTTATCCATGATGCGGTGAAAGTATTCTTTCCTGTAAATATGAGCTCAGAAAAATTGAGTCAAATCAAGGTAAAACGGGAAAAAATGCCAAATTCCCTTCAATTCAGACAAAAAACTTTTTTTTCTCTTTAAATAAATAAAAATGTGGATGTTCCAAACGTTTTTGAACAGCTATATAAATTTCTATCGGATAGTCGAGTTATTTTCGGCACGGAAATGTAACGCACTTGAGTTATATCCCTCACAATAACTTCTAATGCCTCCACATAAAGCTAGCTTTAACCACAGAATAAACTCTTAACAGAAGCGACAAGACTGTGCGGCACTTTGAAGTTAACGTTGCCGGCACTGGGCGGAGCTAGATGGGTCCAGCAAGTAAACTAGCAAAATACCAATGCACTGCACCACAGGCGCCGTATCTTTATAGGCACCTAATAAACCTTATTGTGTAAAGTGTAAACGATGCATCTGCATATTTCTTGCTTGTATAAAATGCTAATAATATTAAGGAAATAAAACGCTTAGGTATATCCTTAAGGGAGGTTTATTTCCCATACAATACACAATACTTTAAAAGCTGTTACGGCACAGAATAAACTCTTATTCTGTGGTTACGGCGACAAAATAAAGGAAACCGGAATGTCTGTGTCATAACAATTAGATGGTTTTTATAGAAGTTTGCAAAACCGACGTCATAAAATCATAAACTATCTCTGGCCGTTTGTGCCGAATGCATTTTATCCGTTCCGTTGCTGCAAAGGTAAAACAATAAATATCACAGGGTAGGTAAGGATAGAGCAGGCAGCAGAAATTCAAGCTCAATTATAGTGTAAACTACATAAACTTACAGAAACTGACATCATAGAAATTTATACTAATTTACCTTTTGACGAACTGGGCCCGGGACTAGCAAAATCAATACGATCCTCATTCTCATTAATTCTTACAGATTTTACACTTTCCTTAATTATTCTTGTGGGGGCTTTTCTTTTCAAAGTTTTCCGTGCAGGGGGGTTAGAAATATTAAAGATCGTAGGTTCTGCGTTTTCCAGCAATCTTTTCTTTTCAGAACTAGTGAACATTATACTTTCAAAATGAACGCTACATAATTTACAATTATTGTAAAGGTAAATGTAATTTTTATTCATTAAATCCTGCCTTCTACTTAGTACTACCCACCGCTTTGATCTAAAAATAATATTATCATAAATTAATATTACTTCAAATAAAGAATATAAACGTTTTGCCTGCTTTTATCTTTAGGAAATCTAAAGAAACTAATATCTCGATTACTTTTTGAATTATTTTTGCAAATTACCGCTGAACACCAATTACCACCTTTTTTGCCACTCATTTCCGCGTATTTATGTTTTATTGAAACAATATTTTGAATAAATAACACCCGAACTCTTTGGCGCTGCACTTAAATACATAGCAAAATAGGAAATTTTAGTTGCTAGTGGGCGGGTTCGAGTTCACCCCGCTCCCCTTATTTCGACCACCCCACACTCTGCACTTTGTCGCTTCTGTTAAGAGTTTATTCTGTGCTTTAACCGAGTAGTAGTAAATCTGTTCATACTTAAACGACATGTCAAAATAAAACTGATCAAGCGGGTAATTAATTCAAATCTGAAATACTTAATCAAAATATGTACAAGCAAAGTTACAAATCTTCCAATTAATAATTTAACGTAATTACAGGTAGGTGTGTCGAGAAAACAAGGGGGAAAATTTTGAAGGTCATCAATGGCCAAACAAAATAATAAGCTCTCGTTAACAAATAGACGGGATGAAATACTAAACAGGTACATCTGGAAATTCCCACATTTCCAATTATTTATTAAAAGTGATTTGACTTTAAGTACTGATATCAACGTAAATAACGCGCTGAAAGATTAAAACAGGGCAGATTGGAAAAAATATCGAACTAAATCAGTTTAAAATTTAAATAGGGAAAGTGATGAGTCAAGGACGAGCAATGCTCTTACTTTTTTGGTGCTTTTTCTTAAGTGTTGCTGAATAAAAAATGGCCAAGAAAAGTTCGTTCTGCAGCATTTTAAATTTCGGGAATTTTTAAATAATAAATACTTAAAAATCTTAAACCTCGCGCCGAATCAAATCTAACTTAAATTTACCTCAAATAATCAACAAGATTTTTAGTGACTGTTTTCATGAATTAATCTTAAGCCAGTTTCAGAACGAATTATTAGTTTTAAATTAAATAAATTCCAAAAATCCCGCTGTTCATTTATGCTTTTTGTTTTAACAACATTAAGGTTACATTTGTCCGTCCACAGTATATCTATTTAAATAACTAGTTGGTTTGAAATGTCACAAAATGTCCAAAAGCTCAAAGCAACATAATCGATAACCATACAAATATGAAACAGGTAGGTGTCTAAATATACCACATGCATGAATGCCAACTATGCTAAAGCGTCGTAATTCACAGTAATACACCAGATACTCGTATACAAATGTAATGCGGAGGCATACCAAATAAACATTCAATTAAAGGCCTGGAAATAGCTCAAAACAGAATAGTTAAAGTACTTAATCACTGTTTTACTGCATTTAATATTCGGTCACTTTACGTTGGGCTGTATTTCATTAAAGAATTAACAAAAAGAATGTTAAAAGAATAAAAGTTAAGCTCAAAGAAGCTAGGACCATCGAGGGAGTTTGAGAAAAATTAAAAAAATTAATTACAGCAAAGTAATGCCTGAAATTATTAAAATTCGACGAAATACTTGACTATTTTATTAAATATTATAGTCGTTAATACCTATTGTTAAAGTAGTGGTTCCCACCAAATGTGTCGTTAAACAAAAGAAAGAAATTTATTAAAAATTAAGTAAAAACGTGGTGCTTTACTTAACCAGTAACTCAGTGGCGTAGCCAGGTAAGGGTTAGGGGGGGGGTTCAAACCCTCCCCATGAGAACCTGGAAGGGCCTTTATTTTATTACAAATTCTAATAAAGTTATTATATTACTTCAAAATATATTGATATCATATCTTCACTTTAGTTAACCCCCCCCCTCCCATGAAAACATCCTGGCTACGCCACTGCAGTAACCCCACCTGAAGGTTTGCTGCATTTTATGATAAAAACTTTGATGCAACTTTGATTAAGTTCCACCAAATAATTTTTAGAAAACAAGCAAGGTGAACAAATTCACACTTAAAATAATAAATCAATGAGATTGTTATCGAAAGCACCAGCGTAAGGCGCAAACAAAATTAAAATACAAAACGATTAGCTTACATTATGTAGGCAACAGCACTAAGAAAACAGGAATAATTCGACTTCTTAAGCACATCTTTCTTCGACGACTGCACTAATCATAAAGAGCCTTATTAACCACATCCTTTTATATAACAAGTTAACTCCCACGCAGATGTTCCAAGATTAAAGATAATTACCTTGCCGTGCCGTATTGTTAAGGCTGTGCCGTGAATATTTGAGAGTCATATTACAGCACTCCATACGTCGTTATTTCATTGAGCTTCATTACCCTATCATCTTCTAACTAATAGGCAATTTCAAATTTATACCATTCGAGTTTAAAAATCAGCTAATTTCGACTTCTTAATTTAGTTAAAAAAAATCACCCTCGCTAAAGAATTCCCTACAATTGCCACTTAACGTTCTTTCAAGTAGAAATACGAAAATGAAAACTTTAAAGCGCTTTTATTTACTCCTAAATTGATTTTAACTTACACCAGTCACTTTTAATCTCGATCCCTTAATATTTATCAAGGGAAGCATATCCAACGCGCCACAGATTAATCGAATCAATTTATTCCCTACTTGAAGTTTTCTTCTGGCTTAAAGCGAAATAAGGAAACAAGCGACATTGGAAATATAACTGATAAAAATCTGGCAAGCTCGAAGTTTATTTAAGATTATATTCGAGAAATTAAAAGATAAAATTCAGAACAAGATGTGGATATTTGCAATTCAGATGAGTTCTTAAAGTGCACTACAATGATTCTAACAATTGTAAAGGACGTCAATTAACCAATATTTGTCAACAAGTTTAGTAATTGCTTGAAATTATAGCCAAACTGATTTATTCATTCATAGCCGTACCTTCAAGTATTTTCTTTATTATTCAATTTACGAAGAGCACCGCCACGTGGCTTGTTTTAAACCTTTTAATGTATCAATACGCACTGACGCAAGCAAGAACCTTCGAACTCTAAACTCTAACATGGGTATAATACACTCTATAATTGAAACAGTTAAATTTTAACTCGGGCCTTTCGGTTTAAATTTTTAGATGTACCCCAATTTAAGAAGTTCTGGGCATTTCTTTGGGACAACTATTTAAAAATTTGTTGCAGTTATCTAATATTTATTTATACTTTCCTTGCTTTTTAACTGTACGAAACGGAAATTTTTGGGGATAATTTTGCATGAAATTTAAAAAAAATTCAAACATTAATTTGGAGAAATTCGGCTAAGACGAAATTGGACCTCCATATTTTTTCTCTTTGCAAAGAAGCCATTTTTACTGCTGGACGAAGAGCAGCTTAACGAAACCGTTTAACCATATAAAATGAGATCAGACTATTATATCCTCGAAGAACTGGGGAAGGAACACCAAGACCTTTTTCAACAAGGACACGAAATAATTTGGACAAAGGATACCAGGAAATACAACCCCACTAGTAGTTTAGATTTACTGATTTACAGAATTACTCCATCAGGTTTCAAGCTAAAAGGTAAATTCTCCACCATAACCTTTTTCTGAATCTTTGCCATATTTTCATTGATCATTTTCTCCAATACTCAAACCTAGCACCTTTCTGAATTTGTCCCATAGTTCGCTGTTGTTTAAAGGCAAAAGCCTGCAAGATTGCAAAAGACTTCTGTTTTGTTACCTTTTCATCAATGGTATTACCAGAGCCATCCTCAAAAGCAACTAAAATCTTAGATTCCACGACAATGAGGTTCATATTGTTTTCTCCTTGTACATGCATACATACATACATAATCCATTTCCTCTTCTACCGCAATGCAGTGTCGAGGATCATTCACACTTGCTGGTGTGCAGTGGAGGTGATGGGTTCCGGATTCAAACTCATGCAGATCTATTTAAAATTTATTGTTGTTTGAAGGCAAAAGGCTAGAAGTTTGAAAATAGATATTCTGTTTTGAAACCCTTGCATCAATGGTATTATCAGGAGCCATCAGGTTTCAATCCAAAACCTAATATCTCCACCATATCCCTTTCCTGAACTTTTGCCATAGTTTTCATCGGTCCTCTTCAAACTCGAAAATACTATTACTCAAACCTAACACCTTTCGGAATTTTTTCCAGAGTTTTCTGGGATCCTTTTCAAACTCCAAAGCACACTTACTCAAACCTAATATCTTTCACTTTCATTTTTAAGATTTACTGTTGTTTGAAGGCAAAGGCTTGAAGGTTTGGAAGAAGCTATATGCCTTCTGTTTTGAAACCTTCTCATCAATTATATTGCCAAACCCATATTTAAACAAATCATCTAAAATCTTTAACGACAAGAAGGCTGCAGATTTTTTTTTTTAAATAAGTTTGCTTGGGGCCTTAGAAGTTTCAATAAAAACAGAATAAATGGTTTTGGGCTTTGATGACACGTGCCTTTGCAAATGAAAGACTATCAAAAACATTTCCCAATTGGTATACGAAACAAGTAAATTCCATAGTTTAGATAAAATATTTATGAAGCACAGGAGAAAATACTACCAACTGTTTCTGAAAGTATTATCAGATAATGTACGGAAGCAAATTAGGTTGCATGCCTAAGCTTTCCAAGATCTAACAATATCTCTGACTTTTGGGAATCGTTTTTTAAGCTTCTTTTAATACCAAAGTGTTGTGTTTTTGAATCCTTGTCATCAATAACATTACCTGTTTAAAATTCCTATACAAGAAATTTTTGTAATACACGTTTCAAATCCTTGCGAACTGCTATAAATATTGGAAAGTATTTTTGGGCTTTTTAGACAACCGACTGTTAAATATCTTTGCAAATGCGTTGCCAAAAGACGTACAAGATTTCCAATTGGAGCACAAACCGAGTAAATGCCAAGAGAAAACAGTTTAGCCAGATGTTTGATGCAAGCATTGTTGAACGATACCTAAAAACTAAAAGTTGGGATTAAAGCCAAAAGTTTTCCAAATAGGCATGTTCGTTTCAGGTCTTTTCTCATGTAAAAAATGATCCATCAATTTTCAAAATAATTCAAAACAAACCAATCGGTGCATTAAAATATTTGGGCAATCAAATCTTGGCGTAGGTACCATTTGCTGCGTTTTTGAAGTCTAAATACTGAAAATGTTACCAATAATTCTTGCGAAGTGTTATCTGCAAGTTCTTATCTTCTATTAGTGAACCTGCATCATAGTCGTAAAAAGACCAAAATTGTTTTAACCAGTATGCCAAACGTCAAAGAACTTCAAAGTTCAACCTTTGCCATCTGATTTTTTATTTATCACAATATTTAATGTAGAACTGTTCAGAAAAAGAAACATTTAATGTATTTTTAACCTCTGCTGCTTTATCATTCTGTCCGTAAATTAAAAAAAGAAAACACCGAGTCACTAATACATTTTTCAAAGGTTAAAGCAAAAAATTTGATGAATAAGTCGATCAATCAATTAGCAAAATTTAATCGGTTAACAGCCCTAATAAATTAAAAAGTTAATCTAAGCTTTATGTAGATTCATTTTTTAAGAACTGAATGGTTAGTATGTTTTTTAAAAAGTTGCCAGCAATGCTTGACTACTCACTAAAAATAGCTACGCCATTTATAAGTAACGCAAAACAATTTATTCGACTCCAAGTGTAAGTAAACAATCGGGTTGTTTAAAGTTTAATACCAAAACTATACGTAGTGTAACATTTAATCGTCAATTTGCAACGACGATGTTTGTTCGAACCTCCTTGCAGTTACAAAAGGGGCTTGACATTTCTAAAGGTCGATGAATCTTGAAACAGGTGTACATACGTAACAGGCATGTTCAAGCTTTTACACTCAACATTACTAGAGTGAGAAATATAAATAGTGACAGTAAAACACGCTACCTCCCGTTGAATTCTGTTTACATACAAAATTATTATGCTAGTGTTCCGCGTTAAAATTAGCCCAAGTTGTTAGCTCTTCTAAAGTAAACCACGTGACTGTTTTATCCTTTTATCCCGAACAGTTTGGATGCGAGGTTTTCTCAACCGGTATTCCTCACATGACACTTACGTTACTAATTATTTGTCTAACTGATTACTGCACTTGTCTATCGTTCGATTATGCAAATATTTTGATAATTATGTGACGAACTTACAGCGTGATTATTTAACTAATGGATTAAATACTGATTTATTATTAGTACCAAATAATAAATTGCTAAGTAACTAAGTAATGTTTATCTTCAGATTTTTTTAGAATGATAAATATTCTCCCATATAGAATGATTAATGAAGTGATTGTTCGAAAAGGTTTATGGGAAGTGCTTTTTCTAGATATATAAATTAATTTTGTAAACGCTGATTAATTACAATGTTCTTGTCATTTACATACATCCACATAACCTTCATACGTGGTGAAACACCCTATAAAACACCACAGTTCCTTTGTGTAATACGATTTTTTAATGCCTAATTAAAAGTACTTTGACGCAATCGACTTTTTATAACTATTCCCCGAAGTCAATCAGTTGGGTTTCAGCTAATTGATGAAATTTCCCCCAAGGTGGAAAAAAATCAAGCTGGGCAAATTGAGTTCTAAAATCTTTCAGGACATCTGAAGGACACTTGTATTTTGTAGCAAACAAAAAGATGCCGAAGGAAGAATTGAGGAATTTTCAGTAAGTTTCCCGAAGCCCTTTTGTCCAGCTTGCAAGGATGTCAAAATTATTAAAAAAAAATTCAGCACTTATTAAAAGAACGTCTTCACGGGTTGGGCTCGTGTCTTTGTTAAGAAAGAAGAACTCAACATTTTGCTCACTTTCTTAAGGGTCTTAATCAGGAGAAAAAAGGGGGCACCAAAAGAGCACGTTAACTAAACGTGTGAACTACGCCACAGGCGAAATTCTTTTACCAAGAGGAAGAACGACTGACCGTGGAAGTCTTCGAATTCAGATCAAGAAGGTACTTTTTTGGCCATCTGTTTCTCTAAGCAAGAAATGGGAAGTGAAGGAAAATACAGACCAATAAATTGATGGTAAAAATGGTGGAAAGATGTTCAAAAGGGACAGTCGCTTATCTTCACTAATGTAACTCGACTCAAAGCATTACACTAGCACACTTTTGGCTTGTTATATAAAAAAGATTTGTTATACAAAATTTAATGCATAAAGTTTAAAAGGGAAGCAAAAACGAAGAAACCCCTTCGACTAAAGAGTAATGGAAAGAAGTGGTCAAAATAGTTGTCCTTTGTAAAAAAACCTTGGAGAAAACTTGTAAACCAAGCCAAAAGCAAAACCCTTTTTCACGTTGACCGTGGAAGACTTCGAATTCATTTCAGCGCTTATTTAGAAAACACAACCTCAAATGCGTGGTAATTCCAACGATGACAAAGATTTAAAGTAGATACTCTGTTTCCAAATTCGAAAGACAATCAAGTTTAGATAAATATTGAATTTCCACACCAACTTTTTTCAAAAACTGTTCTAGTTTCAAAACGTTTTCTAAAATGAAATTCAGTTTCCGCTCCGAAATGTTCTGAATTAAAAAAATTTTTCCTGAAAAAAAATTATTTTCTCAAATAACCATTTCGAAATATTTTTCCGGAAGAAAGTTTTCTTCCAAAAAAATACCTAATTTTGAATTTATGTTTTGAGTTACGTTCTTTAAACCTCATTTTAATTTGAAACAAATTTTCCCAAAAGATTTTAATTTACTTCTATTTTAAAACAGTAAACATTTAAAAAATTAAGCTTTTCTAATTTTGCGAAGGAAACTGTCTTTTCCAAGACTTCCAATTTCAAAATAGTTTTTCTAACTGTAAAATTAATTTTAAATAAAATTTAATTCTTTTTCAAAACCTTTTCAAACTTGGAAACCTCTTTCAAAACGAAATTCTGAGTTCTTCAAAATTATTTCCCTTCCACCTTGAAAAAAATGAAGGAAAATAAATTTAAATTACTTTCAAAAATACTTTTAAACTTAAATTTAACTCCGAAAGAAATTTTTTAAACTTTTCTAATTTTGAAATCTCTTTCTAAAAGGAAATTATTTTTTCAAAAACTTCTAATTTAGAAGTATTTTCGAAATGGAAAGTTTTCCTGTTAAAGATTTTCAGACTAAGGTTTATTTCCAAGTGAAATTTATTTTTTTCAAAATCTTTCCTAATTTTTAAAAATATTTTGACTTCAAATTATTGCCTTCTTAATTTGAAAAAAATTTCCGAAAAGAAATTTAATTTATTTTCACTTCAAATTAATTCCAAAAGAATTTTTTTCGAAATATGTTCCAAGAAGAAATTTAGTTTTCCTGCTTAATCAATTTCAAAACATTTGTTAATTTGGAAACCTTTTTACAAAACAAAATTTTGGTTTCTTCATATCCTAACTTTAAAGTTATTTGCTTCCTTAAGCGGCGTTTCCACTGAAGCAACTTTGAGCAACTTTTATGTTTCTGTTGCTTGTTTCCGAAAATGTTCCACAGAATTCCTAAATGTTTCTCACTGTTTCTGTAACAAATACCGACTGTTTTTCCTTGTCGCCGGTTTCCATTTCGAGCGGTAAACTTCAAAAGAAAATCGGCAACACAAGGAAACAAAAACAAGTTGCTACTTGTCGCAGTGGAAACGAATAAAGTAACTAGGAACAGAAATTTGTTTCTTTCAGTTTTTTAGTATCTTGAGGTTCTTTGTTTTCCAAGACACACGAAAATACATTCGACATCAGTGGAAACACTGAGTTGCGTTTTTTTATGTTACTAGAAATAATGTGCGACTAGTGGCGACTTTAGTTGCTCAGTGGAAATGATAAGTTAATATATGTTTCTGAAAGTTTCTTATTTATGGCAACGAGGAGAAACATAAAGCAACAAAAAGTTCCTTTATGTTGCTTCGGTCGAAACGTAGCTTTAGAGAGATATTTCTAGGATTTTTTCTGAGGATTACTGGTGCAAATTTTACTTCAAAAATACTGCTCTGTTTCTGTTTGGGCAAGCAGTTTATGACCTTCACGCCAAAACCTTTGAATTACCGATATTTTCAAAAAGGTGTAAAACCAAAGTACTTGTTTCTAAAATAACTAAAAATTTCAAGGAAAAACGTAAGCAAATAAAGTCAATTTTTCCGTAAATACATCGAAAAGACCTTTGGCTACCGAACGAAACGAATATTCTTAGAATTAATAGCATCCACTGCAAACAAATCATTCTCGAGTATTTAATAAAAGAGGCCTTCTAATTTGTATCATTTATTTCCCTGCGTACTTTAGTAGGAAGTTTTTATTTCCCGTAAAATTCTAGGAAGCGAGCAGAGTGCTAAACCATTAAACAAATGACTACACTTACAAATTCCAATTTAAGTAAGTAAAAAATGTCACGAATGGGTTCCTATTTAACTTATTTAGTTACTAATAGCTTACAGTTAAATAGGACAATTAAAAAGTGCACGATGTAATTTGTTCAACGAACAAATGGCGTCCGTTATTAACTAAAATAAAATATACAAATGGGACGAAATGTGGAAATATTTAATTAAAATATTCCGATTTAAACGGTTAGCTTAAATAAAAATAAAAAGGGGAAATTCGAAACATTATTTAATTCCCCTCATTTATCGTCCGTATTTTAAATGAAAAGAATTCCAGATATTTCCTGTGCTTCAAAGATATTTGCTCGGGCTTTAATTATACAATATTTTATAAAAATAGAATACTTTTAAGTTCCGAATTGAAACGCCACGTAATATTTCGTTTCGTCCACAACAAAAGCAAACAAATTACCTAATTTTATTTGTTTCCTTTGGCACATAAGTGTTTCACATAACGGTTACTCGTATATGAGTAATATAAGATATAAGTGAACTGCGATTGCCTTGAATTGTTAATCATACTTTAACTAAGTAGTAAAGAACAGAAGATACAAACGCTTTAAATAATACAAAATGTAATAACAACTGGGAATTAATTACATGTCCGAAAATAGCCATTTGAATAACTTTATCAAAGGATAAAAAATGTGTTTGACTATCTGGTAATACAACGGTATCATAATTTCAATGATCCAAAATCTTATTGTTATCATTAAAAATGCGTTCAGAATCTTCAAATCGGTCTTTAGTATATTTGATATTTGATCACACTTACCACAATAAAAATTAATTACAAAACCTTTTCAAAGAAGGGGATTTGGTGAACTCACCTGAAACAAAAAGAAAATTGGTTAAAATTTTAAAACTTACAACCTTATTTGATACACAATACGGGAATATAATGAAAGAAAAGAAAGAAGAACAGAAAAAGGGAAAACAGAAGGGAAATAAGCAGAAGTCAGAAACAAGAGTAGGTACTTCGAAGAAGCTGAAAAATAAAGAAGTTAAAAGAAACTGTTGCAATACAAAACACAATAAGGACAGCTAAGTGTCTGAAAAAAACATACCTGCAGCAAAAAGAAAATTGGTTAATTATCTTAAAATTTACAACCTTATTTCATACACAATACAGGAATATAATGAAAGAAAAGAAAGAAGAACAGAAAAGTACAGAAAAGGGGAAAACGGAAGAGACATAAGCAGAATAAACCAGAAACATGAGTACTTCGAAGAAGCTGAAAAGTACGATAATTAAAAGAAAAGATTGCAATACAAAATAAAAAGAAACGAAAGAAATATTTTCGGAACTGTAGCAATTCAAAAAAAGGCAGAAGGCAGAAGGTTTTCTGTTTATATTTTTCTGATGATAAAGTAAAATGAACGCCAAAAGAAAAACAGAAGATTGAATAAGATCGAAAGAGAAGAAAACGAAAGAGGGGAAAAGGGAAAAGAGTAAAACCAAAAAGTGGAAAGTTTTCTGCTTGTATTCTTCTAAAAATGAGAGAGGAAAAACAGAAGATTTGGAGGAAAATGCAGAAGAGGAAAGTTTTCTGCGTGTGTTCTTCTGAAGATGAAGTAACATGAATGATGATGGAAAAACAGAAGATTTAATAAAAACCAAAGAGGGGAAAATGGCAAAGAGGAAAACGAAAAAGAGGAAAGTTTTCTGCTTGTATTCTTCTGAAGATAAAGTAAAATGAAAGATGAAGGAAAAACAGAGGGTTTAATAAAAGGGAAGGAGGGAAAACGAAAGACAAGAAAACGGAACAAGGAATAAAAGGGACAAAATAAGAAAACATCAAACATATGAGGACGTAATGTTAGGCAACAAGGAAGACGAATTGAAACGCTAGGACAGCGAAATAAGAGATAAAAAACAAGATAAAATTGAAAGAAAGTGAAAAATTGAGGCCAACAAGAAGCTTATTTTAGAAAAACAGAAAAGAAATTTGAAAGTCATGCAGAAGAGCTCTGAAAAATAGATAAATCAGCAAACGAGAAATAGAAAGATCGACGAAGGCAAAACTAAAAAATAGTAAAAATCAAAAAAATTTGAAAAAAACTGAGACAAAATAAGGGCGCGAACAACAAAGGAAAAGTAGGTTAGAAAAGGGGATGCGAAGGAGACTAAAAATAAAAATAGACCGACCAGAAGAAAAACATTTTAGAAAGGAAAAGTTAAAATGAAGAAGCAGAAGAAGCAAAGCTAAAAATGAAGAAAAGCAGAAAAAGCTAAAAATGGCTGAAGGGCACGAAGATTAAGAACATAAGAACAATCAAGAAGGAATCCGCAACAGAAAAAACTGAATATGGAAGAAAAGTAAAAGAAGTAGAAACAAAGCAGCAAAACCTGCAAAAGAAGCATAAGACAAAGACAAGAAGGCAAAATAAATAGATAAATACTCATTGTTTGAAAACCCTCCGGTTGTAACATGTATTATAGATTACCGGAGCATATTAAACAGATTCATGGAGGTAAATTTAAAATCCATCTGAACCAATATTTACACGAAAATTGCTATTACTCTTTAAATGAATATTTGCAATGAATTACTTTACGAATATTAAATTTGTTATGTGTTATTTTGTATTATGTTGTTATGACATGCATATTATTTCATTTAATGTTCTATCTGCATAGTGTAGCTACAGAGCGAAATAAAATGTTTAAAAATACAAGACAAAGAAATAACAAATTAACAACAAAATAGAGAAAAATTGATTGCAGATAATTTAAAAAAAGAAGAACCCAAATCAAAGCTAAAAATAAGCACAAGGACAAAGATAATAACAAGGTCCAAAAAAGAAAAAGCAAAGAAAACATATTTTTTACAGCACATCAGATTTTTATTAAATGTTTACTTCCACAAAAACAAATAAATATCTAATAACAAGCTGACGCTTTTTTCTTATTTTTCCAATTTTCATACAAATAAATTGTTGTTTTCGTAACACCAACATAAAACCTAACTAAAAAATGCAGAACAAATTCACACAATAAGTGTTAAGGAAAACAAACTAATGTGCTTTCAACGGCTTTGTAAAAGTTCATAGATCACATTTAGATCATTAGAATTTAAGTAGGAAGTTTTTACGGCGGCAAAGTCTCACAAAACACAAATTCTAATAATAGTGCGGTCTTGTTAACATAAATATCCATTTGAAAGTAAATCGTCGAGGCAGAAGTACGAATATTTAAATAAAACCTTGAATATCTTTCTCACAAGTTTTTTTTTGACTTTTTCTCAAATCTCCGAAACCCCCAATTTGATAATAATTTGGTCATTTGGAGAAAAAGATAAAACCAACATTAAGCGCCCACGAGCTAACTCCTAAAAAGATCATTTTTCGGTGACGTAAATCTCTTAAAAACACCTCAATTAAAAAATGGGAACTTCGGCTGACCGTAAATTTATAGAACTACAGGTTTTGAAAGAAAAAAGCACAAACAAGTCGTACTGGATTCTACAACACACAAAAAATAAATTAACTGCTATCTTTTTGGATCGCATATTTTCTGGAATTTTTACACATTAAATCACCTAATGTAAACAACTTTTTTACTTTTTTTTTGACGCTTTGTTACGTCAAGGAATTTTAAAGGAGGCATAAATGGGAAAATACAAATTGCATCTTCTGATTTATGCTAAGTGTTTTAGAAAATGCAAATTGCAGAATTTTTTAAATGGAAAATTTTACAATTTTTCCACGAAATTAAAAAAATATGTTTCTTCAAAATATTCCAGGGCTTTTCCTCTCTCACTGTCGTTTTCTTTCTCTCCTTGCCTTCTCTTTAAAACTATTCGTGCATTTAATAACTGAACGAACACAAAAGCAGTTAATTAATTGATATTCACGTATCAAGCTTCAACATTTTCATATTTAAAGAAATGCTGTTTACAAACATGCAGGAATTCTTCAAGGTGATCACTACCTTTAGCCTGCGGTTAAGCAAAGGACTGTAACCAAGTACTAAACCTGACGTAGAATGTATCTTTTAATAAGTCATCTGATTCTAAGTAATTTAAGTGAAAATTTAACCAACACCTTTCATTAACATTTACAAATTTCAACGTATTTCTCACACGAGAACGATTTGTAAAATTCCGTTTGAATTAAAAACGTAATTTATATCATTATACATTATTTAATACCAAATATTAATCTCTGTCCAAATTTAAAATTAAATCAGAAGTCTGAAATGATCGTAGTGGAAGTGCCCTTTTTCGTAATAAATCAATCCTTTTAGTATTTTACTCGTATATCAGTGGAACTTGGGATTATTTTTATTTTTGATTTTGATACAAGACCCAAAAACCCTTTGGCCGGTGCTTGGGGATTTCCAAATGTTAATCATAAACATAGGGGTTTACATACTGTTCTAGAAGAAAAGATAATCGTATCTTCATTGTCATTAAAAGCGTTTCCATCACGTTTCTTTCATCCCTGCATTTTTCTAATGAATTCGCAATTTAGGGTTTATTTCTCCCCTTCCGTCTTTCACTTTTCCATTTTATAAGTTATTATGTACTTCAATAACTTCATTTAATGTAAGAAGAGTGGATGCTCGTTTCATGTTAAAGACTCTCTAATATCAATTTAATAAAATAGCAAGTAAGGCTTTGGATTTAGAGAGAAGTTCAAAGAAGAAGGGGAGAACAATTCCCTTTGACAAAAAAACTCATCAGATTTATTACCTTCGGTGGAAACAAGTCTAATAATGTATTACGGATTACAATTTACCGAATTTACGCAATAACTAAATGTAAGTGAACTGCCACCAAGTCAGAGGTTATCTAAGCTGCGATATCTACAATAAAAAGTACTTCTGCGAAACTGCACTATTTTCGAACTAATACTAAGTAATTACATTTTGTAGTACCGTTTTTACAGCTGTCGCAATTTGCTTAATTTCTTAATATTCATCTTAACCATAAATAATAAAGATTTACATTTACTTTATTTTACAAGCGTGAACTAAAATCATTACCACTCGTGTTCATTCAGAATTTTACCGAAAATCCCCCAAGTATTCCCAACCACTTCTTCAGGGTTAAAAAACTATCCTCTGGAGATTTGCGACTTCACATTCTCGTACTCTGTTCGAATATCTAAACCGTTGTCTGAATTTGTTAGGGTTTACTTTTCTTTTTCTACCCAGTTTAACTTTTCGTAATCATCATATCTAAAAATACCAGATTTACCACGGTTTGCACGATGCATGTACTTTCCGAATATCAGTAATAATTTTAGTTTCCAGTTAGCAAGAGGATCACGATAAGATAAAGCTTTGATGTATTTCGTTAATGTGTCTCACAAAGTCGACAATAATTAAAGCTGTTCACCGAACACATGAAAGCTGTCATTGTTCCGTAATATCTACATGGACAATAAAATCGTTTTGAAGAGATTCATTATTATTTATGAATCAACTTCCAACTCCAGTTGATACTTTAAATTCTACGAAAAACGAAAACTAAAATAGACGCATCACAAAAACAATTACCGTTAAAATAAGTTCCAAAATACGCCCGAAATAGAAAGGGGCATTATTTAAATCCAAAACAATTTTCATTTTCCTACATAATCTTCCTTAATGTTAATACGTTTGGCCCGACGACGTTTTAAAGTTGGATCCCTTCCAAAACAATTCTTATTCTTGAGGTTCTACCAACTAACTTACAGTCTCCATTACCTCATTATTGCTTGCCCTCGCTACTGACTTTTCAACTTTGAAAACAACACCAACTTACGAAAGGATACCCTCTACCACTTCGTACATTGTACCACATACGAAAATTTACTCATATACATCTCCAACTGTAGGAAATCTTACTTTATTCGCAAATATTGTTTTCTGATTTGGTAATTTGGAAAAGTTGGCTGAAAATTACGTTCCAGCTTCTATACGAACCAAAATAACATTTAAAATGGCAGAAGAATTGATTTGGAAACGTGGAAAGTAAGGAAGAGCGAGAAGAGACTATAAGAAAGAGTGTGGAGGAGATGAAAAGGAGAAAGTTGAAGAGGGTCATCCACGGAATTTTCAATGTCGATCAACATCAACACCTTCAGGAAACAATCCTGAAAAAAGTGCACTCGTTATTGTTAGGAATTAAAAATTAAACTGGCATGACGAAGGTAAACTCTGCTATAACGGATGTGTTGATACCAAAGCAAACCTTGGCTTAATTATGAATCTGCTGAACCTCATTTAGGAAAGTTTATTTATTTTCGGACACCTCTGAACACTTCAAATATTTTCCAACATGTTACTTGATTCGATAAAACCATTGAAGGTGAGGAAAACTCGGGTTTCTAAAGATATTAAAACAAAAGATCTCATTTTTTTGCAATCTATGAAGACCTAAAATGTTTTCAAAATGTTTGTAAAAATTCACAACGCTTGGTCCGCTTGGTCTAACAAACAAAGTTCACAAATTCGGAAAACTTTATTTAACAAAACCATAGGTAGGGAAAATGGCAATTTTTCTGGGGATTTTAAAACAACATTTACTTTGGGCCACCTCTGAACACCTCAAACGTTTTCTAACATTATCTAAATTCGGAAAATGTTATTTAAGTAAGACTGGGAAAAATTTCAATTTTTCCGAGGAATTTAGGACCGAGTCATTTATTTATTTTGGGCCACCTCGGAATACCTTAAATGTGTGCCAGCATGTTACTTCAAATTCAGAAGATTTCATTTAATAAAACTATCGAAGTTGGGGAAAAATCTTGATTTTTTTTAGCATTAAAAAAAAGATTTCTTTTTATTTATTTTGGAGCAGTTCTGAACACCTCAAATGTTTTCTAATATACGATATTACTTAAAATTCAGAAGATTTCAATCAATAAATCCATCGAAGGCTGGGAAAAATCCCAAGTTAGGAACCTTTTATTTATTTTTGGCCACCTCCGAGCACCTCAAATGTTTTCACAATGTTACTTCAAATTGAAAAGACTTCATTTAATAAAAAGTGGGGAAAAATTTCGTTCGGAAAAACTCGATTGTTAAGACAAAAGACAACAAACCTTCCTTCCCCAACTGCAACAAGATGCATCCAACAGGATGCACATTAGTTCTGATTTCAGCACAATTTCTTAGTAGCAAACCAAACCTTGACTTAATTATGAATTTGCTAAACCTCATTTAGGAACTTTTTATTTATTTTGAGCCATTTTTGGGTACCTCAAATGTTGGTTGAAATCCAGAAGACTTGATTTAATAAAACTACCCAAGGTGGATTTAGGAAACTTTTATTTATTTTGGGCAGGGCTGCATTCAAATTCAGAATACTTCAATTAACAAAACCATCAAAAGTGGGTAAATTCTCTATTTTTAAGACAAAGGACAACAAACCAACCACAACTGCAACAAAGTTCAACCAATAGGATTAAGGTTAGCTTTGACTTCAGTACCATTTCTTGATGCCAAAACAATCCTTGCCTTAATTATGAATCTGCTAAACCTCAGTTAGGAACCTGTGAGCTACGTCTGAATACCTTAAACGTGTTCAAACATGTTCTTTGAAATTCAAAAGACTTGATTTTATAAAACCATCGAAGGTGGAGGAAAATCTGGTTTTTGTGATGATTTTGAAAACCAAAGATTTTCAGAAGTCTTTATTTAACAAAATCAAGAACGGTGGGAAAACCTCTCGATTTTTCCAAGGATTTTAAAGAAACCTTTTATTTATTTTGGGCCATCTCTGGGCACCTCAAATGTTTTCCAATACTTACTCGAAATTCAGGAAACGCGATTTAACAAAACTATCGAAGGTGGAGCAAATAGGAATTTTTCTGAGGATTTTAAAATAGCCTTTGAACACCTCAAATGTTTTCCATCATGTTACTTAAAATTCAGAAAGACATCAATTAGCAAAACCATCGAAGGATTTGCTGAAGATTTTGAAAACAAAAGATCTTTGTAATAACAAACCTTTCACAGATACAACAAAGTAATGAAGGTTAGTTCTGATTCCATTCCTTGGTACCAAGTCAAACCTTGACTTAATTATAAATCTGCTAAATACCATTTAGGAACCTTTTAGGCCACCCTGAATACCTTAAATGTTTTCCAACATTTTACTGATATAAAGCTTCATTTAACAAAACCATTGAAGGTAGAGAAACACTAGGTGCATAGGCAAAATTCTTGTCAACGCTGATGTTCGTTGGTACTTATTAACAATATTAACCCTTATTTAGGAAGCTTTATTTATTTTAAGCCATAATTTTTCCTGTTGGCATACCACTTAAGGCGAGAAGACTTATTTTACCTAGATATATCGAAGGGAGGTAAATCACACTCCGATGGGGATATTTAGAAGACTTGACAAGTCTTTATAAAAGTGAAGTCAAAAAGTAATTCAAATGGTGGTAACAAAAAAAAATAAGGGGATTAGCTGAGACACATAGAGGACGCCCTGAAAAGAAAAAAGGAACAGGTAGGATTATTTTGGAGCATTTTAGATGGCAAAGAATAGGTAAAAAGAATTCGTTGGTTCCGAACTATAATTATAAATCGAGAAAAATCTTAGTTTATTTTAAGCCAACACTGAAACACCTTTTGATGTGTTCCACCATGCTGGTTGAAGCTGGTACACAAAGCATTAACAAAGGGCCAAAATTTCGCTATGCTGGTGACTTTTGAAAAGCAGGCCTTTGTATTAACAAATTTGATAAGATAACTAAATCAAATTTCCGTCAATATAAATTGCGGATATTACATCCACATGCAAAATTAATTAAATTTGTAAATATACGACGCTCAGCAACGAAACAAAAATTCAATTTCCGGATAAGGAAAATTAAAACGGCTGTTTGTTAGGCATGCAACTTCTCCCTATATCGCAGAAACGAGCTAATTGTCCCAATCTGTTTAACATATCCCGATAAATTTGCTTCCTACACGTCCTTATTTGAATATTCATATGCCAGATGTGCATACATCTACTCTAAAACAGGCCACTTATAGTTGCAATTTAACTCGTAACATTTTCCAAAACCTTCCTTTCGTCAAGAGCACAACTTGAACTATCTTCCGGGCTGTAATTTTAAATTCGTAACTAAAGTTCAACTCGCGTAGTACACGTTTCACTAAATTTTGCTGATTTGGGATCGGTTTTTAAATCTCATTTCGAGCAACCGAAATTCTCGTATCGGTTAGAAAATTCGACTCGAAAACGTGTTACGATCACTTGCAGTACAACACGTTTAATGGCGCAAATCTTGATAAAATCCAACAGCCAATTTTCCTGTTCTTGGAACCGACAATATGGCTTTTAAAATTTAATTCTGAGCAGGAAATCAAATATCACTGGCGTATTGAACGCCATGTAAATTTGGCGAATTTAAAATAACGCAAATCTCCGTCTTTAAACCACAATCGTAAGAATAATAAAAATTCCCGATGCAAGGAGAAAAGGTCAAGCTAAAATCACGATTTGCAAGCCTTAAGGATGTAAGATGACTGGGAAAATTTACCACGAACAATTAAATATGATACTTCGACCTCTTTCGGATTTTTCTTGGAAGATTCGAACTATAAAGCTATAAAATCGAACGTTTGTTACACAAATCTGAATCATTAACTACATGCAAAAGTTTCAACAGCGTTAGAAGTATGCTTTTCGAGAGTCACGCCATCAGTTAGCACAAAAGGCCAAGGAGTCTTCGATTAAATACGCCTGAAACCATTCTGTTTTAATAAAACAGAACTACGAAAAGGATGCAATTAAAAATCAATTTCCTAAGAGTATCAAACACGAAAATTTATTCATTGGTCGAATTGAGAGACCTTCGTATTTAATATTAAAAAAGAGAACGGGCATGTGTGTTCATCAGTTGTCCGGTGAATATAAATTAGAGTTGTCTCTGCGACAGACAATACAGAAGACATATTGCCAACCATGCAATCCTTTTACGACTGATGAAACGAGAATATTATGTCCGCTATTAACCCGTTGAATCCCGGATCGTTTTCACGGGTCATTTCTGAAGCCCAAGTTTTTCAATACCCTCGTTTTACTGCTAATCATTTTATGAATATAAGGTCATTTTAAGGGACCCTATAACTGTGCTTTGTGTCCATGAAGGCACGTAGATCTACATATTTATTTTTCTTTGGCTATACAGAATCAGCTTTCCTCTTTTCCAAACACACTTCATGTTAACGTAATTACAACTCCGTAATTAACCTATTTAATACAAAATGAAATTAGTTAAATACGTTGAGAAGCGTTGCTGAAGTACAGAAGTTTCAAGCAAAAAATATACGGCGAACTTCGTGAGCTGAAATTTGCTTAAGCTACTCCTGAAAATTCGCCCCTCTGAAATTTTCCTTTGAATTTCGTTTGAGACATAGTTTTCCTCGAGTCCACGAATTATCCCAAATTATAAATTTTTAATTAAACTTTTTAAACTTTAAACGATTCGTGAAATATTCCTGAAACTTCTCGGAATTTTCCACAACTTCTTGTTAAACTTTGGAAGTTCTTCGAAGCTTCTCAAATTTTCCTGGAAATTTCATCGGAAATTTTCACGATTTTTTGAAATCATGAGTAAATTGGAACTCATTTTTTTCCTGAAATTTTCGACACCTATAATTATGAATTTTTTCCGAAATTTGTATGAAATGGTCTCCCAAAACTTATCCTTAACATTTGCATCCAATATTTCTTGAAATTTCCTCAAACTACTTTTTTTATAGTTTAGAAATGGTTTCTCTGTATTTTTGTAACAGTTTTATGCGAAAGAAAATCAATTCTGCATTGCCTTTTCCCGGAAGTTTTCACTACTCCCCTGAAACTTTCTCAAAGTATCTCTCGATTTTTCTTAAATTATCCTCATTTTTTCTTCAAAATTCTAACTAAATTCTTAATATTTCTTTTGGCAAATAATAATTAAACTTTCCCAAAACTTAAAATTAACTATGCAATTTGTTTGGAAGTTTTTGAAAGTCTTCAAATTTTCCTTGAAATTTCCAGGAAATCTTCACGATCTTTTGAAACTACGAATAAATTGTAGTTTTCCTCTTAAAACTCATCCTTAAAATTTACCCAAAATATTTCTTGAATTTTCGTCAAATTACCTCACATATTTTTTTAATTTATTTAGAAATGGTTTTTTTTGTATTTTTTAACGGTCTTGTGAAAAGGAAAATTTAATTAATTGTTCATTGCATCTTGGAAGTTTTCACTACTTCCGTACTTCCTCGAAGTATTTTTCGTTTTTCTTAAATTATCTTTAAAGCTTCCTCAAATTTTTAATTAAAGTTCTAATACATATTTCCTTTGGCAATTAATTAAACTTCTGCTTCTTAAGATTTTTCCTATTAAAACTTCCTCAATTTTTCTTTGAAGATTCTTAAATTATTTTGAAACTTCCTCTGACCTTCAAAACTTTCTACCATCACTGATATTTTTCTGAAAATTTCAATAAAATTTCTTCGAGGTTTTCTCAAACTTCCTGAGATTTTTTGCAAATTTCTCGCGCTTCTTAAAATGTACCTACTCATATTTCTCCGAAACTGTACTTCAAATTGTCCTTGAAATATCTGATTTTTTATGGAGGATCTAAAATTTTTTTGAGTTTCGCTAATTCCATTTGAAATCTTGCTCCTGAAACTGTCGTCAAACCCAGTAGTTGTTAAAAATAAGCTAAGAAAACTTCACAAAAGTTGTTTCCCATGTAAGCATCCTATCAAAATACTACTACGAAATCCTACCTTTAGGCCCAAAAAATACCGGAATCCTATACAAAACGTACTTGAAAAGAATGAGAAAATTCTAAAGCACGGCAGGCTTTCCATCTCAGGTTATTACAAATAAATAATATTTGAGAAGTCACGTGTCAACTTATCTCGAGTATTTATTTACCTTGGGGCAAATACCGGTGGCAAATACCAGTGGCAAATGTTTATCTGTTCCGGGATTTTTTCGTGCTGAATTTTACTCGGAAATTCTTAAGAAATTTTCTTCATAATGTGAATTAATTACACCTTCCTCTTCGCGTTTACTATCGATTTGGAGCATCTTAAAAACATCTGACGACAACCTCCGTGGCGTAAGTCTAATTTTAAGTCACTAATAAATTATCCGGAATAATAAAACCATTTAATATTTTGTAAGTCTACCCTAAACCCTTAAAACCCTTATTCATGCTTGTTACCGACTTGGCAAGTTTTAGGTTAGGGTAGAAATGGTCCATTAGCGTATTTTGTGCCACGCGTCATGCAAATGACGTATCACATTTCCTATATTATTAGGGGGGGTTCTATAACAGAAATTCTACCCTTACTTATGTCGTTCTTACGAAACGACAGGTGTAATACGTACGCAATTCCTAACTCAAAATTAAAAAAGCAACACTCCAAAATAAAACGTTTGATATTTGATATTTATGATCCGTTCCCGTTTTAAATATTTACAAGGGGTTGAAGTGTTAAATAGCCCACTATATCAACATTTTTATGTGTCCACGTAACGGTAAATAAGCTTATGAATGAATAAAGCTATTAATTATTTAGGTGGGCGTCAATGGTCAGGAATAAAACTGATTTCACAGCAATGAAAACAAGGTTAAAGACCATAACACGCACGAGCAGGCACAAGTATCCAATATACATACATTGTTTGTGGCCCTTACAAATGTGGTTTTACATTTCGTGGCGGGTACGCTTTTACTTTATTTTAAGTAATCCGGAATAAGCCATGTAAAACAATAATCTATTAAAATTAGCCGGTGATAAGGTTTTATGTACAAAACAGCTTGTACTTAACCCTTGATTAACCAACATTTTCCGCTTGCATCAATTATAATAGCAGTCATTAACCTTCATTGTCTTTATGCATCAACAATCGCATTTACGCAAGGTTGTTGTTATTAATAGTAAAACCTTTTATCATTTCCCATTTATTGTAATCAAAATGAAATGCAAGCGTTGATATATTTATTGTTTAATTACTACATAAAATAAGATGGCAAACTCTCATCAAAAAGAAAGAATAGAAATATATTTAGACACGCTCAACGACCAAGGTTATATTGTCTGTGTTAACATCCGCAGAAATTCATTGTTTACTGAACCATGAACTCAAACGTACACCAGCAGAGTAGTACGTGGATATTTTTATTGTGTTCCAGTTTTGTTGTTATATTAAGTACATCAACCAACACGGGACTTTTCGCATTTCTTTGAAGTTCACACGTTGAGTTACTATAAATCAAATTTTTGGCTGTACATCACTGAAAACATCTACGCAAATATGGATTTAACAGTTTTGGGAAAAAATGTACAAGAAGAACCATTAGTATTGACGAACAAGTTCCTTCGTTTAACAGAATTAGGCAGTTACATAGAAGATTCCCATGAAATCGGTGATTAAACGAACTGAACTGAAGGGTTGGCGACCTAGTGAGGCTGTTTTTGTGCCTTAAAGTTCCAGTCTGAAGGTATTCTTAACGACAGTTGAATATCTGAGGATACGCCAGTTTCAGACTTTCCTAATAATCCAAGGCAATGCCACGGGAAGACAAAAACAATGCCAAAGTGAAGTCAAGACAATTTGAGACATCCAAAAATACACTTAATAACGATGCTTGTATTTGGCCCAAAAAGAATTCTTAGAAAGATCGAGGAAACCTTTAGAGCAGACCACAAAAGAACGAACAATTACGTATGTATATGAGAAGTTAATGAAGCTCCAAGTTTCAAAAAAATTTCTAAAGTATCCCACCCTGGGATTTCAAGATCACCCTTTTGGAATAGGAACGCACGCACAATTTTTACATCAATGACAGAATTAAAATTGGAGTGAAGAAAACCCCAACAAATCAAACAAAAGGCAAATATTTTTGGGCTGTATTCTGAAGACCATAAGAAATATAAATCACAGAAAAGGGGTTGGTTGATAACAAGCAGAAGCATAAAGCAAACAGGGGAAGCACCTGGATTTCAACATCGCCCTTTTGGAATTGATTTTCTTTAAACTAAATAGAAGTTTATGACCCCAATGCAAATACAAAAAGAAAGAAAAGGCAAAGTACCAAAAAGAAAAAAAAAATTTTTACTGGCTACGCAAGAAAGAAAAAGACTCGAACATAAATAGAGAAACAGAAACAATGGGAAAAAGGTCTGTTGACTGAGAACCATCAACAATAAGGGTACACAAGCATCAACCAGCAAACAAAGCCAGTAGTTTAAGTAGCGTGAAACGAAAATTAACTCAGAAGAATTACGATATATTAGAAACAATTAGCTCCAAGCCCAAAAATACACGAAATTTTTGATTGTATAATGCTCCCATAGAACCCCAAAACAAAATTGTAAACAAGTCAGTTTTGAAACTGCCTGGGGACTGGGGACCGCCATTTCACAACAATGAATGTCATTGTACAAGCATGAAAAATACCTATCCAGCAAACGAGATCAAAATAAGTCAAATTACGAGCAAACATTTGTTATGTAAGGAAAAAATGAATGAAATTGAAGTTCCTTAAGACTTCCCCCATTAAAACTTCCTCAATTTTCCCTCGAACTTTCCACTATCACTGATAATTTTCTGGAAATTTTATACAATATCCTCGAGTTTTCCCACAACCTAAAATTAATTATGCAACTACGAATTTTCTCAAATTTTCCATTACTTTCTTGAAACTTCCTCGCACCATTCCTTAATATTTCCTCTATTAAAAGGCTTTGGCATTGTACAAATTTTAAAGAAGCCAGTTTGGAAATTTTCTCAAATTTCCCCATTATATCCTTGAAACTTCCTCGAACTGTTCCTTAAGATTTCCCCCATTAAAAGGCTTTGGCAAAATTTTAAACCAACCAGTGTGGCAACTGCCACTTCACAACAATAAACGTCATGCTACAACCATGGAAAGTACCTATCCAGCAAAATAGATTAAAATAAGTGCAAATTATGAGCGAACCTTTGCATTAGGTATGGCAAAAAAGGTTTAAATGGATATTCAGACCAAATTTCAAAGGAACATCCAGAATCTCCTCAGGAAAAATTTAGGGAAGTTTGGGATAGGAGAAAATTCGGTATACATTTTTGTAATCTTCAAACTGGGGAAAAACCAAACAAAATTAACGACACAGAAACAATATGGCCCATGCCAAAAGTAAACGATGGAAATGGAAAAACAGATGGAAGAAGTAGAGAACGGACGGACGATTTGCATAGGCAGAAGCGAAACCAAATAGGCTTTCCCACAATTTATTATAAAATCCACCTACCTAGAAGCATAGATACAACGAGTTTTTAACGGCGGATTTCCAGATTGAGAAGCAGCATTAACAACGACAACAAACAACATATCTAGCCAGTGGTCCTAGCTAGCTTAAAACGAAAATTTTGGACAAGCCATTTTTAATCACGGCTGGACGAACAGAAAACCCAAAAATCTAAACACCATGAAAACGTTATGGCATTGTTCAAAATTAATTCCTCAACCCATTTCTGAAGCAATACAGATCAATAAGCTTCCTAAGCCCTGCAATAAAACCCACAGGCGGGTTTGAACATTGTTCTATGGAACTAATCATCTCTTTCAAGGACTCACCCATAAAAGCAATTTTTGAAACGTATCAAAATCAATCAAGAAAACGCCGGTTACAAAATCGTAAATCAGCCATAGTAATCAAATACGTATTACATTAGTTCCAAGTCACATTGCAGTCTTAAAATAAGTAGGTACCTACAATGTTTACCTGTCGCACGCCAAAATAGTGTTCACACGACTACTATTGCAAAAGAATGCTATTTTAATATCAATAAACGTTTGTACAGACAATCTGAGTGATATTTAAACTATAGCAGTGATTTTTCATATCTTTTAACGAATGATACAGGGTCCTAGTTTTAACTAAATAAAAATACTAAAAAACGTTCAATTTCAACACAAAAATTACGTGATATTTAATTTTTAATATTTTACAACACTTTAGTTACTCTTTAGCGAGTTACGTTCTGTTTTGCCTTTTTATTTACATTTAATGCCTCAGGCTGAGTTTCATTCACAGCAATAGCAGAGAAATTTCTCGCGTTGATTTTTTTATTATACTTTTAAAAGTAAAACAAATAAAAAGAATTTTTCTCGTTTGAGTTTGTGAGCATTGTGTAACGCACCTTTGAAACTAAAAGCGTGAATAATGTAAGAAAAGTGCGAATGCATGCATTGTCATCATCTTTTATAGGATGTGGGTTATTTGAATATACCCACATCCATTTCAATGAGAGGTTTGTCGGCAGGAGAGCGAAATTGTTGGTCGATAACCAACCCTATTATGACACTTAACAATGAATGTTTGATAAACAAATCACTATATTTGGACCTATTCAGAGAAGGAACTTAAAGGATTTGTTCTAAAATTACCTCTTTTAATGGTCTCATATTAAATTTAATATTTCAGTAGATTTTTACTTTATATTTAGAATTTCCAAAAGTGATTTCAAACTTAGAAAACTTTTAAGGTTCATAAATTCTGATAAGCACTTGGGTTACTGATATTCTCTAATTCTTAGGATGGTGGATAGGTCTCATCGTAAGCTACTGGCTTAGCGTTTGTTTTTCAAATAAAAGGACGCAGGTTCGAATCCCAGTCGTTGCCAAATTTTTAAATCTCACGCGACTGAGATTCAAAGTTTTGTCACATTAAAAGACATAAGTTAGAAGCCAATGACGTCAGCAGCAAGTAGTTAAAAAGAATTCTGATTTAGTTACTCAAGGAGCTGCCTGCCAATAGTTTGTTCATTACGTATTTTGAGCTGAATGACCATTGCAGAATTTTTTACAAATTTAATCTGAAATTAATAATAACCGATGGTAAATGGTGAAACTAATAATAAATAAATCTACTTTGCTTCAAAAATTCTATAATGGGTTAGTTAATTAACTATTAAGTATTGCAGAAGTCAAGAAGTCATTCAAACAACTAACTTGAAGTGTAAACCAAAATATTCAATTTTCCGCATTCTAAATATTAGTATAGTCTAATGAGAATTGGAGTATCAAGCGCAAGCTTAAATTTTTAATCAGTAGGTTATCTTGTTAAATAAAATATTCTACCGGAAATATTGGAATCCCTTTAAATCGTTTATTTAATCAAAAACCGCAATTATCTCTTTAAGTTTACTCTTATTCAAGTAACAGAATCATCCTTTTCCGGCCGAATTTCCAAATTTAATATCAATATTTATGTTGCAGTCAATTTCAGTTTACACAGATTACTCTTTTATTTATATGGTAAACATTATGTACCTATGTCAATAAATGTGTACTGCCTGCTTTATCGTGATTTCAGGGTTACGAAATAAACGGTAAACATTAAAACTAGAATCACGAAGTATCCGGAAATAGAAAACCTTTTGCTCTTCTATTTTCAGTACACACCCTAAAGCTTTAAATTTTGAAAAGTTACGCTTATTACGGTAACTATTTTCATTTTAGGACTCACGTAGGAAAAATTAACTTTTAAGAATTACTTTTATAAGCCATCAGAGAAGAGCTCCGTTCCGCAACCTTAATGGCCACTGAGGTGACCCTTGTGTCCAAGCTTCGGTAGTAAAGCCCTGACAAGCTAAAAGCCTACATCACCGTCTAAAATCTTAGACCGTGTCCTACTCTGCTTTCTTTCTACGATTGGAAAACCTTCAACTTCTTATATAACTTTTTCTCCGATTAATTACTTCGCAATTACTTTCTTAAGCGCAGAAAGAGAATACGCTTTTTAATTAATTTTTTACTGATTTTTTTCTAAAAACTACGTCGTTTTGCGGTTTTATTTTGGCCAAAACTCAAACGCCGTACAAAAAAACTTTTTACTGGGCAATTTCTACTCTATGAATTTTTGAACCCTTTTCAGGCTGAATTGTTTGGGTTTAAAAAAGTAATAATCTCCCCTGAAATCAGCAAAAAGATGAATACGAATGTTTTGCTTCATCATTCTTTCCTTCAATATGAGCGCTCCACTATCATTACATAATGCAGCACTCGTGAAAAAGCCGGCATAGAATTTTTTTGATGTCAATATTTCAAGTTTTAATCAACTGTGCAGCTGTGAATGTGCAAAATCCAAACACATGTGCACCACAAATGTTTACTTCTCATGTTTATCGAGTTTTTGTTAAGGAAATACGTTTTTGCCGCTTTGTTTCTATGTATATGGTGGTATTAAAAAATTTATAAAAATGTAGTTCGGAATCCTTGAAATTAAGGCTAGATTTGTTGTTTTTTCGTTTACCTTGCGAAGAAATTCGAATTTAAATAAATTTTGCATAAGTTAGTTGCAAATAAAATGGTCTCAGATGCTGCTATCCCGAAGCATGTTTTGCAATCTACTAATCCGGATTTACAAGTTAGATCACTTCTAATGACCATGAAAATCACAAACCATTAAAGTTTATAGCTGGTTGAAAAAATAAATTATAATATTTTGATTTAAAAAAGTTGTCAGTGATATAAAACATTTCGTGAGATATTTACTTTTAAAACTGGATTTCTGTTTATATTTTAAGTTATAAAGAAATGAAATAAACGATTTTAGGACACCCATGATCGTTCATCACCGATCTGAAACGCTTCTGATAACCTCAAATTTAAAAATATTCAGTTGTTACAAGGGCTGGGACTTTCTTTCGATATATCGATATGAATATCGATTTATTGAATATCAGTGCAATTTTTAAAATATAGAAGTACGGGGATATATGTATTGATGTATCGATTAAATCGATATTTTAAGATATTTTTATTTTGTTAAAAGAACGTTTTCCGGGTTAGGGCCGTGTCATTGTTGAGAAAGAAGAAACCATTTTCTTACGGTACTTCATCAAGAGCAAAAGGGGGCACTAAAAGAGCACGGCAACTCAACTTGTAAAGCAAGTCAGAGGCAAAACTCTACTTCACACGTTGAGTTCCTCATGATTCTTCTTTCTCAACAATGACACGATTGCAACCCTGAAGACGTTCTTTTAACACTGACTGATTTAAGAAATAATTCCATAAACTCTATATTTCGTAAGGAAACGATTACATTCGAGTATCGCCAAGAATCCATTATCGATACGTGGAGTATTTCGATGAATCATTGCATCGAATTGTTTCACGTGTTGAATTGAATCACCAGGTGCATAGATTTGTTCGATATATCGATTGATTTTATACATCGATTTACTCGATTCATCGATTTACTCGATGTGGTGATTTAATGCATGTATTGATTGATTCGATATATCCATACTTTCGATATTTATTTAAGTGTTTCGATATAGGTATCGATGTTTACTTATCGAATATTGATCTGAAATTCTAAAATCTGGCTTAATTATTACTCAAAAATCGATGCTGATATGGGAGAGGTACCTATATATCGAATATTGATCCGGAATTCAAAAAATATCTGACTTACTTATCCGCGTTACATAGATTTAATCGATAATTCGAGATATCAATATTTTTTTTAATTTATGCAATAATTTTATACAATCCATATTTTATGATGAAACTGTCCGATTAAAGTATCTTCAGGAGTTTATTATGGATATGTGGAATATCCGAATATCTGATGAATCAATACATCAATTTATTTCGCCTATTCAATCATCGATTTACTCGATGTGGCCATTTAATTGATATATCGATACGTTTCTTTTAACATCCAGTAAGCTTAGCTGTCACTGCAATTCTTTCGATATATCGAAAATCGATATCAATGTTTATATGTATATCGAATAATGATATGGAATATTAAAAATATCGATGTATCAATGATGCATCGATTTAATCGATAGTTCTGGATATTCGTAATTTTTTAATCTACGAAATGATTCTATAAAATCCATATTTCGCGAGGAAACTATCAGATTAAAGTATCTACAAGAGTTTATTATCGATATGTGAAGTATCTGATGAATCAATACATCAATTTATTCACCTATTGAATCACTAGATGATGCATCGCTTTATCCGGTATGGCCATTCAATCGATATATCGATAAGTTTTCGATATATTTATGTAAATCCCTCGAACCTGGCTGTCATCGGGATTTTTTTATATATCGAAAATCGATAGTAATATTTATATATGTTGAGATGTTATTAAGTGAGTTATAAGATTATTTTACTGGATTTGAAAGATGATTATTAATTAGTATTTATAAGTTGCTTGAGTAGAAGTAAATTACAACAATGAAAAAAGTAAAGTTATAACGAAAGTAACACAAACTGAAACAAATAGAATTTCAAACAAAATATCAAAATCTAATTACTTCTGAGAGCGCAGACGTGGACGTGAACACATGTGGAAAAACTTTAAAGAAATAATTTTCTCAGCAGCCAAAACAGTATGCGGAACAAGCAAAACTAACCTAAATACAAGGTCGAAATAAACAGCTTGGTGGTCGCAAACAATACAAACAGAAGTGAAGAAAAAGAAACAACTTTGGCAAACCTATATCGCTCAGAAAACAACAGAAAGGTACAACAACTACAAACATCAAAGAGGAAAGGTTAAAAACATGGTTAAAAATGCGAAGACTCGCTGTTGGGAAGAATTCGGTGAAAAAATGGAAATGAATTTTAAAAAAGACCAGAAACTATTCTACAGAATACTGAAAAATTTAAGAAAGGAAAAACCGTTACCTTTTAACTTTATAGAAGATAAGGAGGGAAATGGGGAAATCTATTAACAAATGAAGATGACATTATGAATAGATGGAAGGAATACTTCTCGGATTCATTAGGTCAAACACATGCCGTAATAGAAAGCGTCGAAACTGAGATTACACCTGAAATACGAGATAACACAGACAATGACATCACATTACAAGAATTGGAAATTGCAATCCGAAAATTAAAAATTGGTAAAGCGTGCGGCCACGACAATGTTACACCGGAAATGATCAAATTTATCGGACTAGACGGGATGCTACTACTTAGACTACTCAATACAGTTTGGAAATGTAATCAAATCCCAAAAGACTGGGAAGTAGCGGTAATATTACCAATATATAAGAAAGGCAGCAAAAATCTTGCAGTAATTACAGACCGATCTCTTTACTAAGCGTCCCCGCAAAAATTTATGAAGCCATATTACAAAATCGACTTAGCAAGGAAATTGATGACGATTTATTAGAACTACAAGCCGGCTTCAGACCCGGCAGAGGCCCCCAAGAGTTCGGGGGAGTTCACTCAGGCCTCAGGTGTTAGACAAGGAGGTGTTCTGAGCCCCTGCCTTTTTAATATTCTGCTGGACGACATTATCAAAAAAGCGAACAACGAATTAAAAAAGTTTTACTGGGGTTTCCGACAACTACAACCAATCAGCACTAATTTACTCGCTTATGCTGATGATATGATACTACTAACGGATAACGAACGTGACCTACAACACAATTTGACAATAATACACAAATACTTAAAAAAGTATAATCTAGAAATTAACAAAACTAAAACAAAAGTAATGGATGTAGCCAGAAGACAGCACGATATATTTATCCACATTGGAAATGAGCAAATACAACAAGTGAATACTTAGTTTTAAATATCTAGAATGTACTACAAACAACCAAGGAAATTTAGATGAAGAATTAGATAGTAGAAGTCAAGCAGCAAACAAACTGTATTACGCGCTAGCTAAACCCGCGATTAAAAAGAAGGAACTCACGAATCAAACAAAAATAAGCATCTACAAAGCACTGTTTATCCCAACTCTCACATATGGGTGCGAATCATGGACGCTTACACAAAGTCAAAAATCGCGCATACAATCGGCTGAAATGAGATTCTTGAGAAGCATCCTAAGAAAAACTAGAAGGGACAGAATACGAAATATCACGATACGCGAAGAATTAAATGTTAGGGCTCTATTAAGTGAAATAGAAAAACACAAGTTACGTTATAGGTCATGTTTGGCGTATGAGTGATGGTAGATTACCTAAAATGATTTGTGAAACGGGTGTGATCGGTAAAAGACTTCGGGGACGACCAAAACATACATGGGCTCTCGGAATGGTCATTATCCTTAAGAAAAAAGGAAAAAATTGGAACGAAGCAAAACAGTTGGCACAAGATAGGAAAACGTGGAAGGCGTTTATCGTGTAAACCACCACGCTAACGCTAAAGGCCCCTACAGACGATGTGACAAACGTCGGCCAACGTTGGCCAAATGCACGTTTGCCACACCGTGTGTATGATCCGCACATCACAAATGTACACAAATGTTGGCGTTTGTGGACGTTCGCTTAGTAGGCGGTAAATATTGCACAAATCAAAGGGTAGGCGAATGTTGGCCTGGATGTACTAGCAAATCTAGCGTTGGACACATCGTGTGGAGTAGCATACGGCAAATGTTTACTTTCGGCAAATGCTGTCTCGAATTTTATTCACATTCACAAACGCCAGCATTGGCCGATGTTTGTCACATCGTCTGTAGGGGCCTTAACACTACCTCCACACTGCTTGGCGGTAGAAGAGGAAGGATTAAGTAAGTAAGTACGTTGCCTGAGTTACTGAGATAAAATTTAATTTATTTGATAATGTGGATTTAATTATTTAAATAAATATGTAATATACAATAAGTAAGATAGCTAGATAGATTGTTAATTTTATACATAAAAAATTGTAAAAATTATTCTTAATGTAAAAAAAATATTAGCTAAATAGAGTACCTACTAGATTTATAAATAAGGTTGTTAGGAATATGTAGAAATAATTTAATTGGAGGAGAATTTTGAAAAAACCGGTACAACAAAAACAATTCGAAAATAATAAACAATTTTGTGAAAATTAATTTCACGAGTAGGAAGTAAAAAATCTTCCAGCTGATATAAATACGTGTAAATCTGATTTTTCATGTTAATTGAGATCAGTAATTCTCTAAAATAGAGAAAAGCAGTGAAAGAAGAGAAAATTATTCGAATTTTGAGAAATATAATACTAAAAGATAATTTGGTTTCGCAACAAGAGAATACAGCCTTCAAGTGAGATGGAATTGAGCAGAAGATAGGGCTCTATAAAGTTAAATTTGGTTTACTACATAAATTTCGATGCAAGAATATTTTGGATTGGAACGAAATTAGAATTTGGAACACTTTAAATTTGAATTTTATTAATGGTAAATGGATACGCAAATTGGTGAAGATTTAATTATAAGAATTGGGAACCATAAGAAAGAAGCATTTAAAAACTGTGAGTGTAGATAATTTTATTTCTAAGAGGGAAGTTAGGAATTATCTATTTGTAATAAATCCACATTTATAAAAAATTGAGTGAGTTTATTTATAATTTGAAGAACATCAGTAACGAACGACCCTGTGATAAGAGTTTTCATAAAAAGTACTAATTAAAAAATATCATATTGATTTTGACATTTCAATTTATAAAAGCATAACCAAGTCATAACAATTTATATCGAATTCTAATACACCTACTTACATAGAATTCTAAAGATATCGATGTATCATCGATTTAATCGACATTTTGAGATAATCACACTTTTTTAATTTGTGAATTAATTCTATAAAATCCATATTTCGTGAAGAAACTGTCAGATTAAAGTATCCACAAGAGTTTATTATCGATATATGGTGTATCTGATTAATGAATACATACATTTCTTTCACCTATTGAATCATTAGATGCATCGATTTACTCTGTATGGCCATTTAATATGTATATCGATACGATTTCGATGCATTTTTAATCCCGGAAGTCTAGTTGAAAATTGATAAAATATAAAAATATCGATGTATCAACAGTACATCGATTTTTGAGTTTCTTCTTTTTTAGGACAATTCCAGCAAATCCATATTTTGTAATAAAATCATCAGATTGTAGTACATATTTGACAGAGTTTATTATTTATATGTATATGGAGTATTTGATGAATCATTGAAACGCATGGATTTTTTCGATATATCGATTAATTCGATATCGAATTAATCCATGCCATACATGCAGACCTAGTCATTTATTTAAATAATTCCAGGTTAGATTTAATCGGAAATTTGGAAAATAAATATGCTAAATCATCAAATATCTATCACCTACATGGAAAGTTCACGGCCGAGTTCATTTATCGAGCCAACAATGACAAATGTGAATGCAGAGGAGATAGGGACAACTTTACAGTTCCAATTCCCATGAGAATGAAATTATCTTATGACGGATGGGGTTGTGGTTAAATTAGCGGTTATTAAGTGCATTAAAACAACCTTTTTCAATAAGATTAACGTGGGTCAGCCATTTTACAGTCGTAGGTTTCGAAGAAATCCTTCTTAGCTTTAAAGGAATCCAAACTTGGTCGCATTTACCTGTGTCCAAAGTTTAGGTTCACTGAAATTTAATGACTCACGTTTGGGCTACGCTAGGTGAAGGTCCAGGTAGAAAGTTTTCGTTTATTTAGTAGGTAGTAGTGCTAGTAAAGCCTATTAATATAGTTGTCAGAACACTAAGACACATATTTGAAAATGAAGCTTGTCTGGTTGTTTTTGTTTATTTAGCTTTGAGATACCCAAACTTAGACTTAAGCAAATTCTTTTGGCTTAAAAACGTTAAAAGAATAATATTACACAAATTTACGCATAATTTAATATTAAGGGGCCATCAAACTCAAACAGTAATTTATTTCCATTGAAAGTGACCAGACGACCTGTAGTTTTACGTGGGTTTCACTCCAAGGAAGTGGTTTCTCCGTTTCTCAGAAGGTATTCTTTATGTAAACAACTTTTCTGTAAATTAATATGCAAGAACAACGGTGGAAAAATTAAACCCAAGTTATAACATCCAATAAATATAAAAATATTCCTGTTACGATTTTGACGCAATTTATTTGTACCTGAAGAAACATAATTTGTTTCCTATCGGTACAAACACAATAAAAATAGAAATACATATTAATATGTATAGAAGATAAATAAATACATAAAATAAGAGGAAATTCCCAAGGCAAACATCAGTATTGCATTTTATGCAGTTATTCTCTTCCTAACCTTGAATGATACTTATTCCTAGATTGGTGATCAAGCTGTAAATAATAATTTACATCACCATGGAAACGGTTCAAAACCTGCAGTTATTCGGATTTTATTTATATTCCTGTGAGTCTTATCAATTGATGAAATCAAAAAAACCCTGCCTGATAAGTGTTTTTAGAATCCCAAAACAAACAGGCAAGATTAAAAAACAAAGATTAAGCAATTTAAAATACAGAAAGTTTGCAACAATTACGTCATTTTTAAAAACGTATTGAACCTAACCTATTGGTCCGGTAATCCATTTTCAAAAAGGACGCCAAGTTAAAGAACTGCTAGTAAAAAAGTATCCAGTTTGGTATTAAATTATTTTGGATTTTATAAGAGAACACTGGTGGTGAAAATCGCAACAAAGAAATATAAAAAGAAACCCAATTGGTAAGGTTCTTAAAATTCTATTCCTGATCGATTTGTTAGTTACAAAAGTAGGAATCTCGCAAGACTCACTTTTACTTGTTGCAAAGTACCTATAAAAATTCACAAAAATAACTTTTTCTGTAGTTTATTAAGTTTACGTAAGATAGTACGTAAAAAGTCCCAAATCCTTTTATTTAATTTGTGGTTAGACTTTTTTACAATAGCGTAGTTGATTTTCTACTTAATTTTTATTTATGCATATAGAAACGCGCATATTTATTAAGCGGTTATATAACAGTTTTTAAACATACTTAAACAAAAACCAGTTTGCAAACCACTCAATGCATTATATTTCAATTCACTTAATCTAACTGTAGGGTTTTTTAAATACAAAAGCCAACAGTTCGGAAAGAAAATAAGTTTCTGGCGGCTGAGAATATTAAATTATTGACGAGATTCTGACTAATTTCGATTACCTAGAAATGCCTGTGACTGAAGTAATGATCTCCGTGAATTATCAAAGGTTAAAAGTTAACAAAAACTCATCTTTACGTAACTGATGTTCGATAATATTTTTATGAACGTACGGGAGTCTGGAAATGTACAAGCGTAAAAGATACAACAAAATAATTACCTCTCCTAAATTGATAAATCCATGGTCCGCAGCAACTTGATCTGCCACTCTCCGACCCCCATTTATGTGGACAGCCCATTGTTGAGAATAGTGAGCTCTACAGAACTGCAGTAAATATAAACACGTACATAGCACATAAAAATAAGAGTACATCGTCATTTGCACACTTTTATTTAGAAGAAGAAACGGATTACGACACTGCAGTTTTAGACTTTAAAATTTTCGCTTGTTTATTTTATAAAAAATTTCAAAGTTTTCCATTCTCATAAAAATTAATAAATATTAATGTCCATAGAGCGACACTCGATTGTTTTTAATATCGGATACGCAGTTACATGTAGGCATTAGTTACGTTTATTCAAAGTTACGATCACATAAAGTTTTCTAGAACTGAAGCGAACCTGGAATGGAGTACATAAAGCTTACATTATTATACGGGAAATACACATATTGTATCATAACATAAATATAATTTAATTAGAGATTGTTAATCAAGTTTAAACTTTAATTTATTCTAACACGCAGAACTGTGTAACAACCAACTTTTGTTTCGGCTTTGTGTTTTGTGCTTTTAGGTAAAGTTTCGAATATTTAATACAAAAGTTATCTTTTGCATGTTGTAGACTCTTTAAATTAATCAAATTTTTATTTTGTTATTTACTAGCAAGAGCGTGACTTCGAAATTAATTTTGGATTATACCAAAGTAAGTCAATATTTGGCTCAGACGGATCAAAACTTCAACGAAAAACTGAAAAAAATTTTCAATAAGACGAAAAATCTTGTGAAAATGTCGATAATTTTGAAGTATTGGTAGGTAAAGAGCGAAGCTCGTAGGATTCTAAAATACATCCTAAAAATACCCAAACTAGTCGATTTAAATTTTCCAAATTAAAGGAAGTACAACGAAAAGCAAGCATTTCAAAGCATGTTTAAGGAAACCCCAACCTAAGCCAGCTTAAGCTATGACTTAAGTCTAAGGCAAACAGGCTTACACTGTGTTTAAATCGACTTAAGTTGACTTTTACGTAATCTGTACTAAACACGGATTCTTAAAACAAACCACCAGATTTGTAGTAATTAAAAGAAAATTTATAACAATTTTCATAAGTCGGAAAATTTCCGAACAATAAGTTTTTGAGATTTTCGAAAAATTCTCAAAAACTCGCAGACGTTTTCGTCATTTTCCATTTGCGAATTTTGCAAAAACTGTAAAAATCAGCTTTGTTTTTGGACTTGAAAAACCACACGAAAACGAAAACTTTTATGTTAGAATACTGGTGAATGAAGGAAGTTCAGTGAGGGCAGAACTTTTAGTGAGTGGGGGAAGTTCAGTGATTGAAGAACATGAGTGAGCAAAATTAAAAAGTAGAGGAAGTTCAGTGAATGAAGGAGTTCAATAAGTGGGGGAATTTCAATGCGTGAAAGAAGTTCAATGAGTGGGGCAAATTCAACTGAGGAAAGTTTAGTGAGTAGGAGAAATCTAGTGAGCGAAGAACGTTTAGTAAGTGAAATAAGTTCAGTGATTGGAGAAAGTTTAATGAGTGGGGGAAGTTCAATATCTGAGGAAAGTTCAATCAGTGAAGAACATATAGTGAGTGAAGGAAGTGGCGAAATTTCAGTGATTGGAGAAAATTCAATGAGTGGGGGGAGTTGAATAACTGAGGAAAGTTTAGTGATTGGAGAAAGTTCAGTGAGTTGGGGAAATCTAGTGAACTAAGAACGTTTAGTAAGTGAAGGAAGTTCAATGAATGGGAGAAGTTCAATAACTGAGGAAAGTTTAGTCAGCGAAGAACATTTAGTGAGTGAAGGAAGTTCAAAAAGTGGGGAAAGTTCAGTGATTGGAGGAAGTTTTAAACGGGTGGGCAAGTTTTAAGTGAGTGGGGAAGTTCAGTGAATGGGTAAACCACCCGCTGGGCTATTAACTGAAGTTTTAACCCAAGGCCATCTGCATTGTAGTCGACTCCACTAAACAGAATATCCTCGAAAAACTTGACGAGTGCAGAGGATGCATCACATCCAAAACTTACTTTTAAAAAAACAGTACTTACTTTTCCAAGTAATCAACGCTAATGCCTCAAGCTCAAATAGATGTCATAAAAGTTTCCGAAAAATCTGTAATACACACCAAAAAAACTTTTGATGAGGGTTTTCATAGTTTCCCAATTGAGAAGCGTCAAATTTCAAACTTTCAAAAAATAAATAAGAGTTTTGGAAGATGTAAAAATATGTTCGAAGGTTTTATTAAACTAAATAGAAAACTACTGGGATTTTTCCTAGAAGAATTAAGTTTTTTTTGTCAGTGTTTATTGTGGGTTTTTAGAGACGTTAAGATTATTTTGATTTTCATTGCCAGCTAACAAACAGCGACGAAAAACATGATAAAAAGTTTAATTTTACTAGGAAAACCCCCAAATTTTGAAATTTCCTTACATCAAAAACTTCCTAGAAATAGAAAACAGTTTAAACACAATGTAAAGTCATATAAATCTGTGGAACGTTGAAAACTACTAGGCGAGTTAAGCAGCTTTCAAGAAAACAATTGAGGTCTTACGGATTCTCAGAAAATCTTAGAAGTCTGGCTGTGAAAAAGTCCAACGTTAGATTTTCTCGTTTTCTGTATCGTTAAGATAAAGTTTTGATCCATCTAAGCACGTGAACGCAATCTCTTAGACGTCCTAGTGAAATCTGTTAATATTTTTGATAAGTTCCGATGTGCTACTCGAAAATTACCACGTCATAGGATGTGAGCATCGAAATTACCTAGTTTCCATAAAAGTTATGTCCAAACAATACTGGCGTTATTTATTATTTTAATTAATTCACAAACATGTTATTTACATCGCAGCATTTTGTTTTGAACATGATACTAATCTAACAACCACAACTTAATTGTCCTCGGTAACTGATAATAATTTCCTCCGACGTTCAACGTAACAGCTTCTTATCGGTTATCTTTGTAGCCATAACTGGGTAAACATCTAATTAAAACAGCGAGCTTAAAAAATCAGCTGCATTATTAAACCAGTAATTATAGTAAAGAAACTGATAGGAAACCAATTCGAAAAAATCATAAATAGTTGTTATAATTTATGAATTTCCCTAAGGAAATCTGACGGTAATTTAAAGAATTTTGGTATTACGAAAGGAAAAACTTATTTAGACCTTGAATCTTAACATTATCAGTTGTATATTGAATACAACTATCTATTCGCTTTGTTTTAGAAACTCCGTCGTTAGTTGGTAACCACATCTACGTAAAATCCTTCGAGCATATTTTTTACTTTAAAATCAACTCAAAACAACCGAAGGAAAACCGCATTCGCTGATATTAATGAGTAAAGACAAAAAGTGCCAGCCGTGTACATCTTCATGTCTTGCGGATATTATAAACGACAGTGATAGTTACAAATATTTATAAGTCGTTAAACACATAAATAATCATTATCGTTAAGTACTTGTTTTAGTTTATAGAAATCAGCAAAATGTTTAAATACCACAAATTCGTACGTCAAAAATTGAACATTGTATTAAAATGCTTTATTGGTACGTAAATTCGATTACACGCGTAAAATTAAATAATTAACCGTGTTTTTGATTGTGATTGTCGTTTATCGTTAGTTTAATTTTGGGTTCGATTTGGTAGCCCTATTAAATTAAATTTTTTATTGGGTTTTCCTGTTTATACAGCTAAAAATTTGAATACAAGCACATTAAAATGAGGTGTCTTAAGCCTTAAAAGGAAGAAATTTTATTTGGCTAAGTAAAGATACGCAAATAGGCAGGCTTTGCATTTTGCATGATCTCAAAGAAGTTTTCGTCCCTTCTTTGAAATGGCGATTACAGCGATTGCGCTCATCGGGGTATTCGCATCGGGGTATTCGCAGTTTTAGGAATGCTTGCGCCACATTGACTTAAGATGGGTTTTCCGTACTCAGCAAGTTACTTGGGGATTTTTAGGCGATAAATTTGTTTTTACTTTCAATCCGTAATTTTTAGCTTAAATCGGAAACGCCTTGGATTACCTTAATATTTGGTATACAATGACGTCAGAGCATTCCCGAAAATACAGAGGAACTCTTTACAAAAATGAATCTTGGATTGAATTCCTAATTTTAAATTGAATTGAAAAACTAAATGAAAACCGTTTAATACTTGCTATATAATAACGTTTGAGATGTTCTACAAAGAGGACATTTTTCTAACTCGTTCATTTTCCGTATAAAAAAAAGATCGGAACCTGATAAAAGTAATCTGCAAACAGCAAAAACCCTGTTCTCTAGCTAATTCTATACATATTCGGAAATAAACTACTTACATATTTTAAATATGGCAAATCTTAAACGGCCAAAGTACAGCAAGTTTTTGCGAATACAACAACGTGCTTGGTGTTAACTACCAAAACGAAAATTTGGTAAAATGTTTACAAACTGAAGCAATTTGTAAAGAAACCTCTACGTAAGATTACGTTCCATGATAAAACAATGTTTAAATTCACCCTTACCGGAAGCAAAACGAAACCAAAAACGCAAGATAACAAGGGCGGATTTCCGAAAAGGTAACATAAGCGACTGCTGAAAGTGAAGATTTAAGAGAGAAAGGAGGCGGCAAAATTACAAGATGCATTTACTGTCATAAAAAAGAGGTTTCGATTGAATTTTTGCACGAAAAACTACCGAAGAAAGGAAAATTAAATACGCGACATTCCGCACGTTCCGCTCGGCTTTGGTATAAATTAAACTTAAACCAATAAACTATTTCTACAATTCCAGATTGCAAAAATCTATCTTCAGACCGTTACGAAAATTCTATCGTAAGTGATTTTTGCAGACGTGTTCTTTCGTAATTTCGTCGACTTGTCGTTTATAGATATTATATTCAGGAATTTAAATTTGCAAGACTATAATATCTGCGGGTTTCTTCGATAGTATGTAACGACATGTTGTAACATTTTTTAATGGAAATCTGACGTTCAAAAATGGCATCATGCATAATTTAAAAGTATTATCGCTAATTAGCATTCCTCGTGTTAAATATGCGCCTTGGCGTTCGGTGGCCACCGGAAGCAAATAGATGCGTTGCGATTATTCAGTTAAGTTCTATCAACTTTATTTGGAAAAACCGGCTTCGAAATTTTTGGAATTTTTTGAACGGAGAAAAAACTTTGAAAGTTTACAAACATATTTTGCGGGATTTAAACTGGTTAACAAGTTTCAATTTCTGTATTTTGTTGGGGTTTTTGCATCAACATTACAGCTTAAGAAACTGTTTGACCATGGTGCAAAACAAAACAAGGCAACAGAACTTAAGACTGAATAGTTAACTAAGTTGACTAATAAGTTAATACCACGGTAACGAATGAGAATGGCAATTTATAAATATGTCCGATATTAGAATGCGATGGCATGACAAGATGACAGCATCTATGTCTAGCTCTGAACCGGGATCGTGTTAAGTAGCACATCGGACACCAAAACAAGACTTATTCGGTACCTACTGTTATTGAAGAAAAGTTGTTTTGTAATTTTAAACTAGTATGTACATTATCACATCTTTAACATTAAGAAGTTAGTGGAATAAATGAGCACGTATTAAATCACATGTACGAGTTCACATAATAAGAGCGAGATCAACCGCACACTACGCAAGCTACTACCAAAACGGAACTGAAGAATCGGTTGATACAGCGATACAGCTCTCGTACTTTCGGTATCTCTAGGCCGCAGAAAAGCGAGTCGACGCATTGCATAGCTATACATAAAGCAAGATAGTAGATGGCGCTTGATACCCTTGCGCGCGTTCGGTTATTGTTAATCAAGATTTTAGTAAATATCCGAAAACTTAATTTGTGTGGATTATGGGAACTCATTTTATGCCCAACTAATGTGACCTCCATTATCGAAGAAAATTCAATACGAAAATGTAAAATAAAGCGTTAAAACACGCTCGACTCGAGCGAAGGAAAACTATTTTGTCGCACGCACGGAGTAAACGCTTGATTTTTACTCCTCGAATTAACTTTTTCGTTATTACAAATCATGAAAATTTAGGGAGCAAATCGTATGTTGTTCTAATCCATTTTTGGGGTATTTTTAACTTTAAAATTTCAACCCGCGAATCACTTTGACGCCAAAAAAACCTACTTCAGGGAAGGTTTCTTAGGCCAAAATTTTCGACTTACGATTACTTTACAGTTTAATGTAAAACTACTTTTCTCTTTCTCAAGAACATAAACAACCGGTCTAACTATTGTTATTTACCACTACCAAATCGTACATCAAGCAAAAATTTTAAAACGAAAAAAATAGGTTTTAGGGCTAACCTGCCAACTAATGATAAAGTATTTAATAAATTTGTTATTTAATGTGTTTTGGATTAATTTTAATTTTTAAATAAGTACATTTCCTGGCGTAAAATTAGCATTATTAAACTTGCTCCATAAAATTCAAAACATACAACTCGACAATTGACAGAAATAGGATGAAGTATGAGATGTGCACAGGTTAGACCGCTAGACTAATATCCAACCTAAATCTGGTGAGTGAGATGCACTGATATACAAGTGCACAACCAACCTTCACACGCCATCCTATTTTTGTCGACCATGAAATAAATGATAGGCGTATGTTAAACTGTCGGGCAGTAGGGCTCGGTAATTTTCAGCGTGTTTTTTTTTACCAGTTAGGGGTAGTTCCAACCAAGGGCGGATGGGCTACTGTAAACCAGCCCCGGAGTTACAGAAGGCCCTATATCACATAATAATTTTGGATAGTATCAAATGCTTCGAACACTAACTAACATTTACCAAAAGTATTTTATTTGGATTTAAAAATTAATTAATATGAACGTTTAACAAAACAATAATACACTGTTACGTACGTATTTATAAATCTGTCTACCACTGAACATTTTTGGGCCTTTTAGTTTTTATTCCTTTCTTTCCTTCTTTCTCTTTTACTCTCTTATACCTTTACAGTGTCGAGGGGGTATTTTTTATTTAAAACTATAAATTTATTTAACAACTTTTTATCCCAAATATAAGGCACGTGTTTTTAAAATGTTTTTAAAAGTATTTGGCCATCAAAAGAACTATAGAAAATAAAGCAAGCAGAGAAACACAGCGAAAATTTTATAAGACAATGGCGGTATCCACCCTGCTATATGGTAGCGAAACGTGGTCATTAAGTAAGTGAAGTGAAGTGAAGGGCTGTACAAGAGACGAGATAAGAAACGACTTAAATACCTTTGCTATACAGGATAAAATACAAAGAAAACTGGAAACAACACGTAAATCGATTGGGCGAAGATCGCCTTCCAAGAATGGCAATTGAAAATAGACCGAGAGGAAAGAGGGATATGTGACGACCGAGGAGACGATGACCATTGAGTCGGAACAGGCCAGAAGGGCCTAATCCGTGAAGATGATGGTGATGAAAAGTATTTAGCTATAACTTTAGACACGCAAAACATATCTAGTTATTGTGTCTAGACAGAATTACTAAATAACGTTTTTAATAAATACTTTAATAAAAAAAAGTCACATATGATCCGGACTTTTTGACAAACCCTGTATCTAGAAATATGTAAAGCTGCACTGACGAAAGGGAAAACACCAAAAGACTGGCAAGTACAAGTAGTCCCGATCTGTAAGAAGGTTGACTCGTTTGCGATAACTATAGAGGAAAAGAGATTACCTACAAACAACAATAGAGCAAACACTGGAAGACTTACAAAGTGGTTTTAGGAAAACAAGGAGTATGTAAGACCACGTTATTACCTTAAAACAAATCTTAATAAAAGTACTAGCTAGCAAATCCAGCGAGCATTCTTCACATTTATAGATCTGGAAAAGGTCTTTAATTGAGTAGTATAGAACAAATCTGGAAAATTTTTAAAGAAGGAGTCACAGATAACACTTATTAAAGCAATAAGAAGCTTATACAACGGCAATATAAATTATGTGGCAATACAGAACATCGAAGCAAGAACGTTTAAAACCAAAGGAAGGCCGACACAGGAAGGAATAATGAGGTCAATCTTGTGCGCTTTATAAATGGATGACACACTGAAAATGTACAAATTGAAAGTAAAGAAACTTATTTTGAACTCCTAAAATGAGGAGCCAGTTTAAATTTTGCGTTTGCTGACGATAAGGTGATTATGGCTTGAACGAAAAAAGGCAATACAGACAAATCTAAAGGTGTGGAATGAAACTTTGAAGAAGTATAACAAGTAGACTAAACCAAGAAGGGCAAGAAGATGAAAGTAATGATGACAGTATAAAAACTGACAGTATAAAAACAAGGAACTGAATATGCGGTTAAAGAGAAAACAAATCAAACAAGTTAAGAATTTTAAATACCAGGGAGTGATAAATAGGAAGAAGAAGATAAGATAAAGAACAATTAAGAAATGCAGCCAAAATAAAAGCATAAACTGAACAAGAATGGAAAAGTGAGAATAGTGAGAAGAAACATTCACTATACAGGGTGGTCCATAAGTATTGGTACACAGACTAACAGTAGATTTGTGAGGCCAAACTATTACAATTTACCTAAAATTACCTTAGTCCAAAAGTTAATATTTAGGGAGATACAGGCCTTTTAAATATTAAGTAAATAAAGAAAAATAAAAAATACAGAAGGGAGATGGGCAAATGCAAAATAAGCTTGAAAGAAGCTGCTAAATGGAGCTGTTGAGCTACGAAGGTAGATAAAAGAAAGGACAGAAGTAAATGGGAAGCACCCAAGACAGATATATTGAAGTTAATAAAAGATAAAAATGGAAGAAGAAAATATTAAGGGAAGATAGGGAAAGTATTTGAAAAACCTACCAAAAGTAAAAAGATGAAGACAAACATATTTTTAAAAATACGGAAAAACATAAAATTCAAACAGCCATAAATCGTGACAAAACCGTAATTGACTTTTACACAAACCATAATCAAAAACCATATTTCATTTCAGTACACGTTTTTGCTTTAAATAAACTGATTGTTTTTCAGCTTCAAATGGGTTTCCTATTTTTCAAAATATCGCATTTCATATAATTTATTTAACACGTCGCGTCGGAGCAATCCAGACATTATGCCCCACATGCATTAATACGAGGGCAGGCTGATAAGTCATGTGAATCACTACTTTGCAAAAATTTTATAAAAATAATTATATAGCATATACATCAAGTCATCCTTAAACAGTATGTTTGCAAAATTTTATCACTCAATTGTTTTTATTAATGGTGGAATTGTCAGTCGAAGTACATCATGTCGGGTGAATTTGAAAATTCTGCGAAAATCGAGCGACGTGCTGTAATTAAATACCTCGTAAAAAAAGCTTTAAACGCCACCGAGATTAAAAATGATATGCAAGAAGTTTTAGGAGAGTCCGCTCCATGCTATCGAGTTATTGCTTTTTGGTCATCTCAGTTCAAAAGAGGTCAGGAGTCTATTGAAGATGATTCTCGCCCTGGAAGGCCTGTGTCGTGCACTACTGATCAAAATGTTAAAAACTATTTACCGTCGAAAACTACAATAACAGGCCAATATTATGCCAACTTGATGGCAAAATTAAGAAATGCTATTAAAGAGAAGCGGCGTGGTAAACTTCGAAATGGTGTGTTGCTGTTGCACGATAATGCACCTGCCCACACCAGCAAACTTGCCAAGCTAGCCATTCGAGACTCTGGATTCGAGGAAATTGACCATCCTCCCTATAGTCCGGACATGGCCCCGTCTGATTATTATCTCTTCCCAAAATTGAAAAAGCACCTACGGGGAATGAAGTTTCTGGGCGATGAAATGCTCAAGATGGCTACAGAGGTGTATTTTGCAGAGCAAGAAAAAGAATTTTTTTACAAGGGTTATACTTATTATTGAAAAGATGTAATAAATGTATTGAAGTTGAAGAGGATTACATTGAAAAATAAAACTGTCAATTTGGTTTCTACTTGTTTTCTTTATACCAATTCACATGACTTATCAGCCTGCCCTCGTATGTACCTATAAATATTTTCAGAAGCATAAATATTCAAATATTTTTTATTCCTTTTCAGTATTTTAAAATAGCTTTATAGGGGGAATCTGATACCCAAAATTATTTGTCCGAAAAATTCCAGGAGATAGGATAATTGTAATTAACAACGTTAATTATTTGATCAGTGTTCAATTATTAGATTGTTATCATTCAAGCACCTTTTTATCTAAAGGGTAACGCGTGTAGATCGATTGCGCAGATTTAGAATACCTAACGCAAAAAATTAGTGTAATCGTAAACAGAAGGTTCATAAATATACACGATTTAATTAGCTACGAAATATACAATAGATAATCAATGATGCTAAAATTAATCAACAAAGACTGAATTTAATTAATAATGTATGTATGAAGTATGTATAGATAAACGTAATTAGGAAATATCGAAAAATCAGCCAGGGATTTTTGCGATTAATGTGCCACTAACTGCGTTAAAACTGATACTGGTTTATGTGATTAAGTACTTGAAATAAATCCAAATCTATGAAAAGCTTTTATAACATTAAAGCTTGATACTTCATATAAAATGCAATGAAAACATTTGTGGCAAATTGCGGTAAATAGCAAACCATTAAACGTTCTCAAATAAAATAGCGAAAACTGCATGTGTATGAAAAACAACCAGTAAAGGATTAAATGTGAGCGATTTGTGATAAGTATTGTATGCGACTTATTTGAACTTAAAACCTTACCTTTTTGCAGAAAATTTCCAGCATTTTCTGATTCAGCTTTAGAGAAATTTGTTATTTGTTAATGTCTAGCTTTTGTTAACAAAAAAATAATAAAAATAAAAGTAAAGAATTATTAATACTCCCTTCTCTTTTGGCTAAATTACGGAGCCCAAACCTAAATTAATGAGTGAGATTTATTTGCAAAATATTCCACCACCGTCGAGATTTTTAAACCCCATGTTACCCCAATTCAACATTGTTTGCTCCAAAACCGCCAAATTTTCTTATGATTGAGTTCGTACAGCATTTTTCAATACTTAAAATTAATTTAGGCTCAGTTGTATTACATTAAAGTTGATCTTGAGACTGAAGAATGCAAACCGAACCAAAACAAGTCGCCTACGTTAACACGAAAACTGTCCAAATTTGTTGGAAGTGTAGGTTACTTAAAATTTAAAATACGTTTTAGCGTTGAATCAAACAATACCCAATGTCAAATTTGACGTTTTTTTTTTTTTTAATGAAAGGCAGAAATAGAAATGAAAAAATGAGCCGACGCATTCAAGAATTTCATTAGCTCATCGGTTTACGGTTCAGTAATTTAGACATGTATTGCTTAAAAATTCTATTACGGCGGGATTCGAACCCGTGATCGTTAAGTTAAGACAAAAGCGGTTTATTAAATCATCACTCTTATTAATGATTGTCCCAAATTTTTAATTGTTATTCTGGCGTTTTTTAAATCTTTTTTGCCAAAATAATGAATTTTACACTCTGACAAAGCTATCAAATAAATCTATTCAGTTCAGACTTACACTTTCAGTGGTTGAACAAACATTTGCTTAAAATTACCAACATCAAATCGTATTTGTTATTAAGAAGCTGGTTAATTAAACGAATTCTAACTGATTTTATGCTGACAAAAATCAGTTAATAACAAATTGCAAAGTAGCTGAATAAACCCCCACCAAACCTTGTAAGCGAATAAACGAATCTAAATACTTGTTGCTATTTGCACAAGTTAAAACGCAGAAAATTACAGTTTTTACCCTTAAATTCTCTTAAGGTGGGTACAGACATGCAACAAAACTTCATGTCGTAACACCGTCGCGTAACAACTCTGTACGGCACTTCGTAACAACGTAACGGTTGTAACATAGTAACATCAAGGCGTCCCATCAGTTGTCGGTATTTCAGCGTCATATCAAAGAAATGATACGCGCTGACATTGCACCGCTTGTTTGCATATCTGGACAGGTCTGCGTAACATAGCGTTTATTTTTATTGTCATATTTGTTTTAGTTGAAAAGAAATATTGCTATAGAGTGGACGGAAGAAATTACCCTTAATTTTATAGAGGCGAAGTAAAGAAATTGTGTGGGATACAAAACATCCCCAATATTGTAACAAAATAAAAAAGAATGATGCTTGGGAGGAACTTGCCGTGGAGTTTCATACCACAGTAAATTTTTATAAACAAGATTATGCATAACTATATAGGCTGCTGCAGTAATTTCCATTTTTTTGCCGTATTTCAAAATACTAACAACTAAATAATACTAAATGAAGGAACGACAGAATGTTCGCCCGTACGATACGCGACGACGTTATGTTACGCTTCAATCCTCGGCACACAGTATCTTCGATGCGCAACAAAAATCTGTTACGCGACGGTGTTATGACACGAAGTTTTGTTGCATGTCTGTACCCACCTTTAGAAACCCTCAAAAATGTTAATTCATTTCAGAATCATACTAAACTTTCACTCTTAAACTTCTAAATAATTACTTGTGCGTTTAATTTAATTGCTGTCATTTAGTGTGGTTTCGAGCATCACCGATTAAAATTTCGCGTTTTGTTAATGATGATAAGCCTAGTGATTACACGAATTTTCACTTCGAAAATTACTAATTGCAATTTTACATTAGAATTACTTTCCTAAAGCAGCAAACAATGATTAAGGCGATTTTTAAAGACTTCTGTTTTTTTACGTTTAATAAATAATCTAAAAAAAATAACTAAAACCCTAAGTTGTAAGTTCTTGTGTACTTATTATTATTTCTTTTTTGGTTCACTGAAATCGTGATTTTTAATTTTTTTTTTAAAGGTTTCTACCTAGGATTCAGTTTGAAACCAAACACACGAAACAATAAATTTGTCAAAGTAGCCGTAAAAACTAGCAGCAATTACAATAAGAAATAAGACATTCACGAAACAGGTAAAGTGAATTACTATTGACGTACATAGCAATAAAAATTACAGACAGTGCCGATAATGGAACTGTTACCGCTTTATATAATTAAAGAAAACAATAAGCAAATGTAAATTAAATAATAATTACGTAAAAATCATATAAATGTTAGCAGGCTGTCCGAATGATTACATAAGCACCCAACGTGGCACTCGTTTGTATTAAACATTAACACAAGTCGACGAAACTAAAACATGTTTATGTTTTCTGATCAGAGAGAATGTAGCAGACTAGCAGATTTGTTGTAGCATTTTTAATTGTGGCTAACAATTTTTAAATATCTTAGGACTGCTAAAATCTGATTACATAATTTAGCTGGGTATTTCTAATCTGGTTACGGTTAGGATTCGCAAAGAAGATTCCTAATTTACTGAGACATATTAATAAGCGTGACTAACTGACAAATTACATTAAAAATGTTTCGTATCTGAAGTTGCTATGGCAACGGGTTGTTATTATTCAAATTCGTGGAGAAACAGAGACCGAAAGATACACCTTTCTCTGGGAGTTTGATAATGAGCGTTACATGGCAGGCTTAATATGGTTTATCCAGGCTAAATTTTGTATACAGGGTGTTAGGTAATGCTTCTACTTTAGGGCTATTTCCAATATTATACAGATACAGTGTGCTGTTGGATTGAATTTATTATAGGTTAATGGATACAAAATATTTTTCCAAAAATTCTACTCTTTTGAAGTTTCCGCGTGCTCTAAAAATTTTGAATTACGAACGCCCTATATAAGGCATGAACAATTTCTAACTCATGCGACGTTGAAAATTGTTCAGGCCTTTTCCTTACCACAACCAGTTTAAATATAATTTTATAATGAACAACCTTTATGATATAAAATGTTAGCTCATTATGCGGACTCAAAAAGGATACATACGGAAAACTGCCGAAAAGGCGATTAATTAAACTGAAATCATTGAATATGATAATTATTAAACTAAAATCTAACATCAAGCAATAGGTAACGTGTAAACCAGTTGGCTGAAATTAAACATTTCAAATCAACCCTGAATAATTATTAATTTGAAAGAGGATAATAATTTTAAGAATATTTATACTTCACCGTTTGAGCTAAAAGAGAACAAGGAGTAATGTTAGAAAAAATCCCCGAAATTGAGCTGAAAATAATAACTTAGTGCTGAAAAGAAAGTGTGATAATAAGACTGAAAGTAATAAATTAATGCTGAAATTTGAAAACCCACTATTATACATACTATTTACTTGCCTTTTGTATTCACTTACCGTTTGTTTGTCCACTTACAGCATTATACAACATTGTCGCGCAAGTATACACAAATATTAACTACACTCCCGACAAATGTTGGAATTAAAACCGTTTAGAACAGAAATATTTACCCGAAAGTTAATTCACGAATACGAAAGTAATTGTAATGTAAGATGGATTTTAGAAAATGAATGGTTCAAGAATAGTTTGTGTTTGAAAGTGCCTACGTAATCCCTACAATTATCCCTATGGCAAGAAAAGAATAAATATGACTCACTCCGATGCAGTTTTCATCCTAGGAACTGCCATCCCTCGAAGATGGGACCTACCTGAAACAACAGAAAAAGGTTTTTTAAGTAACCATAGCTTGGCAGTAATTTCCATGATTTTGGTTTTCAAATTATTTAAAAAAAAATTAATTTGTCTTTAAGCTCAAAAATGTAAAACTAGAACTATGAAATCAAATAATGACGAATAAATTTTAAAGAGTAACTGACGCCATCACCTACCTTTATTACGAATTTCCCGTAGCAGGTTAAGTGCAGAAACCATATGAAGATCCGAAAACCGTAACCGACACTCCCGAGAACACAGGTATTTAAGATGCCCGAAGTTAAATAATTACTTTTTACAACACTACACTGTACAAACACTGGTTGTACCCAAGGTGTTTGGGTAGTATAATTTTGTTACGATACTTATTCACTCAAATTTATCTACGATAACGAAAACTAGATGAATTTAGCAAACACACTTAGTTTGCCATATAGTCACTTTAGCAAGAAAACCGATTTTCGCGAATGACGTTTCGATAACGGAGGCTACTGTAAGGAAGTCTTGGTTTAAGTAAAATAAAAGGAACAATCTGCTGATAGTACAAAGCAGCTTGTAATAATGTTCTAAATTTCATTCTAAACTGTTAAGTTTAAAAAACCTTGAAGAGGTTTCTTAAAAAGAAAGGCCTCCCAACTCCCCTCTGAACAATTTCCAACTCATGCGACGTTGAAAATTGTTCAGGCCTTTTCCTTACCACAACCAGTTTAAATATAATTTTATAATGAACAACCTTTATGATATAAAATGTTACCTCATTATGCGGACTCAAAAAGGATACATACGGAAAACTGCCGAAAAGGCGATTAATTAAACTGAAATCATTGAATATGATAATTATTAAACTAAAATCTAACATCAAGCAATAGGTAACGTGTAAACCAGTTGGCTGAAATTAAACATTTCAAATCAACCCTGAATAATTATTAATTTGAAAGAGGATAATCATTTTAAGAATATTTATACTTCACCGTTTGAGCTAAAAGAGAACAAGGAGTAATGTTAGAAAAAATCCCCGAAATTGAGCTGAAAATAATAACTTAGTGCTGAAAAGAAAGTGTGATAATAAGACTGAAAGTAATAAATTAATGCTGAAATTTGAAAACCCACTCTTATACATACCATTTACTTGCCTTTTGTATTCACTTACCGTTTGTTTGTCCACTTACAGCATTATACAACATTGTCGCGCAAGTATACACAAATATTAACTACACTCCCGACAAATGTTGGAATTAAAACAGTTTAGAACAGAAATATTTACCCGAAAGTTAATTCACGAATACGAAAGTAATTGTAATGTAAGATGGATTTTAGAAAATGAATGGTTCAAGAATAGTTTGTGTTTGAAAGTGCCTACGTAATCCCTACAATTATCCCTATGGCAAGAAAAGAATAAATATGACTCACTCCGATGCAGTTTTCATCCTAGGAACTGCCATCCCTCGAAGATGGGACCTACCTGAAACAACAGAAAAAGGTTTTTTAAGTAACCATAGCTTGGCAGTAATTTCCATGATTTTGGTTTTCAAATTATTTAAAAAAAAATTAATTTGTCTTTAAGCTCAAAAATGTAAAACTAGAACTATGAAATCAAATAATGACGAATAAATTTTAAAGAGTAACTGACGCCATCACCTACCTTTATTACGAATTTCCCGTAGCAGGTTAAGTGCAGAAACCATATGAAGATCCGAAAACCGTAACCGACACTCCCGAGAACACAGGTATTTAAGATGCCCGAAGTTAAATAATTACTTTTTACAACACTACACTGTACAAACACTGGTTGTACCCAAGGTGTTTGGGTAGTATAATTTTGTTACGATACTTATTCACTCAAATTTATCTACGATAACGAAAACTAGATGAATTTAGCAAACACACTTAGTTTGCCATATAGTCACTTTAGCAAGAAAACCGATTTTCGCGAATGACGTTTCGATAACGGAGGCTACTGTAAGGAAGTCTTGGTTTAAGTAAAATAAAAGGAACAATCTGCTGATAGTACAAAGCAGCTTGTAATAATGTTCTAAATTTCATTCTAAACTGTTAAGTTTAAAAAACCTTGAAGAGGTTTCTTAAAAAGAAAGGCCTCCCAACTCCCCTCTGAATAATTTCCAACTCATGCGACGTTGAAAATTGTTCAGGCCTTTTCCTTACCACAACCAGTTTAAATATAATTTTATAATGAACAACCTTTATGATATAAAATGTTACCTCATTATGCGGACTCAAAAAGGATACATACGGAAAACTGCCGAAAAGGCGATTAATTAAACTGAAATCATTGAATATGATAATTATTAAACTAAAATCTAACATCAAGCAATAGGTAACGTGTAAACCAGTTGGCTGAAATTAAACATTTCAAATCAACCCTGAATAATTATTAATTTGAAAGAGGATAATAATTTTAAGAATATTTATACTTCACCGTTTGAGCTAAAAGAGAACAAGGAGTAATGTTAGAAAAAATCCCCGAAATTGAGCTGAAAATAATAACTTAGTGCTGAAAAGAAAGTGTGATAATAAGACTGAAAGTAATAAATTAATGCTGAAATTTGAAAACCCACTCTTATACATACCATTTACTTGCCTTTTGTATTCACTTACCGTTTGTTTGTCCACTTACAGCATTATACAACATTGTCGCGCAAGTATACACAAATATTAACTACACTCCCGACAAATGTTGGAATTAAAACCGTTTAGAACAGAAATATTTACCCGAAAGTTAATTCACGAATACGAAAGTAATTGTAATGTAAGATGGATTTTAGAAAATGAATGGTTCAAGAATAGTTTGTGTTTGAAAGTGCCTACGTAATCCCTACAATTATCCCTATGGCAAAAAAAGAATAAATATGACTCACTCCGATGCAGTTTTCATCCTAGGAACTGCCATCCCTCGAAGATGGGACCTACCTGAAACAACAGAAAAAGGTTTTTTAAGTAACCATAGCTTGGCAGTAATTTCCATGATTTTGGTTTTCAAATTATTTAAAAAAAAATTAATTTGTCTTTAAGCTCAAAAATGTAAAACTAGAACTATGAAATCAAATAATGACGAATAAATTTTAAAGAGTAACTGACGCCATCACCTACCTTTATTACGAATTTCCCGTAGCAGGTTAAGTGCAGAAACCATATGAAGATCCGAAAACCGTAACCGACACTCCCGAGAACACAGGTATTTAAGATGCCCGAAGTTAAATAATTACTTTTTACAACACTACACTGTACAAACACTGGTTGTACCCAAGGTGTTTGGGTAGTATAATTTTGTTACGATACTTATTCACTCAAATTTATCTACGATAACGAAAACTAGATGAATTTAGCAAACACACTTAGTTTGCCATATAGTCACTTTAGCAAGAAAACCGATTTTCGCGAATGACGTTTCGATAACGGAGGCTACTGTAAGGAAGTCTTGGTTTAAGTAAAATAAAAGGAACAATCTGCTGATAGTACAAAGCAGCTTGTAATAATGTTCTAAATTTCATTCTAAACTGTTAAGTTTAAAAAACCTTGAAGAGGTTTCTTAAAAAGAAAGGCCTCCCAACTCCCCTCTGAACAATTTCCAACTCATGCGACGTTGAAAATTGTTCAGGCCTTTTCCTTACCACAACCAGTTTAAATATAATTTTATAATGAACAACCTTTATGATATAAAATGTTACCTCATTATGCGGACTCAAAAAGGATACATACGGAAAACTGCCGAAAAGGCGATTAATTAAACTGAAATCATTGAATATGATAATTATTAAACTAAAATCTAACATCAAGCAATAGGTAACGTGTAAACCAGTTGGCTGAAATTAAACATTTCAAATCAACCCTGAATAATTATTAATTTGAAAGAGGATAATCATTTTAAGAATATTTATACTTCACCGTTTGAGCTAAAAGAGAACAAGGAGTAATGTTAGAAAAAATCCCCGAAATTGAGCTGAAAATAATAACTTAGTGCTGAAAAGAAAGTGTGATAATAAGACTGAAAGTAATAAATTAATGCTGAAATTTGAAAACCCACTCTTATACATACCATTTACTTGCCTTTTGTATTCACTTACCGTTTGTTTGTCCACTTACAGCATTATACAACATTGTCGCGCAAGTATACACAAATATTAACTACACTCCCGACAAATGTTGGAATTAAAACCGTTTAGAACAGAAATATTTACCCGAAAGTTAATTCACGAATACGAAAGTAATTGTAATGTAAGATGGATTTTAGAAAATGAATGGTTCAAGAATAGTTTGTGTTTGAAAGTGCCTACGTAATCCCTACAATTATCCCTATGGCAAGAAAAGAATAAATATGACTCACTCCGATGCAGTTTTCATCCTAGGAACTGCCATCCCTCGAAGATGGGACCTACCTGAAACAACAGAAAAAGGTTTTTTAAGTAACCATAGCTTGGCAGTAATTTCCATGATTTTGGTTTTCAAATTATTTAAAAAAAAAATTAATTTGTCTTTAAGCTCAAAAATGTAAAACTAGAACTATGAAATCAAATAATGACGAATAAATTTTAAAGAGTAACTGACGCCATCACCTACCTTTATTACGAATTTCCCGTAGCAGGTTAAGTGCAGAAACCATATGAAGATCCGAAAACCGTAACCGACACTCCCGAGAACACAGGTATTTAAGATGCCCGAAGTTAAATAATTACTTTTTACAACACTACACTGTACAAACACTGGTTGTACCCAAGGTGTTTGGGTAGTATAATTTTGTTACGATACTTATTCACTCAAATTTATCTACGATAACGAAAACTAGATGAATTTAGCAAACACACTTAGTTTGCCATATAGTCACTTTAGCAAGAAAACCGATTTTCGCGAATGACGTTTCGATAACGGAGGCTACTGTAAGGAAGTCTTGGTTTAAGTAAAATAAAAGGAACAATCTGCTGATAGTACAAAGCAGCTTGTAATAATGTTCTAAATTTCATTCTAAACTGTTAAGTTTAAAAAACCTTGAAGAGGTTTCTTAAAAAGAAAGGCCTCCCAACTCCCCTCTGAACAATTTCCAACTCATGCGACGTTGAAAATTGTTCAGGCCTTTTCCTTACCACAACCAGTTTAAATATAATTTTATAATGAACAACCTTTATGATATAAAATGTTACCTCATTATGCGGACTCAAAAAGGATACATACGGAAAACTGCCGAAAAGGCGATTAATTAAACTGAAATCATTGAATATGATAATTATTAAACTAAAATCTAACATCAAGCAATAGGTAACGTGTAAACCAGTTGGCTGAAATTAAACATTTCAAATCAACCCTGAATAATTATTAATTTGAAAGAGGATAATAATTTTAAGAATATTTATACTTCACCGTTTGAGCTAAAAGAGAACAAGGAGTAATGTTAGAAAAAATCCCCGAAATTGAGCTGAAAATAATAACTTAGTGCTGAAAAGAAAGTGTGATAATAAGACTGAAAGTAATAAATTAATGCTGAAATTTGAAAACCCACTCTTATACATACCATTTACTTGCCTTTTGTATTCACTTACCGTTTGTTTGTCCACTTACAGCATTATACAACATTGTCGCGCAAGTATACACAAATATTAACTACACTCCCGACAAATGTTGGAATTAAAACCGTTTAGAACAGAAATATTTACCCGAAAGTTAATTCACGAATACGAAAGTAATTGTAATGTAAGATGGATTTTAGAAAATGAATGGTTCAAGAATAGTTTGTGTTTGAAAGTGCCTACGTAATCCCTACAATTATCCCTATGGCAAAAAAAGAATAAATATGACTCACTCCGATGCAGTTTTCATCCTAGGAACTGCCATCCCTCGAAGATGGGACCTACCTGAAACAACAGAAAAAGGTATTTTAAGTAACCATAGCTTGGCAGTAATTTCCATGATTTTGGTTTTCAAATTATTTAAAAAAAAATTAATTTGTCTTTAAGCTCAAAAATGTAAAACTAGAACTATGAAATCAAATAATGACGAATAAATTTTAAAGAGTAACTGACGCCATCACCTACCTTTATTACGAATTTCCCGTAGCAGGTTAAGTGCAGAAACCATATGAAGATCCGAAAACCGTAACCGACACTCCCGAGAACACAGGTATTTAAGATGCCCGAAGTTAAATAATTACTTTTTACAACACTACACTGTACAAACACTGGTTGTACCCAAGGTGTTTGGGTAGTATAATTTTGTTACGATACTTATTCACTCAAATTTATCTACGATAACGAAAACTAGATGAATTTAGCAAACACACTTAGTTTGCCATATAGTCACTTTAGCAAGAAAACCGATTTTCGCGAATGACGTTTCGATAACGGAGGCTACTGTAAGGTAAGGAAGTCTTGGTTTAAGTAAAATAAAAGGAACAATCTGCTGATAGTACAAAGCAGCTTGTAATAATGTTCTTAATTTCATTCTAAACTGTTAAGTTTAAAAAACCTTGAAGAGGTTTCTTAAAAAGAAAGGCCTCCCAACTCCCCTCTGAACAATTTCCAACTCATGCGACGTTGAAAATTGTTCAGGCCTTTTCCTTACCACAACCAGTTTAAATATAATTTTATAATGAACAACCTTTATGATATAAAATGTTACCTCATTATGCGGACTCAAAAAGGATACATACGGAAAACTGCCGAAAAGACGATTAATGAAACTGAAATCATTGAATATGATAATTATTAAACTAAAATCTAACATCAAGCAATAGGTAACGTGTAAACCAGTTGACTGAAATTAAACATTTCAAATCAACCCTGAATAATTATTAATTTGAAAGAGGATAATAATTTTAAGAATATTTATACTTCACCGTTTGAGCTAAAAGAGAACAAGGAGTAATGTTAGAAAAAATCCCCGAAATTGAGCTGAAAATAATAACTTAGTGCTGAAAAGAAAGTGTGATAATAAGACTGAAAGTAATAAATTAATGCTGAAATTTGAAAACCCACTATTATACATACTATTTACTTGCCTTTTGTATTCACTTACCGTTTGTTTGTCCACTTACAGCATTATACAACATTGTCGCGCAAGTATACACAAATATTAACTACACTCCCGACAAATGTTGGAATTAAAACCGTTTAGAACAGAAATATTTACCCGAAAGTTAATTCACGAATACGAAAGTAATTGTAATGTAAGATGGATTTTAGAAAATGAATGGTTCAAGAATAGTTTGTGTTTGAAAGTGCCTACGTAATCCCTACAATTATCCCTATGGCAAAAAAAGAATAAATATGACTCACTCCGATGCAGTTTTCATCCTAGGAACTGCCATCCCTCGAAGATGGGACCTACCTGAAACAACAGAAAAAGGTTTTTTAAGTAACCATAGCTTGGCAGTAATTTCCATGATTTTGGTTTTCAAATTATTTAAAAAAAAATTAATTTGTCTTTAAGCTCAAAAATGTAAAACTAGAACTATGAAATCAAATAATGACGAATAAATTTTAAAGAGTAACTGACGCCATCACCTACCTTTATTACGAATTTCCCGTAGCAGGTTAAGTGCAGAAACCATATGAAGATCCGAAAACCGTAACCGACACTCCCGAGAACACAGGTATTTAAGATGCCCGAAGTTAAATAATTACTTTTTACAACACTACACTGTACAAACACTGGTTGTACCCAAGGTGTTTGGGTAGTATAATTTTGTTACGATACTTATTCACTCAAATTTATCTACGATAACGAAAACTAGATGAATTTAGCAAACACACTTAGTTTGCCATATAGTCACTTTAGCAAGAAAACCGATTTTCGCGAATGACGTTTCGATAACGGAGGCTACTGTAAGGAAGTCTTGGTTTAAGTAAAATAAAAGGAACAATCTGCTGATAGTACAAAGCAGCTTGTAATAATGTTCTAAATTTCATTCTAAACTGTTAAGTTTAAAAAACCTTGAAGAGGTTTCTTAAAAAGAAAGGCCTCCCAACTCCCCTCTGAACAATTTCCAACTCATGCGACGTTGAAAATTGTTCAGGCCTTTTCCTTACCACAACCAGTTTAAATATAATTTTATAATGAACAACCTTTATGATATATAAAATGTTACCTCATTATGCGGACTCAAAAAGGATACATACGGAAAACTGCCGAAAAGGCGATTAATTAAACTGAAATCATTGAATATGATAATTATTAAACTAAAATCTAACATCAAGCAATAGGTAACGTGTAAACCAGTTGGCTGAAATTAAACATTTCAAATCAACCCTGAATAATTATTAATTTGAAAGAGGATAATCATTTTAAGAATATTTATACTTCACCGTTTGAGCTAAAAGAGAACAAGGAGTAATGTTAGAAAAAATCCCCGAAATTGAGCTGAAAATAATAACTTAGTGCTGAAAAGAAAGTGTGATAATAAGACTGAAAGTAATAAATTAATGCTGAAATTTGAAAACCCACTATTATACATACCATTTACTTGCCTTTTGTATTCACTTACCGTTTGTTTGTCCACTTACAGCATTATACAACATTGTCGCGCAAGTATACACAAATATTAACTACACTCCCGACAAATGTTGGAATTAAAACCGTTTAGAACAGAAATATTTACCCGAAAGTTAATTCACGAATACGAAAGTAATTGTAATGTAAGATGGATTTTAGAAAATGAATGGTTCAAGAATAGTTTGTGTTTGAAAGTGCCTACGTAATCCCTACAATTATCCCTATGGCAAAAAAAGAATAAATATGACTCACTCCGATGCAGTTTTCATCCTAGGAACTGCCATCCCTCGAAGATGGGACCTACCTGAAACAACAGAAAAAGGTTTTTTAAGTAACCATAGCTTGGCAGTAATTTCCATGATTTTGGTTTTCAAATTATTTAAAAAAAAAATTAATTTGTCTTTAAGCTCAAAAATGTAAAACTAGAACTATGAAATCAAATAATGACGAATAAATTTTAAAGAGTAACTGACGCCATCACCTACCTTTATTACGAATTTCCCGTAGCAGGTTAAGTGCAGAAACCATATGAAGATCCGAAAACCGTAACCGACACTCCCGAGAACACAGGTATTTAAGATGCCCGAAGTTAAATAATTACTTTTTACAACACTACACTGTACAAACACTGGTTGTACCCAAGGTGTTTGGGTAGTATAATTTTGTTACGATACTTATTCACTCAAATTTATCTACGATAACGAAAACTAGATGAATTTAGCAAACACACTTAGTTTGCCATATAGTCACTTTAGCAAGAAAACCGATTTTCGCGAATGACGTTTCGATAACGGAGGCTACTGTAAGGAAGTCTTGGTTTAAGTAAAATAAAAGGAACAATCTGCTGATAGTACAAAGCAGCTTGTAATAATGTTCTAAATTTCATTCTAAACTGTTAAGTTTAAAAAACCTTGAAGAGGTTTCTTAAAAAGAAAGGCCTCCCAACTCCCCTCTGAACAATTTCCAACTCATGCGACGTTGAAAATTGTTCAGGCCTTTTCCTTACCACAACCAGTTTAAATATAATTTTATAATGAACAACCTTTATGATATATAAAATGTTACCTCATTATGCGGACTCAAAAAGGATACATACGGAAAACTGCCGAAAAGGCGATTAATTAAACTGAAATCATTGAATATGATAATTATTAAACTAAAATCTAACATCAAGCAATAGGTAACGTGTAAACCAGTTGGCTGAAATTAAACATTTCAAATCAATCCTGAATAATTATTAATTTGAAAGAGGATAATCATTTTAAGAATATTTATACTTCACCGTTTGAGCTAAAAGAGAACAAGGAGTAATGTTAGAAAAAATCCCCGAAATTGAGCTGAAAATAATAACTTAGTGCTGAAAAGAAAGTGTGATAATAAGACTGAAAGTAATAAATTAATGCTGAAATTTGAAAACCCACTATTATACATACCATTTACTTGCCTTTTGTATTCACTTACCGTTTGTTTGTCCACTTACAGCATTATACAACATTGTCGCGCAAGTATACACAAATATTAACTACACTCCCGACAAATGTTGGAATTAAAACCGTTTAGAACAGAAATATTTACCCGAAAGTTAATTCACGAATACGAAAGTAATTGTAATGTAAGATGGATTTTAGAAAATGAATGGTTCAAGAATAGTTTGTGTTTGAAAGTGCCTACGTAATCCCTACAATTATCCCTATGGCAAAAAAAGAATAAATATGACTCACTCCGATGCAGTTTTCATCCTAGGAACTGCCATCCCTCGAAGATGGGACCTACCTGAAACAACAGAAAAAGGTTTTTTAAGTAACCATAGCTTGGCAGTAATTTCCATGATTTTGGTTTTCAAATTATTTAAAAAAAAAATTAATTTGTCTTTAAGCTCAAAAATGTAAAACTAGAACTATGAAATCAAATAATGACGAATAAATTTTAAAGAGTAACTGACGCCATCACCTACCTTTATTACGAATTTCCCGTAGCAGGTTAAGTGCAGAAACCATATGAAGATCCGAAAACCGTAACCGACACTCCCGAGAACACAGGTATTTAAGATGCCCGAAGTTAAATAATTACTTTTTACAACACTACACTGTACAAACACTGGTTGTACCCAAGGTGTTTGGGTAGTATAATTTTGTTACGATACTTATTCACTCAAATTTATCTACGATAACGAAAACTAGATGAATTTAGCAAACACACTTAGTTTGCCATATAGTCACTTTAGCAAGAAAACCGATTTTCGCGAATGACGTTTCGATAACGGAGGCTACTGTAAGGAAGTCTTGGTTTAAGTAAAATAAAAGGAACAATCTGCTGATAGTACAAAGCAGCTTGTAATAATGTTCTAAATTTCATTCTAAACTGTTAAGTTTAAAAAACCTTGAAGAGGTTTCTTAAAAAGAAAGGCCTCCCAACTCCCCTCTGAACAATTTCCAACTCATGCGACGTTGAAAATTGTTCAGGCCTTTTCCTTACCACAACCAGTTTAAATATAATTTTATAATGAACAACCTTTATGATATATAAAATGTTACCTCATTATGCGGACTCAAAAAGGATACATACGGAAAACTGCCGAAAAGGCGATTAATTAAACTGAAATCATTGAATATGATAATTATTAAACTAAAATCTAACATCAAGCAATAGGTAACGTGTAAACCAGTTGGCTGAAATTAAACATTTCAAATCAATCCTGAATAATTATTAATTTGAAAGAGGATAATCATTTTAAGAATATTTATACTTCACCGTTTGAGCTAAAAGAGAACAAGGAGTAATGTTAGAAAAAATCCCCGAAATTGAGCTGAAAATAATAACTTAGTGCTGAAAAGAAAGTGTGATAATAAGACTGAAAGTAATAAATTAATGCTGAAATTTGAAAACCCACTATTATACATACCATTTACTTGCCTTTTGTATTCACTTACCGTTTGTTTGTCCACTTACAGCATTATACAACATTGTCGCGCAAGTATACACAAATATTAACTACACTCCCGACAAATGTTGGAATTAAAACCGTTTAGAACAGAAATATTTACCCGAAAGTTAATTCACGAATACGAAAGTAATTGTAATGTAAGATGGATTTTAGAAAATGAATGGTTCAAGAATAGTTTGTGTTTGAAAGTGCCTACGTAATCCCTACAATTATCCCTATGGCAAAAAAAGAATAAATATGACTCACTCCGATGCAGTTTTCATCCTAGGAACTGCCATCCCTCGAAGATGGGACCTACCTGAAACAACAGAAAAAGGTTTTTTAAGTAACCATAGCTTGGCAGTAATTTCCATGATTTTGGTTTTCAAATTATTTAAAAAAAAAATTAATTTGTCTTTAAGCTCAAAAATGTAAAACTAGAACTATGAAATCAAATAATGACGAATAAATTTTAAAGAGTAACTGACGCCATCACCTACCTTTATTACGAATTTCCCGTAGCAGGTTAAGTGCAGAAACCATATGAAGATCCGAAAACCGTAACCGACACTCCCGAGAACACAGGTATTTAAGATGCCCGAAGTTAAATAATTACTTTTTACAACACTACACTGTACAAACACTGGTTGTACCCAAGGTGTTTGGGTAGTATAATTTTGTTACGATACTTATTCACTCAAATTTATCTACGATAACGAAAACTAGATGAATTTAGCAAACACACTTAGTTTGCCATATAGTCACTTTAGCAAGAAAACCGATTTTCGCGAATGACGTTTCGATAACGGAGGCTACTGTAAGGAAGTCTTGGTTTAAGTAAAATAAAAGGAACAATCTGCTGATAGTACAAAGCAGCTTGTAATAATGTTCTTAATTTCATTCTAAACTGTTAAGTTTAAAAAACCTTGAAGAGGTTTCTTAAAAAGAAAGGCCTCCCAACTCCCCTCTGAACAATTTCCAACTCATGCGACGTTGAAAATTGTTCAGGCCTTTTCCTTACCACAACCAGTTTAAATATAATTTTATAATGAACAACCTTTATGATATAAAATGTTACCTCATTATGCGGACTCAAAAAGGATACATACGGAAAACTGCCGAAAAGACGATTAATGAAACTGAAATCATTGAATATGATAATTATTAAACTAAAATCTAACATCAAGCAATAGGTAACGTGTAAACCAGTTGACTGAAATTAAACATTTCAAATCAACCCTGAATAATTATTAATTTGAAAGAGGATAATAATTTTAAGAATATTTATACTTCACCGTTTGAGCTAAAAGAGAACAAGGAGTAATGTTAGAAAAAATCCCCGAAATTGAGCTGAAAATAATAACTTAGTGCTGAAAAGAAAGTGTGATAATAAGACTGAAAGTAATAAATTAATGCTGAAATTTGAAAACCCACTATTATACATACTATTTACTTGCCTTTTGTATTCACTTACCGTTTGTTTGTCCACTTACAGCATTATACAACATTGTCGCGCAAGTATACACAAATATTAACTACACTCCCGACAAATGTTGGAATTAAAACCGTTTAGAACAGAAATATTTACCCGAAAGTTAATTCACGAATACGAAAGTAATTGTAATGTAAGATGGATTTTAGAAAATGAATGGTTCAAGAATAGTTTGTGTTTGAAAGTGCCTACGTAATCCCTACAATTATCCCTATGGCAAAAAAAGAATAAATATGACTCACTCCGATGCAGTTTTCATCCTAGGAACTGCCATCCCTCGAAGATGGGACCTACCTGAAACAACAGAAAAAGGTTTTTTAAGTAACCATAGCTTGGCAGTAATTTCCATGATTTTGGTTTTCAAATTATTTAAAAAAAAATTAATTTGTCTTTAAGCTCAAAAATGTAAAACTAGAACTATGAAATCAAATAATGACGAATAAATTTTAAAGAGTAACTGACGCCATCACCTACCTTTATTACGAATTTCCCGTAGCAGGTTAAGTGCAGAAACCATATGAAGATCCGAAAACCGTAACCGACACTCCCGAGAACACAGGTATTTAAGATGCCCGAAGTTAAATAATTACTTTTTACAACACTACACTGTACAAACACTGGTTGTACCCAAGGTGTTTGGGTAGTATAATTTTGTTACGATACTTATTCACTCAAATTTATCTACGATAACGAAAACTAGATGAATTTAGCAAACACACTTAGTTTGCCATATAGTCACTTTAGCAAGAAAACCGATTTTCGCGAATGACGTTTCGATAACGGAGGCTACTGTAAGGAAGTCTTGGTTTAAGTAAAATAAAAGGAACAATCTGCTGATAGTACAAAGCAGCTTGTAATAATGTTCTAAATTTCATTCTAAACTGTTAAGTTTAAAAAACCTTGAAGAGGTTTCTTAAAAAGAAAGGCCTCCCAACTCCCCTCTGAACAATTTCCAACTCATGCGACGTTGAAAATTGTTCAGGCCTTTTCCTTACCACAACCAGTTTAAATATAATTTTATAATGAACAACCTTTATGATATATAAAATGTTACCTCATTATGCGGACTCAAAAAGGATACATACGGAAAACTGCCGAAAAGGCGATTAATTAAACTGAAATCATTGAATATGATAATTATTAAACTAAAATCTAACATCAAGCAATAGGTAACGTGTAAACCAGTTGGCTGAAATTAAACATTTCAAATCAACCCTGAATAATTATTAATTTGAAAGAGGATAATCATTTTAAGAATATTTATACTTCACCGTTTGAGCTAAAAGAGAACAAGGAGTAATGTTAGAAAAAATCCCCGAAATTGAGCTGAAAATAATAACTTAGTGCTGAAAAGAAAGTGTGATAATAAGACTGAAAGTAATAAATTAATGCTGAAATTTGAAAACCCACTATTATACATACCATTTACTTGCCTTTTGTATTCACTTACCGTTTGTTTGTCCACTTACAGCATTATACAACATTGTCGCGCAAGTATACACAAATATTAACTACACTCCCGACAAATGTTGGAATTAAAACCGTTTAGAACAGAAATATTTACCCGAAAGTTAATTCACGAATACGAAAGTAATTGTAATGTAAGATGGATTTTAGAAAATGAATGGTTCAAGAATAGTTTGTGTTTGAAAGTGCCTACGTAATCCCTACAATTATCCCTATGGCAAAAAAAGAATAAATATGACTCACTCCGATGCAGTTTTCATCCTAGGAACTGCCATCCCTCGAAGATGGGACCTACCTGAAACAACAGAAAAAGGTTTTTTAAGTAACCATAGCTTGGCAGTAATTTCCATGATTTTGGTTTTCAAATTATTTAAAAAAAAAATTAATTTGTCTTTAAGCTCAAAAATGTAAAACTAGAACTATGAAATCAAATAATGACGAATAAATTTTAAAGAGTAACTGACGCCATCACCTACCTTTATTACGAATTTCCCGTAGCAGGTTAAGTGCAGAAACCATATGAAGATCCGAAAACCGTAACCGACACTCCCGAGAACACAGGTATTTAAGATGCCCGAAGTTAAATAATTACTTTTTACAACACTACACTGTACAAACACTGGTTGTACCCAAGGTGTTTGGGTAGTATAATTTTGTTACGATACTTATTCACTCAAATTTATCTACGATAACGAAAACTAGATGAATTTAGCAAACACACTTAGTTTGCCATATAGTCACTTTAGCAAGAAAACCGATTTTCGCGAATGACGTTTCGATAACGGAGGCTACTGTAAGGAAGTCTTGGTTTAAGTAAAATAAAAGGAACAATCTGCTGATAGTACAAAGCAGCTTGTAATAATGTTCTAAATTTCATTCTAAACTGTTAAGTTTAAAAAACCTTGAAGAGGTTTCTTAAAAAGAAAGGCCTCCCAACTCCCCTCTGAACAATTTCCAACTCATGCGACGTTGAAAATTGTTCAGGCCTTTTCCTTACCACAACCAGTTTAAATATAATTTTATAATGAACAACCTTTATGATATAAAATGTTACCTCATTATGCGGACTCAAAAAGGATACATACGGAAAACTGCCGAAAAGGCGATTAATTAAACTGAAATCATTGAATATGATAATTATTAAACTAAAATCTAACATCAAGCAATAGGTAACGTGTAAACCAGTTGGCTGAAATTAAACATTTCAAATCAACCCTGAATAATTATTAATTTGAAAGAGGATAATAATTTTAAGAATATTTATACTTCACCGTTTGAGCTAAAAGAGAACAAGGAGTAATGTTAGAAAAAATCCCCGAAATTGAGCTGAAAATAATAACTTAGTGCTGAAAAGAAAGTGTGATAATAAGACTGAAAGTAATAAATTAATGCTGAAATTTGAAAACCCACTCTTATACATACCATTTACTTGCCTTTTGTATTCACTTACCGTTTGTTTGTCCACTTACAGCATTATACAACATTGTCGCGCAAGTATACACAAATATTAACTACACTCCCGACAAATGTTGGAATTAAAACCGTTTAGAACAGAAATATTTACCCGAAAGTTAATTCACGAATACGAAAGTAATTGTAATGTAAGATGGATTTTAGAAAATGAATGGTTCAAGAATAGTTTGTGTTTGAAAGTGCCTACGTAATCCCTACAATTATCCCTATGGCAAAAAAAGAATAAATATGACTCACTCCGATGCAGTTTTCATCCTAGGAACTGCCATCCCTCGAAGATGGGACCTACCTGAAACAACAGAAAAAGGTATTTTAAGTAACCATAGCTTGGCAGTAATTTCCATGATTTTGGTTTTCAAATTATTTAAAAAAAAATTAATTTGTCTTTAAGCTCAAAAATGTAAAACTAGAACTATGAAATCAAATAATGACGAATAAATTTTAAAGAGTAACTGACGCCATCACCTACCTTTATTACGAATTTCCCGTAGCAGGTTAAGTGCAGAAACCATATGAAGATCCGAAAACCGTAACCGACACTCCCGAGAACACAGGTATTTAAGATGCCCGAAGTTAAATAATTACTTTTTACAACACTACACTGTACAAACACTGGTTGTACCCAAGGTGTTTGGGTAGTATAATTTTGTTACGATACTTATTCACTCAAATTTATCTACGATAACGAAAACTAGATGAATTTAGCAAACACACTTAGTTTGCCATATAGTCACTTTAGCAAGAAAACCGATTTTCGCGAATGACGTTTCGATAACGGAGGCTACTGTAAGGTAAGGAAGTCTTGGTTTAAGTAAAATAAAAGGAACAATCTGCTGATAGTACAAAGCAGCTTGTAATAATGTTCTTAATTTCATTCTAAACTGTTAAGTTTAAAAAACCTTGAAGAGGTTTCTTAAAAAGAAAGGCCTCCCAACTCCCCTCTGAACAATTTCCAACTCATGCGACGTTGAAAATTGTTCAGGCCTTTTCCTTACCACAACCAGTTTAAATATAATTTTATAATGAACAACCTTTATGATATAAAATGTTACCTCATTATGCGGACTCAAAAAGGATACATACGGAAAACTGCCGAAAAGACGATTAATGAAACTGAAATCATTGAATATGATAATTATTAAACTAAAATCTAACATCAAGCAATAGGTAACGTGTAAACCAGTTGACTGAAATTAAACATTTCAAATCAACCCTGAATAATTATTAATTTGAAAGAGGATAATAATTTTAAGAATATTTATACTTCACCGTTTGAGCTAAAAGAGAACAAGGAGTAATGTTAGAAAAAATCCCCGAAATTGAGCTGAAAATAATAACTTAGTGCTGAAAAGAAAGTGTGATAATAAGACTGAAAGTAATAAATTAATGCTGAAATTTGAAAACCCACTATTATACATACTATTTACTTGCCTTTTGTATTCACTTACCGTTTGTTTGTCCACTTACAGCATTATACAACATTGTCGCGCAAGTATACACAAATATTAACTACACTCCCGACAAATGTTGGAATTAAAACCGTTTAGAACAGAAATATTTACCCGAAAGTTAATTCACGAATACGAAAGTAATTGTAATGTAAGATGGATTTTAGAAAATGAATGGTTCAAGAATAGTTTGTGTTTGAAAGTGCCTACGTAATCCCTACAATTATCCCTATGGCAAAAAAAGAATAAATATGACTCACTCCGATGCAGTTTTCATCCTAGGAACTGCCATCCCTCGAAGATGGGACCTACCTGAAACAACAGAAAAAGGTTTTTTAAGTAACCATAGCTTGGCAGTAATTTCCATGATTTTGGTTTTCAAATTATTTAAAAAAAAATTAATTTGTCTTTAAGCTCAAAAATGTAAAACTAGAACTATGAAATCAAATAATGACGAATAAATTTTAAAGAGTAACTGACGCCATCACCTACCTTTATTACGAATTTCCCGTAGCAGGTTAAGTGCAGAAACCATATGAAGATCCGAAAACCGTAACCGACACTCCCGAGAACACAGGTATTTAAGATGCCCGAAGTTAAATAATTACTTTTTACAACACTACACTGTACAAACACTGGTTGTACCCAAGGTGTTTGGGTAGTATAATTTTGTTACGATACTTATTCACTCAAATTTATCTACGATAACGAAAACTAGATGAATTTAGCAAACACACTTAGTTTGCCATATAGTCACTTTAGCAAGAAAACCGATTTTCGCGAATGACGTTTCGATAACGGAGGCTACTGTAAGGAAGTCTTGGTTTAAGTAAAATAAAAGGAACAATCTGCTGATAGTACAAAGCAGCTTGTAATAATGTTCTAAATTTCATTCTAAACTGTTAAGTTTAAAAAACCTTGAAGAGGTTTCTTAAAAAGGAAGGCCTCCCAACTCCCCTCTGAACAATTTCCAACTCATGCGACGTTGAAAATTGTTCAGGCCTTTTCCTTACCACAAACAGTTTAAATATGATTTTATAATGAACAACCTTTATGATATAAAATGTTACCTCATTATGCGGACTCAAAAAGGATACATACGGAAAACTGCCGAAAAGGCGATTAATTAAACTGAAATCATTGAATATGATAATTATTAAACTAAAATCTAACATCAAGCAATAGGTAACGTGTAAACCAGTTGGCTGAAATTAAACATTTCAAATCAACCCTGAATAATTATTGATTTGAAAGAGGATAATAATTTTAAGAATATTTATACTTCACCGTTTGAGCTAAAAGAGAACAAGGAGTAATGTTAGAAAAAATCCCCGAAATTGAGCTGAAAATAATAACTTAGTGCTGAAAAGAAAGTGTGATAATAAGACTGAAAGTAATAAATTAATGCTGAAATTTGAAAACCCACTATTATACATACTATTTACTTGCCATTTGTATTCACTTACCGTTTGTTTGTCCACTTACAGCATTATACAACATTGTCGCGCAAGTATACACAAATATTAACTACACTCCCGATAAAGGTGGGAATTAAAACCGTTTAGAACAGAAATATTTACCCGAAAGTTAATTCACGAATACGAATGTAATTGTAATGTAAGATGGATTTTAGAAAATGAATGGTTCAAGAATAGTTTGTGTTTGAAAGTGCCTACGTAATCCCTACAATTATCCCTATGGCAAAAAAAGAATAAATATGACTCACTCCGATGCAGTTTTCATCCTAGGAACTGCCATCCCTCGAAGATGGGACCTACCTGAAACAACAGAAAAAGGTTTTTTAAGTAACCATAGCTTGGTAGTAATTTCCATGATTTTGGATTTCAAATTATTTAAAAAAAAATTAATTTGTCTTTAAGATCAAAAATGTAAAACTAGAACTATCAAATCAGATAATGACCAATAAATTTTAAAAAGTAACTGACGCCATCACCTACCTTTGTTACGAATTTGCTGTAGCAGGTTAAGTGCAGAAACCATATTATGACGATCTGAAAACCGTAACCGACACTCCCGAGAACACAGAAATTTAAGATCCCCGAACTTAAATAATTACTTTTTATAACACTGCACTGTACAAACACTGGTTGTACCCAAGGTGTTTGGGTAATAAAAATTTCAGTACGCTACTGTTACAAAGGTTTTACTTCTAACGACGAATACTTTTTAAATTTGACAAACACACTTAGTTTACCATAATTTCACTACAACATAAGGTCCGATTTCCGCGGATGTCGAAGCGACAACGAATTGCTAATGAAAAATTTTATTAAAACTGCTTTGATGAAGCTAAGTACTTACTGATTTGCTTTTTGTAACAGTGGCTAAATTAGATACCTTAATTTAATTCTTTGTGTGTTATTTGTGGCATAACATTTTTTACTAAGCTTTCTGTGCTGCGGTCCTCCTCTGCGAGCTTTGCCTCTAGAAACGCAGAAAATGACACCTCGGACAAGAAAGCCATTTGAAAATAAATGTAATTGTTCATTATATCGTAAGTTATATTAAATGTTGAATATTTGACCAACATCAAAAAATTTCTAATTTAAAAATGCGCATAAAATATACAGTGTGTCCCAGGATTGATGTTACAATAGGTGCGATTGACTAAAGATTTTTGAATTTTATTTTAAGATTGTGGGATTAAGTCCTGCTTGGTGTGAAGAAGATTTTCAATTTGTGAAAAACAAGTCGGCCTTGACATTCAAGCGAAAACTATTTTCTTTTCAGGTAACGTACCCTTTTAGTTCATGATACGGCAAAATTTTACTAAGAATGATTGTCCAGAATGAGAAATTATGGTCGTATACAAAATTTCAGGAAGATTAGCCGACGATATTCTTTTCATGGGCTCCTGCCATTTATGTTGAGTAAATAATTTATTGTCGATCAATGAAATAGAAAATAGTTTTCGCTTCAATGTCAAGGCCGACTTGTTTTTCAAAAACTAAAAATATTCTTAAAATTCTCTTCAAACCAAGCAGGACTTAATCCCACAATCTTAAAATTAAAGTCAAATTTTTTTAGTCCATCGCACCTATTGTAACATCAATCCTGGGCACACTGTATATTATCCAAAATACCTCCTTTAATTTTTATAAATTAAGAAATGTGAACGATGATCAAAAGTATATTTTCTAATGAAAAGCACGTTAAATTAGACAAAAATGTCATTAAAGTAAGTATTAGCGATATCTTAAAAGAAATCCCAACAACACATCGCAATTTAATAATTGTTATTTACGATTTAAGAGGGATATAGACATTATTAACACATGTACTGTGAAGAATTGCAGAGAACGTGATTTCCGGACTTGCCCCGGCAAAATTTGGAGCTAGAATGAATTGTCAATTTCATTACCACTAGTGCGGTAATAATTTCATTATGGCACTCATTGGGATGACAAGACTATTACATATCTAAAATGAGTGTGATATGATATAACTTATCCCACGGTGATAGATAAAAAATAATACTACTGGCTTCACTTACCACTTGCTTACTTGTGAAAAAACTAACAAAAACGAGAAGTTCTTATTTAATTAATTAATTATGGACGATTTAACAATTTAAAAATATGCAACTTCTCGTTAAAAGAATTTTTCAAATACTGAATTAAATACATACCAACTGTTTTATGTGTGATTGAAAATGCTATAGAAATTGTAATAATCGATATCTATACGAAGTACCTGTTACTTCGCTTTTAATAAGTTTAAATAGTTTTTAATTTGCATTGGCTGCAGGTTATTTATCTTAAATCTTTCTTTCTAAATTAACACAAAATATTAGGCGAAGGAAATTTTCAGTCTTATAAACTACAAATCGTTTACCGTTGGGAATTAAACTTAAAATACACAACATTTTGGAAAACTAGCAACATTCGTTTTGGTAAAGATCTTGCTTCCGAAATTACAATTTGCTAAGTGGAATTACTACAGCTTTAACTACGGTCGAATTCAATTTGTTTTATGGGATGTATTAAAATTTAAATAATCACTGACCTTAAATATTAAAGAAGTGACTCCTTCAGTAGTTAATTTCTAGAGTTATAAAACTATTTGAATTAAATAAGTCTACTTAACAACAATTTCTTAAATTTCTTTACACCAAAACGCGTATCTACCTTGTTTTAAAAAATTAGGCCGTTTTGTGGTCTATTAAACAAAACTTTAATTTATCACTTTACTCATTTACAAAATAACTACGACCTAACACTACACTAGAAGACTAGAACCTTAAAATTGATTAAAAAACGGAATATTATTCAAGAGCCTATTTACGCATCAACTGTTTTTATCCAATATGTGCGATATGTGTGATGATAATTTCCGGAAGACAGATCTGCCCTATAATTAATTACTTCTTTAACTTTCCTTACAAATAATCTTTATCGAAATATTAATCATTTGTCTACTTTGAAAACGTGTATTACATTTAAATTTAAAAATTTATCAACAAAACTCTTGCTATAATAGTAATCAAAACGAAACAAATTGTAATCTACAAGCTGTAATGAAACATTTCCCACCTCGGATATAATGTACTATTTCCGTTAAGTTTGTTTTAAAAAGTAATTTCCCTTCCTGTTGAATTTGTTGAATAATGGTTTGTCCAAAAAGTTATATTTTTCGTATTGAAAAATAATTTCAGACTGTCATTATGACAGAGGGGTGGAGCTATAACAGTGTCATAGCTCCACCCCTCTGTTTCAAAAATTTCATGGTATCAGTGATTTTTGTCAAAGTGCAAGAATTAATCCCCACAGTTCTTTTGTTACACGAAACTCGAAAATTGTGTAGAATAGCATCAATCGATGCAGTATTTTTTTCTCTACAAAAAACTTAAGTACACTTTTGGTCTAAAATAATTAGGGAAGCAAATAATTCCTTCTGAAAACTCCCTAGAAAATCTTCTCCTGGAAATCCGGACACGTTCAAAACAAAACCATTTCTTTGTAAAGTTTTCATCCCCGAAAACTTTGTCTGACTAAACTTGAAAATTTTTCCCAAGTAGTTTTAGCCCAATTATCTTTGAAAAGATGGCAATTCGTTTTCAAATTTCAACAGAAAACTAAAGTCTGAAATAAATAAATACGCAATTATGTAAAACCTCAGCAAATTATTTAAAAACCTGATTGCTTCTGAACTTGTCTTCGTAGTATTTTGATTTCAGACCCTGCAAAAACTTTGTCAGTGCTGTCGATTATCTGTGAAAAGTGCACTCCGCTTTTTGAATAATCTCAGTTATTGGGTCTGAACTGGAAAAGTTTCCTTGGAAATTTAGAATGTAGAATCTTCGAGTTTCTTTTTGAAAACAGCAGAAGCCAAAAGCTTGCAGGCTTAAGATAGCACAAAAGATTTCAGCCCGGTTCTCTAACAACATCCTAAAACCCGTAGTTAGTTCGAAAAAGTTAAAGACTTTCCTAAAGATTTACTCAAAGATTTTAGCCCGTTTTTCCTAAAAATTTCCTGAAAAATGGGAACCTTCCACCGACCCTTCCAAAGATGTCCACCTGGTTCTTTAACAACATCCTGAAATCTGTAGCTTGTCTTAAAAACCTTCCTAAAAATTAACCCAAAGGTTTTAGCCTGCTTTTCCTAACTATTTATTTCATGAAGTTATTCACTTCAGTTTTTTGTTTGGAAACAGAAACAGTTTAAAATGTAAGTTTATCTCGATAATTTAAATATACTTTCTTTAATAATTCCCTGAAAAAATTCTTTTGGAAACAGAAACAGTTGAAAGCTCGTAAGCTTTTCTAAGATAAATCCAAAGATTTCGGCCTGACTCTTTAACAACATCCTGAAATCTGTAGCTTGTCCTAAAAATTAACCCAATGATTTTAGCTTGTTTTTCCTAACTATTTATTGAGGATTTTCCACCAACTCTTCAGTTGTCCTTGTAGTTAACCCAATTTATTGAAACATTATTTCAAAAGGGAAAACCTTGCGTTTATCAGATTTTCTTCAGATTTGAGTCTGTTTTCTTATTTATTAAAAACCTCCTCAAAGTTAGGAATTTTTCACCGAACCTGAAGTTTTGTTTTTGGAAACAGAAAAAGTTGCAAACTTTTTTTAATACTAATCCAAAAATTTCAGCCTGATGTCTTTAGAAACGTCTGAAAGTTCTGAGTTTTCTAAAAAATATTAGATCGTTCTGGATCTGAACTTTCAAAAATGTTTAAAATTTCCTTGGAAATTTTAGAATTTTCTTTTTGAAAATAGCTAAAGCTGAAGCTGCAGGCTTTTCTTAAAATAAATCCCAAGGTTTCCGCCTGAACCTTTAACAACTCTCTAAAGCCCGTAGTTTTCTTCTAAAAAGAGCAAAAAGAGATTTTGCCAAATATTTCAGCCTGTTTTCCCTAATAATTTCCTTAAAAAATGAGATTTTTCATCAATTCTTCAGTTTTTTATAAAAAAAAAAGAATTAAAGTCTTACGTTTACCTCAACAATTTAAGTCTAGTTTTCCTCAATAACTTCCTGAAAAATTGACAACTTTTTACGAAATCCCCAGTTCTCTTTTTGGAAGGCGAAAAAACTGAAAGCTTGGAAGCTTTTCTTAAGATAAATTCAAAGATTTCGGTTTGTTGCTTTAACAACATCCTGATATCTGTAGTTGTTCTTCTAAAAATAGTAAAAAGTTAAAAACCTTTCTAAAGATTACGCCAAAAATTGGGGTTTGTTTCCCTAACAATTTCCTGAAAAATGGGAATTTTCCATCAATTCTTCAGTTTTCTGATTTAAAACAAAAAAAAATGAAGACTTCAGTTTACTTTAATAATTTAGATATACTTTTTCAATTTCCTGAAAATTCGATAATTTTCCACGGAAAACAAAAAAAAAACTGAAAACTTGCTCTAAAGATACATTCAAACATTTCAGTTTGGTTCTTTAACAACATTCTGAAAACTGTAGCTTTCTTCTAAAATAGAAAAAGATAAAAATTTTCATAAAGATTACACCAAGGATTTCAGCTTGATGTCCCTAGAAATTTCCTGAAAAATGGGAGTTTTCCACCGACCCTTCAATTTTCAGTTCGAAAACAAAAAAAATTACTTAAAAACTTTTAGGTTTATCAATAATTTAAATCTACTAAAATCTGGAATTTGCCACGGTGTTTTCAGTTTTTCTTTTGGAAACAAAAAAAGTTGAAAACTTGCAAGCTTTTCCTAAGAAAAAGTCTTCTAAAAATAGAGAAATCGAAAAGCTTTCCTAAACATTATCCCGTTTTCCCTAACTATTTTCTGAAAAATGGGAATTTTCCACCAATTCTACACTTTTCCTTAGAGAAGCTTTATTTAATATTATAGATTTTGTACCAACTTAATGATAATTCTTTAAAAAGAGGAAACCCTGCGCTTACGAAATTTTCATAAGATTTGGGCTTGTTTTCTTAATAACCTCCTGAAAATAAGGAATCCTTGCTTTTCGTCCTAAAAGGTGAGAAAGCTGAAAACCTTTCTACAATTAATCTAAAAATCTCAGCTACATTTTCTAACAACCTGCTGAAAATTCAGAACTTTTCACTGAATTTTCAATTGTCCTTTTCAAAGCAGAAAAGGATTAATCGAAGATTCTAACTTGATTTATTAAAAACCTCCCAAAATTGGGAGTTTTCTACAGAACCTGAAGATTTGGTTTTAGAAACTAAAAAATCTGTAAACCTACAAACTCTTTTTAATACTAATCCAAAACATTCAATCTGCTGTCTTTAGAAACTTCTGAAAGTTTAAAGTTTTCTACCGCATCTTAGATCATTTCCTCCTGATAATAGAAAAAGCTGAAAACTGTTTCACGATTAACCCAAAAATCTCAGCTTGATTTTGTAAGACCTTCCTGAAAATGTTTCTGGAAATCTTTCTAATGAATTCTTAGTTTTCTTCTAGAAGCTTTTCTTAAGAACAATGTGTAATGTGCAATAACCTAAATACTAAATATTTGAAACCAAATCTTCAGGTTTCCCATTGAAAAACAAAAGTTACTTCCTAAAATTTGGAAAATTTCTTCCACCAATTCTTTGGTTTTCTTTTTGAAAACAATAAAAGGTGGAAGCTTACAGGCTTTCCTTAAGATAAATCCACAGCTTTTAGCTTGGTTCTTTAACTATCTCCTAAAGCCCGTAGTTTTTCTTCCAAAAATAGCAAAAAGCCAAAAACCCTTTTTAAAGGTTACCTAAGCCAAAAGTTTCAGTCGAGTTTCCCCAACAATTTCCTGAAAAATCGCTAATTTTCCACGGAACCCTCAGTTCTCTTTTTGGAAACAGAAAAAGTAAGTTTTTCTTAAGATAAATACAAAGATTTCAGCTTGGTTCCTTAAGAACATCCTGAGACCTATAGTTTTTCTTCTAAAAATAGAAAAGGCTAAAAACTTTTCTGAAGATTAACCCAAAGATTTTGGTCTGTTTTCCCTAAACATTTCCTGGCCAATGGGAATTTTCTATCGACTCTTCAGTTTTTGTTTGAAATTTAAGATTGTCTCAATAATTTAAATCTGCTGTCTTTAATAAAAATTGGGAATTTACAATCAACTCTTGGAAACGGAAAAACCTTCCCGATAATTTTCCTGGAAACTTTTTTTAAGAACCACAATGGGTAGGTAGGTACATTTTTTGGGCAGTGATTGACCCCTCGGTGCTAAGGTACTACTAATTTAGAGAAAACATGGTCCTAAATGCCTCTTACTTAAAAACTAAAAACATTTTCTAAACTCTTCTTTATAAAATGTTATTAATGTTCAAACTTTTATATTCTGTTGTAAAGATTCCGTAACTAACCATTATTCAACCTTTACTTTACTGCTACGTAAAATCATGATTATACAATTTCTATAAAACATGCTTCAGAAAAAATTAAAGCATAACCTCTGATTTGTATATCTAAAATGCACCTGTGCGAAGATACGGCCAATCAAAGTTTGTATTATCTCCAAAAGTATAAAAGTTATCAAGAAAGCATTTGGGGTGCTATAAATAGTCTATAGTAATTTATGAAGAATGCCATTTTAACAAACAGCTAAAAATGTTGCTCGACTGCTGAAAGGGTGTTTTTGATGGTTGGGGGTAAAATTAACGACGTCGAAAATGTTTGTGTTTAAGTATAATTTAAATTCGCCTATATCTGTTTGGGTAAAATTGAGTGTGAAAACGGTTTTTGTCTCATTTATTTATTGTTAAATCCAACGGTATTCGAGTAAATAAGCAAACTCTAAACAGTAGTAAAATCAGTAAAAAGTTGTTTAATCAAGTTACCTACCACATTCCAATTCACTATTAATAAACAAAAGAACCCAGTGTTATTTTAAACAAAACATACATCAACAACGTTTGATTTTACAATAATTACAGAAACTGGCATCATTGTACCTTAAATTTTATTTTATGGCAACTTGTCGATATAATAAAATGGGACAACTATTTATGAATGTAATTTTACCAAAAATTATTTAAAATTGGTAAATAAAAGTGATCAGAAATCAGAAACCATTTGGTTATAAAACATATTTTTTGAACGCTCACTTGATTCAAAGAATGCAATATTTTGTTACTTAGGATAAAATTAAAAGTTCTTATAATAACCTAATAGCTAATTTCTATATTAAAGATTCTTGCTTGTTGTAATTCAAACATTTAGTTTTACAGAATACGGCTGAAAAATTTTACCAATTTTCCTATTGATAACCTCACTTTTCCTTACTACTATTTCTTATGAAAAGACTAGGTGGAACCATTTACACGTATCGTATATGAAGTTTTTAACAAATTTTTAATATGCTGGCGCTTTTACAAGCTTCAAACCTTTCAATTTTCTCTTAGTTATTGGGCAAGGAAATCTGAGCAGGCTGAAACCTGCTCCCCGCTTTTTGGGCGATTTCTTCGTCTGTACACCGATACTTGATATAAATAAATAGGAAATAACCCAAACTTTAAAGAAACAAGGGCTTACCTTAAATATTGCGATGGTTCACACCCTAAACTGATGAAAATCCCGCCAAATGCATCTTGTATTTTAAGAGCAATTTTCAGTTCAGCATCTAATTTAACTACCGCAACATTATGTAACCATGCTCGAGTCTTTCTTTTTTAAATGAAAATCACTTGTTCAAACGAAAATTGTACAACAAAACTTAAAATTTTGCAGTTCAAAGCGCTACAGACACGGACGCGAACTTCCATGTTAGAAGGTTAGAACAAATGCCGACCGTACGTTGTTTCAACAAAAGACGATCAACTCGTTATGACTATCAATTTGCTTAAAATTGGTGCCAAATTCAAATATTGAAATTCAGTTATGTAATTTTTAACTTTTCAAATGCAAAGATTTAATTTGAATTATATATTAGAAATGAAATCACTTTTAAAACAAAGACAATAGCTATAAGAAGATAATATTAATGGCGCGAATTTAAATAATTTGAAGGAATTTAAATTTAGAAATATTTTTAGGGCTATTTGGCTGGGGAATACAAAAATATAAAAATGGAGGGCTAAAGAAATTTAAGAATTTAAAAATGAATTAGTTAACGACAAGGAAATCTACGCAGGCTGAAAGCTGCTCTACCGCTTTTTCGGCGATTTCTTCGTCTGTAAACCGCCACTTGAAATTATCATACTGCAAGGTTTGGTGAAATTTAGTATAACTCCCAATAGAAATAGTGAACGTGATGATAATTACAAAGAATCGAAATTTTGCGAAAATTTTTTGAAAATTAAACAGAATATATTAACAAACTGAACTGAAAAAAAAATAAGTAAAAATGCCTATCAAGGTTTGGTGAAAGTTAATATAATTCCCAATAGACATTGTTAAGAAGTTATTAATTTTATTCTATTAAGATTGTCTTCATTTCATTACGCAGTTGCCTGATATTTCCGTTGCCTGGAAAACGTTGTTTTGTTTTCAAAAAAACCACCTTGGTAAAAAACCTATTAAGGTTTGGTAAAATTTAATATAACTTCTACCTAATGGAAATATAATTAACCTGACGAGGTTTAATAAGAGCCGAAATTTTACCAACATTTTAGGTCAAAGTTGCCTTAATAAAAACCCCCAATAGAAATAGTGAACCTGATAAGGGTTAAAAAGAGCCGAAATTTTGCAAAAAATTTAGGTCGAAATGCCTTAATAAAATTTTTCGAAATTAAATAAAAGGTATTAACAAACTGAACCGCAAGAAAGTAAAAAACCTATCAGAGTTTGGTAAAATTTAATATAACTCCCAGCAGAAATAGTAAACCGGATGAGGGTTAAAAATAACCAAAATTGTGGAAAACTTTTAGGTCAAAATGCCTTAATAAATTTTTTGAAAATTAAACAAAAGGTATTAACAGATTTAACTGCAAAACAAGTAAAATTTAACATGGCTCCCAATAGAAATAAGGAATATGATTAGGGTTAAAAAGAGGCAAAATTCTGCGAAAATTTTATGTCAAGGTGCCTTAATAAAATTTTTGACAATTAAATAAAAGGTATTAACGAACCGAATCGCAAAAAAGTAAAAAACCTATAAGATTTGGTAAAATTTAATTAATATAACACCCAATAGAAATCATGAACCTGATGATGGTTAAAAAGAGGCGAAATTATGTGAATAAATTTTAGAGCAAAGGACCTTAATAACATTTTTGAAAAGTAAATAAAAGGTACTAACAAACTGAACTGCAAAAAAAGTAAAAAAAAAACTTTCAAAGTTGATAAAATCTAATACAGATTTTAACAGAAAAGAGTGAACCTGATGAGGGTTAAAAAAAACCCAAAATTCTGGAAAAATTTTACGTCAAAGTGCCTTAATAAGGTTCTTGAAAATTAAATAAAGATATTAACAAATTGAACTGCAAAAAAAGTAGAAACCTATCAGGGTTTGGTAAAATGAAATATAATTCCCAATAGAAATAGTAAACCTGATGAGGGTTAAAAAGACCCAAAATTCTGGGAAACTTTTAGATCAAAATGCCTTAATAAAATTTTTAAAAATTAAACAAAAGGTATTAACAGACTTAACTGCAAAAAGAGCAAAAAACCTATTAAGGTTTGGTAAAATTTAATATAGCTCTCAATAGAAAATAGTGAACTTGATGGTGGTTAAAAAGGGCAACAATTCTGCGAAAATTTTATGTCAAAGTGCCTTAATAAAATTTTTAGAAAATTAAATAAAAGGTATTAACAAACAGAACTGTAAAAAAAGAAAAAAATCTATCGTAGATTTGGTGAAATTTAATAAAGTTGCAATAGAAATAATGAACCTGATGAGGGTTAAAATGAGCCGGAATTCTGCGAAAATCTCAGGTCACAGTGCCCTAATAAAATTTTTGACAATTAAACAAAAGGCATCAACAATCTGAACTGCAAAAAAATCTCAAAAACCTATCAAGATTTGGTAAAATATTATTATAGCTCCCAAGAGAAATAATGGACTTGATTAGGGCTAAAAAGAGCCAAAATTCTGCAAACAATTTAGGTCACAATGCCTTAATAAAATTTTTGAAAATTAAATAAAAAGTATTAATAAACTGAATTGCAAAAAAAGTGAAAAACCTATCAAGCTTTGGTAAAATTTAATATAGCTCCCAATAAAAATAACGAACCTGATGAGTGGATGATGGTTAAAAAGTGTCAAAATTCTGCGAAAATTTTAGGTTGAAGTGCCTTAATAACTTTTTAGAAAATTAAATAAAAGATAGTAACAAACTGAACTGCAAAAAAAAACTAAAAACCTAAAAACCTATGAAGGTTTGATAAAATTGAATATAACTCCCAGTAGATACAGTGAACCTAATGACGGTTAAAATAATCCACAATCTGGGAAAATGTTAGGTCATAATAATAAAATTTTTCAAAATTAAACAAAGGATATATACAAACTGAACAGCAAAAGAATCTTAAAAACGTATCAAAGTTTGGTAAAATTTAATATAGCTTCCAATAGAAATAGTGAACCTGATGAGGGTTAACAAGAACCGAAATTCTGCGAAAACTTTAGGTTAACGTGCCTTAATAATTTTTAGAAAATTAAATAAAAGATACAAACTGCAAAAAAGTAAAGAAACCTATCAAGATTCGGTTAAAATTTAATGCAGCTCCCAATATACATAAATATATCAAGGTTTGGTAAAACTGAAAGTACATAGCTCCCAACAGAAATAATAAACCCGATGAGGGTTAAAAAGAGCCGAAATTCTGCAAAAATTTTAGGTCAGTGCCTTAATAAATTTTTTGCAAATTAAACAAAAAGTATTAGCAAACGAGTGAATTGCAAAACGAAGCTGAAATTTATTTCTACGCTCTAATTTAAAAATCTTTTACAAATACTAAAATTAATAAAAACTTCATATTTCCCCCCAATTAAACAGGCTCTCTGAGACCCCTTTCTTCCCTGTACGAATACATAAACCGACTTTTAAAATATAAAAATATTTGCAATAAATTCAATGAGCAAAACAAATGCGTGATTTGATAAAAACGCAAGTGTTCGTTGATATCCTTAGCTTGAATGCTTTGACTCAATGTTCGAGATTAAACTACAGCAAGTTGGTTCTTGTTAAACGTTACAACATGATAGTAGTAGGTAGGCCTATTTACGCTGCAATTATTAAGTTTTAATAAATTTTAAAAAATTCACAAACTGGTTTGAAGTTCTTTACTTTGCTAATCTTACAAGAAATTTCATTCTAAGTTGAGGAATGAACAACTCGCGGAAAAAATTAAGATGCTTAAAATTAAATTCAATAATCGCCAGCAACTTTGATGTATTAATTTAAATCATTAGGATCATTTAAATAATTTAAACATCTTAAATACAGGCTTCAAGATTCCTTTGTTTGCAGGATAATTAAGTGTTTTACGAAAATAATTCATTAAAAATTTAGAACTTCAGAATTTTCAACACAGATACAAAGATACGAGTCAGAATTTAACAGAAACCTATTAACTCGAAAACTCGTACCAACTAAGGGAGTAAATTAAATACATATTATGAATAGACCATAAATAATAAATAAATTATGAACATCGGCATATTTCTTTATAATCTTCAGAGTGAATAAAAAATGCTTCCAACGTATTACCAAGCTTTCGCGTTTTTGCAATATTGGCACCCAATCTATTAATATTTACAATTTTGTTTGCTTCGGTGAAATAATGTTGTGTTACGCAATTTAAAAGGTTTAATTTTGAGGAAAGTTTTGATAAAAACGTTACCTTTTCCAAAATCCTAGCAGTCCATCAGTGTGATTAAACGAGGCAGTAGGTAGAATAATTGATATCTGCCATATTAAATATTTGCAGCTCACAATAACAAAGATTCGTGTATTCATTAACAGCCTTTACTCAGGTACTAAATTAAACTTGGTAAATAAAAATTCGGGACTCATAAAGCCTGTACGGCTGGTCTTGTGCAGCTGATAAACACCACGTGTCTTTTGAGATAGCACCATAGCACGAGTAATAAAAAGAGAAATAAATGTGTTGTGATTTTATTAATAAAATTCTTTTAGTTTTAATTCGCCAGATATTTTATGTCTTTGGGAATTGGTTTTATTTTCTTATAAACAAAATAAAAATATATTAATGTAGCGTAGCTTTTAGCTGCTGCAATAATATATTCGTAACGTGAGTTTTCAGCAACAAATAAACAAAGCTGCAAAATTAATACTTTGGGTGGATTTATTGTTGTTTCGGCGTGGATTAAAATAATTTACTTTTAGGCCCAAATATTTAACGTTGAAAAGGAATTGTATACTTCTTTAGTATTTTAATTTCTAACTCGGCACTCACATTCTTTGAACAACTGTTTGAGAATTATTAAAACCGATGTTCAAACTGAAATAGAAAATGGTGGAAAATACGTGTGGCCAGCATTCAACTTCCTTGTTATTAAATATAAACGAAGTTTAGAAATTCGCTTCTTTAAAATTTCAAACAAAACAGTTCGCAGGCACGTTTTGCCGTAAATTCTGAAAATATTTCTTATTATTGAAAATTTAACCGTAAATGATAATTGAATTAAGGACAATTTAAACTATCAAGGACTCCTTGTTCCAGAAATAAATCCAATAACATTGAAAGTTAGAGGAAATAACATCATCTTGAACGTGTTTTACTGTTGCTAAAGATTTTCCGAAGACTTTTAAATTTAATTAAGAAATTTCTGCATTTTCTGCGTAAGCGTTTTTTGCGCAATAAAAATAAATAAATATTTTCAATTTGAAATCTGTAATTTAAAAATTTTCCAGTCAGTAAATTTCATATTTCTAAACCCGAATGGAAGGTGCAAATCTGCGATTTTCCAAGTGAAATTTCTGAATTGTTTCTTATAACATGGATAGGAAAATTCGATCTTTGTAATTGGAACGTTGAAAATCCAATTCATGTTAAATATTCAGAATCTAATATTTAAAACTGAAATCAAATTCAAAACCAAAGTTCTTGTTCCAAATTCGAATAAATAAATTTCAGATTGGAATTTTACTGAAACCTTTAAGAAATGTCGTGTTTTTCTCTGCAAATTAAAATTTATTTGTATCTGAATTCGGGAACCTTCAAATTCAGGTTGAAGTACTAAGTACATACCGGGTGCAGAATTGGTTCACGCACCATAGGGATTTTCATGTTAAATTCTTAATGTTCAAATATTGTCGGCTCCCCAAATTATTTTAGAGAAAAAGTGTAAATATGTTTCTTGTATGTACAGAAAAAAATACTGTATACAACCATATCATTACTTAGCTTTTAACTTTCCATACAAAGGGGAAATCAAGGAAATTAAAACTACTATTTTAGCGAAAATAGGTGGTGCCTTGGAATTGTTGAAACAAAAAACCGTTGATCGTTAGCTGTCACGTTAATGTTTTAATTACAAATTTAGACGTATTTTAAGGAATTTGGCATTTAGACAATGCATTCTAGTGCCGAAAATGTATTTTCCTTTCTTACAAGTTTTAAAAACGGCGAAACTAAAACTGCCACCTTAACAAAAACCAGCGATGCTTTGATAAACTGTTGAAACAAGCTCTGTCATTCTGACAAGTTGAATCTCATTTTTCTTACATAATGAAAATTTTTAAAATAATGAGAATAATAATCTGCAATAGAACAAGAAGCAAATTTTGTTTAACGAATTAAAACAAAAAATAACAATTACCTACTATAATAAATGTTCAAATAAGCCTCCATCCAGTCTATCAGAAAATTCTCGTCTGACATTTGCTAACCGGCCCAAACATTTAATTTATGAGGATATTGGGTTCTCGTTTTTAAATAATTATGAGGATTTTGTGTAGCCCAAATTCTACAGTTTTACGCGTTTGGTTCATTGTTATAAGCGTAAACGTGCACTTACCCGTAAAACACACATTCCTTAAAAAATTTCTATCTTCGTTTGCTGTTTCCATAATGGTGTAGCAAAACTCAGCCCTTCTCTCCATATCATCTGGAAGCAATTCTTGATGGCACTGATATTTGTATTCGATTCGGATATTCTACACTTCTACAGCAAACATATCACTTACTGCACGTACACTATTACCAGAATAGTACCATTTTACCACTAGGATGTTTTCATTCAACGAATACATAATATTAACTCAGAATTACTTAAAATACTTCTACATTTACATATTATTAAGACGCTAACATGACAGCTAACTAGCAATTGTTTTTTGTTTCAACGATTCCAAGGCACTACCTATTTTTGCTAAAGTACCAGCATCAGTTTTAGTTTCCTTAATTTTAACCCTTGTATAGAAAGTAAAGAAATAAGTAATGATATGGTTGTATACAGTATTTTTTCTCTACAAGAAACATATTTACACTTTTTCTCTAAAATAATTTGGGGAGCCAATATTTGAAAATTAAGAATTTAACATTGAAATCCCTATGGTGCATGAACCAATTCTACATCCGGTATAAAGCAACTACAATTCGAAACTTGAAAGTTGGAGAAAAACTCATTCTTAAAATTTTGATTTAAATGTTGATATCCAAGTTCGAATAAATAAGTTTCAGATTCGAATTCTACTGAAAATTATAAGAAATGTTGTTTTCTCTGCAAATTAAAATCTATTTGAATCTGAATTTAGGGAATCTTCAAATTTAGGCTAAAGAACGAAACACTTAAAATTCGAAACTTGAAAGATGGAGGTTAACTCGATTTTAAAATTTTGATTTAGATGTTGGAAACACAGTTCAAACTAAATATTCAGAACTGAAAACGGATTAAAATCTAAAGTCCTCGTTCCAAATTCGAATAGCTAAATAAATTTCTGATTCGAATTTTATCGAAACCTTTACGAAATGCTGAGTTTTTCTCTACTAATTAAAACCTATTTGAATCTGTATTCAGGGAATCTTCAAATTTAGGCTGAAACGTGAAACATTTGACAGTTAATACTAAATATTCAGAGTTTAATACTCAGAACTGAAATCAGATTCAAACGTGAATACATAGAATCTTCGAGTTCAGGCTAAAGAAATTCGAAGCTTGAAAGTTGGAGGGAAAATTCAATCTTAAAATTCTCATATAAATGTTGCAAATCCATATTACACTAAATATTCTTAGATATCACACTTGAATTGAGATTCGTATTTTTAGATAAACGATAGCACGTAAAATGCCCAAGCAACTCCTTACATCTGTGAAAACCCTCTCATTTAACAACCACATGTTGCTAAAAACCTACACGTGTATAATGCGCTTTTTATGAATAGTACTAATGACGTCTTGAAAAAAAAGCAGAACATAAATCCCAACCGTGATTCTGGATTCTGTGCCTCATTAAAAAAACGCAAAGCGTTTACGAGCAGATTTTGCGTATTAAGGACACAGCTTTAACTTTTTAATTATTTGTAAAAAATCCAAAGCTAAAAGTTTTTAATAGCAATAAGCTTGAGTAACTTCAAATAAGTTCGCTTTAGAAAATATTTTTTAAATAAAAATTTCAAAAAGTAATACCATTATGTAGAGTTAAAAAAAATTAAAAATTGAGGCTGAATGTATAACCAATTAGAAGTACAAGTCAGGTGTATCGAAAGGATGATCCACTTGATAATTTTTTTATAAAGGTTCTCTAAAAACATTTTGAATTTAGGCCTTTAGCGCCATCTATGCCCAATTATGTTAACTACCTTTAAATACATTTACAGGAATCTTCAATAATGTTGTTTAAATATTTCGTAAGATGGTGATTGTGGTTATTATTATTAAGTTAATATGATAAAAATATTTTTTGGTTTGTCTAACAAAATCTTTGTTATATCTTATATCTAACAGTTTTATAACTGCAGATTTTTTTCCCTAATCAATTAAGCACACTTTACTACAACACCTGTACACCTGATGGCAGGCAACTAATACAGATATCCATACAGGAATGCCTAAATTTATGCAAATTAAAATATTAAACTATTTGTAAAAGTATTTTAAATATGAAATTATCAAACTTAAATTGACAATCATCTTCAGAAATAAAATCTATGGCAATAAACCAATGTTTTTAGATTTTTAAACTTTGGTTAGTCTACACTTTACTCTCACCATTGCATCGTGATTGTTTTAGTTTAATTACTTTATTCCTTTAACAACCATACTACTTTTTACGTAATACTGACATTTAAAAAGTTAAGCAGCGGCCTATTTGACATGAACGACAATGGGTGGACCACTCTGCGGCTCGGTGTGCCCGGCCCCTCGACGCTGTAAAGGTATAAGAGGATAAAAAAGGAAGAAGCAGAAGAAAACGACTTTAAATGTGGAAAATGTGTAGAGCGTCAACAGGATCGTCGGTTGACTGCCGGTTTGAAGTCTCCTTGTTTAACCAACGTTTGTATGTTTACCAAGAAATTAAATTCAACTGAAAATACCTTTTTCTTGAGAAAACGAGTATGGTATTGTAAATTAAATTCAATAAAAACAATACTGTCGTGAATTTCTTCAACGAACTATGTGAAGCATAGAAATCAGGGTCAGAATAAGTTTTTTACAAGGTGCAAGGGGCTTTTTACTTCCAACCCTAGCAAAACCATTACTTTATATGCCTAAAGTATCACTAAAGTAAATACAAAATAATGTATAGTAATTGTATATTAGAAAAGTTTACAGGAAAACAGGTTCTTTAGCATTTTGGTAAATTAGCCAACTTAATTTTAAGATCAAACCAATCTTTTAAAAGATGGTTAATGGCGTGAGTTATATATAGTATAATGGAATCTTCAGAAAGGCATGGATTAATTCTTAACAATCTTTCACGCTCATTAAAGTATACATTTAGTTTACCACTAATGTCCTCCATTTCTTTTCTGAAAATTTAATTAACAAACATTTACAAGGATACAAATGTTGATGAATATAATACAAACCTGATTTGATCGGCAAGGGAGCTGTAATTAAAAAATATTATTAGAAAGGCACTTTGATAAAATACTGTTGAGAGACTGTATGAACTATCTTTTGTTCAAGAATAAAAAAAATAGATTATAAACGAAGCAATTTCACAACTTTTATTTTTTTATGTAATATAGTTTAGTCCACACAGTCCTAAAAGGCATCTACTTACCCTTGTGATGGAAGAGATAAACTTTTGTTTTCATTAGAACAACTTGGATAATCCTCCCTAATAATATTCTGTGTAACATTTTCAAGATTTTGAACAGTCATAAAACATTTCTTCTGCAGATCTGCTTCAAGTTCAGCATGTTTTAACAGCAGTGCCAAATTATACTGTAATACACATGTAACTCAGCTAATATTAAATCAATTATATATTCATGTACCTGAGCTGCCGATAAGTGATCGTATTGTTCTGCGTTAATAAAGGTGTTGTTTGTTGGACATTGATTTTCCAGATTATTAATAAAGCTATAAATGTCTCCTGGACTTAATATCTGAAAATAAATTAGGTCGTTAATAATATGATAATGGAAAATGCGACGGACAGAATTAAAGAAGTTGTTATTATGGGAGATATAAATGCGAAATCCCCACAATGGAGCTCACCTATCATGGTAAGCGTGGGAGGTACTGCACTGAATGGCTTGCCACTTTGAACGTGGTAGTGCTTAATACCAAGGAAAGGTAAGCTATAGATGTGACGTGTTCTTCAGAAATAAATGGCACAAGAAATAACTGCATGGGAAGTTCTGTCGGACTAAACTATAAGCGACCATCGATTTTGAAATCGAAGATGCCAATAATAGTAAAGTTACAGACAATAAGACGAAGACGTTACCAATTGGGAAGCCTTTAGCATGTATATTGTACTAACCATGCAGATACTGGCGAGGCACAACGACTGCCTTATTGGTGGAATTGTGGAATATGGATATTAATAATAAAAGAAACGCATGCAAGAAGCTCAGGCGGACACCATCCATGAGGATTTTCCTTCTATAAAAGAGGGTTATTGGTTTGAATATACAGGCAGAAACAACACTGCATGTAATTCAAATGAAAACACAAGGGCGGAGTGCTCATTGCTCCCAAAAGAAAGAATAAAACATTTAAAAATTTAAAATTAATGTGGAATTTGTCTAGTCATTTGGGTGAATGAAAATGAAAGTTTGAAGACGGGGTTTCTAAAAGAAAATCATAAGATGGTGTAATAAAATCATGTACCAAATTTCCAGATTACAGAATATAAAGAGTTGGGCCAGAAATAAAATTGAAAAGATTTTACCGAAAAAATAACTTTATAACATGAAAAAACTTACATTTGGCCAAATGCTGTATTCAAATCCATGCTCTTGGCATCCTCTGTATGGACATCGAATAACATTTTTCGCTCTCTAAAAATTTCCCATTGTGTAATCATTACATATAAATAAAAGCAAATAACTTACAGGGTCATGTTGAATCTCTGGCATGGAAGATACCCTTGATAATTTGGGTTTATTTTGTAAAGTGTAAACTTGTGTGCATTCGTCTTTCATCTGTGGTGCTTTGCAAGTTTGGTTACTATTTACTTTGGCAGCTTCAGTTCTAGTCTGGACCTGTACTCTATCGAATTCTTTATTGGCTTGCGGTTTATTTGCGTTATTTATAACAGAAATAATTTCATCAGGAGGTTTTTTAAATTTAAGGAAGCACTGTATAGGTTGTTTGTTGTGACGTCTGGATATTGCTCCCAAATCTTGAAGAGTAATCATGACAAAAATTTTGCCAATAACTGTTTGATGTTTACCAATTAATGGGATTTGGCATCGAAACCTATTGTGCTAAAATTATAATATTTTTAAAATATATATTCTAATTGGTAGCCATCTTATAAGAATGAATCATGATAGAATAGCAAGAAGTATAATGGAAGCAGGAAAATCAAAAAAGAACAAGAGGCAGACCAAGAAGAGATTGGTTAGAATAAATGGAGGAAGTGGGAAGAAGAAAGGGAAAATCGGTAGGTGAGTTGAACAAGAGATAGGAAAGCCAATTCGACCCCTGAAAAGACATAAGGAATAGAAGAAGAAGAAAAAGAAGATATTTTAACTGAGCTACTTATTAAAAGTACCTTAGGACACTTTTCCAGTTCTTGTATATTTAAAGAACCTTTTGCGACAAGTCTATTACTATCTGCCTTACGAATGGCAATTTTGGGAGGGAAAGATTGAATTGTTTCCAGTATATGATTGGTTAAACATATGTACAACGTATAAAACCTTATGCAGGCCAAAAATACATCAATTACACCCAAATTTTCATTTTTTATAACGGTTATTATATTTTTATTAAGAGGATCATAAAACCTAAAAGAAAAATATGAAATCATACGTTTCAGTAAGCGATTTGTTAAAATACCTACCCAACTGAAACTTTTATATCTCCAAATACAATATTCCAATCTATGGATGTCACCTTTACATTAAGCAAATACTGATGAAATGTTGGTGTGCAATCCTGTTCACCTAAGGTGGTCATCGTTAAAGCTGATATTTTCCTTTCTAAAACATTATCCGTTTTTAAACTAGAAATACTAGCAGATGTTCTATTTGACGTTTTTTCAGATTGCGGTACAGTAAAGGTTCCAGTTAATGGTTTGGGTGGTATAAACGGCTTACTGAATTTTCTTGTGGCATTTTTCCTTTCACTTTTTGAGTAACCTGGAGTCGTTGGCTGAATTACTTCTTCTTCTGAAGTCGCCACTTCTGTAACTGTTTGTTTCTCTTCATTTGAAACTTCATCCTGTGAAGAAGTTCCTTCTTCATCTGAAATCTCTTCTTCTGTACTGGTCACTTCGGTGAATGTGTCTTCACCATATGGATCTTCTTCTTCAGATAATCTTTCATTTGGTTCACCACATCCACTGTAGGAGAGTTCTGTTTTTATTTCAGATGACTCAGACAAATGCTTCTTTGCATCTTCATTATCTTTGTTAGTGTCTGAAGAAACAAATGAACACTCTGTTTTTATTTCACTTGAACTGTTGTCAGGAGAGTTTTGCTTTTTCTGTATGTAATGCGTTGAAAATACTTCGCTCTTATTTAAAGTTATAACAGATTTTGTTGGCGTTAGACATAATTTTCTCGGTTGACTTTTAACTCGGTTTCTCGACTGATGTTCAACTCGGCTAGGTTTAGGACGATCCTGTTTCTTCTGATTATATAAATAATTATCATCTGGGCTTTCGGTATCTTGTTCTGTTGTTGAATCGCTGTGTATAGTTTGGGGCGTTGTAATCATCTTGATTGTCTTATTTGATTTTTCCTTTTTCGTAGCCGGAAAATATGGCAATTTAATCTTTTCTTTTGTGGGCTCAACAGGCCTTATAGTATTTTCAGGTGTGTTGGGATTTCCCTTCTTTTCAACATGTGTAACCTCAGCTAACTTTTTAGCTGCTGTTTTTTTAAGTATAGCACTTCCATTTTGTTTTTCATGGTCTCGTCTCCTTTTTTCATGGTCTCGTCTCTTGTGTTCGGCTATTTTTTCTTGTAGAGTTTGTTGAAATTTTTTCAACTTCGGTTCCAAAACTTCCTTCAAATTTTCTTTTACTTCTTTCAACTTGTATTGACGTACAAATTCAGAAGAAAATTCAAATGAAGCTTCGGAATCTATATCAGGACCGCTTGACTTATCCTGACTACTGCCTGCTGTTGTTTGAACTGATGATTGTGCCGGTGGTAATTGGGCAGGTGCAGAGTCTGGTGAAAATATAAAATTTTGCAATGGTTAATTTTGTTAGACATGTGTAATTTAGTAACATACCAGGTGGAGAGCAATTTTCTAAAGAAGTTTCTACAGTGGTACAAGTAGCACTTGAACACTAAAACATAAATGAAGTGCAAAATAAAAATTTGCAGTTACTTAACGTTAGTATACACATATGAGAAAGTAATTAAAGTTTGGATATCTAAACAAAGATAATAAAATAGCATACTAACCGAACTTCCTCTTGCATACAAATCCAGTGATGTACGAGAACCTTCTGTTCTCCAAAATAAACCGCATTCACCTGATTCGGAAGTATCTGGTGAAGTTTCTTGTGTAGTGCTACTAATAGATGATTCATGTACTACGTCTGGGCTCCCTTGAAACCGGTAGCTTTCTTGATCGGCTTCAAATATTTGCTGTAATAGTATTATTTATATGCAAATTATAAAATGTTAATAAGCAATTTCGAGTAGGTACTTATTATTTGTGAACTCCATACTTACATCAAAGCTATTACTAGGTGGCTCACTTTGTATAAGTAATGTAACAACAATTTCCTTCGGTAGTAAGCAATACTTGGATGTTGGTTGATTGATATGTACTGGCAATCTATGCCAAAATATCTAAATAATGAAAGTAATAAGTATTATAATAGTAAACTATTCTTCAACAAATGTCTGCTACCTTTTTGTTACAGCTCATAAACTGAGCAGATTTTAGCGGAATTAGTGTATATCCAGTTGAAATATCTTCTCGGGATCGTGTTGCCCAAAAATTTATACGAATGTTTGTATCCGAACTTCGTAGTCTAAATATGGATTTATTTACTTTTGGTGAAGATAAAAAAATAGAAAAACTACTTACCTGCTCAGGAAATTTCCGTTAACAGTCCATGAAAAACTCACATCTAACACTGATTCTGAAGTGGACCTAATGCAATCCGATATTAAACGCCTTTTATTTAATTCTGGGGAAATTAGTAAAGTAGCTTTATTTTTATGATGAGAGCCAGACTCTGCAAAATAAAATGCATTTTTAGAGTAAACAAAAACAACCAGCAAAATGATGTTAGCATGAAGACTTAAATGCATTGGTTTTTACCTTCAGCTATATATAAAACGAGGTATTGTTGTTTAGCGGGCGTTTGTAATGGCATATTTGACAAAAATTATTTAAAAAAGTTTAAAGAACCTGTTTCCTATACTTTCTGTTCGAAAATTACAACACATACACAAAAAGTGCACATATACAATAAAATACAAATGGAACTGAAAACACATTCCATGTTTGTTGGGTTTAGTGGCAAAATTGCGTACTAAAATCTTGCATGGTTGCAATTGTTCATGTTCGGAACAACAAACAAAACTACTATTTTATAATAAAAAAGAATTACAAAAGAAATCTTATATTGATATCTTAAAATAGTACAAATTAATTCGGAGATTTTTAAAATAACAACAAATAAATAAATAACAGTCTACAGAATAAATTTTTAAAATTTTCTTAACCATGTTACAAAGATTAAGCTCATTTTTAATCTACTTTTAAGGTTTATATGTCATCATAATTAGTAAATAATCAGAATTCTATTTTGTTTGGAAAATCCTTTTAATATTTGCAATGATTTTTGATAATCGATTTGTAAATAATGTCGTCAAGTGGATTAGTGGAGCTTCAATTTGGCAACATGGCTTTTCATAACCGACGCGCAGTCATTTGTTGGCACGGCGGCCATTTTCATTTAGTCAATCATGTTGTAATGTAAACCTCAGTTGTAATCTTCTAAATTACAGTTTAATATTTTATTTTTTATTAATTTAATCTAAATTTTTGTGTCGCAAATAGGTAAGAATATTTACTTTTTTAACGTCGATAAATATTTACGATTCAAATCATATAAATCTGTAAAAATTTCTCCGAAATTATACCTACTAACAATTTCAAGGTACGGTTGAGGTATAAAACTGTAATGGATAAATTTATAAATTGTTATATTTATTTGAATTTATCGCCATGCAATGTAAATAAATTTAAAAAAATTTAAACAGTGAAATCAGCAATGATTTTAATTTAATTTCAAGAGTTTTTTATATAAATGATCAGTCTTAACTTAATGTCCATATTGAGTAGTTGGATTTACAGCCTAGATTTTTTAATAAAAGTTATTTGTCCATGGTTTTTTTTTAACTAACGTGCAATGCAAGATTTGTTTCGCTATTTGCATGCATATATTATTAACTGTTAATCATTTCCTTGCATAGTGATTGTGATGTCGAGGCTCATTTGCACTTGATACCTTCTAGAACGCTAATATGGTGATGAGTTCCTTTTGCATTTGTCTCATCTAACATTTAAAGAATTTAACTCAATGTGATTTAATGATAAATTATAGGTAACCACCACTTGAATCAAACCCGTGGGTTAGATAGTAAGCTTATACCTAACTGAGCTATTCAGAACACCGAATTAATCATAACAATGCTTAGAAATATAATAAGAAAAGTTATGATAGTACAAAACATCAATGCAATAACAAAGAAAATTCAGCTTTTTACATGTGTTGCCGTTAAATTGAATTCATTTTCACTTTTCAGCTATTTTAATTACTACCTATCACAATGCCTAAAACAAGTATGCAGAAGAAAGTCGTAAAAGGGAATGCTAAGTCGAGTAACCCCCATAAACATAAAGAACTAGTGCATGAAGTGGAAAAGCCTATGTGTTCGAAAGATCTACCTCGCAACAGTGCAAGTAACGATGATGCCAAGACAGTCAATAGTACTCAAATAAATTCATCTACAAAAAGCACCAAAGCTACTGGTCATACCCAGAAGTTAAGCACATCTGGCAAAAAAGCTTCAAATACCCAACAAGGTAGGGATTCATTTATAATCGAATTACATTTGAGTGACCTTGTGTTAGGACTTTCTTGAGGCGCAGAGCAGAGCCTATTTCGTCAGTAGGTTTGTCTACTTTCGCTATGACTCCCATTTCTGTTAATTGACTCAGTCTCTTTTAGTTTTTCTGACAATTGAAACCTAATTTTTCTTGGTGGATGTACAACGGGTATTGCTTTTAAATTCAAGCTGATGTGGTGTTCTCCCTCACCTTTTGGTTTCACTCTGTAATTACCATAGGTCACTAGTACTGTAGATGTTGGTCATGAATTCTCAGCGGTAGAATGTTTACTTCGGCTCCTGTATTTAGTTTAGTTGGCCATTACTCAACCAACACGCCCTGGAAGTTTGGCAGATTCCTCCTGAAACACGCTGTATATCTAGCCATTCTCCGCCTAACATAGTTAATTACAGTGCTATGTTTTTTTTATCTGGCTGTTCCTGAAGCCCAGCCCAGAAGCTTCCACATATAATCGAAATTGTTGTTCTCATTTAACCCAATTTTCTGCAAGATTCTCATTAATCTTTAAAGGATTCGGGCACCTTAATCCAACATAATTGGCCATTTTCCTATTTCTCCTACAATATAAAACTATATTATGTTATGGGTTTTTAATTTTAATTTTTTTCACTCAGATTTTTCCTGCTCTTGTATGGTTATAGGTTATATTTCTTGTTCCCCGCTTGACACAGAAATTCTTTTGCGGTTCCAGCTCTTTTCTTTAGTTCGGGACTTCTATCAATTCACCACAATTCTGACACCATGTTCTGTTTATAAATATTGTAATGTAATAATACACACACAGTGATAAGATTTGTTAATGTATTTAGAAATCATTACACGTCAAATTATTGATAGGAAGTGTCTCTCGTCCCTACTAAGTTACCAACTATTATTACAAGGTCCTTTGAGGTAAACTCTGGAATAACAATGAATTTCATGTTTTCCTTTAGCAACAGTGCTGCTCGAGGAGTGTCATGCAGTTTTGAATATATTAACGTACATGAACTGTTAGCTAGGCCTTTAATTCGTCCTTTGTGTGTCCAGGGGTCTTGTAGTAGTTCCACGTGCAAATTTTTTCCTGATAAACCTTTTGCTAAGCATGGCTCGAAGCTGCTTTTGCATGATGGAGGTTTATCTGGATACATTTGATGTTTTTAGTCATGTTGGGTTGGTATCCCAACCACTTGGTCAGCCGGTTAAGGCAAGCCCCCACTTCCTCAGCATCCACCGATCTGCTAACTGCGGTATATACTGGGCAGGTATCCGCGAATTTGGAAGCTTGTCTATGGTGTGCTAATCCCTGGACATATATCCAGTAAGACCAACACCACCCGAGGGCCGCTTATCCTCCACGCTGTATATCCCAGTATAGCACAGGTCCGTGGTGTCGCTACTGTCCAAAGTAATCCAAAGCTTACCCCTTGGGTGTATCTTCCTAACTCTTTGATTTGTTCTAACCATGTGTTCTTTTTCTTTCATCCTGTTTTTGATATTAGATATAAACATATATTTTATATTTGCAATTCTAGAGACCAAAGATCACCTTGAAAAGCAGCCTCTAAAATCGAAAGTACTAAAGTTTACCCAAAGTTTAACAACGTTATTTAATAAAGGCGTAAAGTTACAAGGTAAATTTCACATTTGGTTCCACAGCTTACAAAACTACAAAATAATTTATTTGCAGATTACTCAGACCCCCTAGAATATCTACACAAATATTTTCTGAAACATAAATTGATACTTCGACATCTAGTATATCTAGTTTGGGTAAGAAATCTGTTAGAATAATATAATTTATTTTAAAACTGCATTTGATTTTTATTAGCAATCTGAAGATCTGCAAATATGTAAAAGTGCATTACATATTTTATGCGAACTCCTGATGGATAGCGAATTTCTCAGTAAATGCAAAAAATCTTATATTAATGAATGTCTATGTTATATGGACAATTTCAACCTTTTAACAGAGAGCCTTCATACCCTGCACTTGAGATTTTCAGGGTGTGAGGAATACAAAGCAGATATAATCGAAATGCGAACCACACTTGTACAACTAATCTTAGCCTTAGCAGCGTTTGAACCTTGTAAGAAAATTTTATTCATTAAAACTCTTTTTTTATACATACGATTTTAGGCAATAGAAAACTTAAGCTAGTCAGTAAACATTGTGTCCAATTTGTTGTTGGACTATTAATAGACGATATCCTTCAGGAGCAAGTCAATAATTTATTTAACCTTCTAAAACTGCTTTGCTCTAAAAGTAAGTGCATAGTATTTTATAGGTTTACTTAATTTTTATGCAATTTATTTTAGCGTTGAACTGTAGTGTACTTGCCAACAGTAAGTTTTATGATATTTTGAGTCTATTTTATTATCAGGAAGCTACCAAGAATTCTGTTTTATCTATCTTAGCAAGCATGACTAAAAACAGTGAGTTTAATACATTATTTAATACCTTCAGTGTAATAACGCTGATTGTATATTTGTAGGAGTTCCTTTAATACAAATGATAGAACATGAAGGGATAATCGATTTAATGCTGACTGAACTTTTAAGTACAGATAAAGAAAGTCCTTTAAGTAAATGGCATATTTTAACAACTCTATATGAAAGTATACAAACTGGTAAATAATCTCTTGACAATTATTAAACTTGTTGCTTATAAAAAAATATTGTTGTAGAATGTGGTTTTAGTATAATTTCCAAGAAAATGAATTTTAATAAGCTACACTACTGTTTTTGCCTGGATATTCCAGGTGACAATAATCCGTGCCGATTAATGTTATATACGATTCTGAACCTATGCGCAAATAGGAATATTTTGTTTGATGTTCCAAAAAATATTGATTTATTTATGACCGATAAACCTATGCAGATTGGTAAGTTTATTCGTCACAAAAATATTTTACTGAATGAACTTGGATACCTTGTCTTTTCAGATAATCTTCATGTAATTTCTGATAATAGCTTATCAGATTCTGACGATAGTGATGAAGAATGTTTAACAAACGAAGATGATGAATGTTCTCATACACTCGCAGAAAAAGCATCTAGTTTATCAATTGACCGATCACCAGTCACTACTGAAGTAACAGACACGGAACCTTTAACTGAGTATTATATAACAACTGAAGTGTTTAACTTGAACTAATTATTTTATTTTCAGTATGAAAGCTTTCTTTTATGAATTCAAGAAAACTACTATCGAAAACTTGAAATTCGGTCTATTTGCAGAGGCAAATAGTTTAACAGATCCCATGATATTCCTCGAACATAAAGTGGGCAGAATACCTATTAAAGATAATCTTGCCTATCCAGATTTTGTCATGTTAAAAGCCGCAGCTGACACAGAGGTAATAAACTCAGCTTACAATATGTTTCCGCAGTAAGTCTTTAAATAGTATTCTAAAAACATCCATAATTGTGTGTAATTCTTTTAATTTAGCCAGCATTTTAATTATAAACTGCAATGTGCTTGTGGCCTTATTAAAAATATCTTTGCTGCTCGAATTGTTTACGATATAGACAATTTAAAAGACTTTCATTCCCCTGATTGCCTCGAATTTGACTCCTGTTTTGAATGTGGTAATTTACACCGTGCTACTCAAGTATGTTAATTTGTTATTTAGACCAAGAATTATATTTTAATGATAGTTAACTTTTAGATTGGTGATTACGAGTATGACTTAATTGTAAGCCCCGATACAAAGGAAAGTACAACTATTCAGTGGTTTTATTTTCAAATTAGGAATGTAAGCTCAGATGCCGTTTACCATTTTAATATAATAAACTTTACCAGTAGTAGAAATTTATACAATAAGGGCATGCGGCCTTTAATGTTTTCAAAAACAGACTACGAGTTAAACGGAACAGGTAAATTTGTATTTTAATTGAAATGTTTGATTTTATGAACATTAATTTAAGGATGGGTTCGTTGTGGAGAAAACGTCACCCATTTTGGCAACCATTACACTGATAAAACCTGTTGCAAACAATACAGAAGTTTATTGTTTTCGATTAAGTTTCAACACTGTGGTGACTATATTTACTTTGCTAGTCATTATCCTTATACGTACAGTAGACTGATGGTAACAAATTTGGAAATTTTAAGCTGTACATCACACTACTTTGACTGTTTTTAGGCAATGCTTGCTCCGTTGATCAATCATAAATCAAACAAAATTTACGTCCGATTGGACAAACTCTGCGATACTGCCCGTGGATTAAATGAAGTGCCATTATTAACCATAACTGCAAAACTTAATGCCAGTTGTTCGTATAAAATTCCACTCGAAGTAAGTAGACTACGATTTTGACATGTTTATGAGTTACTACCAATAATTAAAACCAACCTTTAAATAGTAAGCTGTGACTAAATGTTGTACTTAACCTGATGGTTTTGTAGGCTCGTCCCATTGTAGTTATAACCGGAAGAGTGCACCCAGGTGAAAGTAACTCCTCGTGGATAGTAGAAGGCATATTCAATTTATTGTTAAATGAGGAAAATGAGCACGCTGCACATGCCAGAGAGCATTTCATATTCAAAATAGTACCCATGCTAAACCCTGAGGGTGTTGTAGCCGGAAAGTAAGATTCTCAAAATTAACCCTGTTTCAGTGTAATTTCTTAATTTTTTACAGTACCCGGGCATCACTTACTGGAGCTGATTTAAACAGATGCTGGAGTAATCCAGATAAAGTAACCTGTCCTGAAATATACTACACCAAGGTAAGTTTTAACATGTTTCAAATGTAACTTTCTAATACATCGTCCTTTATTAGAGGCTAGTTAAATATGCATTAGCGGAACTTAAACGACCAGTAGCCACTTATATCGATATTCATGGACACAGGCTAAAGAGAGGGTTTTTCTTTTATGGGTGTAACCCCAAACAAAGTTGGAACAAAGCTGACCGATCAAAAGGAAATCGCAATGATTTTGTTAAAGTAATTTTGCCTCCAAATCTATATATTCGAAACTTAATAGTTTGTTTTATTTAGTTTCTTCCGGAGACAGTAGCTACTATTTCTAAGCACATTTGTATTCCTAATTGTTCGTATCATATTTGTAAGGCTAAAGAGAAATCAGCAAGAGTTGTAATGTGGCGTGAGTTCAATATTGAGAATTCGTACACGTTAGAATGCAACTTTTCCGAAGCTTATAAGAGAAAAGTAAGTTGTTCTTAGGTCAATAGTAGTTCATCATAATTCATTACAAAGCGACTTACGAGGTTTTAACCCTTCATGTTGCGGGAGTGTAAGTGCCGATACCTTTACCTAACATAATTAAAAGATTTTGTATCAGTCTTGTACACATTTTTACGATGTTTGAATATTCATTTTAAGACAAAATATTCTTTGCAGTCCATCGATACTAAAGTTTTATACGATATTGGAGAAAGCATTATTATTGCATTGGGACGAATAGCAGTTTACGCATATAAACTACGAAAATGTATGCCTACTTTGTAAGTATTAGTTAGTGTATTGTGTTACAACAATTTTATGTAATGTTTATGTAGGCTTTTTCAATTTCAAAAGAAACAAATTCCTTCTACTCATTTAGCTGCTGATAATCATTACGTAAAATGAATACAATGATTTCTAACTTAATACAACTGCAGATCAAAAATAATTAATTTATTTTAGTTGAATATGAATATTAAATTTTTATTTGGGTTTTAAAATTTATTTTTATAACGGATAGTATTAAGTGTTTGAAGCGAGTTAACTTATTTTTGATCAGTTGGATTTGAAAAGGAATCTGTTCCATGTAAAACTGAAAAGGCATAATAATTTTCATGACCTAATTTTAGTGGCTTGGACTTCAAAAGTGCTGCAAAAACTACCACCGATAAAAAAGGAAATGCCAAAAATAAGCCTCCGCTTAAACAGAACTTCTAGCAGTTTACTATTATCCTTTAAAACTACATACTTTGTTTATAACGTAATATATCCATATTTTATAAGAAATAATTCAAAATAAACTGAGGGATGACTGAATTTCAATAAAAGATAAAACTACTTTTGTGTATTATTTTTTAAATATCAAAGAGTATAGTTGCTCTCTATTCTTTGTAAATACTTTGTTTTTAATGGGTCATTTATATATCTGATAAATGAATATATATCGGCAATAAATATATAAATGTAATACTAAAATTAGAAATTCTCAAAGACTTACAAATTGCTGAAACATCTAAATTCAAGGAAATCAGAGGCTTGGCGTCATCTATCTTAGTCACTTAGTAAATTCACCTTAACCTTAACTGTTTCAATGGTGTAAGGCAAGCCATGCTTCATGTTTTTTTACATAGGTGGCGCATTATGTCTTAGAGACTTGGGAAAAGGCATTGCTATTGACGTCATTACTTCCACGTCGGCTTGCGGGCGGTGAACGTCGAAGACGACAATGCTTAAATTTTGTGTAATATTTTGAAAAATCCTATAAACAAAGGGTGTTAATAAGTCTACGTGTTAAAAATGTCCGCAAACGAGTAATAATAGCCGAGTGTTTTGTATATTTCTTGGTGAATAAACCTAAAATAGCTACAATATGTCGCGGGTGAATTTCAGTGATTACATGGAAGAGACTCTCGGAGATGATTGTGATATGGTGGATCCTCTGACTCAGCTGAGGAGGGAATTGGACGAAATAGATATTCCCACAAATTTAAATTACGAAAACCCAGGTCTCATGGTTAGTGAAGAAAAATTACGACGTTTATAATTTAAGCATGCGGCATGTTCCAACTGTAGTAGTATTACCGTAGTACGTAGATAACATGCTTATCTTAACACCGATAACCTTACTCGAATAAAGTTAATTATGCAAAATGTTCGCAACACCGGCACGTACATACGTACATGCCAAGTTTAATATAATAATTCGATTTCAAATTTAATTAAGGGTAGAATAGTACGTTTCGTTCACACTGTATGTATGTTGAGGCATTAAAATTTGTTTACAAGGCGTGACGCATTCAAAACAAATGCTATTTTTAAAATTCGAATGCATAAAAGTTTGAAATTTTTGACTTCATGTTTTTTCTTAAAGTTGCCTAGAAATCAACTACCTGACATTTGCAATATTAATATGAATCAAGCATTATTGAGGTCATAATTATTGCTAATCTGTTGTAACAATATAATACATGAGTCAAATTTTAGTTCAGAAATACCGTGGGTGAATGATATTAAATGCCCATTGATTTGTGCGTAACTAATAAAACAATCAATATACATACCTATTGTGTTTAACTGTATTACCCTATCGTGAATTTTTACATGTATTTTTTGCGACTATTTTGTCCTGTCTAAGAAATGTAGGAATGGTATATCGGGTACATTTCTAGATGTTTCAAAATTTCGCCCTGACGAGTCAGCTTGGACAACTACAGGTGTAAAACGTGCATTAAAGGGAATAAAAATGAAATGCAGCTTAAAACTGTCGCATAGAGAAGTTATGCAGTCATAAGATTCTGTTGTTTATCTTTTTTGGATATATAAATACTAACAGTTAAGATAAGCGTATCTAAGTAGTATTCTAATTTTTTGGTGAGAATAAGTGGGCTACATTTGATTTTTGAGAATGGCCTTAATGTACCTTATTGTTATCAACGTATGAATGTAATTATTACTGTTATTATTTAACACTGCAGGCTTTTAGCACAGTCTAGTAATATAACCAGTCGTCTCACTTAGTGTCGGAACCTTTGATGTTCATGTCTCCGAAATGTGCAGTGCGCATTCGGCTGATCATGAATATTTTGGCGCGATTTTTGAATGAACGAATAACAAGCACCGCTCAAACACCTACAAGCACGTGGTTTACGGCTAGCAACCACTAACAACTGCAAACTGCACCGCAAACACGTTTTATTCTAACTGCGCATTCGGCTAAACTTTACACAGGCGCACTGGAATTCGGACCCACAAAATCCGGCGAGTGAGACGACTGGTTATATTACTAGACTGTGCTTTTAGCTTCTTCAATTATTGATCATCATATCTGTTAATTCCTTGCCACTTTTCTCCAATTTTGAATTTTCATTTTGCCAAGATCACCTCTGACTTGCTCCATCCATAGTCTTTTCGATCTACCTCTTCTTCTTCATTCTTCATACTCCCTGATGCAATCTTCCTTGATATTGCTTAGATAGAATTTGTTGTTTAATGTAGTCTCTTGGGGGCAGTTTAAAACAGCTCAGGGTGTTCTAAGCCTAGGGCAGTTCAGAAAGTTCCGAGGCAGTTTGAAACTTTCTAAGGTAGTTTGGAATAGTGCTTTTAAAGCAGTCTGATCGATATTTAGTAATCTTCCAGCTTACTAGCAGTTAAGTGGATTTTTGGTTGCTCAACTATGTCTCTCCTGGTTTTTCACTTTTATGTTTTTGATACCCTGTTCTATTTCATAAGTCTGTTTTTATTTGGTGTACCTCTTAATATTTTCCGGTTTCATTACTTTCCTTAGTCCTCTTTTTCTGTACATTCTTCTATGTCTGCTCCATCTAAACCGCTTGGTGTTTATAAATCTATGTTGTGTCGATAACATATCTTCTTGTGTTACTCCATTTTTACAACGAATTCCCCATTGTTCGAGGTCAATACTTATCACGTAATTCTCGTAGTAGTAGTCTCTTCTTCTTCATCAGCCCAATAATATACTCCATTGTTGGATATAGACCTCTCCCATTATTTTCCAGTTTTCTCTGTCGTATGGCAGTTGTATCTAGTTTCTGTCTGCTACTTTCACAATGTCATCTTTCCACAAGTAGTACCCTAACATGAGGAAATTCATGTCCATTCCCTGAACCATTTTGATCTGTGATTTCTTTTAATACTTTTATTTTGATTTTTTTTGCAATGCACACGGCATAAATTGATCACAGAAGTACTTCCTTCATGACGGGTGCCGCGGAACTGATAGATTAGTTGTAGAAGTTGAACGGCAAGACGTAATAATGTGGACATCCCACAAGTCGAACGATTTGCATGACCGTTTTATCATATGATAAGTCGTTGTGTGTGTGGACAGGCCTTAAAAATGCAATACAACATTTTTTTACATTTTTATAAATATATAATCTGATTAGGGCTGGTAACCATTCGTCGTTGGGCACTTAGGAGGTAGAGTAACAAAGTCTTACACCTACATACACATTACTCTCTACACATGGTGCAGTATGTATGTAGGTACAAACGGTGCACCAACTTCATAACACGCAGAGACGGGCCGGTTTGTGCATTGAACGCGTGGAGCCTCATACGTTAGCCCACCAGCTTCGACACCGAAAGGTGTAAGAGGTTACAGATAATACATACATACATAATCTGATTATCCACCATGTTGCATCATCCAATATACATATGGAAAATTGCTGCTGGTTCTCTTAGTCATCACTTTTATTTTATATCACCCTTTTACAATTTCTGTAATTTGAAATAAATCCAAACTTGGGAAGTTTGGTAATTAGAGAAAATTATGCTACTAACTCTGTTTGTGACTGCAACCCATTACAGTTTCTTATCTTGGACATTCCATCAGGTTACCTGTATGTGTATAAAACTTTTCTGGTTCTAAAATATAACTACCTGGTTGTATTTCATGTTAATGTAATTAGGACACCTGATTGATTTAGTTATAAAATAATAAGACATGCATGTTAATATTGTTAAAATTTAATAAAACATTAGCATTTCATGAAATATCAGTATTAGTCAGACTTTAGAAAAGGCTGATTTAAATATTACAACATAGCTGTAGAAAAAGTCTATGCTGTGTTCTACTTTGTAGTATTTTGACTAGTAATTTAAAGGTCAAAATATTCACAGCAAGATTTCCCTACAATTAATTTTATTCACAATTAATCAAAATATGTAACACCGAGTTGTAAACAATTAGATATTTCGTAAATTGTTTGAACCACGTGGTTATACCAGTCTAACTGTTTCGTATTAATAAATTAATTAACTTAATCTAAGTCTTTTGTAATTTTTGATTTAAATACCATAAATAAAAATTGTTGATTTTTCGTTGTTTTGTGGTGCTATCATGCAGAGTTTTCTTTTTTTAACCTTATCGTGTATTATTTATACCAAACAAAAATATAATTATCTTTGCAGAAAATTTTAAAAAAGTCATAGTAAACAAGTCAGTATAAGAATTCAGCATTGATCAATGGAACAATGGAAATTTCACAGATTTGATATCAAAGTTCAGTTGTAGTTCTTTGGGTATAATAAATATACAGCAACTATCAATGCATACTATTTGATTTTTATGTGGAAAATTGATAACAAAGTCTATTTACTTACAAAGTTTCTATTTTGATATATTCAATAGAGTATAATTATTAATTAATGATATTCTCATTTGAGTACTAATTATTTATTGATTGAGGAACAAACGAAAAGGTTACATAATTCAGTCCTTCTATAAATATGAGCGTACCATGTGATTAAATATACTTCAGATGTAGTAAGAACATGCTTTGTTTATTCAAGGTATCTTTTATTTTACAGCTGCTTGCTTTTGTTACCCTATATAATCGAAAACTTAATATATTTCGTTTTCTTAAACGATCGTCATGTTTTTAAGTTTTTTATAATTAATAAATAATATTCAATTTTTTACCATGTGTTTCTGCTTTTTTTTAATACCTTTGCACCTTCAAAGCACTACTCTAGAACCTTTCTGTAGGATTTTATAACTGCTTTGTGTGTAAGGCTCTAATGGGTTATTTTGCTCTGATAATTTTAAATACATATATCACCGAATATTAGTGTCTTTAGAGTAACATTCATTATACTACAAAGTAGCCTGGTAATTAGTTTATCGAAGTGTAAGGTTATAAAAAAATTAAATCGAATGGAAATTGTATGAAAGTTGTACGTTTTACTAACTAAGAATTTTCATTTCAGTCTTCAGAGTTTTTTGATTCCGTGCTGTCAATGGAACAAAGTAACTTTGATAGTGAACTGGAGACTACACCTTTAAGTACCATAGACACAGACTGCGGGTTAAGTAGCGATGCTGATGAATTAAGATTGACTAATAGCTGTTCTCCAGATAGTGCAACATCAAGTACTGGTTATGAGCTTAACGATTTGTAAGTACTTTGATATCATTGTCATTGATGCTGGTAGTTACATGTTAAGATTCGTTATTGAACTCAATCTTTATTTCCGCAGTGTTATATTTTTAACCGTAATGATTCTAAAGTTGTTATAATTTATTAAGATGTTGTAGTTTTACGCTTTTTTTGTAAAGTAAGAAATATTTGATATTTTAGATATCTTGCATGTCACACATACTTCGATATCTGAAATCCAATCTGTACTAAAGATCTTTCCTGTAAAAATGAAGTATATTTATGTTTTGTCATTTGTAACATTAGACTATTTCAGTATTCTTCTAAACAATAATACAGTGGATTGTAAAACCAAAAATGACCCAATTCTTAATTTTCTCAATCCACCCGAACAAGATTTAATTAAGAAAAATACACAGACCATTCAGGCGCAACCCAAATTATTAATAAACAATCCCAATGGAAAGAAAGTTATCGTTACTAAACCATATGCTACTAAAAGTAAGTCGATACAACTTCAATTTTTAAGAAAGAGAAAGACAGAAGTTGTGTTTTTGTTGCAGATAATAGGAAGACTATTACTAATACTAAACAAGTATTTAGAGTGCAATCTATATCAGGAAAAGGAAGGTAAGTGTTGCCTCGATTGTTTATACTATGCTTTGAATAATGAATATTCATCTAAAATATTAATGAAATACTCTGAAAATTGTAATTCAGTTATACTTAATTAAAGAGGCACACATTATCCGTGAATGTCGTACAATTCAGTGTTCGTTTAATATTTGGCACTGCAGTTGATGGTGGGTATATTTTATTTGGAATAATGCCATGTTAATGCATTCTAGAAAAAAACTGCTTTGTGTGTACCCACGGTTTGTAATTACTTCTCTTGTAATATGTTGATCATTTACCAAATTAAAAATGTATGACGGCATAGTGCATAATAAAATAATAAGATTGCTTTACTAGAATGACGATTAGTATGTAATTGTTGTATATTAAGTTCATTCACCCGCGGAAAATATTTTTGGTTTAATTATACGACCTTATGGCATACTAAATTGAATCCTATTGTGTAATTTTATAACCCACATGTTTATTGATTACTTTTTACAAGATAATAAAATTATATAAGAAGTTGTCTTTATAACCAACCACACCCTGGCATTTGTAAACTTTAGGTAATTTCTGGTCTTATCAAAAACGGGTTTAATGAACCTAAACATTAATTCATTTAAATACAAGTTGGTCATTTAGTAATTTGATTATGTAACCACATTTACATTAAAATGTTGGGTTTTTAGATCAGTTCTGTTACCATTCAATGTTGCAAAGATGAAAAATATAAAAATAATAAACGGAAAAGAACTTCAAGCAGAAAATATAAAGATTACCAAGGTAGCAGATATACAACCCCAGAGAAAACCGTACGTAGATAGTTGCTACGAAGCCTCATCGCCTGATACATTCGATGGTAATTCGTGTAAAATAATTAAATATTTTTTTTTCGCTACTAGTATTAAAAGATATTATTTACCTTGTTTTCGAGCCATGAAGATGAATTTCTCTCCTATTGCTGTAGCACTCAGCACTTTTACACAAATGTCAATTGAAATTAACTATCCTCTTGTTTTCACGCAAGGCTACTTGATTTTTGTGAATATTTAGGAATAAACATATCATCATTTTATTTTTTATTGATGTAAAAGTGAGTAATTAAAAGGAATAAAAGTGCTAGTAGTGAAAAATAGTATAAGAGACTTCTCTACCGTGGTCTATGCATAGTTTTTTTCACTACTAGTTTTATTAAACTCATATAACTTATATAATTGTTAAAAAATAGCACTATTAATAATTTAAAACACTTTTCAAAATATGAAACAAATGATAGTTTTTTGTTTTGTTGCTGTGACAGTTGTTTATTGATTAAATTAATGTTGACATAAAAGTTAAAATTGTAGTTTTTTAGCCTTTAGTAGGTTTTTTTGCTTTGTTTTTGAAAAGCACTGTGGAGTAGTTTCGTCTGAAATAGCTAAATTAATAACAATTTTATTTCTACCTTAATGTGGTGTTGACAGTTGAGTTCAAAAGTAATGGATCGATATATGGCGGCAATTCAAATATATCCAAGTTTTGAAAATTAAAATTTATGTATATTAACTGATTTTAATGTCTACAAAACTGTTAAATAAATTTTCTCCGTCATGCTAAATCTTTCTATCGACATTTTCTCTTTAAAACTGTCACAGGATTATCGAAAAATGTAAATTTGTTCATTATTTACTAGTGGTAAATAATGAAAATTTTTTACCCGTTACAGAACAAAAGGTAGAGAAATGTCATTTCACAGCATTCTGTTATATGCCAAAACTAGTAGTAGTGAAAAAAATAATATATAAACAACGGTAGAGAAGACTTTTCTCAGCCTCACAACTTATATACTATTTTGTATTTTATTATAAAAAATATTAATTAATTTTTTACAGATGACTCGGATTCTGTGGATACTAAATCAGAGCATGATCGTCAGTATCCAATCTTGGTTCTCTCTGACGAGGAAAAACGTTTACTTAATAAAGAAGGTAAGCACCGGAAGAATTCTTTTGTTGCATAAGCTGTAGTTGTCAAACCTTTAAATTAGTTTTGTCCAGGGGCGGCTCGTCTATAGGAGCCGCGACCCACCTATATTTGTAGTTTTAAAAAATATGTTTCTTGTAATTATTATTTTTTGATCTACAGTAGACACGCGATAATGTGAACAAAATAAAACAAGCTATCGAATAGTAATGATTTTCTACTAGAAACTGATCAAAAACAAAGTAAAAATTGTTTATTAACGTTTTATATTAAAATACAAACTACTGTTGCAGAAAAAAATCGAAAATTTTGTATCCATTAATATCGTATGGAATTGCATCGTCGATTTTATCCCTGCATCAGTTCCAGAGGAAATACTAAAAAAAGAATTAAACGACACAACACGACAGATGAATTACTGATAGAAGTTGCTAAAGAAGCCTGCGACAAAATAATTAGTGAAATTATTGACCCTAAAAATTTCAATTTCAATAGACAACATTTTCCTAGAGAACACATAATAAACATTAAAAGAAATTAATCCAATGCTAAGTAAAGATAAGTTGGTATCAGAATTAACTGTCAACATCAATGCCTTAACACGATTTATACAAGACAATAAACTGGTCGATACCTTTTCCGAAGTGTCAAAATTAATTATGTTTACATTGTACAAAATAAACAATAAAGTTTATGATTTTTCTTTGACTTAACAACCATAACATATACAGGTTCGACGTATTAATAATGTGAAAACTCGAAAGATTCGCAGTTGCGGGCATAGCGTAAAGGACTAGAGCAATCCAAAGACCCTGGTTCGACTCCAGCTGGTCGCTTTGGGAAATATTTTCGGTGCCCCACTTGTTTCTATTGCCAACAACCGCCACTGGTTTTGTCACTTATTTGAATTTTATTTTTAGGAATCCGTCTACCTACACATTATCCCCTCACAAAACATGAAGAAAGAGAGCTGAAACGTATACGGAGAAAGATTAGAAATAAAATATCAGCCCAGGACTCGAGAAAACGAAAAAAGGAATATGTCGATGGCTTAGAGGAAAGGTGTGTTGAGAATTTAATTGGTTCTCTGCAACTGGTATTGTTAAATGAGTGACCAAAAATATATTTGCAGAATCAAACAGGGTGCTGAGGAAAAGAAAATTCTAATGAATCGTGTTAAGCACCTCCAGCAGCAAAATAGCAGATTAATAGCACAAATGAACAAGTTACAAGCTCTTGTTTTTAATACTAGTGGTTCTAAAGCAACTCCCACAACGTGCTTGTTGATTGTTCTTGTTTCTGCTCTGTTAGTTTCACTACCCAATTTGCGTATACCTCAAAATGGAAGTGAATGGAAAGATCAGCAGCAAGTTACTGCAAGACGAGCTTTGCTATCAAGTCAGCAAGGTTAGTATACTTTGTTCAGATTGTATTATTTTTGCCGAGTTGATCTGTTGGTTGTATACCTGATGAAGCAGGAAGATTCTGATATCGTAATGGTATGCAGCCAACTGATACTGCTCAGTTAAACGAAAATTATTACCGGGTTATTACATAAAACTTATAATTTGTAGCCACAAACGAGGATGCAGTAAATCTGGAGGAATTTCTGCTATTTAACAGAGAAGATGATGCAGAAATCAGAAGTCCTCTGTTTGATGAAGAAAATAACACAGAAGAATACAGTGTTTCAAAATACATCAACAGCTACGACAAGAAGTATGATAGCATCGATCAAAATTTCTTAAACGATTGCAAAACTAAATCGTGTTTGGAGTCTGGTGAAATTGATAAAGATGTGCGAAATACCTTCACCAGAATGAAAGGAATTTTAAAGGACGAATTTGACGAAAAGCAACCCGGCTCCGATTTAAATGGCAATTTTGATGAAAAAGCTCGTAAAAAGAAATTTATTGAACCAGATATTGATGACGATGCACCAGATATTAATACATATCGTTCTCCGAAAAGAATGAAAATGTCGGAAACAAATGAAAAACTAGAAAGTGTCGTCCAGTACATTCAAAAACCTAATTCACCATCCAATGTCGTATCAGCTACAGTCTCTGTAAATTCCTCCAGAAAAGAATAAATTTTGCACGATAGCTTGTACAAGACATGAAGTGAAAGCTGTACTTTAGTTGTAAAAATATTTTAAGTCGTTTATTGTTTAAAATAAATAATGAATATGTTATGTAAGTAGTTTTGCGAGTGCACCCTTGTTATAATCTGGATCAATGTAATTGTATTGTGGTTAACCTTCGAATTTTTTACTGTGCCGAAATGCGAGCGATTCATTAATAAACTAACAAAGAAATTGTTTTACACTACAAACATTTAATCCAGGTTTTTAACAAAGATTAAATCAATATACGCCTTTATTTTTGAAAAATCTATGTAGGCTAAATATTTTTGAAAGCTTTTGGTGATACTTATACATATGTTTGTTATTTATTTAATACCTTTGGTCATGCTTATACTCTTTGGTTAACTTACTAGAATAACAGTACGTTTAAGTAGCCCTTTATATATCAAATAATTAAGTGTGGTGCATGTTACGATAATCTTTTTATTATCCATCCGTACTAAATGTTGAAATCAAATAAAGAAGAGACGTTTGCAATTTATCTTTACATACATCAATTGTTTTAACATGCAACACAAATTAAGATTGTTGTTAAGAGTTTTTGTGAAGTTCACATGTCCCTTGCTATGTACATTTGTGGGTTACATAAAAAGACCTACAAATAGCCATTTTAACAATTTGTGGAAATTTAATCATCCAACATTAAACTTGCATATATTTGTACAGTGTTAAATGAGAGCACAGTATAAAGAATATTTGGTAGCGTTACCAGTCCGTACTATTGTAAACAGTAATCTTGCATATGATTATAAAATTGCTCGTTATGTAAGGTTGATTATTAACATTATTTTTTCTGCTACAAGGCACTGCCCATTAAAACAACCAAGATGAAAATAAATGCTGTTGGATCGAGTATAGTTTGAAAATAAATCTCTGTGTAGCGATAATAACTCGTATATAGCGCAGAAACATTGTTAATCTTTCAACCAAATGTACACCTTTGTTGTAATAAAGAAAATTTTTAATCGATAAATGGTCAAATGTTAAAATGCGTTTATTGTTGTTTTTCTATTTCATACAAAATTCTTTATACTGTGATAAAAGTGTGACCAAAGAATGTGATTTGAATAAATTTCCATAATACCTACTCTAACATTTTGTAGGGTTAATGTATATAATTATAGAACTTTTTATAATAGTCCATATGTTTTATATTTATCGTTAGTTGTAGTGGTACTGTTCATATTTTCCTTTATTCTGAGATTACGTCTTTATTAAACACATAAGGCATGTGTGTCATGTTTATATTTTACACAATTCTAAATATTTAATAGAATACTGTGTCGAACAATTTTGTGTTTGATTTTACTTTTTTATATTAACAGAGACACCCGACACCCTAAAGGGTAATACGGGACCTTACCGGACAAAGAAAGAAAGATATTAACAGAGACAAAACTTCATATTTTAAAGTGGCACGTTCCCAAGTTGGACATGTTTATTAAACATGTCCAACAATTTGGCACTCGTCAACAATCTGGGTCCGTATGCAAGTTAATATGATTAAAATGCAATTGACCTGATAGAATTTTTAAATTCAATACAAACGGCGTCTTTCAAAGCGCCATCTGTACGAAATTATGTTAACTGCTAGCTGTTTTAATTAACACAATTTTAAATAGATGGCACAAGCATTCCCTTTCAATTTAAAATAATCTCGTACATACCGTAATGCATAATCAATCGAGAAATATGATTAAAATACAACTCGCGGATTAAAATTGACATCTTGGAATTTTTGAATTCAGTATAAACGGCGCGTCTCGAAGCGCCATCTGTACGAAATTATGTTAACTGCTACCTGTTTTAATTCACACAATTTTGAATAGATGGCACAAGTATTCCCTTTCGATTTAAAATAATCTCGTACATACCGTAATGAATAATTAATCGAGAAATATGATAAAAATGCAACTCGCGGATTACAATTGACGTCTTAGCAATTTTAAACTTAATACAAACGGCACGTCTCAAAGCACCATCTGTACGAAATAATGTTAACTGCTAGCTGTTTTAATTCACACAATTTTGAATAGATGGCACAAGCATTCCCTTTCAATTTAAAATAATCTCGTACATACCGTAATGAATAATTAATCGAGAAATATGATTAAAATACAACTCGCGAATTAAAATTGACGTCTTCGAATTTTTGAATTCTGTACAAACGGCGCGTCTCGAAGCGCCATCTGTACGAAATTATGTTAACTGCTACCTGTTTTAATTCACAACACAATTTTAAATAGATGGCACAAGCATGCCCTTTCAATTTAAAATAATCTCGTACATACCGTAATTCATAATTAATCAAGAAATATGATTAAAATACAACTCGGGGATTAAAATTGACGTTTTGGAATTTTTGAATTCAGTACAAACGGGGCGTCTCGAAGCGCCATCTGTACGAAATTGTGTTAACTGCTAGCTGTTTTAATTCACACAATTTTTAATAGATGGCACAAGCATTCCCTTTCAATTTAAATTAATGTCGTACATAACGTGATGCATAATTAATCCAGAAAAAATGATTAAAATACAGCTCGCCGTAAAAATTAACGACTTCGAATTTTTGAATTCAGTATAAACGGCGCGTTTCGAAGCGCCATCTGTACGAAAGTATGTTATTGCTAGCTGTTTTAATTCACACAATTTTAAATAGATGGCACAACCATTCCCTTTAAATTTAAAATAATCTCGTACATACCGTAATGCATAATTAATCGAGAAATATGATTAAAATACAACTCGCGGAATAAAATTGACGTCTTGGAATTTTTGAATTCAATACAAACGGCGCGTCTCGAAGCGCCATCTGAAAGAAATTATGTTAATTTCTAGCTGTTTTAATTCACACAATTTTGAATAGATGGCACAAGCATTGCCTTTCAATTTAAAATAATCTCGTACATACCGTAATGCATAATTAATCGAGAAATATGATTAAAATACAACTCGCGGAATAAAATTGACGTCTTGGAATTTTTGAATTCAGTATAAACGGCGCCTCTCGAAGCGCCATCTGTACGAAATTATGTTAACTGCTACCTGTTTTAATTCACACAATTTTGAATAGATGGCACAAGCATTCCCTTTCAATTTAAAATAATCTCGTACATACCGTAATGAATAATTAATCGAGAAATATGATTAAAATACAACTCGCGAATTAAAATTGACGTCTTCGAATTTTTGAATTCAGTACAAACGGCGCGTCTCGAAGCGCCATCTGTACGAAATTGTTATAGCTGTTGTAATTCATACAATTTGGAATAGATGGCACAAGCATTCCCTTTTAATTACAGTTCCTCGGTACTTTTAATTTAAAATAATCTCGAACATGATAATGAATGTATATCAAAGATCGATAACGGCATGGTACTTTTAAGAAAAAGATAAAACTATGGCAAAAAATTTATAGTTTATTTAAACACAACAAAGATATTTTACTGAATTTTATTTATTACAATTAACAGTAGTAAAAACCTCTGAAGACATGAAAAAATAAGTTGAATAAGAAACAAAAATTTTAATACTTTTATGTAATTACAACATGGCTTCTATCTGGTTTAGTTTTTCATTTATGAAGTCTCTATTTACAATCTCAGCTTTAGTATTATTTATTTGTGAAAGGTATTTGGTAATTTGCTTCCTCCTCGATGTATCACTGAAACAAGTCGTATTAGTAAAATAATATTCAAGCACAAACCATATTTTTAAAAAAGTAACAAACAGGTTAATATAATACTCGAAATTATTCTAAATTCATAATTGTTACCTTTCGTCCATCACAACAAGTGATACATTTTCGTTCAAAATATTACGTATTGTGCCCCCTAAAAATTTGAACGTAATCTCTTCAACCGTTGCAGAATGTATTCTATTAGAAGCGATTTTAAAATCCTTCTCGGGGCTATCAAAATATGCTACATGTTTTTCAAATGTATTTATTGGATTTGCACAATTCAGTTCTTGCGTTAGATTATCAACTTCATATGGTGTAAGATGTACGTAGTCATTCTGAAAAAACACTTCTTTTAACACGATCAAATTTATTTTTTTCGCCACTTACACTTTTTTGAATATTTTCCATAATATTTTCGAGAGACTCTGAAGTAGCATCTTCTAAATAAGAATCTCCATATTTATCATATTCCGCCAAAAACTTTTCCTTCGTTTTCTTACTAATATGTAACATATCCAAAGGTGTGTACATTTTAAACACGTGCGAATTTAAAATGCTACTTAACCATTGTAACTTCACCAAATCATAAGGTGCATCGTATTGCTTACAACTTTTAACCCTAGGATGATCATTTCCCACAAGAATGCACAATGTTTCGGGCCCTGCAATTAAAATATTTTAAAAACATATTAAAATCCTAATAAACAAAATGCGAACCTTCATTTTTAACGATTGCTCCTCCATTTTCACGAATAACAGTTTCAATATCGTCTTTCTTCCAATCTGCCGTTCCGGTTAGTACACAAAATTGATATCCATTTAGAACCTCTGATGTTTGCTCTACAGGTTGCATTTCAACATTTAGATATCTTCGACGTATTTTTCTTTCTTTTTCTGCAACTTCCAAATCTTCAAGTTCTAAATGTCGTTTGTTCAGTTTTTGAACCAGCTTCTTTCCGGTCATTGCTAATAGTTCTTCGATAGTTAAACAATCGTAGTAGGGTTTATCTAATCTAATTTTCTGAATTCTGGGAAATCGAAGTGTGTAATCTGTTTTGAAATCATTCGAATGTGTTCTAATTATTTCTGAAGCCCTCACCTAAAATATTAATTAGTTAATTTAATTTTTAATGAAGATTTAAGTTATTTACCAAGAGAATGCAAGATTTATTTGGTGGTATCCATACGTCAGGTTTATCTTTGGACCACTGTAAACCATATTCTTCTGGATTACCTTCATTTAATTTCTTCCAGTGTGGACCCAAATTTTGATCTATGACAGTTAATTCGTTATCACTTAATCCGGATGAAACTTTTGCAAACGATAAATAACCTGATGGAGTGTAGGCTAAAACAAAAATTAAGTTAGTATGCGTAGGTTATTTTTGTTCAATTATTGAATCAGACTTTTATCATCATCAGTTGGAGGAATTGCAACGGCTACTAAAAATCCGGTAATTCGATGACGATTTCTGCCTTCACCATAATAACCTCCCATAACAATAACATCCAAGTCACTCATAACATTTTCGAAATACTAAAAGAATATTTATTATCTTTTTATATAAATATATCCTTTACTCATTGTGAAAAAATAAAAACTCATACTGTAAGGTTTATTTGCGTTATGTAAAACCCCTGATCACATAACAATCAGATCTGCCAAGTTCATTAGTTTGCATTCGGTGGCCAACGGCCCACCATTGCATCGTAGTTTTGAAGTACTTGTCACTTTGACAAGAACAATGTTTTGAGTTATTTTGATTTTGAATTGCTAAAAAGTTATTATTTTTAATATCATGTGTTTTACTGCCTAACAATTGTAAAATAATAACTTTTTAGCAATTCAAAATCAAAATAACTCAAAACATTGTTCTTGTCAAAGTGACAAGTACTTCAAAACTACGATGCAATGGTGGCGCCGCCTGGCCACCAAATGCAAACTAATGAACTTGGCGGATCTGATTGTTATGTGATCAGGAGTAAAACCTACTCAGAACCATAAACTGGGCTGTGAAATATTAAATGCAATAACTTACTTCTAACTTCATCTTCCACCATCCAGCATTTCTATCGTTTGACTTATACACAGATTTAACATCTTTAAACACAATTCCTTCTTCCTCTCGGTCCATAGAATTATTTAAGGCATCTAAAATGTGTTGTCTGCTGGTAGCTTCAGCTCTACGACTCGCAATAATTACTCCCAAGACTGGGGTGAAGAGTGTGTTTAATATTAATAAACGTTCTTGAAGCGGTTTGTTGCTTAAAATTTGATCGTTTAATAGGACAACGTCAAACACACAAAAACATGGTTGAAAGATATTGTCCGCTTTGAGATGTTTTACGTCAAATTCCATCCCTACAATATTTCGTGTGTGTTAGAAATACACAATTTTAAAAATTATAAGTACGAATATACCTTTCGATCCAAATTTTTTACTTCTTGTATTCCATCCCATCATCTCACCGTCAAGTATGACTCTTTTAACATGTGATTTAAACGCATCTTTAAGACGAGGTGTATATACGCCACTTGAATAATTAGCACCGTATGTGCCGGTATATTCAAACCCATTTCTGGAAAAATATTTAAAATTGCCGTTTTCCATGTGAAGCTGAAACCTTTCTCCATCGAATTTTGTTTCGATATATAGTTTTGAATTATTATCGAAAAGTTTTTTAAACTGTACCGCGTCACACTTTTGAGACAGCATCGGCCGAAATGGTTCAAAAAGAGATACCGCTATTTCATGTAAACGTACAGATGAATCAAATAACATATCACATACCTACAATGTATAAACAACTAGAAATTCTGGGAAGTTCTTCGAGTAAATTTTAAGCAAGTACCGTACAATTATTTTGTTATTGTCAATATCAAGAATAAACATCTTAAAAATATTGCATTTTACATATTCTTATACAATGGGACTGTAAAAACTGACCTATTAAATTCGTCAGTTGGACCAATATTTATAGATTTTACCCCTTTGTTTTATATCAACATGCTTAAATTTTCAAAAAGTTACCTTCGTAAGGCTATTGCTTGCAGAGAACAAATCTGCGGCATCCGGATGATATAACTTCAAAATTCGATCATGTCCCATTCCTATTCTTAAATCCTTTAAAATAATACGTATCAACCATTTTTGTTCCTCGGGAGTAGTTTCTTTAAGCAAGTTATGTAGTTGTTCATCCACTCCTCCTAAAATATACATGTCATATAGTTTAAGTAGATAATATTTTCCAAAATGTTTATACTTACTGGGATCATTTTCAGCATGTTTTTCTGCAAGAGCATCTAAATATTCGTTAACTTTGGCAATACTTATATTAGCACCATCCAAAAAATGTTTTCGTAAAACCCAATACGCAGCATCGGCAAAATCTCTAACGTTAGAATTAACACTGGACGTTTTAAAATTTGCAAGGCGCATAGCATCGGATCCTTGGAGAGGTAAACATAAAATCTTTATAAGTCGTTTACCTAGAGTATGTTCCTTTAAACCATAAGCAGCCCGTTCTCGTTCTAATTGTGGTAACATTAAACGTAGGACAGGATAAAAGCTAGTTTTAGCATTTGGATGTTCGGCTTTTAATTTTAAAGCTTGTTCCTTACACTGTTTTATAAAAGAACTAAAAGCAATACCCTTATCTTGTTTTTTGGTTTCGCAAGTGGTTTGGAAAGCTTTACATAGATCTGCAAACTTTATAACTGAAGCTATATTTGTATCCATTGTTATTTAACTTTTTATATATATAATCAATTATTAGGTATCAACTTATAAAGTGTTTTGTGGATATCAACATAGACAAGAAAATAAACTATAAACAAATAGGTTAGAATTTTTAAAAATGGTTGAGTAGTTTTCATACCATTGAACATTATTCCTACTTCCTACATCAAAAAGAAATATCTACTAAGGCTTCTGCTTAGTACAGTAAAATTGCTATTAATAAGGGTAAATAACTCGTAAAGATAAAGAGAACAGGTTACCCCTAAATGGTTGAAGTGGTGCAGATACCACTTTGTGTGATTATTTCGAAAGGCAATTACTGGAGATTTTTATTTAGAATATACCCTAGTTCATTAAGGTACCTACACTAAGGGCACAGGCATACACAACTAAACTGCTTATTTGTGTGTGGGGGTACTCATCACAATTACTTAGCTAGGTCAATATCTACAAACATCAATCGTGGAGCAGTTGTACTCAGGATGTATGTACAACAAAAAAGCCTTCAGGCATACATTACTTTATACTAAAGAGAAAGGGAAAAAAATTGTTTTAGCTGTACTCATCCATGAACCACTTCAATATAAACTTCCTCCCATATCTTTTTTATCAAAACATCAGAGACAAACGATCCAGTGAATATAACTATGATAACGTGGATATGATTACATATGACGAAATGATGACAGCGATCAACAGTTTTAAAAACAAGAAATCACCTGGCACTGATAATCCCAACATGGAACTCTTCAAATATGCCTCCGATCAATTACTTCAACATCTATTAGAGTTTATAAATATTTTCTGGCAAACCGGTCATACACCAGATATATGGGGGTATAGCGTTGATAATACCGATCTTCAAAAAATGCTTGAGAAACGAATCGGAGCTCAGTAGAGATAAATTGCGGATTCAGGCAAGGATGCCCTTTATCTCCAACACTATTTAATATATGTATATATTGAAGAAGTAATCTAAAAGTGGCAGGATACTATTGCTTCGCATTTGATTATAGGTTATAGGTAACGTAAACATCAATACCCTTCTTGTCACTAATGATCAAATAATAGTTAGTACAACAGAAGACTATGTTCAAAGAGCAGCATATAAATAGTGTCCGATCGAAGGTCAGTTTGTCAGCCGAAGCCGATGTTCGACTATCGCCGTCACCTTCGGCCGAAGCCGAAGGTGCAACCAGACTTGGAACACTTACTGTAAATTAGTGTAAATAAATTAAATACTCTAAATAGCAAAAATTTTATTTTTTCCAATGATAAACTTAATTTTATTTTTCTTTATTTATTGAAATACATAAACATAAACTGAATAATATTGTACATTGTATGTAATATTTAGTATGTTTGCGTGAATTGCTCGGCTGGATGTGACCTTCGCCTTCGGCCCTTTTTTCGCCGAAGCCGAATGTGCTTTTTGCGGCCGAAGTCGAAGCCGAAGCTTCGGTCGGACACTACATATAAACTGAGTCAGATCGCGACAAAATATAATTTAGAGATATCAGTTGAGAAAACCAAAGTAATACCCTTTAAAGGAATGCAACCTCTTAGAGTAAAGATAAGCATGAAACATAAACAAATAGAACAAACATCCAAATTTAATTACCCCGGCTACCACCTAACGTATGATGGCAACATCGATTGAATGATCAAACTATAGGCAGATTTCAATATACATGTGGGACAATAAGAAGAACCTTCAACAAAAGCAGCAGAGACTCATTATTAAAACTATATAAGATAATGGCGAGACCAATGCTATGGAAGTGAATGCTGGACATTAACACAAACACAGAAATAGAATACAGGCAATCGAAACGAAATTTTTCCGATTTGTGGCAAAATATAGCTAGCAAGATTACAAACGTAATACAGAAATTCGAGAAGAATGAAACATAACAAGCGTTCTACAAGTAATACACGAATATCGACAAAATTGGCTTGGCCATGTTTTGAGAATGCAAGAACCCGAATCCCTAAAGTAATTCTCAAATATAAATCTCGAGCAAGAAGAAATCCAGGATGCCCGAAGAAAAGACTTCTTCACAGAGTTCAAGGAAAAGCAAGTCTTAAACCTTTATAGCTTCGATAAAACTTTTGATATCATTTATTATTACTTCTAGCATGATGAAACAGATGCGACCTATTTTGTTTAGTCGACAATTTGCACCCTCAACAACTAACTTAAATTGTATCAATGTAGTACAGCAATACCCCGACTTACGCCAACTCACAGTCATGGGGTTTCATATTTTCACCTCCCCCTTCCTCCCTTGCTCCACACTCAGACCATTTTGCCTGCGCTTGTTAGGGCCGCATTTGCAGTGATATGTGTGAACGTACAAATTGCCTGAGCATTTACCTAAGATCGACGTAACTTACGACTGATATTGGTGAACGTAGACTCTAATGAAGAAAGAGCGACAGCTACAAGGCAAGGAATTACAAAATCATTAGCTTGCTACGAAGAAATTTTGGTGGAAAAAGAAGTCACTGTGCCGTTAAACAAGTCGGCTAGATTTTATGAAGCCATCTTAATCGAAATAACTTTCTTTGATGTAATTTTTTTACACTATGATTACATGAACTTTCTTTAAAAACAGATGTTTTGCTGGCCTGTGGTGCCAATTAATTGTAATTTATATGCAAAACTATACCCCGAGTTACACGAATTCGACTTACGTAACTTCGGAATATTACTATAGATAGGTATGCAAATAAAAAAAGGCCTTTTTTGAATTTGATTTTATTATAAAAGAATAAATATTGAACAAGAATCAAAAAGAAAAATACTTGTTTTATCAAAAACTTTAACTGAGAACAAACTAATCTATTTAAATCTGATATTAATTTAGGATTATTTGAGATATAACCTGGAATCTATAATTTCAAAGTTATAGAAAATTTTCTAACAGCCACTTTTATAAATTAAAAAATAAAATTTAAACTTTTCACAATAACTAAATATGTACAAATACAAGAAATGTCCAGTAAGAACAAACATTCGACTAAAACTTATTCCTATATAAAACGACTAGAACAAACAGACTATAAAACTTATTCCTATATAAAACGACTAGATTTAGTAACTATAAAAAAATAAATACTACCTATACTACTTTAAGCATCCTTTACTGCCTGGATGAGTCTTCTACATAATAATTTGCCTGGTATACCGGTGTTTGTACATAAATTGGGACTGCTGTAAAAACAAGTGTTACCTATCATAAATACCAATAAAATTAGATCAAAGTGACTTACCTTGAGGTGGTTGCTGTGGTAGTACCTGTCCTTGGTACGGCATACCACCTGGGCAACCTGAAAGAAAACAGTGTTACCTTAAATACCGATAATTAGATCAAAGTAACTTACCTTGAAGTGGTTGCTGTGGTAGTATCTGTCCTTGGTACTGCATACCACTTGGGCAACCTGAAAGAAAACAGTGTTACCTTAAGTACCAATAATTAGATCAAAGTGACTTACCTTGAAGTGGTTGCTGTGGTAGTACCTGTCCTTGGTACTGCATACCACCTGGGCAACCTGAAAGAAAACAGTGTTACCTTAAATACCAATAATTAGATCAAAGTGACTTACCTTGAGGTGTTTGCTGTGGTAGTATCTGTCCTTGGTACTGCATACCACCTGGGCAACCTGAAAGAAAACAGTGTTGCCTTAAGTACCAATAATTAGATCAAAGTAACTTACCTTGAGGTGCTTGCTGTTGTAGTACCTGTCCCTGGTAATACATACCACCTGGGCAACCTGTAAAAAAACAGTGTTACCTTAAATACCAATAATTATTATTAGATCAAAGTGACTTACCAGGAAATGGTTGCTGTACTTGTATTTGCCCCTGGTGCTGCATACCTTGATTGTACACGATAAAACCTGCAGTTAAAGCATTTAATATAATAATTCAAAAATATATTATTAAATTTTTCTAATTATAACAAATAAAGTAGGAAGCCATCTCTTACCAGTAACACCTTGTTCATACGGTGATGGAGCTTGTGGCTGATAATACACATAAGGTCCAGGATAACTTTGTTGATTATTATACGATTGGATATTCGTTTGGTCATAAACCTGTTGAGGCACATTATATTCACCAACAGAAATATTCTGTTGTTGTACTGGTGTGGCATATTGATATCCAGTATGATAAACTGTTTCTGGGTGTGCATATTCAGTCTGGGTTACATCGTTTTCATAATTTTGGACATAATTCGTATGATCTGTGTTATAGGTTTCATCGGTACTGTAGTAATTTTCATTAGTATTATAGTTGTCTACGTTATTACCATGTTGTAGGTTTACTAGTTCTTCTTGAGGTGCAACTACAAAAAAATAACGTATACACTCATTGATTTGTTAGAATTTGCTTACCAATGGGTTGAACATCATTTGTAGTGGGTTCAATAGGAATATCAGCCCAATTTTGAAATTTCGATATGTCAAACGCTAAAAAAACCATTAAAATTTTTACGACTGCTTCAGCATGTTAAAAAATCAAACTTTTTACCTGGTGTTAATTCCTCGGTATTTTCAGCTTTGTTTTCAGCTTGTGGCTCATGGTTTTCATTAACTGTTTTAGCAAAAGCTACAAAAATTATTTACATTTACAATATAATCTGAGCTCAGTAATGATCTTATTATACAATTATAAAGATAAGTGTTTTTATTATACCTACCACTGTCTATGCCTGCTCTGCTATGAACCAGTTCTTGGAATTCTTGTCGAATTTTAACAGTATCTGCATAATCAGTGACTTCATTCATTTGGCCACAATCATGTTGCTCAATTTGTGATTGTGCGGGTTCTACATTTTGATTGTTGGCAGCATCGGCTGTATTATCATGTTCTCGTCGCAATTCTAGTATAAGCAGGCAATCTTGAATATAGCACGCCAAAAACCCTGCAATACAGAAGTAAGTCTCAAGAATTTTTTCCCAGCTTTCAAGATCTTTAATTATTTATATTATAGGTACCTACCAAGTGAGTGAGCTATGGCAACATTTCTTTGTTTAAACTCTTGTTGTAATTGGAAGAGAATAGGATTCTGGATAATGTTGGCTAAGAAAATATATTTTGTTAAAACGTTGTAATAACGATAAGTTTGGTAAAAGTGTGTAACTTGTAGATTATTTTGTATTTGAAGTAAACTGATATACTTACTAATTAAGGCTTTTATACTAAGATAGTGCTGTTCAAGTTGTTCTTCGGTATTAGTAGCACCATTACTATTCATAAAACTCATCATTATCGTGTAGGTCTTTGCAAACTCCATTAACAGACCTAAAATATGAAAATAGATGTCAAATAATTCCGGAAATTTGTTTGTAATTATTTTAAGTTATTTCTAAGACGTACCAATCATATTTCCCATGCCGGCATCTCGGCGAAGTAGTTGTTTTTGTAGGTCTGGCATGAGTGCGTTACTTGTGAAATTACCTATCAAAATATACTAATTTAAAAGACGCAATAATGGGATTAAGATTTATTATAAATCCTAATCATAAAGGGAGGTGGGTGGCGTAGTAGATTGAAAGGGTGCTAGGGGTACGAATCTTGATGATGGTATGGAAAGTTTCCATGAACTGCTTAGGATTAAGTTAACACGTTTTTGCTGCTACTTTCTCATGCACCACCGCTGGCGCACCACGGCTACGAGGATTATTCATTTGGAGCCGTGATGTATCACCGGTAGTGCACGTGCATTTTTGACTTCTTATTTGGTAAATCGGTGCCAAAAGCCAAAAAGGGCGTAGACGTTTCAGACCAGACGTCTGCTTTCGGAAAATATTAAATATTATTTGCTTCATATAACGTGTGCCACCGGTTGTACATTCTGGCTGTGTGTAACAATCGGAATGTACCACAGATGGCGAAAATGTCACGAACGCATTAAGGTAGGTTTAGACTGGCCAAATGGCCAAAGAGAATAGCATTGGAAATGAATTATTACAGATGCGTATTTCTATTTACTATACTTACCAAAAGCATTGGTAATACATCGACTCAAGTGCTCGGACTGTGAATCAACATGAACAATATATTGGAGGTTGGAAAATTCAACTAGTAACAGAAATAAAATGTTTTGAACTAGGATTTATATATAAATTTCGATTAATATATAAATTGTTTTATAAAAAACAGTTTATCCTTTTCTAATTTATATTACCGTACGTACCTACTAGATTTGCCAAGCTATGGATCTGATACTTAAAATATTCTCCAACTCGATAGACGTTTTGTTCGTTGGCATAATCATCTAGCAACGTATAGATTTTAGTAATAAAACAACAAGTAATAGAAATGTTATTCTACATACCAATAAGGTCTGCTAAGCCACGAACTTGTACTTCATATTCGAATTGGTCCTTTGGTAGGGAATGGTTTTTGCAGTAGTTCACTAGCAAATTTTTTTAAAATTAGGTATACAAATAGAATCAGAAAAAATATTTCCATTAGTAATAAAAAAAAAAAACGTTTAATTTAAGGCAATTAAAAAAATTAATTTGTTAATACATACCAATAAAATTTACTAAGATCGCAATCTGTTGCAAGTACTCCCCGTACGTTTGTTGTACGGCAGTAATAACTAAAACAAGGAGGCAAATTGAATATACTATTTAAATTGTGCCATTAAGGTATACATACCTTGCTTTTGGTCTTTGCCGTAATTATGGCTTTCAAAATTTCTTACAATATAAGTAATGTTATGGGGATTTGCTGAAAACATAGCTGTTGATAATTTATAGAATGCAATTTTACACAAAAATTAAAACTCGAAATAAAATATATATTTATGTGCAAATGCAAACAACGATTAAGTAAAGAAAACTATCATGTATTTACCCGTCATACCCTCGACTTTGCTTACTGCTAAGCTCTGTACTAGGTTCAATTTTGGAACATCTGATCTCTTGCTAAGCATGCGTGATTTTCTGGAGACAGCAGGTCGTAAATCACATCTACAAGCTACCACTACAGCCACTGCACTGGCTGATGTCATTGCACGAGTTTGGATCATACGATGTCCCTTTTTCAGGAAACGTTCAGCTAAAAATATAATTAATTTCATAATAACGAATTAGTTTAAACCTATAATGAAACATGTGGTTTGATTCGATGGAATCATAAACTGAAAAACTATGAAAAAAATTTCATACCTTGCTCAGCATTGGCAGTAACAAGCAGTGCGTGGTTATCGTCAACCCATTTTACATATCTGGGTTCTTCTCGGAAGATATTTAATATGTTCTGCGTTTGAAATGACACAGGAAAATTATGCACCTCGACTACATGTTCTAAATTTTTATAGAGCCTATTTTGAAAAGGCCTGTAGTTTTGGTTGGCATAAACAATGAGTACATTTTTGGAAAGGTACATCATAATCTACAAAATCAATATTTTATAAAACACATACTTAAAAAATGACAAAAAAAAACTGTTTATCTTACTTCATTTACGTGCTCCATTTTTAAGTCGAATAATTCGTGCCATTTATCGTACGGCCCATCTTGTAGACCCTTAACATTAGTATTTAGCTTACATTTTTTCACAGCACCATGACCGGACGATTCAGAATCATTATCGTTTACAGCAGTATTTTTAGTTATATTGCAATACTTGTCAAATTTATTACATAGTAAATCATCTACGGTAATTTCTGATAACCCTTTCTGCTTTTGGTTGGTGTCGCTGTGAGCTACCGCACCATTTTCGCTATCTACTTCAGAGTCTGTTTCAGAAAGACTTATTACAAATTTTTGGGAATTTGCTTTATCACTCGAGCTTGTAGATGCTAAATTTGTAGAGGAACACGCATATACCTAAAAAGATAATCATAAATTACTGTGTATATTTTTCTTGCCAAGCTTATCGGTATCGACTGTTATAATCATTCGCCTTCTAAACTTAATCTACCTTAACATAACAATTTCGATGGACTTAAAACTGAAGTTTGGCTATGGTTGGGTCCAAACCCAGAGACTCAACCGTTACATTACTAACCGAACTTTTACTTTTTATATTAGCATAGGTAGTTTATCAAATGCCTTATCTAAGGCTACGTTAAACGTTTCTATTTACTTGATAATGGCACACTTACCTTTTGAATCTGTTCATTAAGATTCAATGATGGTTTTCGGGCAGGAAAGCCTTGTTCATCGTAGACTGTTTGCTCATCATCATATTGTGTGTACTGGGCTCCTTTATAAGGCAAACGATTAAAATCTCCTGTATCCGAAAACAATTAACATTAAAGGTTCAACCCCAAGCGTCAACCATAGCAGGATATGAAATGAGAAAATAAAGTAAAAATTGGAAATTGCGAATGTAGAAAACTAAATCCTGAGTTTTGTTATACATACACGAACAAATAAACTATTTCGATTAAAAAATTAAGCAGTTACGTTAAGCTACACAAACATAAATATTTTACTATGTGAAATAAAACTTTAAAAGTCTTTTAATAGATCGTATTAATTAAAACTGTTTAGTAATAAATCAAATCGATAAAACTGCTAACAACTTTAATCGTGGTTCCTCTCGATGCTCAAATTCTGAATTGACTACCATAGAACAAGAGTTTGAACTACTAACCGTGTAAATCCTTCGATTCATCTACCTCTGGTGTGACACCAGTAATTCTATCATCAATGGACTTGCTATTTGAAAGATCATAGAGCTGTGATGCCGTTTTAACATCATACATGTATTTCCCAAATTCAATCTCATAGGGTGTTAGTAATGGTGGAAGCTCAGTAGCTTCATTATCTTCTCTTGGTTCATGCTCAAGAATATCTATTTCTGGTTCTATTTCGGCACTAGGAACAAGTATACCGCTAACACGGCGGGGTTTATCACGTTGAGCTATACGATACAGTTGACGTTGAACTTCTTCAGCTTGAGTATTTCTGTAATTAGAATGTTTATGCAAAATATTTTAAGATAATATTTTACAACCGAAAAATTATATTGTTTATATTGCATTCCGCGGAAACAAATATTTTTAGTGGTTTTCATTAATGAATTGGAAGAATGTGCACATCCAAAGGCTGGGTTTTTATGTGAAATATTATGGAGAACATCTCAGAAATTATGCAAAAAACATGGGCAATAAAATTAACAAAAAAATTTGGAAAGATCGGATTAATAAGTATTAGTAAAAGAAAAATCTATCTTCATATGAGGTGTAAAAGGACCGACCGACATTGTATGATTTACAAAAACTTTTATGATTATACTTACAAAGGATAATTTACTCGGGGTGGCAAACGCATTTGTTGTCTAACTTTTCGCCGCATTTGGCTAGATACGGCACTTGTAGTGTACAAATCTAAATGTCCCACGTCTATTGGTTCTTTGTCTTCGTTGTATACGAAGTACTTCTCAAAATTTCGCTCAAAGTAACCCCTAAAAACAATATTATATTAGTGTTTTAAGGATTAACATAGCATTTAATTAATCAAGCAATCACATTGATTTTATCATTAATGATGATAAATAATGTTACGTACTGTAAATGTGCCCTTCGGAATACTGCAACAAGCCTGTTGTCACCCTCACCAATATATACACCTAGTAGATTATACATGGCTGCCTGATATCTTATATTTCGCATTGCAACTCTGCCCAAACCGGACGGAAATACTAAAGCCCTGTAAGAAGTAATAAAAGTATTTTTTATAAAGAATGTTATGTATAGAGGCAAGAAATAAATTGTTTAAAAAACGATATTACTAGAGTTTCAAGATGTCGGTACGCTCTGCGAGATAAATAACTATAACCCGATATACCGAAAGATCAATGTATAAATTTAAATTAACATTTAAAAGTGGGTATTAAACTAAAGTGACAAAGAAGACAAACTCAAACTTATATAAACACAGTAACTGCACTGTAAATGTATCAGCCCCCAAACTACGTGCAGTACGCACCTCAGCATGCAAATATAAACACACATGGAGAACCAAACGTATCATTTTCGTATATTCAAATGCTACTAAAAATCACTTTCTCACAACCAGCTCCAATGCACGCACATCCACAAAATGCAAACATATACGGCAGCCAACCATTAAACAATTTTCCAATTATAAATACAATGCAGCCGCAAATCTCGGAATACATACCTAATCTAAATCCTGAATCAGTGGCAACAAATCACAAAAATAAGGCGCAGAAATCTAGAAGATCAAGGACCAACAACTTCAAAAAAGAATAACTACTGGCTTGGACTTAGTAACAGATATAGTCTACTTTCAAATGAAAACATGGATCAAGATAAAGCCTTGAACTCACCCCTAAACCACCGCCAATTTTTATATCAGGCATAGAAAACATAAAACCATTGATTACGTTACTTAACGATTTAGCCAAAGATCAATATACGATATATAATTATACCGGGTGGTCCATTGCCTCACGCACCATTGGAATTTCAATGGTAATTTTTTAATATGTAAACATTTGCTTCCCTAATTATTTTAGACCAAAAGTGTAATTAAGTTTTTTGTAGAGAAAAAATACCCCATCCACTCACTGCCACAAGAAAAGGAAGACCGTCTGATCTAACAACCAGATGTTAGTGAACTAAAATCAACTAATTAGTTATAATTAAAAAATTTCACAAAAAAAATTATTAATTTAGATTTTAGATTAAGCACACATAAGTTGTACTTATATATAGTCTGTAAAAACTTAAAAGATTGATTGTACAAATAAAGGAGTTATGAAAAAAAAAATGATACCTATTACCTAGTAGTTTAAATTTCTGTGTTTAATCAGAAACACCAAATACAAAAATTGTTATTATATAATAGTTACCCATTGTATTTTTTAACCCTTTGAGGACAACTGGTTACGGGTTACCCCTCTGAAGGGTTGCCCCCAGAAACAATACTGTAGTAAAGTAAACTTGGAATTTTTTTCGGCGCGTTGAAATTTGAAATGCGCACATTATTACATGAAAACATCATTCGAACATGTGCGTAAGTTAGGTTATGTTGCTAGTTGCACTAGTTGTTTGTTTTATGTACCTACATAATTTTTAAAATGGCACGTAAGTAAATAATTAGATATAATGTTAAAATACTATAAAAAGTGTAAATCATTTGTTATTTATAATAGTAACAGAACGTCTTCCGGATTGGGCTCGTGTCATTGTTGAGACGGAAGAAGTCAACGTTTCGCCCACCTTTTTAAGAGGCTTCATCAGGAGTAAAGGGAGCACTAAAAAAGCATGGTAACTCAACGTGTCAGGAATAAATAACTGGCAGGATAAAGTAGGCGACAGGAAGAAATGGAGAGGAATTATAAAAAGCATTACTTAAATAAGCGACAGGGAGTGATCCACCCAAAAGCCGGATCTAGAAAGCTTTTAAAAGCGGCTTGGCCCCATCAGGGGTGTTTCGGCCACTATTCAATTCAATTGCTTGTTGAAAGTTACAAATGTTTCAGAAGAGTTAGTACAACTTGAAGCTAGTACAAGGAAAATTATTAACGAAGTCAACCTTGACCTTAGAAAAGCAGTGATTACTTGTAGAGCAACGGAAAATACCCGCAAACAGATTATAGAATTACAAGACAGAACGAAACAAAACGAGTCAAGTGTAGACGCAGTCATAGTGGAAAAACAAAATGGAAAACTACGGTTATGCTTGGATCCAAAAGATTTGAACAAATATATTAAACGAGAGCATCATTACACACCAACAGTAGATGAAATTGCTGATAAGATGAATAAAAAGACTGTATTTTCTGGCAAATAAAATTGGATGAACAGAGCTCAGAATTGTGTATATTCAACACACCTTTCGGAAGATACAAATTCCTGCGATTACCATTTGGCATAAAATCTGCTCCGGAAGTATTTCAGAAGAAGGGACAAGAAATATTTGGAGATATCGAGGGAGTGCAGATAATGTGTGATGACGTAATTATAGCAGGTAAAACAGAGAATGATCACTTATTAAATATATTGACAAAGGCGAGAACAAACGATGTAAAATTTAATCCAAATAAATTTAAGTTTAGAGTACAAGAAGTAAATTATTTGGGACATGTATTCGGTAAGGATGGATTAAAACCAAATAAATAAAGAATCAAAGCAATAGTAAAGATGGAAAACCCAAAAACTAAACTGATGAAATTGTTAGGGATGGTGAATTTGTCCGAAATAAATCAGAACTTACCACATCTTTACAAGAACTATTAAGACAAGATGTCAGTTGGCATTGGGATAAGAAACACGAACAAGCTATGAATAATATAAAGAATGTATTGTGTGATGTATAAGTTTTAAAATGTTTTGACTGCAATGACGAAGTGGTAATACAATGTGATGCTTTGAAGGTTGGTCTGGGTACAGCTTGTCAAACGAGAACTTTCACTTGAGTCCAGGGTGCGCAGTGGCAAATTTCTGTTATCAGTAGCGGAGCACATTTACTTACTGAACGTCGAGGAGTGCAGATCGAGTACACTCCGACAAAAGTACGTGTTAGTTATGCTAGCCCGTATCGTAACTAGGTAAATAACTTGGTTTACTGAGTGTACCTCGACGAAGTGGGGAACCGAGAGTAAGTGCATCTCATTTGCTCCGAATGCTGTCTCGCTTCCCGTTCTGCACATCTGAAGTGAAAGTTCTCGTTTGACAAGCTGTACATGTTTACTTCAAAATAAACATCCAATAGCATATGCTGCAAACAGGTGCATACACACCTCTGCAGAATGCAGTGCTAATAGCGTAAGGTATCTGTATTGTTACTATTTTTGTAACCTGGTCTTCAAATAAATCAATAAATAAAAATAAAAATATGCATCGAGAGCGTTACCAACTTCAGAATGTAACTATGCTCAGATAGAAAAAGAGCTGTTGAGTATTGCATTCACATTAGAAAAATTCCATCAGTATGTTTACGGCAAAGAGGTGGTCATACAATCTGATCATAAACCACTACAAACGATTGTAAATAACAAAGAATAGGTAAAATAGCTGCAAGGTTACAGAGCTTAATGCTTCGTGTGATGAGATATAAGGTAAAGGTCACATACGTGCCTGGGAAAGAAATGTATGCGGTAGATTTGAGAGCTTTTCTTAAAGAATATCCTATAGAAGACTAAGATCAATAAGAAATAGTTAAAAACTGTATATATGTATAGTAAACAAATACCTAACCATCACACCAGACCGAAGAAAAGATTTTGTAGAAAAAACAAAACAAGACCCTGTTTTACAAACAGTTGTAAAGTATCATCAAAAAGTATGGCAGAAAAAAATAAATGAAGTGAATCGTATTACAAGTCCATATTGGAACGTAAGAGCTGATATTTCAGTATCGGAAGACTTATTATTTAAAAACAACAAGGTCATTGGATTAGAACAGTTGAGAAAAGGTATGCTTAAATTGTTGCATGAAGGACACCAGGGCATAGAAAAAACAAAATTAAGAGCAAGATCATTTATGTACTGGTATGGAATATCTAAACAGATAGAAGAAATGGTGACTAATTGTTAACAGATGTATGAAATTTGCAAATAAAAATCACAAAGAGCCACTACTATCTCATACAATTCCGGATCAATCCTAGGAAAAGATTGGTATGGATGTATGTGAATGGAAAGATAAGCAATTTATTGTCATAAACGACTACCTACTATTCAAAGTAGATAGAAGTAAAAGAATTACAAAGAAAAACAGCGGAGGTCATTATCGAAGAAGTAAAATCAGTATTTGCTGCACATGGGATACCAGGAAAAGTAATAGCAGACAATATGCCGTTTGGAAGCAAAGAATTTAGATCGTTCGCAAAAGAGTACAATTTTGAAATCATTGCTACAAGTCCAACATGTGCACAATCTAATGGCATGGCAGAGAACACAGTAAAAATTACCAAGGGAATACTTAGGAAGATGGAAGATAAGATGGAAAAACTGGTGTAAACGAACCTGTATTAAGTTATAGAAATACTCCAATCACTGGAATTGGAAAAACACCAGCAGAGATGCTTATGAGTAGAAGATTACGAGATAAATTACCTATGAATAAACACGACTTGAAACCTAAACTTTAAAAGAATGTTCCGAAGGAGTTAGTAAAGCAGCAAGAATGAATATCAGAAGAAGTACTGCGACCGAGGTGCAAGAATTCTACCAGAACTACACGTAGGAGACAAGATTACTGTTAATAGAGGCAACGAATGGGAACCAGGAATAGTGAAAGGAATTCACTCAACTCCAAGGTTCTATATAGTAACAACGGGAACTGGTCAAGATATTCGGATAAATAGAAGAGATTTACGAAGACACGGTGAACTTGAAGAAAGAAATACCTAAGAATCAGAAGAAACAAATGAAGACGACATCGACATCCCGAAGGGGGCCACTCCTAAGAAAAATGAAGAGGTGCCTAATGAAGAGGTCGAGAGGACAGAGTCACAGAACAAGAAGAATGCCAACAAAATTCGAGAATTATTTATTAAGGTTTTAAGTCTTCCGGATTGGGACCGTGTCATTGTTGAGACAGAAGAACTTAACGTTTCGCCCATTTTTTAAGATGCTTCTTCAGGAGGAAAACGGGGGGGGGGGCACTAAAAGAGCATGGTAAATCAACGTGTCAACCACGCCAGAGGCGAAACTCTTTTAGCAAGAGGCAGAAGGGTAACGGTAACCCTTCAGAAGGGTCTCGCCTCTGGCTTGGTTGACAAGTTGAGTTACCGTTACTTTTCTGTTTCTTGCTAAAAGAGTTTCCACTTCTGGCGTGGTTGACACATTGAGTTACCGTGCTCTTTTAGTGCCCCATTTTCCTCCTGAAGAAGCCCCTTAAAAAAGTGGGCGAAATGTTGAGTTCTTCTATCTCAACAATGACACGATCCCAATCCGGAAGACGTTTTGTTAATACTGACACTGACCGTGGAAGTCTTCGAATTCGTTTTAAATATTGTTCAAATTTAAAATATGTCAAATGTGTTTAGTTTACAGTAATGTTTTGTTTAGTTACCTATATGAAATAAGAATTTGAGAAAAGAGGTGTAATAATAGTTAGTAACTTTGTAGGGAAAGGAGAAACTTCCTATCAAGAATTTGACGTGTAATGATTTCCGAATACACTAATTAATCTTTATAAATAACTGTGTGTATTATTACTTTCAATATACATATATAAACAGAACACCTCTCGCATGCTTAATGTATCAAGTTAGAAGCTCTTTACAAAGATAGGCAAAACACTGAATTCTACTGTTTTAATAATGGCACAGTCTAAGTTGGGAACACCCCCATTTAATTAATAATTTGGTTTTTGCAATCATTTCAATTTGTTACTTTATTGATATCTTATGGCAAAAATATATGTATTATATATTGAACTTACGAGGGTTTAACTTGAGTGGAGCTCTGAAAATCTTGCGCGTATGCGAATATATCTGATTCGATACTGTCGGCGACTGCAGGTTTAAAGTGTTTTCTAGTGCGTTTCGGCATCTTTCACTACCAGTTTTAATGCGTTAATAGAATTTATGCAGATAATAAATACAATGTCTCATAGAACTTATTGACACAGATTTTCTTCACTGTATTTTAAATGTCAAATGTTTCACTACGCATCAAAAAACAAAACCGATTTCATTTTAAAATTTCAAGCAATATTATATTTATTAGTTTAAAAAACTGCAACTTTCATGTAGATTCATAAGTGGAAAATATACGTAAATAACAAATTATTTCTTTTGTTTCAATACAGACCAATCATAAATGATATTTTGAAACACATGAGCGCCACCTATAACTTGCTATTGTTTGTTACTACTATTTGTCTTGACTTAGATTGTTCTAGAAATTTCTATTCTCACGTGATCTATATGACGTAGTGTAATATCAACATCGAAGCAAATATAAAATTTTAATTTGAAACTCTAAAAAAATCCGCAAAATTTCTGCTAAGAATGCTTTTTGCAAAATTATAAACAGGATTTTTGAATAAAAAGTGAAGCGCACGCCGAAATGTTAGTTTGGAATAGAGGCATTGTAATAATACGATACCAAACTCTTTTAAATTAATTTGCTTACTACTTCAATAAAGATAAACCAACTGCATTAATTCCATTTTTAAAAACCAACCAACAAAATTATGTATAAAATATATACTTACGGAGGGAAGTCTTTGCTGAGTTGTCCAAAGTTATTTAAAAATTCTAGGATTTCTCGTTCTATGGAGTCGCCCACTCCTTCTGCATTAACCGACAGTTTGGTCCTCGACATCTTGATTGTTCTATATAATTCAGGCAGCTACCAATATCTGAAATAATAAATAAATATGTAAATAGCAAGGGTGGCCCAGAGGTAGAGCGCCAGGCTAGCGTTGCGCTAGTCTTTGGAAATAAATGATAAAGTGGGGAGCCGTATGACGCTACTTCGCGAAGGGTTCAACTCTCGTCGGTGGCATTAAAGTTTTTTATAAGTCGCCGAGACCCGAATCTTCCTATTTATGTTATAAATAAAAAAATAAAAAGTTTCTTTCAAGTTAAATTTTATAAAACTTACCGTTCTACACCACGGTCAACAGGCTCAACATGGCGACAAATACCCACGCGAACGCGAACAGGTGCAAACGAACAAGTATATACAAAAAATATTTACAAACGGAATGGGCCGTAAAACAGCAAATTATATGTTCATTAAGATAAAAAAATCGATGTATAAAAAAACCGTGCAATTTAGGCGATTATTTCAGATTATTAATATTAATTTAGGAAGATTTTACGGAGCGAACGTGAGCATGCAGCCGGACGCTTCAGAGAGAGGAAAAAATGGCTGTGTATTTCCTTACGTAAAATGTACCAATCACGCGCAATACGTTGCTGTTTTGCCGCGTAAAATGCACCAATCACGAGCATTTACGTAGCAACTTTTAGTGGTACCAGGCTAGCGTTGTGCTAGTCTTTGGAAATAAATAAATGATAAAGTGGGTTTGTAATTTTGTATGACGCTACTTCGCGACCAGCTCACAAAGGGTTCAAGTCTCGTCGGTGGCATTAAAATTTTTTATAAGTCACCGAGATCCGAATTTGCCTATTTACTATGTTATAAATAAAAAGTTTCTTTCAAGTTAAAATTTTATAAAACTTACCGCTCTACTGTAACACCACGGTCAACAGGCTCAATATGGCAGCAAACACTCTCGCGAACACAAAAAATATTTACAAACGGAATGGGCCGTAAAACAAATTATATGTTGATTAAGATCAAAAAATCGATGTATAAAAAAAACGAGTAATTTAGGCGATTATTTCAGATTATTAATATTAATTTAGGAAGATTTTACGGAGCGAACGTGAACATGCAACCGGACGCTTCAGAGACGTTTCAGAGAGAGGGATAAATGGCTGTGTATTTCCTTATATAAAATGTACCAATCACGCGTAATACGTTGCTGTTTTGCCGCGGCGTAAAATGCACCAATCACGAGCATTTACGTAGCAACTTTTAGTGGTACCAGCAAAAAATAACGAAATGTTTTTGTATTTATGATGGTTCACAATAACTTACAGTTTATGTATTTGAAATCGAAGCATTTCCGTTATGATCTACGATTTTTGGGTTGTTCACCATCTTGAATTTTGCAGGACACGTATCAGAACCGTAGCAATCAAAAATTTTGTTTTTTAATGGGGTATTATCATAAGATTTCATTAGGGACTCTCAAATCCAAGCAAAATCTTAATAAATAAGTATGAAAACGACTTAAGAGGCCTTAACCTTCCATGTTGCCGGCCATAGCCCATACTCGGAGCGTAAGTGTCGTTACTTTTACTTTAAACCATATTTTATTGTGCTTAAGGCTAGGGAATTTGACGACAAAATGCAACGTCTTCTGTTGTCATGATCAGCGCTGAAACCACTTGGTATTTTATTATAAATTTTTCTACATTTATTTAAAAAGATGTGCTGATGAGACTGATATCGATTTTATTCGAAAAAACACATTCTAGATACTTAAAAAAAATAACAAATAGCAGCCTTCTAAGTACAGCTTTTGTTGCCAAAGACACCCATAATAAAGCACACGGACACGGTTGAATTTTAAACTATATCAGACCGGTCTTCTTTATAATAAATAAATCAAATAGTATAAAGTAAATTAGGATTGATCAAATTTTCTGAGAGATAATCACGACGAAAGCTTGTCTCATAAGCTCTGGATAAAATCAAAGTCAAAGTAGCCGCCATAATTTTAGTTGTCGAAGTGAGCAAGCAGCGTAGTGAGTTTACAATAGATGGCGCTTCGCTAAAATCTGAAAGAAAAGATAGGAAGCTGCATTGGCCAAGAGCTTCTTAGAAAGGATCCCTTCGAACAGGTTTGGTAAACAATTTCTGGGAACTCTGTATATAGATATATCTATCCATTTACATTTTTTTAAATAATATTGAATTGAATAATACATAAGTCGTAGATACGATTTAAATAATTTTACTTGTTCTCTGAGATTTTTGTCCATTCTTCTTAATTTTGCTGCCCGTGTCCATATTTAAGGGTGTCCATATTTTAGAGGTTTTTATTACATTGATTAGATAGTATAAACCAAACAAAACTTAAAACAGTGTTCCGTATTTAGATCTGGCTCCGCCCGACTTTTTCTTGTTTAGAAATTTGAAGAAACATTAAGGGGACGTCAGTTTTTGGGCGACAACGAGTTCAAAGAGGCTGTTGACGCCTATTTTGAAGACCAAGAAAAATCATTTTTTTCTACTGGTATAAAGTCGTTGCAGGACAGGTGGCGCAAGTGCATTGAAGTTACGGGAGATTATGTTGAAAAATAAAAATTATAATAATATTGAATGTCTTTTGTTTCATAGCTAGGTAGATAATCTGTATATGAAATTGATTTTAGTTAACCAAAAGGAGGAATTTTCATTTTCATTGTGGGATTGGTAGGGTATTAACACGTGTTGTGTATTAAAATTAGTTCAATTAGTCGTGGGGGTTTCAGATTTAATTTATTCAGTTTGTGGTAGCTGAAAATTAAAACTGAAGGTAGGTACTAAATATTTTTATTTAATCCAAAGCCCTTAGTTGCGGCATAATTAATTTAAAAATCAATTAAAATCAAATAACTAAGACATTCTACGACACGTATTAAAAATATTATAATAATAAAAGGAAGTGTGAATTTTCATAAATAGCATACTTCTAAAATACCAAAGAGTTGCCACACGCAGATTAAACTCTGTAATCACCAGTAAAAATTAGGTAAAATACAACGAAACCTACTTGCGGTCTACTGATTTCAGTAAGATTAATGCTTGGGTAAATTTCAAAATACGGCGATTTTCTCGGCTTGAGATAACATCGTTTAATTTGTAAGACACATACAATCTCTTAATTATCGAATATTAATAACCAGACTAAAAAAAATGTTACAGTATTTAAATTTTACGAGAGTAGATTGTGGATAATGGTTTTAAATTGATTAATTTTCTGTTTATAAATAATTATTTTCAATTTTGTGCTATTTTTAAACTTTCTCTGTACTACATCTAATAATAAACGGAGTATAGAGTAGAATACCCAAAAATTGCAGATTAAAATATGAAAATTTTCACAAATGTTTTATAGACTGATGACGTGTTTTCAGCGGATAAAAAAGATAAAAAAAAATACGAAAGGAAACATTAGCGACGACTAACTATTTCTTAATTAATTTAACAATGGAAGTTGAAGGTCTTTGACTTAATTAAATTGACATCTGTTGCAGAAAACTGTTCACATTGTTTAATGTAAGCAAGTTTGTCTTTATTATAATTTATAATAAACAATATAATACATTTGTTTAATGCACGAAATTGTAATCAGAATGCCTGCATGTTGGTCTTCAACTTATTGTCAATTATCGCACTTTCTAAGTATTATGCGACTTTCATTGTTTCTAAAAACGCAACCATATTGTTGCCTGTTGCGGAAAAACTAAGCAATTTTCTAATGTCGGAAAAATCAAATGTATTTTTTCAATATCCTTCAGTGAAAGCGCGCAACGCAACTTGCAGTTATGCAGTTTTTTAATTTAATGATTTATGAATTTTAATTAACACACTGGAAAAACTAATACTGTTACTTTTAAAATTACAAGAACGCGTGTAGTATTTACATGTTTACTATTAAATGTATTATTTGACATATCGGCAACACAGCAACTGTACTAGTTTAAGGCAGGTGTAAATAAATGATAGAAAATTAGGTTTTAAACATTGGCTGTATTTGGTTTTCCTTTTGTAGGTGCTGAATATGTAGATGGCTAGGGATGCCTGACGAAGTACAATAACAACGAAACCATGGTTGTATGTTACCTACCAATAATTTGCAGTAGTTTGACGATGTTATTTTTTATTTAATTGTTGTAAAGATTTTTGGTATTTCATTAAATAGTTTTATCTTTGTAACCGTTTTATAGTGATTTTTCAGGCAAGTTTGAAAGTTGCCCAAATTCAAAATACTAGCTTTAAGATCCTTCCAATGAGTTTAATACTCAAGGAAATTGGCTGTTTCTTTTTTAAAATGGGGAAGGCTAATAATTTAATTTCCTTTGTAATTTTCATTAATCATGTTTTAAAATTAATATTTTTTTCTTTTCACATCTATAATTATATCCCGACTTATAATTTATGAATAAATTAAAAAGTCATTTGTAATTGTTATTAAATTAAACTCTTCCTAAGTATGAGAATTGCTGAGTTGAGTAATGCTTTATTTTCTTTTAGGTGAGAGTTGTAGAACTGCTGAGTTGTACGTTTCTTTTAATATTTTTTGGTTTTCTTCTTCAACTTTAGTTGCTTTTATTTGCTTTTCCCTATTTTATATTTTCCAAATTTTGGTCTACTCTTCACCTTCACTAATTTTAGGTATTCTTCTCCGTCTAAACCTTTTCCAGTTTGCTACATTAACGTTAGTTATTTCTGCTCATTGTTTGCTTTTTTAACTGTAATCACTTCTTAAAAAGTCGCTCTAAATAAACTTTTACATTTTGTGATTTAATTCACAAATTTTAGAGTTAGAATTTTTCTTTATTTTTCTCTACTTTTTTAAAAATAATGCTGGCCCTTCTTCGTGTCCCCTTTTCTTTCTTGACTTAGCTCACTAACTTGGCGCTATTTCTTTATTATTTTTTTAAATTTGTGTTGTAATATTCGATTAATCCTGCCTATTTAATATTATCATTTTAAGCCACTTTCGTCTTCCATTTTTCTTTGCGTACAAAAATCCCACGTGTTTCCTTGCCTCAATTGTTCCTAGTTTTGTAACATAGTTTTCAAGTTTCTGCTTCAGTATTTCATATTAAGCTTCTTCTTCTGAATTTTACACTAATTTTCGTGGATTTGCAAAAACCAAACAAGTTTGTAGTTCCGTTATTTACATCATCAGTGTTCAACGATACTTAAAAGAGTGCTAGATTTTCAAACCCCGAATTTCCATTTTTCCTTTTTAAAATGTTAAAATAACTAATTAATTTCGAGTATATATGTGTTTTAATTCAACGAATGCTCTTCTAATAAAGTTTGTGAAATAGAAAGCATTTTGTATAGGTTTAAACGTAAAGGTTAACATTTGTTGATGCATTTTACGTCTTCGAAGCTTAATTTGTTTATAATTACACCTTACAAAATTAGCTTAATATTAAATATTAATTGGAGTTTGAACTTTTATTCTTTAACCCGAAGGACCGAAAAAGTAGAACAAATTGCAACAGCTCATAAGAAAGGATTAACTTATCTTCAAAATCAAATATTCAAATCTATTTTTTAATTTTTACAATTAAAGCAGTGAAGATGCTCCGATTAGAACAAAATAGTTCCAATTAAAATTTAAATCTCTTCCCTATTCCAAATAAGGCTTTAATTTCTCTAATTTATTCCAAAATTTAAAGGGGAAGCGAGATTTACAGATGTTATTTAATACTCTTTAATTTATAGTTCATGTCTTGGGAAATTTATGCTAAATGCGTTTTTTGGTCATATTTTACAGGGTGTTTTTTACATTTTATATATTTGCATTTTCACCTTTTCCATATTAGGCGATACTCCCTTAAATTTATTTCAAAATTGAATGGGTAAGTGAGATTTAATCTTTTTATGTTTTGGAAAATTTATGCTAAATGCGCTTTTGGATTACATTTACAGGGTGCTTTTTACATTTTGTATATATTTTATATTTACATTTTCCCCCTTTTCCATATAAGGCGATACTTCCTAAAATTTATTACAATCTTAAAGGGCAGTCGAGATTTATAGATGTTATTTAATATTCGTTTATTTATTTTTCGCGTTTTAGAAAATTGGCTTTTTGATTCAAATATATAGAAGTTGAAGATGAGATCTCTGTTTTCTAATTTAAAAGTTATTTATCAGAATATAAAAAAATTAAAAATTGAGAGTTTCATCTAATAAACCAAATACTCGTGCCTTTATCGTAAAGAAATGCTGATTTTGTAATTAAAATAAAATAACCAAATTTGTGTTTCTGTGGATGTGAGTTTTACTTTCGTTTTGATTTAACGATTTTATAGGACACAAAATGTTATTAAAGAGGACTTCGTTTAATTGTAATAGGAATAAGTGAACAACGAAGCCACTTATGTGGGACAACGTGCACCGTTTTGCACCTCCAGCTATAAAGATGCTACTGAGCATTTCACCTCTTCAGTAACATCTACGAGAGTGGCTTGGTTAGAGGTGTCTTGTGTGTGTTACAGCAATTTACTGTTACAGTTATACTGGGTGATAGTGTAGTCATGAAGGTCGTTTTAAACGCACGTGTTTTAGTGAGTATTCATTTCAACCACATAGGATATGTTAAACTCGAAGTAAACATAATCAAATTTTTATAATTTTATCAAAAATCGGTGCCAATCAATTTTGAATCACCATAAACATCCATGGAATTGAGCATATTTACTTTTAATCGTTCTAATTCAAAGAAGAAAGTTTCACCATTCACTTACTGTAAAATGAGCGCGCTTTTTTCCGAGTTCATGAAGATGCCTCTTATTAAAGTTGTAATTAGTGCAGAGGATGATCTGACTAACGTGCTTTACCGAATATGCACAAAAAATTAAATTGGTTTTTTTATTTAATCCTGCATTTTAAATTTTCCTATTTTATTCGAGTTAAGGAAGCCACCTGTAAATTTCCACTCAAATTTGATATTTTCAGTTTTTTTTCGACATTAAAAATGTACTAAACTTGTCCTATGAATAACAGAATTGCAAATTATAAAATAATAAATCGATTCAGGTAACTAAAAACCATGTAAATATTTATTTTCACGCCATTATGCGCACAAGTTTTTTGCAATTTTTCGACAAAAAAAGGATTGAAGTATAACGAATCATTTTGTACAAAAACTTGTCACGATTCATGAATCGTGTAATAGACGAAGCATCTTCAGAATGCTTGAAATTGCATTTTGTTAATAGCAACAATGGCTCTGCTGTGTTACATTTGTTACTTTTTAATTGTTACATTAGAATCGCATAACCTCTTCCTTAAAACTAAAACCATGGAATAAAATTGTTATTCATTGAAATGCTAATTTTCGTCGTTTATCTTATGTAAATTACACCATTATTTTATTGTTCATATAGTTAAATTTCTGTAATTAGCTGCTGGTATTTAAAACGCTCTTAAACTTGTAAGCATTTGAGTGGTTTATCAATTTTACGAGGGAGGCACGTTGCTTAATCCGAAACCCGTCTTAGAATGCAATATTTATAAATTCGACCCATTTTTCTAGGTGCATCAATTAGCATCTTGTCTGACCCATAGCGGCTAATAAATGGGCACAATTTAATAAGTCAACATGTGTTGCAATGTTTACTAATCTGAACGCTTCAAATCCCGATTCATTTTTAAAAATTTTACTAAAAAGTTTTAATATCAAATTGTTAATAAAAATGAATTTATGACTGAACTGCTATAAAATCAAAGTTTATGTTTAGTACAGCAATAATCTCTTTTAATATAATTAATAGAAAGCACTTGCATTTTTTTCGAAGAACTTTCAATGTTTCTCTACTTTTTATTTTTATTTAAAAGCTTTTTATTTTTATTTAAAGGTTTTTTATTTTTATTTGCAAGCTTTTCATTTACATTTAAAAGCATTTGAAATATAGTACCACGGTGTTTCGACGAAATTTATCTATGCATCTAGTTCAACTCAGGTTTTTTTTTATTAACGTTCCCGTAGCACTCTCTGAGATCTATAATGAAAAACGAGTGAATTGATTTACACTGTCTTAAATGTGGGTCAATTTCGTGCGATTTTTTTACTTTACCACGTACCAAATTTGCATACGATTACGGCAAATATGTGAATGTACCAGTTAAGTGACGAACGTTAATACGAATTTCTACGCTCAAAACCGTAATTTTTAATAGTCAAAAATAATATAATTGTTATTTTAGCAACAAAGAAGAGCAAACTTAACCAGTCATGTTAGCAGGTTAGTTAGAACAAGATTAATTTGTTGTAAAAAAAATCGGGTTATTAAATTTAATTTGCTGCACCGTATTTTTCAATTGATTTAACTTCATGGTGAGCATAGACTTCGGGGAGACAGTCAAGCGACGAATCTGCTAAAAAAAAATTAACGGGAATTTAAACTTTAAAACAGTCCTTATTTTTATTAAAGCACGTTTTCAATTGAATTTAACTTGATGGTGAGTACGTAAGCGCACTTAAAAACAACAAAAAAACAAGGAGACTTCAACGGGCGAGCAAGCGACGAACCTGGCAATATTAATAAAAAAAACAATCAACGCGAATTTTTACCTTAAAACCACCCTTTTTTTTTTATTAAAGCGCATTTTCATTTGCAGTTAATTTCATGCTAAACATAGAAGGGCATTTTAAACGTCCATTATACCAGGCGACTTTAACGGGCAGTTTAAATGCACTTATAGCATGCTTTGCGCAAACGTTAATCAATTAAACGGCCTTGTGATGGGTGTAAGAATTTTTTATGACGTTTTTATTATTTGGAATTCACCATGGTTGATTCTTTACATGTAAAAATCCATCACGTGGAGGACGTTGTTTTAATAACACATTTGTTAGTTTTTTTAAATGGCAATTCCATAAGAGATTTTAACCTCGGCAAAAATTGATTTTTGGTATTTTTAAGCCTGGAAAAATTATTTCCTGGTAACTCCAAAACGTAATCGGCGTAATATTTTAACCGCAAAGTAAATATTAGTTTATTTTATTTGCAGTGTTTGCGGTACATCAACTTATTACTTCTTCTAATCACTATTTAAGAAGTGTATTAACTCTCACTTATTGGTACCTGACACCATTTGTAATAAATGACAAGCTTGACAAATTGCAAATATTTGTAAAAACAAAATTTAGGCAAAGCTAATGCTAATGCTAAGGTTTTAGTAATTTATAAAATAGTTCCTTGATTTTTATTTTTAAGGTTTTATTTATACACAAAATTCAGTAATTCCTGTTTTTTTCATAAAAATTCCTAAGCTTGCGATAAAACAACACCCGTTATAAAAGTATTACGAATTTATTCATCCCAGCTAGTAAAATTCTGTGACATAATTAGCAGACTTCAATCTCTTTTTTAGAAATTTGATTTATTGCGCCAAAGTTACAGATCCAACATTCCGCATATCTTAGTAATAATAATAAATCAAAACAGATAACACAAAGTAACGGTCGAGATAAAAATCAACATCAGCTGACCTAGATTGAGCTCGTAAAAATTAAACTCTTGCTTTTCAGTTTTAGTTATGTTTCTTTACTTTTTCAGGTTTTATGTATGTGTAAAGCGAAAGTAATTGTTTTATGGATCAATGATTTTAATACAAAATTAAACGTCGAAAACTAAGCAAATAAACTTTGGTACTTTTAATGTAGACTGTAAAAAAAAACACGAAAATAAATAAAAAAGTATGAACCAGACGATAGAAAATAAAGGGCGAAAGCAAAATAAAAAATTAAATTAGAAATTTTGAAGCTTTTACGTTTTATTAACATCACTGTTACTCAGTAAACAACAATTGTAGGCAATAGCTTGACCTTGAACTTCGTATTTTCCTTGCATTAGTAGAAGTTAGAAAAAGTATGTATTTTCTACAAAAAAGCCTACCAAATTTTTTATAAGTTGATCAATAACCACGCCCGTTTTAGAAAATAAATTTCGCGATTTCGCTTCCGGATTTAATTTGTCTATCTAACAAATTTATAGTTATACTACTAGCCTACTTAAACACGAAAGCATGTTTCAGTAATTGGAATTTCGAGTTTTATTCGTAAAATTTTCGCATCTTTTATTTTAACACAATATTTTATATAAATAAATTAAAAAAAAGTAATTAAAACAGTCTGAAACTGTCTAGACAGTAAGTTAACAACGAAAAAGCCCTGTTTAAACCAGAAATTGAACTAATTAATTTCTAACGAGACGTAATAACCTAAACTTGCAAATTAGAGATTTTTGAAATCGTAAAGCTTTAGCAACATCCCGCATTAACTTGCATAGAGGCACAAACACTTTCCATAATATTTATGTAATTTCTTTAAATATCGATGTTCTTTGGCCACTTCTACATAATGCAAAATAAGCTAAGCATTTTTATAATTTTTATGATGCCACGCTTAGGCTTTTTGGTAATTCACTAGAGGCTTAGTCTGGCAATCGACAGGACGTATGTGCAACCTGCAACTGTGTCTCAATTTTAACAAATTCAGTGGGGCTGAAATTCATGGCCGAATAAGCTCAGCAGTCAGAAAACAGCACTCAAAAAAGGCTGAAGAAATGGTAGAAAATGGCACTTGTGATTAATATTGACCAATTATTATAAATGCCCACCACTTACATAATCGTTTTCTTTGTTCAGCGAAGATTTATTCGTATCTTTCAGAAAAGTGTTTTCTGAAGCTTCAACACCCAGTTTTCTGGGTGGAATTCAACTTCAAACACGCGTGTGATGGTATTTCTGGATATTCTAAGTGAAAATTTGTCCCGTCTTTTCGCTCTTTAATTCTTCTTCTTGGCCTATTTTCATGTTTTTGGCTCCCAAACTAGCTTCAATTTTTACAGTATAACAAGAAATAACGTCTTGCTAACTCTAAAATCATTTATGAAAGGCAAAAGTTAAGCATCAGAACTTCAAAATCCTTCCAAGAAAACCCATTAAGTTCCAACCAAAAAATCCGCTATCTAACACGAATAAACTTAGCACTTATTAACAAAAGGTTTTCAACAACTAAAAGGGTTGTATGAAGTAAAATATCGAAAGTTTATGGTCGTAAGGAATTAAATACAACGAAACGTGTGTTCCTGGATAGACAGTTTTAATAGTCTAGTTACACACTTTCGCTGATTCGAGATTTAATGAATGAGCGAACACACAGCAAAAGCCCCCATTATTCTATTCGAAAAAGTATTATTATCCATAATTACGGTTTATTACCATTGTAATTAAACTCATAATACCGAATTTGCAATTTTAACACCTGTTGAAAGAAATTGGTTCGTATAATACTAGAATTTTAAATTAGATGAAACTGATAGTTTGCAAATTAATTTTTAAAATTATGTCGCGAATTTAATACTTCCTAATTTATTTTTACGGAAATGGCTGGTTTTAAATATTGAAGTTTCGTGTAAACTGAATGTATTTTTACATTTATAAATCATTTTGCTTTCACTTAGAAGATTAAAGACTTCCTTCCGCCAGCGTTAAGTCACGTGAATCACATCGATTTACTGAAAAGGTGCAAATCTTACGTTACTTACTGCAATTAGATTAGATTAAGCGTGAATTAATAATAGATTTCTTTCGTAATTCTTAACAGGAAATAGGATAATATAAGGCTGCATCTTCCTTATAATTTTTTGAGGATTGTAAAAGTTTCCGGTAAAAAACCCAATCAGAAAAAAATATGATTAAATCTCTTGAGAAGATGATGAATAAGTGGAAATTCCTTGGTAGTGCGCAGTATTGGGCCGCAAATATAACTTTTGGAAATTCCTCAAGTATACTTAAAATTCCTTTGGTTCTTGTGAAGAATAGGTTTAAATATTCTTATCTCGTGACATGAACACCTGTATTTGCCCACGAATATACAAACAGGAATAAGTGGTTCGCACACTTAAATTCAACAACTTGGATGATCTTCTCAAGCAAAAGTTTAGGCTTCTTTAATTTTCTATAGCAAGTTCCAGTGCCAGAAATTCCCAGGCCTTTTACTTTCAACTTCCACAAGTTTTGTACATTTTAAAAGGTTTTGATTCATGACGTTAACTACCAACTAGGCATTCTAATTTTTAGCCTTTACTTTCTTCAATTTCAGTTTAAGTATGAGAATTTTAGCAAAATTAGTTTTTGACTTCTTCAAATTTTATAGTTAGTCTCGCTATTTCTTCATCCTGAAGCCTGGTCTTTCTTCTTCCTTCAACTTGGGTTTAAGAGCCACAGGTCGCTTATAATTACGTAGGTATCTCTGGCATCGCCATTGCTTTTCAGTTTACAATTTTATCCCTAAACTTTCAGTCAACATTTGTTACTAGTTTAAGATGAATTTATTTTGTTTCTTCATTTTTTATTTCTGCCATTTCTGTCTTATTTTTTCACTTTTAAATAGATAAGCTAGGAGATAAGCTATGACTAATAATTATTGCTGAAAATTGCCAACATCTTTCTTTGGAGAAAATAACAACAGAATATAATAATTTAACCTGAGTTATTTAAATGAAGAGAAACGCTTGAATATGTATACTGGCAAGGAGAAATAATTAAATAAGTGCCGATTAGGTGGTACCTACTAACAGGAAAAAGTAGAGAAACGTGGATTCCTATTTGCAGTAATAACACTTTAAGTAAACCAAATAAACTTCTTCGATTTCGGTTTTTATGGAATAAAGAAAAATAGTCAAGTTTTCTCCATTCAGGTAACTTTCATCGCGATCTCATGCGAGACAAGAATAGACGTCGTGCTGAACAAAAACGGTGTCGTTCGTAATAAGGCATCATGCGTGACAAAGCTTATGCTATCAGAATTTAAAAAAATGTCCTTCACGCCAAGGCCTTCAATTTGAGAATTTACTATTCTCACATAATAATGGAAAAGGTATTAATTTTGCAACTACTAAAAGAGGGAATTGTTCGATTATTATATAAATTGTTGAAAGCTTCGTTTTTCCAAAGCTTTTTCTATTTTTCATCCACAGATCTCAAAATCAAAATGGGAATCTTAGTTTGGAAGTTGGTAATTCGAACCTCCATTATGAATCTATAAAGCTTTACGGGTGTTTTGTTGTAAATTCGTTTAAAGCAATTCCAACTCCCAAAATTCAGATATATTAGTATTATGTTAAATAACCTTTAAAAATTCTAAACAGAACGTTATCTCTTAAATCACTTGAAGAAAGTTCATTAATATTCCACACTACTTACTGTAAATTATTATAGGCTAACCAAACGCAATGATTAAAATTTGCATATTTAAGACAAAGTAATGAGCTTTTTACGCATGCAGTTCTGTAATTCCGAATGAAATTAAACGTGTTTCCTTTCAGCACCAGTGGTAGAAGAATTTCCTACTAATTAACAGATTTACGGAGAAGAATTACGCGTTATTTTTTAATAATTAGACCACAACGGTTTACGTACACCTGAGTATCAAAATCATTAACCTTAATTTGTTGTTCTTGATAGATAACAGAACCAATACAGACAAAACGTTGTTTTGACGCTAATTTATTGCAAGTCGTAATTATTTGCTCTTTTAGGATCTTTTTCTAACCAGTGAATCGAAAAATGAGATTAATCTTTTTGAAGATAATTTAACGATATTTTACACTAACTTTTAGTTTAATTACGTTCCTGATTAAAGTGATAAACAAAAGGAAACTTTGGTAACTTAATTTTACAACAAGCTTCGATGAACTTTTTATCTGCTCACAATGCGTAAGCAGATTACAGATTGTGATTTTATGGTGTTACACAGTTAAAAATGACGTAACGAGAAAAGATTTTCTGTACTTTATTTTAGAATTACAGCTAAAAGTGCAGCGACGTTCATTTTGACCTCCTAATTAGTACGAAAAATAATATGTTGCATATTTTTTGATAGATACTACATATTTGCATTTTGATAGTTTTATACTTCAAATTTCGATACTTAATTAACTACCTTTCTAACGCATTTTAAAAGTGTTATTAATGCCAATAAGTTAAATTCATAAGTAGGAGAAAATCATAATGTAACCACTGCAATTCACTAACCTACATATTACAGAATGATTTAGAATACTTATTTGTTTTGAAATTAATTTAACACATTATATACATTTAGTGAAATTAGTTGCGACTTTTTGGACTTTTAGAAAGTAAATATACGAATTTAACTAAGCGGTGTTTAATTTCTCTACACTTTTAAAATAAACGGTTTTATATTCAACAGTAATTGAAAAAGAAAGGCTTGAGCTAATTGAATTAACCGATAACACAATATATTCCTAGCAGTAAGTGTAGATAATGTTGAGAAGATAAAATTATTCTAATTCGTTTTATTTTTTTCTAGATATTGGTAGTAATATGGATCAACATAAGCATAAGCGTACAAGAAAATTCATACACGGACAATACAGCTTTGCGAGTCAAAAGAGAACCCCCTGTCTATCGACCACCTAAAATAATAAGAACCTCAAGAAGGAGACCTAAACCCATATATGGACCTCCAAAACCAAAATATGGACCTCCAAAGCCAAAATACGGACCACCATCCTTAAACTATGGTGCCCCTTTGTCCACGGATTATGGAGCACCCTTATCCACCTATGGTGCACCGAGCGGTTCTTATGGAACACCACTACAAAGCTATGGAGCACCAAGTTCTGGTTATGGAACCCCACTTCCAAGCTATACAGCCCCTAGTTCAACATATGGTGCTCCTCTTCAAAGTTATGGAGCACCAAGTCAGAGTTATGGTACTCCCGGTAGCAGTTATGGAGTACCAAGCTCTAGTTATGGAACTCCAAGTATAAGTTACGGAGCACCCTCTCATGGGCCTCCTATTCATCACTCTCCACCACCAACATATGGAGCACCACCTAGTCAGAGTTATGGAGCTCCTTCATCAACTTATGGAGCTCCTTCATCAAGTTACGGTGCACCATCCTCAAGTTATGGCGCACCATCCTCAAGTTACGGTGCACCACCCTCAAGTTATGGTGCACCCTCTTCAAGCTACGGTGCACCATCTTCAAGCTATGGTACACCTTCTTCGAGTTATGGTGCGCCTTCTTCAAGTTATGGTGCTCCAGCCTCAAGTTACGGTGCACCCTCTTCAAGCTACGGTGCTCCTTCTTCAAGTTATGGAACTCCATCTTCCACTTATGGTGCTCCTTCACATGGTTATTCTGCACCTTCCATATCTGCTCCAACACAAAGTTATGGTGCACCGGCATCCAGTTACGGTGCACCTACCTCAACATATGGTGCACCATCTTCAAGTTACGGTGCTCCAACTCAGCATTATAGTGCTCCTTCTGGCAGTTACGGTCCTCCAGTTACTTCGTACAGTCAACCATCCTCACAATATGGGCCTCCTTCTTCAACATATGGTGCACCAACTCACAGTACACATGTATCATCTTATAGTCGACCATCTTCTTCTTATGGTGCACCAAATGCTCATGTATCGTTCGGTCAGCCAGCCCCTTCTTACGGTCCTCCATCTCCTGGTTACGAACTTCCGTCACCTAATTATGGTACACCTCCTTTAAGTTATGAAACGCCATCTGCAAGTTATGGTACACCAGGTGCTGTCACGTCATATGGTACTCCAGTACATACTGTACCACCTAGCAATAGCTATGCAGCCCCATCAGATAGTTACAGTGTTCCACATAAAAGAGCTCAACTTACAGGAGATTATGATTCACCGCATGATTTATTTGGATCATTAAGTGATAGTTATAGTGCCCCAAGTTTTGTCTCAACAAAATACGTACATCCTGAAAATATATCAGAGATTCAGTCGAGTTCAAATGGCGACAAATCCAAAATACAGAAAACCAGATTAAAAACCCTCGTTGATATACAGCCGTCAACAAATTATTCTGTTATAGAATCATCTCCTGAAATATATAAAACCAAATTACAAATTAAAACGGCCAACCCTTCTCTAGCAACAGAATACAGACAACCTAATCACAATTATGATGGTCCAGGAGTTCAAGAAGATTACTATGTGGGCAATAAAAATATGTACAAAAAACATTATTCTAAACCTCATAAAACCAGCAATGATCCGATTGTGGCTTTCAAAAATCATCAGCAGGAAACTCAAGCTATTTTTAAGCCATCTCGCGAAATAATCTTCAAGAACAATTATTTTGTTGACCCAACACCTACTGCTAATGAAGATATACAATTTACATCATACGGATTAAAAACAAGTGCAGTAAATGGTCAATTCTTATAATATAATTACAAGAATGTATTAAAAATTTGATGCGAAATTGAATTTTTTGGGGTCAAAAAGAAATAATTTTCGATTTCCGATGTTTGTTTGTTATGAAACCACGTCGTCTGCAAATATTTAAACACTAACACACAAGAACAGCCATATGAAGTTGAACACATGAGTATCAACTTTTGCAAAATAATAAGATTATTTAAATAAATTGCTAAAGCATTGGAGTAAAAGAATTGTCTAATTTACATGTGATTCATTTGGTGGAAACTTTGTAGACTGACAATATTCAAAATCTGGTTAACACTTTTCACCGCATGTGGACCTGGATAAACAATGCACAATTACTCCAGTGTTTTGGTAATTGCACTATATAATATCTACAATAATTTGTAAGCAACTAGCATTATGTTGTGGATATAAAAGACTTACAATTAAATTTCTATTTAATTTACCAATTTAACTAGCTTGAACTTCTGCAGTTGTGATGATTATTTTGAAGCAGTAGTACCTACCTAAGTCATACAATATTTAACCAAGAAGCAATTTATTTTGGATATATACCATGCTGTATTTTGTAAAATAAAAACGATCTCAGTCTTTCTTTCTGTATAATTTTAATATTTAGCATTTAACAACAAACTACATTGCAAGTCATCACTGCATCATCTACTAATGTTTTAATGTCTTATGCTTACCTTAGTTTATAACTTCTTAGTGTTTAAAATGTATTTGCATTGCATTAATAGTTAAAATGTATGTATGATGTTATTGTTATTTATTTGTACAACTATAACCAAAGATGTATAATAAAAGTATTACAAAAAAGGTTTTTCTAAGTAACCTTATTGGCAATGACTTAATCTATAACAAAACCTAGACAGGTTTCGGACTATTTCTATAAACAAAAAGTCAACTGTATTTATAAAGAAAACTATTAAGCTCCTTTTCTTTGGCGCCGTTCGGTGGTGTAGTAGGTGAGTAACTGCTTCACAATCGAAAGGTCTCAGGTTCGAATCCAATCATACTCCAGACCGAAGTCTGGCTATGGCTAGGTCTGAACCTGAGACCTAGGGTTGGCCATGTGGGGGGTGCAAAGCACCTGGGCTCCGCGCTTATATACGGCCCCCAAAGAGAACGTATGACGCAATATACTTTATTTTTTCCAAAACTGTTATTTTTACCATAGACTAACTTATAAGTTAGTCTATGTTTTTACCTTTGAAAGAAAATTTTTAGGGCCCCAAAAAAGTTTCTTGCTCGCGGGCCCCTTCATAGAGAAGGCCGGCCCTGCTGAGACCTCTCGACTGTAAAACAGGCACTCAGGCATCTAGCCATAGCCAGACTTCAGTTGGATTTGAACGTAAGACCTTTCGATTGTGACCTACTACGCCACTGAAAGGCCCCAAAGAAAACGGGTTTATAATTGTATTCATAAATACAATACAATAGGAGGCCTTAACCCTCCATGTTACCGGCCATGCACCCTTGCGGAGTGTAAGTGCCGTTACCTTTACCTTATCAATCCAATACAACAGTATGCAAAACGTTTAGTAACTTGAAACCAGAGTGGAAAGCCATGTGGACTAGAGGTGGCAAGTTCGATTCTTTTTGGTGAATCGATTCATTTGAATCATTCATTCCAAGTGATTCGTTCACAAAGATTTGTTCTTGAATGGTTCACTCATTCACGCGTTTTGTTTAGACTTACGTGAACTAACGAGTCTTAACAAAGGAAGCAGTATTGAATACTCAGAAATGTAAAATTGAATAATTTTATGTTTACATCGCATATACAAGCTTATTTGTAAATATATCTCAATGATTTTTAAACCATTGGAAAGCTTATTCTTTCTAGATTCAGATGCTGCCACAATTATCTCAAAATTGATGTTAACAAATGCTATATAAATTATTTAAACTAAGCGTACGCGAAACGCGTAGTCGAAATTTCAGCATCGGGGTATTTTTTAAATTATTTCACATAGATGGGTAATTATATCGTATGAACTGGGTAGAAAAGAATGAAGAAGTTTTTAGTGAAAGAATTACTTACATAGCTTTATTGTTATAAAAGATATGATTTAGTTTTGTTATTAACAAAGACCGAACCGAAGAAATGGTAAATGTACCGGCATTCGTATTCAATACTCAGGTCAGGAATGTAAAATTGAATAATTTTTTGTTTACATCGCATATACAAGCTTATTTGTAAATATATCTCAATGATTTTTAAACCGTTGTAAAGCTTATTCTTTCTAGATTCAGATGCTGCTACAATTATCTCAAAATTGTTATTAACAAATGCTACATAAATTAATTAAACTAAACGTACGCAAAACGCGTAGCCGAAATTTCAGCATCGAGGTACTTTTAAAACTATTTCACATAGATGGGTAATTATATCGTATGAAATGGGTAGAAAAGAATGAAGAAGTTTTTCGTGAAAGAATTACTTGCATAGCTTTATTGTTATAAAATATATGATTTATTTTTGTACAGCGAGCGCACCGTTGTATTTCGTAACGCTGGCATAAATGTACGTTTCACGCATGATTTGCCAAACATAAATTAATTTAAATAATCAACGCCAAGAAAAGAGAATTATAATTACTGATTTATTTATTTGCCATTTTACATTAAATTTTGAATCTACTTTGAAGACGGAAAACCACCGCATTGTCAAATTTTGCACCATCAAATCCGATAATTACTGGTCAATTTTACGTAGAACTCGAAACTCGAACGAATTGAACGCTGAATCTTTGTGATAAAAATACCCGATGGTTCCGCTGGTTTCGATATCGAGTCGAGTAAATCGATTCACTTCAAAGTACGGCGGTTCCGAAGTCCGCGGACTTCGATGCCGAGTCGAGTGAATTAGTGAATCGATTCACTTGAAAGTAAGGACTCGATTCATTCGATTCAGTGTACTGATTCGTTCTTTTTGAACGAATCGTTCACGACCGACACACCTCTAATGTGGACAAAGTTTTATTCACTTTTTTGCTGTGTTGATGAGCACTGTTCACTTCTGCCCATTGTACAGCGTGTCCCCGGATAGGGTTTGCGATAGGTATAATGAACCAAAAATTTTTGAAAAACGTTTCCAGCTTTTGTAGTCTAGGTCTGCTTGGTTTATAATGAATTTTTACCAAATTACAGTTGAAATGATATCCAGATGGCGTAGTTAGCACAAGAAGAAAATAAAGCAAGTTAGATAAAGTGGTCTTACTATAGGGTGACCAGACCGGTTCAATCAAAAATCGGGACATGACAACCAATCATCATAATATCAACACAAAACTAGCAAAACTACACTGTCAATCGAAGCAGGTGCAAGTGCAGTTTAATTTTTAGCCTGCAAAAATCCAACTGCGCATGCTTCAGGGCGAGGTTGGATACGAGAGCGCGTCTAGCTTGAGAACCCGACCATGCAACCTGTTAGCGACCATACACCATCAGACCCAATCTTTGTTTTGGTGTTGGAATTTGCGTTAAGTTTTTATATTACTGTAGAGACTGAAATGGACAGAGAGGGCCAAGAAGCTATAATTTTTGTAATGAATTATCTATGTACGACAAATAATAATTATGAGTAGTGGAAAATCGGGACATATAACGGTCCCGAAAATACATTTCGGGGACACCGGGACATCTAACCAAAAATAGGGACAAATCCCAAAAACTCGGGACGTCTGGTCACCCTATCTTACTATCAACTTTGTACAAAAATTTTATTTAAAAAATATGTTCTAAATTAAAAATTCAACATTTATGGGCAACAAAAGTCACTGGTTTGGGTTTCGATTAAACATAATAATAATAACCCTGGAATGTAGGCACAAATTCCAGAATGAATGCAATTATAATAATGGAAAAACTCAAATAATTATTATTTTAAGCCAAACCTTTATTTATTTATTTTTTCTGTTGCAACATAGTTTTCTTACATATAAAAATTAAACAGAAACAAAAATTAAATAGAAACAAAAATTAAACAGAAACAACAAAAATTAAACAGAAACAAAAACGTCCTGTTTCAAAAACAATGTGATTAAATGTTTATTTTTTTAATTTTTTGGAATTATAAATGAGGTAAAATGGAATAATCGTCATGGTGGTTACTGCTTTTTGGTAGGTTTCTGAAAAAATAGCGATTAAGTAATCGGGTCCAGTTGAAAATAGTATTGTTATACCACGGCCTCTTCTTTTTCCTTCTCGGCACGCTTTGCTTGCAAAACACGGAGTTTTTCTTGCTCCATGTCAATCAGCAATTGGCGAGATGCTCTTTCTCTTGTCAACAAATTACGTTCCGCACACGATGTATGGTACTCTGTTATCAATTCGTCGTAGCTCTTATCTGAAAACAAGGGTTTATATGCAGTTACCATGACTGAATGTAAAATTATTGGTTTTTAAAACTTTAAAAACAATAGAAAAAGGCAAATTAATTGTGTACGATATTAGAAAACAACAAAATAAGTCAGGACTTCCCATTTTTTAACATTTACCTAGAAACGTATTCAACCGTATTGTGTTTTATACTGTTTATAATTATTTTAATAGACATCTTACCTCGAGCATTTGTCAGCATTCTTGTGAGGATCTGATTTTTGGTATTCAAGTAGTTGAGTTCAGTTGTCATGAGCTCGATTTCAGCGCGGAGGTCGTTATTTTTAATTTTTTCTTTCAATAGTTTATCTTGCTCGATAAGTAATTGTTCGTGTAGTATTCTGTGACATGTGTCGTGTATCTCTTCTGCCATCTGATATCCACTAACACGGCTGGTGCTTGGCTGATCATCACTAGCGCGGCTGGTACCTGCAAAGGTGTTTTGTGATATGTAAAGATGTAACATGAAAAAATTATAAACAATGATTAAAATTCAGTATAATTGAAGAATTACATCTACATTTACACAATAAATTAATGTAAAGATATTACTTGGCACTGGTTCATCAATTTCAGGTTGAGTGTCACGTCTTACTTCACTTTTGGCTAAGTCCTGGAAGTATTTTCCATAATATTCTTGTGTGGATAATTCAGTTGCTGTCTCAATATCTTGCTCGAACAGCGTATTAACAATATCATTGTCCTTCTTGGTCCAATCCACCCACTGTTGCTGTTCATGGTATGCATACTCCCTCTCTTGTTGGGGTTCAAATGAGATCTAAAATAAAATAACATTGATCAGGACACAGTCGTCCAAGAACAAGGTGGCTGCAAGTAATGGTGAAAGACCTGAATAAAAATGGAGTAAAAAACTGAAGGACAAAAACAAGAAATAGAATAGAATAGTGAATAATGACTTTTTAATATACCTACATATAGTTCATCGTCACACTTGGTAGGATGCAAAAGAGGTGATAAGTCCTTTTGGGACTTTGCATCATGCACCACCAGTTCCAATTCATACCACATCTACACCTCGATCTAATCTTTACATAAAGAGTTTGACTGAAATCAGCTCCACAATAAATTGTGATCGCCGTTAGAATCAAACCCAACGACCGGCTAACTAGCAGGACTGACGTAGCCAAGCTACTGTGGTACTCTATATTGTTAGATGCACTAACATGTAACCTAATACTTACTGGTTTAGGTGTCTTGTTTTTCCTTCTGGGCGCTTTCTTCGCAACACTCTGTGATTTCTTAGATTTAGCATTTTTAGGATGAGTCGGCCGTTTAGCTCCACCATCGACAGTATTTAATCGGGGAGATGGTGAACCAGAATCCATCTGTTAAATTACATTAAAACAAAATCTGTTATTTTATGTTAGTGTGTGTCCGCAACTGCATGTTAATAAGTGCTCAGAATGAAGTAAACCTTGTATTTTTTACAAAAATGAAATAAAGCAAATGTCGTCAATGACAAATTTTTGATTTGTTTGTAAACGCCACTGTTAGGTATTTAATTAAAAATAAAAATAATCAAAACAATCGGATCAAGTTACGTAATATGAATACATACTTTCTTAGCTGCGCTCTTCGTCTTTTTTATAGCCCGCTTTGAATTCTGTGGGTTATCAGTAGGTTGCGTATTTCTCGGGGTGCGTCTTGGACTGGGTTCAGGCATAGGATCTCCAGCATCATCTATATTTAGGCATGAAAACCTAGACATATTGAATGGTTCGGTAGAATCCATCTGAAAAACAATTGAAAAGTCCGTTATATATACATTTGACGCATGCGCATTAATAGGACTTTAGACTGAAATCCAAGAATTTTTCTAAATATAATAATTCGTATTCTTGCACTTACCGTTGGTTTTTATGTAGAATTATGATGAGTAATCACTGTTTTGTATGGGGATAAAGGTAAAACGTAATTTACCCGTAAAAGTTTACAAAATTAATTATTTAGCTGCACTAGCGTGTGCAAGCTTTCAAGGTTTGGCTTCAACTAACATAATATGGCGATGAAACGCGGCAAAGAGGTAGCGTCACATTTAGCGAGCTGTGATTGGTGCATTATTAACATGCAAAACATCTACAGTAGCATTTGTAATACAATTGTAGGGATGGTAACGCAAAATTAGTTAAACACATCAACTGTTTAATAACCCTACTCAACAAATGTTCAAAATAAATATAATAAAATGACTGGAAAAATATTGTTTTATTTGTTTTTCTGTTAAATACGATGATTATTATTGTTCTTCTTCTAGGAATATTATACTAATGATCAAATTAATATTCTTTTCAAGCATTTTTGAAATTGCTGTTGCATAGGATGAGATAACCTGGAAAGCAGGTTAAGGGATTTTTGTTGAAAATTATTGTGCGACGCGGTCAAAACTGCGAATTTGTTACACAAAACTATTTCTAAAGTTGCTTAAAATGTGTTAGCAATAAATGTATGATAAAGTATTTTATTATAAAAAGGTTACGGCTGTTAATTTTTGTTAACTAACTAATCTGCAGAGAGAATTCCCTTTTGCCACAAGCAAGAATTAGTACATAACATAAATGTATTAATGGGGCTGTAGGAGTGCCGAGTGAGTGTTCTGCATTGAACACTTTTAGAAATAATTGTACAAAGTTTATGTAACCTTCACCAAATTATTAGAGGAAGTTTTCTAACTGTAAAACCATAAGCTCCATCTTAACTTAGGCATATTGAAAAGATCACCACAAAAGTATCACAAAAAGTGATTTATTTGACCTCTTATTGATTATGAGTGCTATGAGGCTATTCTTACCCACTGAAGAAAGAAGAAAATCAACCTGCACAAGAAGTCAAAGGTGTTAATATGACGATTAGGATCACCAGTTCAATGTGCCCTCCGAAGCATGAAGGAAAATACGACCTTCTGTAAGTTTCGGGGGGAGTTTTGCTGGTCTCAGGAATCGAACCTAAAATGCCTACATGCAAGGTTATCAGAGAGCTCCAGAACAAAAAATAATATTATAGAAAAAATAGATTTTCTGGAATCTGTGGAATGCTATAGCGGAACATATAAATACTTAGGGTTGTAAGGTGTAACTTCATAAAAGGCTGCTCATGAGATCATAAATTATTACATATATTTTTTCAAAACAATAAAAATCATTTTGTACACATATAATAAATGTAAATAAGAAATAAAATATAAAGTTCATAACAATATTAAACTTGCAAACACACTATATTCTTACATTTTAATTTAATTATTTAGAAACAAATACTTCATAGCAATAAACAAATAGGTACACATTTTCAGCAAGATCCTTTCAAATCTTTTTAAATATTGACAGCATCAAAGTTATCAATCGCATTTACATTATAGGTACATTTCTAACAGTTGATCTAATTCCAAATTCAATCCTAGACCTGGATCGAGTACAATGTCTTCAAAGTCTGCAGGAAGTTCATCAAATCCAAAGTTATTTTCATATACTGGATTATCTAAAATAGTAGTTTCAAATACACGATTAAATAAAATGTATTGATCAAATACTACGATTATTTATATTACTCACAAAAGTGTATGTGTTTTAATGATTCAGAAGTATAGAGAAGCATAGAAGGAATGGGTCAAGTAATTAAAAAGCATATCCGATGCCCTAATGGGCATAAGAAGTTTGATTAAAAGAAGAAGAGAGATCTAAAAAATATGTAAATGTTCTAGTATTATATAAGTATAACCAAATGGTAACCTGGAACTTCCTGGTTTCGTGGTTTCACTACAATATTAGTCGGGCTGAATGGTACATGGAAATTATGAGCGTTATGACCCTCGTGTATTTGTAACACTCTCTCATAGGCAGCGGCGAGTTCGTTTTCAGCATCTATTCGCTGTCTTATGAGTTCTGGTAGTTCATCGACAGTTATTGCGATGGAGTTGGTGAGTAATAACGCCGGATTAAAATTATGAGTCGATTGTAGCAGCTCGAAATCAATGCTAGAAGCAGCTGAAGCTGAAGTGGTAGTTTGAGGTACCGTGGGTAACATGGATGCATTTGCATCCACAGCTATGAGATTGCTTCCAGTATTGGTAGATGGAACTGGTTTTTTCTTTCGTGAAGTATTCTTCAAATTTTTGTCTCGAGCACCATTAGCAGATGGACCAGAAGTCTTCTTAGACCGTTTTCTCACTCTTCTTCTACGTTTCTTTGGCACATTCGTTTTTGGTAGAGCTTGCTAAAATAATTATAAAAAATATTCTGTAAGTACCTACTACCAAATATCTTCTGTATTTTGATGTTAGCACAATAATTTTAAAACAACTCTAAAAGCATAAGTTTACCAACCTAGTTTGGGTGCACTATTTATAACAAAAAAAAATAAGCAAGAAAGGTATAGCTTATTTTCTAAGATGGCACTAAAGGGTAAATGTTAATATTTAGATTGTTTTACCTCAACAAAGGTTTTAATTTTAACTACATACTGGGAAACTGAAAACTGCAATGTTAAAAAGAGCGGATAATGTGGTAAAACAATAACCTGGGAAATATAACTAGGATTATACAATCTTAAAATGAAAATGATTCTGCTACGTTCAATATTACTTTTTAATATCCAGGTAAATTTTGCTTACCAATGCCTCACTTAACAGCAACATCATCTTCTTTTTTTTGATAGCATTTTGGATACGAAGACTGCGACGTAGATTCTTCATTTTTACGTCGATAGTTGAGTTTTGCAGACAGCTCATTTTAGCTACTAATTAAGACAACCTTTTTTATAAAGGCATTTTTTACGGTTAAATTTTACTTACCAATATGTCTTACTCGTCAGCACGATGTTCGCTCTCTTTTTAGCATTTCAACCAAGATTGCAGCGTAAATTCACTTTTACTTGGAAAATTGATTTTTGAAGAAAGCTGATTTTTTATCTACTAATTAATACAACATTTTTAATAACGGCATTTTTAAAACCAATCGAATTTAGAATATAATAAGTTACCCTAATTACGTATAATACTACATAGAGGATTACCAATAGCATTTTTTGATGATTAATTCAAGTATAATGTAGGTATATATTTTAGGCTTAGTTTTGTTCTTTATTGATATATTCTGGGAAACATTTATTCCAAATTCAAATTAAGCACAATTTTAATAGTCGGCATTTCCGGCCCTTACTATGGTAACCGAAAAGTGGTTTTTGACACGAATAACCGCCGTTGTTAGAGTATAGAATTTCTTTTGTTTTTTGTTACCCATTAGCAGTGTAACCAGATCTACTGATTTTACCTTCAGTCTACTGACCTGCTGATTTGTTTATAAAATCTACCGATTTCCTCAAAAGACCATAAAAAAACTGACAAATTGAACTTATTTTTGTTGTTCTGTCAATATGCTGAAAAATATTTTCGATTTGCCAATTGTGTTGTAAGTAGGCCCTACTGTTTCGACTAGTAGTTCTGGTGTCTTGTGTCTTGTCTAAGATATAAGAATATTTCCAGAAACCAAAGAGATCACCGCCAGTATAGTTTGACATTTGCGTACCAAACGCTACTTAAAAAGTAGGAATGGAAAAAGGTTCTCTACTGATTTTTCTAAAGAACTAATGAAATGTCAAAATCTACAACAAAAATAAGGATAGATTCTGAGACTGATACTGACTGATTTAGTAAAGTAGTTGAAATTTTGAATTAATTTTTATAAAGAAGGGTTGATTTTTTGTACCTTGTGTATCAGGGCTGATTTATTATAATTTATATATACAGGGTGTCCCTACAATGCCTTAAAAGCTTCAGGTAGCCTTTTACTACAACTGATAGAGACCCCAAAATTGCAAGCAGGAACTTCCTATCGCGTTTAGTTTCTTTATACGAGACAGTTATAGAATTTGAAACTTGGCAACACTGTTGAAACTTGTTTACTTGGAAAAATACATAAATGCAAACTGCTTTGTAAAAAAATAATGTACGTATTTATTTCACAGAACATGAAGAAAACTAAGCTGCGGAGGAAATTGTTTCTTTCAGTTTTGCCCTAAGAAGTCACACAAGAAAACGTTTACCTGAAGCTTTTAAGGCATTTTAGGGACACCCTGTATATGCATATTATATATTAAGCAAAAAGGGATGTATCGTTGCCATTTAACCACGTCGAAAATTATTTGATGGGGGACACTCAACACTTTAAACTACCTATATATGGTACATATCTGCATTTGGTATATTTGGTAAGAACTGTAAGTTTGCTGGTTATATGTTTACATATGAAACCAGCCACAATTTAGGGAACGGTGGTGCTTTTACGTAGCTTGAAGATGCAAAGAGAAAGCAATCCAGCAAGACAATAATGGTTCATCAATGTATATGAATAAATGATGTGGGTGCACGACATTAATTTTAAGCCAGATACAAACTAGCATGCTGGGCCTCAAACCGCAACAAGAACATGATTGTGACAAGGTTGCTGGGTGCACCTTAATAGTATATTAAAACACAAGTTTTAGAAGGCACGAGTCCGAAATTTGGATATGAGCCGCGTAGCGGCGAGTGGCCGAACGGAATAGTGCTCGAATTGCCTTCTGTAACGAGTTTTTTTTTATACTATTTTCTCTGTTTCGGCTTCTATTTACATTATCGCTCTTTATAAAAATACTTGACAATTTCGAGTTGGGGAAATTTGGTTAAATAGTTAGGTTGGTGATAGTGATTTTTGCTTGACAGTTGACAGAAGTTTAACATTTGACATTTTTGTTGCCTAGCAACTGAATGGTTGCCTAGGTATTTTGTGTATTAGTTGATACAGTATCACCAATTTCTGAAAACAAAATATCACCAAAAATCGTTTAATAATGAAGCTTATTAAAGCATCAAAATGCATGCTAGAATGATGTCATTCTAGTACCGAAACAGAGAAAAAATTTTCTCCCATCAAATCCCATTTTGTGGGAAACATTTAGTGCTCCAAATATTTTAATCATTTTTAAACTATCAAACAGAAACGATAATGCCAAACATGATGATACGTGATTATGTTTACAACAAATCCAAATTACCTTACAACCCGGTCATGCAACATATAAGATGATGGATATACAGGGTGTTAATAAATAAACTTTACACATTTTGATAGGTGATAGTAGAGATCATAACAACAAAAAAAATTCTAAAACACCGAGGTCCAATACTCCTTGGTTTTCGAGGTATAGAATTTTTATTTACACCTTCAAATTTGAATGCGACATCGCGTTATCTAAATGAACGCGATAAAAAAACGATCGCAGAAACAATACATGTCATTTTGTTACAAGTTTAAAGGTGAAATTTCTTATTGCTATTTAAGCTAGCTTATTTTCGTAATGGTTCAATTTTTGACGACGACTGCAACTTTGTTTACAAGAGCAAGGACGACAGTTTGAACATCTTCTGTGATAACTTTAAAGTGCACTAACTGTTTTGTTTATTGAATATATCTTTAGAGTGCACTAAATGCGTTGTTTGTTGTAAAGTTTTTGTAAAAGCCGTATCTCGAAAACCACAGAGTATTGGGCCTCGGTGTATAAGATTTTTTTTTCTTGTTATGATCTCTACTATCACCTACCAAAGTGTGTAAAGTTTATTTATTAGGTAACACCCTGTACATACATAAATGGAAAAATATGTAAGTAGATACAGAAAATAAATCCTAATCGTAATCCAAATTTGGGCTGCTCTATTCATTGCAACAATAAAAAAAAAGCCAGTAACCATAAGAAAAATTTGTTAACAATCTCTATGAGAGACAAATATAAACGAAAAGACCTATTCTGGCAATGCAAATTCTAAAAAATGTATTAATATATCCAAGCATTTATAATTTGGTAAAAAATTAAAATTTCTTTAACGATACCTATACATACCAGTTAAAATAAAGTAAAACATTGAAAAAAAAAGTATTAAATATTAAAAAAAGCTTTCTTACTAATGTATTACATTAATATGTAGGAGAAATAATCTTCACTGATTTAAATTCACTGTTTAAAAATTTAAAACCACACTCTTATTTTCAAATTTCTACCGATATAAAGAATAACCTCCTGTCGTTACGAGCACCACAATGGAAGTGATAACATGAAGCATTGTACCTGATGAGTATATACATATACTGGGTGAACTTAAAAGAATATTACTATCCAGGCAAGTCAATGTCTTGGATTGATTCATATACCTATTTACACTTAATTAATTTCTGGTATGGATAGCTATCATATTTGTGGTATCAGGTAAGGTATACATTTCAAATTTCCTAGAAGACCTTGAAAATAGTTCTTAAAAACCACCCAGTATAATAAACAAAAGCATGAATATACTATTATTAATAATGCTGTTCTATCTACTAGCTAAGTAATGTGATTTGATAAGGATAGCAAAAACAAGAATACAATATTTTATTCGCACAACCGTATTAAAATTCAAAATGTATACACCAAAAATCTGAATGTAGGTAGTATTTTAGAACATGCAGAAACATATTTTACATGATTACACGTTTTTGATTTTCAATTACCATGTTTAAATGGATACCAAAATTCAGAATTGGATTTGTGAACCAGGTAGGTAATCACCCAATGGAGATTTCGGAATCGTTGACCTTAAATCAGGATTTAGCCAAACTCCAAGACTCATGTTAATCGCTGGGGTATTTTAAAGATTTGTGTGGTTTGGTTTAGTTTAGAACATTCTCAGAGGTCAAACTTAAATACTTTAGAAATAAGAAGTTTTAACATAGCGATGGCTTTTTCCACCTCTTACACTTTTTTCTGGAAATCCAGATTTCAGTGTTCATGCAAACATGGTATATGACTCCACTATATCGCAACTACCTACACTGTCTCAAAGATGTATATGGTCTACTTGCATGTATTCGATTCTCTAATTGTGATTTATTATTTCAATACATTTTTTAGAATTTTTATTTATAATGGGTTTGAAAACATAAGAATGATTAACAGTTCTTAAGTACCTACTGACAAACCTGATTTCCACAAAACCATGTTAAATATAAAAAAAAGTACTTACATTAAGGCAGCAGGAATTATTTTCACTGGTCTAAATTCACTGTTTGAAAACTAGGAAAACCAAGTTTCAATTTTACACAAGTACAAACAGTTACTTGCTGTCGATATGAACACCATAACACCTATGATGACACAACTATTACGAATGATACACATAATACACACTCATACTCACACACAGATATAGTTGTATATATAATGAATGAACAAATGTATATAATATTACTACTGATAATTTTGTTATACATAAATTGTATGCAACATGATCTGATTAATATTGCAATCGCAGGTGTACTATTTCGTTTAGACTATTGGCGAATGATTAAGAAGAATGTAACTTCTTGCTTTATAATTCACGTTTAAAATATGCTTCACACGATATGTTTGCCAATTTTGAATATTTAAATAATACAGTAAGACTAATTTTTTTTGTGTTTGTACCTACACCCTCAATTTTTGGTGATTTAAGCATATTAAGATTGACCCCATCGCTATTGCTTATGCTACCATGGGTACCTATTCTATTCTCTACTTCTGATTCGTCTTAAAAAATTTGTAAAGCTCATTTAGGTATTTACATGTTAAAGTAAATCGTTGATATCATTTATTTTACTGAACCGATAACTTTTATGAATGTAGCAACTGAAATAAGAAACTGTAAACAACAATAATAAAGAATTGTCGCTAATCACCATGCTGTACAGATTACAACCTGGTACTATCTAATCAGGATATTTTTCTTGTATTAAGGTGACTGTAAATTTAATTACATTAAGATATTGAAAGAAGCTTATACAGTGAACTTTGTACTTTCTACATTATATAAACATATCCGATATACATATTAATAAGTACAGCTTTTTAAAAAGGTCCATGTAAATTTATGTCAATAGAATTAAATCACTAACTTTAGTAAATTTATGTAGTTTTTTAAAATTGTAAAATATAATTTATTTAGTTAGATTTATTACTTTCAACCTGTCGATACCCCAGGAATTTGTAAAAATATAACTATTACCGCTACCAAAGTTAGTTACCATGATGAAATCTTGTCCAAACCATTTCTGAAGGTACAGTGCATCTTAAATTCAAGGTAGATATATAGGAAACTGTGCACTTTGCAAAGCTACAGCAAACCCTATTCAATGGTGGAAACAGATCTTCTTTTGCTTTCGAGTTATGGCAGTTATTTATAGAAATAACTGAATGATATAAGTATTATTTAAGTTACCAGCTTCCCCCTGATATACTTATCTCTATGTCCTGGTTTGAGTAAAAGAACTATCGATAATTCGGACCTATCAACTATCCATAATTATGCTATATTTTGTGTAATAATAATTTTTATTGGAATGCATCAATGTTCACCATTAAATCGTAGCAATACCACAAAATATGATTAGGCGAGCAATGGAAAGATTCAAGAAAAAATGTGCATCCGAAACAATGGTGAGCATTTTTAACCATTGAGATGTTTAATACGGTTTAAATTAAAAGTAAAATTCAAATTAAATTCATGGTTGTATTCACATTTAAAAACAGTCAGATTGTTCTACCACACCATCTATGACGATATTAAACAATTCCAAAATAAAAGAGGTTTCTTCTATTATATTAAATCGAACTCTACATTAAAGGGGGGAACAGACGATCGAACATGTCTTAACACATGTACGCACCTACATGTTTGTCGAACATCAACGTGCGTGTGTTGGCCCGAAAACGTTTCAAACATGTATGCGCATACAAAATGTCCGTCGAACTTCTCAACCTGGCTTTTCGTGAAAACATGTTCGCCATGGACTTATGCAGTGCGGTATGTCATGTAGGACCTCCCACTGCCGTAAAGTTACAAAAAATCATAAATTGGCTATTTTGAGGTGCAGTCATCGAGGTTTATTTATTGTTATTGGGACTATTATTATTACTGGGGACTAGTCACAGCCTTATCACTTTCGTAAATAGCTGACGGCTATTATTTATAATAAACCGCACTATGTTGTTTCGTGATTTAGCATTTTGTAAACCTTTCGCTTTACAGAAAGTATTATCTTACATGTGGGAAGGACATCTATTATTTTATGTATTATTATACCACTGTTGTGGGTTTGTATAAGAGAATTGTTCCCATATTAAAAGCCAATCCTTACAGCATTTTTTAAGACGGTTTTTATTTTTTTGTATTTTTGTTTCACTATAATAGCGCACGCCACTGCCATCAAACACAACTCTCCATACATCGTTTTAGATGGCAGACGTGCGAACGGATTGGTTGATAACTGGACATGTTCGATCATGTGTAGGTCGGTAATATTTGACATTGATGTTCGACGAACATATACACACGTACATGTGTTAAGACATGTTCGATCGTGTGTTCACCCCTTAAAGCTTAAATGGTGTTTAGCATCTTTAAAAATTATTAACAATTCACACCATTAGCTTGGGATGGTATACACTTTTCTCAGTACGTAATTGCCATAACATGATCATAGCTTAAAGCTATAGATACAAAATTGAATCATAAAACTAGGAATATTTCAAATCATAAACCTTAACCTTCGTACACAGAATAGCTATTCTGAATGTAGAAAATATGAAATTCCTTTTAATACAATAACATAGCACAAAATAAGAAACAAGTTAGTGTTAAGATCGTTGTATTTGTCTTTTCAGTTACATATATTTTATAAGATAATTTAATATAATTTAATTAATAGGCATAACTTGAATAATGAAATAACCACCTTTAAGATTGAGAAATCTGCGTACAGACCTCAAAGTCAAATCCAAACACCGATTATCCTTAGCAATGTCTCTGAAGTTTGTCATATCTTTTAAGGTTCTTACTCTGACTAGGTTTCCGTCCTCTGAGTATCTAATTTTAACATCAATCGGTTCATTTGTATCTTCGGTTAGCATCCATACTCCAAACTTTTGATAAACTACTTCGTCGTACAATACTTCAAAACGTGACAGCATTAGCCAAAGTCTTATGGTTCCTATTTTACGTCCCATATTAATCTTGAACATTGTAATGCAGGTATTGCTATTTAAAGGGAATTCATGTTCCATGATTATGGCATATTTGAGATTCGTCTTTACAACTATAGTACCAATTGGAGAATGTACACGTGCGAAGTGTTCTGCTAAAACACCTTTTTGTAGAGGTATTCTTCTTAAACACTGTGGGCACATGGGGATAGCATAAGTTCTTTTGTAAGTAGTGACCATTGGTAAAGAGAAATATCCTCGAGTTGGCCTTTTAAATCCGCTTGTACTTGGTTTACTGTACGGTACAGGGCACGTAAATTTTTTAGTGGTGGCTGCAACCGTTTTATTATCCTTTGTTGAAACTGTTGGTTTATTATTATTGTTTGTCGAAGCGGTTGATTTATCACCTTTTATCAAAGCTATTGTTTTAGTATACTTTATTGAAGCTGTTGCCTTATTATCCTTTATTAAAGCTACTGATGTGTTATTCTTTGTTGAAGCTGTTGACTTATTATCCCTTGTTGAAGCCATCAATTTATTATCCTTTATTAAAACTACTGATGTGTTATTCTTTGTTGAAACTGTTGACTTATTATCCTTTGTTGAAGCCATCAATTTATTATCCTTTGTTGAAGCTACTGATGTGTTATTCTTTGTTGAAGCTGTTGACCTATTATCCTTTCTTGAAGCCATCCACTTATTATCTTTTGTTGAAGCTACTAATATGTTATTCTTTGTTGAAGCTGTTGACTTATTATCCTTTGTTGAAGCCATCGATTTATTATCCTTTGTTGAAGCTACTGATGTGTTATTCTTTGTTGAAGCTGTTGATTTATTATCCTTTGTTGAAAGTACTGATGTGTTGTTCTTTGTTGAAGCTGTTGATTTATAATCCTTTGTTGAAGCCATCGATTTATTATCCTTTGTTGAAGCTACTGATGTGTTATTCTTTGTTGAAGCTGTTGACTTATTATCCTTTGTTGAAGCCATCAATTTATTATCCTTTGTTGAAGCTAGTGATGTGTTATTCTTTGTTGAAGCTGTTGATTTATTATCCTTTGTTGAAGCCATCGATTTATTATCCTTTGTTGAAGCTACTGATGTGTTATTCTTTGTTGAAGCTGCTGACTTATTATCCTTTGTTGAAGCCATCAATTTATTATCTTTTGTTGAAAGCGTTGATTTATTACCTTTTGATGTGCTTTTAGGTATTTCTGGAGTAGACTGAAGTTTACACATGGTAGTTAATGTCACTTTGCGTTTGAAAACATTAGAACTTGAGCGATATGATGACATTCTAGCTTTAGAGTTGTGTCTAAAAGAAGATATTTATTGATTAATAAGATTTTTCTTTGCAACAAGACATTTTAAAGTAGCATGCAATGATATAGTTTTCAAAAACAAAAATTTGTCATTAAAAAGATTTGCTTTGTAGAAAAACATACAGTATAAATTAGAAATTAGCAGATCGAATACTTTTATGAACTGAATGGTATTTGGAAACCTAGTCGAGTCTGAAAGACAAGTAGGTATCTATCAAAGTTGCAATTCATCTATGGGCTGAGCAGAATTCTTGTTAACAACACAAATTGTTTAATTTTTTTCAGAAAGACTATACAATACAATTACAAATTTATTGAAAACTTCAGTTTTGTTTTACTGTAGTCGGATATGTATATTTCTGATATGAAAACTTTTTTGTGTGTAAAAATTTGTAATGCAGTAAAGTGATCCAACAAGGATTGACACAATCATAATATTAAACTTGATGTTGAGAAGCGAGATTTGCGAACACCAAGAACTAAAGTTCATCTTAGAAAGCGCGGATTTCATGTGTTCAGACCCATATACGCACGCAATTATGTTTCAAGAACTAAAAGTATTAGAACCTTTAAATAGGATTTTCGAAAGCAAGAACATTTTAGAATCAAATTTTCTCTAATAAATATTGTAATTAACTTACCAATTCGAAATAAAAACGGAGAATTTTTTTTGCAACGATCTTAACACGAAGGGTTTTTGAATTTGTATGCAAGCAGTGAGGCCACGTGGTGTTTCACTATAACCACAACGACAATACTAAAAGCACTAAACAAACGGGCGCGTAATTTAAAAATTACACCTTGTTTAGCGATTTTTTTTACACGAAAAACGATGCTTAAAGTGTAGGTTAATAAAGTCCATTTTAATTTATGGATCTTTTTAGGTCCTTCCATTTGTTGTTAAGGTATTTTCCTTTATTTATTTGTATAAACTTAAAAAGCTATGTTTTGCACATACGACGTATGCAACTCAATTATAAACAATGCTTACTTTTAAATTTATGAAAATATTTTGTTATAACATATAATTAGCAAAGTACGCCAGATTGGAAGGAATTTGAGATTCTAAATCTGTTGGTGTTTGAAATAGCATTAAAATTAAACAAAAAAGTTCCATAATGCCCCTTTTCTGAATAGAAACAGCGGAACAACCTTTGCAAGTTTTGATAAATCTGAAAATTGTATCGTTGTCTGATTCGTCCTATACAGGGTGTCCCAAAATTAGACCGACAAACTTTGGGTGGTTATAAAGGACACCAAAACAAGCAATTTTTGTTAATAAGCCCATGTCTGCAAATGAGCCGTTTTGGCACTAGAGTGAATCAAAGGTAGTTGATACGTACAATTTTTACCTGACCCTGGTGTTTGTCGCTATCTCCAAATAAAAAGCAGGTACATGATATCGGCAATTTTGTTTCCTAAGCCAGGTGTTTGTTACTTTGATCATTGTTGGGAATTTGTAAGCAAGTCGAATAGTTATTGTTCATTATTGACTCACGAACTCAATATCACAGCGTTTCTTTATTGTGTATCCGCTATTTGTTTTCAACATGGAAAAGTTTTCTTTTGAGGAACTGGCCGATATGTATCTTATTTATGGGGAAGCTAGATGGAATGGAAGAGAAGCTGCACGCTTGTATGAAGCGAGATATCCTCATCGTCGTCACCCTCATCATACAACCTTTGCTTCAATTCATCGTCATCTTCGAGAAACTGGCGAAGCGCTGGTCGTCCAACAGCAGCACGAACTGCAGTGTGTGAAGAAGAAGTCCTGGAACTTGTAGAGCAAGATCCTTCCACAAGTGTGCGCGCAATTTCATACCACATGGAGGCTGCCAAGTCGACGGTATGGCCTATGGCGTGTTCTCCATGACCAACTGCTTCACCCTTACCACATCCAGAGAGTACAAGCGATGGGTCCTGCAGACTATCATCCCGTTAGTTTTTGGGTCGCCAGTTGGTACGGCCTGACTTCCACAGAAACGTCTTGTTCACGGATGAGGCGTGTTTCACTCGGGATGGTTTCTTCAACAGTTGCAACAGCCACATATGGGACGAAGAAAATCCTCATATCATATTACGGCCCGTAGAAGAGACCAACACCAGTTTGCAATCAACATTTGGGCCGGTATTGTAGGGGATAATGTGATTGGTCCGTACGTGCTACCACCTCGTTTGAATGGTGCCATTTATCTCCAGTTCATGCAACACGTTCTACCAGAACTGTTAGACGATGTCCCTTTGAATATCAGACGAGCCATGTAGTTTCAACATGACGGGGCACCGGCACACTTCAGTGTGGACGTGCGCGAGTATCTGGATCAGAATTTTCTGAACTGGTGGATTGGAAGAGGCGGTCCTGTAGCTTGGCCTGCGCGATCTCTTGATCTTACCGCGCTTGACTTTTTCCTTTGCGGTTCTGTGAAATCTCTGGTGTACGTGACTCCTGTACTTGGAGAGGAGAATTTGTTGGCAAGAGTAATGGCCGCTTGCATGCATGAATATTCCATAGAGTCCGTGAATCCATGAACCAACGCTGTAATCTCTGCATTGAAAAAACGGCCAACACTTCGAACAACTGCTGTAAATTGTGTAAAAAAATAATGTAATAGCTGTCTTTGATTCACTCTAGTGCCAAAACGGTTCATTTGCGGACATGGGCTTATCAACAAAAATTGCTTGTTTTGGTGTACTTTATAACCACCCAAAGTTTGTCGATCTAATTTTGGTACACCCTGTATATAGGATGTTCCAGAACTCAGTTATTATTTGAGCTAAAAACCAGTTGCATAAAACTAAAAACAGTATGAAAAAACTATGTAATAAAAACTCAATCTCATATTACTTCCGGCGAAACTGGAAGTAGCATTAATTTGGTTTTTTAACTGGAAAGATGCAGTTTTGAATTTCTTATCTAATATAGTAAGCTTTTCTCTTTCGAAAAAGGCTAAATTATCTTCACATTTCGTAACCAAAAGGTTGAATTATTATACAAAAAACATATTTTTCATATGCCTCACGTGTAGGACGGTTGACTAACTGACTTACAAACGAAAATTCCAAACTTAATCATATTTGGAATAAATTTAAAGTTAAAAATAAACTAAGAAATTCTAGAAGACTTTTTTCTAAAAAAAGTTTAATTGCTTAGAAACTTTGCAAGTTTCGCATGTTTTTAAATATTACATAAAAGGGGCATTTTAGCTGGTGTGAATATATATCTAAGTTTTGTTGAATCTGAAAATTGTATCATACCATCGAGTATAAAAACAAAGAGAATGTCCGAGCCGAAAACTTAAAGATTTTTCTGCCCCACCATACAGTTAGAAGTATTGATCACTATGAAATCGTCGACAGGCTTCTACCAAAGCTAACTGCAGTAGCAGAATTAACAGAAAACGGTACTGCATGGGGTGTGCGGATCCTGAAATGAAGGGTTTATATCTTCAGCTACCTTAAAAGAAAAAGCCGTGTCACTTCACATTTTTCTCTGGCAATACACATGATGTCGTGGTGTGAGACGCCCGTGTCAGTACATACGCTGTTTCCATCGACAATGCTTCAAAGCTAAAAATAACAAAAACACAAGTTAATTGTTTCGAGTGGTTTTGTTTCGTAACAGAAACAAAAATTTATAAATTACGGAATATAACAACGATTTCGTTAGAAGTTTATGTTAGACAAACAGGTTTAAATTATGTGTGGGCCCATAAGTAAGCAATGTTTTAATTCAATCTCGAAGAAGCTTTATAGGTAAGTTTTTATTTTTTATAACAGTATAAGGCACACAAGGTAAGTACTTTAAAAACGTAAACTTGCTATTGTTTTCCTTTTATTCTGCTTAAATCTAGGGAAATGTAGTAGAATTGTTGCGTGATCGATACCTAAATACGATGAAAATATTAATTTAAAACCTGAGACTTAAGTTTCTTATTTTTAAAACACGCGGCTTTGTTTATAAAATACTAATAGCCGTTTTAGTTTAAAAGAAAGTTATCTATAATAACTGATTTAACATTAAAGCAAACGCAGTTCGCAAACTAATTGGCTTTTAATTTATTTATTGCACGGCAAAAAGCCGACTGCATTTAAAAAAGGCGCTTACAAATTGCGTAACTTTTTCAAGTTTCTTTTATAAAGAAAAGCTCGTTTTTTTCTTATTAAGTGCATCTCTTTCGTTTTCCTTGTTAAATTTAATTCAATAACAGGAAATGACTACAATTGACTTACTTTTAAATTAAGTTTTGAAGTTTATTACGATTTCTGAGAAATAACTGATAAAAGAACATCGCGTTTTTTACTGGAACGGTAATTTTCATCTTTTATTTATTAAATTTATTTAAGTCCGTCTAATAAATTAAAAATTAATTAGTTTTAAAATAGAAGCCTTCAATTTTTATCAAATTTGGATGAAAGAGTTAAACTATTTATCGAAAAGGTTTATTGTTACTATTACGGTAACTGGAACGGAAAAAATTCTTCGCTACTGTTTGTATATTTTAATCAACTTTTTGGTTTATAAAAAAAGTAAACAATTTTGTATATCATTGAGGAACGAACAATTTATAGACAGTTCACTATCTAAGGTTATATTCTATTTCAAAATATTCAATCTGTCTAACTGACTATCAATTAACCGAAATATATTTTTCAAATAGATTTTAGATTCAAACAAAGCTCCACAACACCACAAAAAGCTTAAAAATTCTCCGATCACCTTCCAAATTTTATTTTAAAAAATTGTAATAGGTGACTAAATAAAGGAAAAATCTGAACTAAGAAATCACAAAGTAAAAATCCGATGTAAACAACAATTTTTTACTAAGATTTATTACACTAAACTCCTGTCCCAGTAGTAATAAAGTTACAACACACGCAGCTAGGTGATTATATTCATGGTGATTAAAAATCACATGAAATTCATGTTAATTATCTCACTCCCTACAGGAACATTTTGTGTTACAATGATTAATAAATACTAACACTAACGCGGTTATCTAAACGTTCATCGGTTTGTATGCAGAGCTGAAAATATTTTTACGCCTGTTACAACAGTTCTTTTAGCTGTCGATTATTCTTAAAGTCGAACCGAAAATTCTGACGGTGGCTGAGTTTATAAATTTTTAATCTTAGTGAAGGGAAAAATCGGAATCTACAGTTTAAAAGGCGAATTTATATATTAAACTGGGCATTTGCAATTTAAACTGAAAAGTTGAAGTTACTTCTGTAATTCACAGTCATACTACAAAGTCATATTTACACCACGAATCTGGAAATTTACAGTCAAACTGAAAGTTCACAATTAAAAATTCACGACGAAACTGGAAATTCCCAACCAGTCAAATCAGCGACAACTTATAGTTGAACTGTGAATTCAGAATTATACTACCTAAAACACATAGTAAAATTGCAGATACATAAGCAAACTGGAAATTCACAATCCAAAGCATATTTGCAGCTTTCCTGTTCAGCCACATTTCCACCGCGAATTTAGAGCCAATCTGGAAACTCACAGTCAAACTGAAAGCTTATAGTTAAACAAGAAATTCCAAACGAAACTGTAAATCCAAAAGCTATTCACAGTTACCCTGTATAACCATATTTACACCACGAACTTACCGCCAATATGGAAATTCACAGTCAAATTGAAAACTCAGTTAAACCGGAAATTCCAGGCGAAACTGGAAATTCCCTACCAGTCAAAACAGGGACAATTTATAGAAGTGTGAATTCACAATCATACTAAAAATTCGTAGTTAATCTATAAGTTCACAGTCGAACTGAAATTTCATAGCAAAACTGAAAACTTACAAAACATGTGCAAAACTGAAATTTCGTTATTACACCATGAAGTCACAGTTACACTGGAAAGTAACAGTTAAATTGGGAATTTCTAATCCAGCTGCGATAAGTTTAGTTTTATGTTCAAGTTGACTATTTTAGTTTAAGCGAAATTCACAATTATGCTATAAAATATCGGTTACACTGAAAATTCGTAAGCAAACTGCAAGTTTACAGTTAGATTAGGAAATAGAGAAACTGGAAATTCACAGTAAAATTCAAATTCACAGGCCAACTAAAATTTCGCAGTTACACCGTGAAGTTGCATTTACATTGGAAAGTAACAGTTAAACTCCGAATGCAAAATTAAACTGCCATAACTTCTGTTTTTAAAGTCTCAATTACATCGAAAATCCACACTAAATTTGGAAATTTATGATCAAGAAGTTAACAGTTAAACTAGAAAACAAGCAAACTGGAAATTCACAGTAAAATGCAAATTTTTAGGCAAATTGGAAATTCAAATTCAAACTGGAAATTCAAAGGCCAACTAAAAGTTCGCAGTTACAACGTAAAGTAGCAGTTAAACTGGGAATGCAAAATCAAACTTCAGTTTCACAGTCAAGTTGAAAATTCCAGTCAAACTGGAAATATACAATTACGCTGTAAAATATCAGTTACACCGAAAATTCACATCGTATCTGGAAATTCGTGGTCAAACTGCAAGTTTATAGTTAAATTAGGAAACAAGCAAACTAGAAAATCATAGTAAAACTGCAAGTAAGGAAACTTGAAATTCAAATTCAAACTGGAAATCTAAAAGCCAACTGAAATTTCGCAGTAACACTGAAAAGTAACAGTTAAACTGGAAATTTGTAATCAAACTGTCATAAATTCAGTTTTATTGTTAAGTTGAAAATTCCAAAGTGGAAATTGGAAGTTTACAGTTAAACTAGGAAACAGGCAAACTCAAAAATTTACAGTAAAACTGGCAAATTGAAAGTTCAAATTAACACCGCAAATCCACAAGCCAACTTAAAATTTCAGTTATTATTTTGGAAAGTAACAGTTAAGTTGAAAATCCACAATTTTAATTTCCATAACCTGGATTTTATAGTCAAATGGAAAACTCCAATCAAATTGGAAATTCACAGTTATGCTGTTACAACGAAAATTCACACCAACTTTGGAAATTTGTCGTCAAACTGTAAGTTTACAGTAAAACTAGGAAACAAGCAAACTGGAAAATCACAGTAAAACTGCAAATTTGTAGGCGAACTGGAAATTTACAGTTATGTTATAAAATTGAAGTTACACTGAAAATTTATACCACACCAGAAAATTCATAATCAAACTCGAAGTTTACAGTTAAACTAGGAACCAAGCAAACTTGAAATTCACAGTAAAATGCAAATTTGGAAGCAAACTTGAAATTCAAATTTAAACTGGAAATTCACAGGCCAACTCAAATTTCCCAGTTACAACGAGCAGTCAGAGTTACATTGCAAAATAACAAACTATTAAACTAGGATTTCATAATCAAACTGCCATAAACCTCCGTTTTATAGTCAAGCTGAAAATTCTAGCCAAAGTTGAAGTTCACAGCTACGTCGAAAATTCACACCAAATCTGGAAAGTCGTGGTCAAACGAAGTTTACAGTTAAACTAGGAAACAAGCAAACTGGAAATCTGTAAGCATTTCCTAGTTACAACCTGAATTCCTCAGTTAAACTGAATTCGTAGTTTAACTGGCAGGAACCTCAAAAATTTAATTTAAGATCACAGGTGATTTTCAGCTGAATTAGCAAATAAATTAAAAATCTTTATTTTTATTGTATTTTATTGTAGCTGATATTTCACGATATCAATAGCTTCTGAATTTAAAATGTCATTTTACATTTCAAGTAAATTTCTAACACGAAATGAAAATGTAAACTCAATTGAAAAGTTTATAAAAAAAATATTACAAGCGTTACTTGCGTTTTTTTGTCAATTTAAAATTTAAACACGTTTTTAAAAATTCCTATAGCAAAGAAAGCACCCCTACTTAAAGAAAAATACGTTTATTTACTCTAACGATTGTTTCGACGGAGGTTGAAGAAATGTATTCCCATACTTAACAACATAAATGAATGCAAATTCACGTCCATACTTAAGATCCACTTCGCTTGGTAAATATTGGAATTCTAGATATCTCAGAAAGTTTAATTTACTTAAACAGACATGAATAAAACAAATCAAGTTATTTCCTTCATTAAATGTTTGGTTTGCAATTAGAATATTCATAAATTTTTAATTGCGAGTTAATATTACATTCCTGTAATAGATTTGGCCCCAGTTTCGTGTAGATTTCTGCATTTCATTAATAATTTAATAATTAAAGACGTTCTTGCGCAATAAGATTTGAGGAACGTTTTACTGAAAGGTAAGTTCCTCTAACTTAAGAAAGTTGTGCAATCTTGGCGTTAACGACGAATTTATTTAACAGAAAGGAATAAAAGACCCCGGTATTGCAATCGATGGGTAATAAAACTCTACAAAACTTGGTATTTTCGAAGGTTTAGTGGAAGCAGTTTATAACAAGGAAGCGTCGATGGATTTTGATAAAAGGAAATAAAAATAAACTATTCCTATATTTTAATAAAACGAAATCGTCTCCTTTGATGCCCTTTTAATAATTTGTGTCATCGGTATTTGATGATTGATCGAAAAGGCATTTAGTAAAATTTAATAAAAACCCTTCAAAGTACGGTTTTGCAATATAATTAAACTAAAATTCCTGATATGAAGGCACTTCAAAATATAAAACTGCGGAATTTAATTACCGAAGCTTTAACATATTTTATGAAACAGTATTTTAACGAATTTTTCGAAAAAGGCTGGAATATTTTCGAAGTTATGTCAGTAATTTTTTGAACGATGCGAATGTACGAGCCCAGAATCATATCATTTGGCCCAGTTTATATTCAACAGATAATATTTTAAACAACTTTGTTTTACAGACAAAATGGAATATATTTTCAGACAAATTGTTTTAACAATAATTGTAATAACTTTGAACAACATGTTATTGCTGTTAACAGTACTAAATAACAAACAATAGTTAGGCAACGATTACCAAAAAATTACTATAACGATTCATTTCATTTGGCCCATATATAATGCTTACAGTTACCACCGTGTTATGTCATCTTTGCTTCGTAAAACGGCCTGAATTCGATTAGGCATAGTTTTTACCATATTTTTACAATCTTCACGAGTGCACGCGTTCTACAATAACTCCATAAACTACATCAGAAATATCAAAAACGAAACTTACCTCATCTTATCGAGAATAACTATCAGAACAACACAATATTTCTAATGGTATAGCGTGACAATTTGAGTTGTTCAGCAATTTTTCCACAACATAAACCTGAATTAGACAAATTAACAATAACTTTCCGTAAGTCCGTCGATACATTTTTACCACAAACCATTGTTCCAAACTAACTAATGAAACAAGACTGTGAAATTGTTACTAAACAAGAGGCAGCAATAAGCAATTGTTTTGTTTTAACCACAGGCTGACTTGATAAAGAAAATGAACTTTAAATCACATTTAAATACCTGGGCCAAATGAAATGAATCGTAATAGTAATTTTTTGCTAATTGTTACCTAAATATTGTTTGTTATTTATTACTGTTAACAGCAATAATATGTTGTTCAAAGTTATTACAATTATTGTTAAAACGATTTGTCTGAAAATATATTCCATTTTGTCTGTAAAATAAAGTTGTTTAAAATATTATCTGTTGAATATAAACTGGGCCAAATGATATGATTCTGGGCTCGTATAACATTCGAAAATTTGGAATTTGTTTGATTGGTTTAGGCGTTTAGGCACGTCGAATTTATACGAAATAATAACCAAAGCACAGACAGATAAGTTTCATTTGTGCATTTCTAAAGCTGACCTCCATTCAAACGATTATTTACCGTGATTTTAATCCATTAAAATTTTTGCTTAACAGAGCACACTAATTAATCTTGGCAATAAATGAGATAAATTTTGAAGCGTAAGTTAACAAAAGACATCAACTGATTTTGTTTTTAGGTCAATTAAAACTTTTTAACTTTCATTTAAACGATTAATTTTTATTTACGACAAAGTTATAACGAGGCAATTCGGATTAAAAATGAATATTGTAAAAACGACAAGCCATTTCAAGTTTTTGCCGGAGATAACGTTTTTAATTATTTATTTATAAATTGTTACGGCAAATTCAACTTATTTTCTGCAATAAAAAAGGCTTTTCGGGCATACTGTAAAATTTCGATATTAAAAATGTTTCGTCCAATAAAAGTTTCCATATTAACTTTGTTTAACCGCATCTATCTAATACCTATTCGACGTTAATTTACCGCGTTGAAACCGCTCGTAATGCTGAAAGCACGAAGAAATACGAAATATTTTCCTTAAAAGCAAATTTCAAATTAATCCCGAATATAACATCTGATAAAGTTAGGAAAGTCAGACGTAAACAAGCATCCTCTTACTTTTTTATAAAACAAAGTTTCGGTAGTTAAGATTTCTAAACAGCCACAAAACACAAAACTTCCTACTTTATGGATTGTGGTTCTAAATTCTGGCGTTGAAAGTTAGTCAACTTTCGGTTAGAAATAAATTTTTACCTAAGTCGTTAAATAATTAATTTCTGGAGTTAAGAATATAAAATTGGAAGGCGGGGAAGCCCCTTCCTAATTTTGGAATTTATAATACTTGGGCAACTTCGCCTAAGGTTACGCATACAATGCGAGTAAACTTGCGCGCTCGTGCGAGCAAATATTCGCCCGTATACGGTTGTACTCGTGCGAATTAATTAAATAGTAGCAACACAATATGCATTTAGGTTGGTTGTTCACGCACAAATCTCTAGATCGCCAAATGCATATGTTCGCTACAATAAACCGCTCTAGGCATGGACAAGGAACTTTTCATTAACTGTAAGTTAAGCTATGTAAGCATGAATTTGTATTTATCATAAACGATAAACCTCCCTGAGCGATACGAAAATTCAAAATTGATCCAGTTTTATTAAATCCGGATTTATGGGTTTTTAAAGACATCTGTTTGCGTATTTGATGCCGCTCTCCCACAAAAAAACCGTTTTAGTGGCAAGAATATTGCAGTTACTAGCGGGTAATAAATTTCAAACTTCTCGTTGGCTTTTATAAAATGTTAGCCACAAAATCTCATTTAATAGCGACCGAAATTTAATTTACAACATTTTTGAAAAACAACCACGAACGTAAATTTGAGTTTACAAGAGAAACAAATGAGCCCCTTACATATCTCTGCGTTTTCAGTTTGTAGTTAGTTGATGTCTTTTTGGTTGTTAAATGTGAGCAAACTTTCACTTCAAATACAGAAACTTAATTTGGCAGTTTGTAAATTGAATCCGGTTATTATGAGGGATGAATTACCCACGTACTGGGCGTCCTTTAATTAAAATCAAACGTAATAACTGTTCAAATTTGCCCATTGTGCATAAGAAAAATCTGAGACTGCAGCAGAACTCAATCATACCTTCTAAACTGTAAAACTGATTTTTGGTTTATTTAATTTTTATTTTTGTCGATTATTTTGTCATTCTATTTAATGTAAATGTGGACAATTAGTGCCTTCATATTTTACGTGTGGTGAAATTGCGAGTTTTCCACACTACTGGCGAGGTTCGAACACCATGTGCGTCGGTGACGCGGTTAACCCCGCAACTGCCACTTTCAGCAGTTTTAATCCAGGCCTACAATTTAATTAAGCTAGCGATTACACCCAATATTTCTGAAAATTTTGCAAAGTTGGGTGTTTTTTGGAAATTGTGTTAAACCAAACTTAGACAAACGTTTTAATGGTTAAAAAAAATTCTCACGATAGAAAAAATCTACCAAATTTGATTGGCCTTAGTTTACTTAATAATTTACCTAGCTAGCGATAGCGTTTATTAAGATTTTTGCGAAAAATTTCAAGTTGTGGCAGTGTCTTGTAAAGTGTGTAGCTACTAGTAAAAGTGGGGAATTAAATTTTTTTTATATACATAACTAGACTCCTGAATTCAATCCCCTTGATATAGCGAAGAAAATTTCAGGCGAAGGCCGTATTTTAATTTAAATTGTTAATCATAAAAAAAATATTAATTAATAAAAACACTCTTTATAAAAATTGTAAGTCCTCTCAAATGCCAAATACCTGCTTTTTCACTTACAGGAAAAAATAACAAGAATACAAATATCCAAAACCTACGAAATACGAGACGATTAAAATGTAAACTGAGCAAGGTTATTCAATTTCAAAGCTTTCTTTTTTACATTTAACAAATTAATTTTGTTAGAACTGATGTTTAGTCAAGTTCAGACTCTAAAAATAAGGCTCGAGCATTATTAAACTTTTAGTTTGGTGAAGTTTATCCGAAACGAATTCCAAACAAAATCCTAAATTAAAACAAGCCGGGGGGCGTTTTCGGCTTGTGGGTTTTTAATTCCTGCTGAAAATAAATAAAAATACGAAAAAGCTCGGTGGTTATTCGCATTGAACTGCGAAATTTATTTCAACCGGAATCGTATAAAATTGGGTCGAATTGTTTCGAAAAAGCACGCCAAAAATAAAATTCAATTAAAGACAATAGTTAATCCTTTCGCGATAAATTTACAGCCCGAATTATCCGCAGCCAAGCATGGGCTCGGTTAGTAAACAATCTCAATTTCAAACTAACTGTTCTGGAGTTACATTTTCTTAACACAATCCGGATAAAGGATGAAACTTCGCTTCTGTACTTCTGGAAGTTTGTCATCGGTTCTGAAAATCCCTTTCTCGTTGCAAGGCTTGCGTTTTTCACCTTCTTTTAAACTTTTAATTTCTAAACCTACTCTTCTCGGGCGGCTAATTCCTGAAATGCATTCTAAGTGCCGAATTACTTGACCGAAACTTTGTAGAAGAGTAAATCGGTTGCTTAGTACTTCCGCCAATACAAATAAGATAAATACAAACAAATGTTGCTGGTACGATTTACATTTGCTTCAACTCCGAGTATTAGAATAATCGATCCGCAACGTTGTTGCATAAAAGGGCGTACATTTTCATACGTAAAACTCCTTTTACTTCCAAGGTTTACTTTGCTTCAAGCTTTATAATTAATCTTCATTAGCGCCGCATGCGAGCGCGTTTAGAATTTTCACTTTTCATCAAGAGATTCATCGAAAATAACTTACAATAAAAATGAAGATTTATTTTCACAAGCAAGACATATAAAATCCTCCGAAATAAATAAACATACGTCTTTCGTAAGAAATCTTCATTCTTAAGTATTGTGGAGCCACAAAAATATACTTTTATATTTAATGTGCCCTGAATTTAACTCGCCACTTATAAATAATAACAATGGCAGAACTTTATTGCCACAATGTACACGTAAAAATAAAATAGTTTTGATTCATAAAACGGTCTTCATTTTCAGCAAACGTGACAGTTTTTACAAACAATCTTTTCAGGTTTATGGTGGTGGTAATCCTCGCGAAATACTAAAAAAGAAAACGTAAATATGGCTGCTTATAAGCTTTATTTTTAATTTTACAAAATATTTCCCTTGATTTTCTTTAATTCGCTAGTAAAATCTACAGGATGTTCCAAAATAAGACAGTTGTCTTATATACAACTATAACTATACATACTATAAATAATAGGTAAAGGTATTTGTTGCCTCACAAATTTTTCTCAGCAATGACAAATTATCCATATTTTTATAATTTTTCTGTTTTCCATTTGTGCCCACATGTCCTAAATGCAAAAAGGCTTTCAAAGTTAAATTATAATCCAAGTCTATTAAAAAAATTTCCAAATGAACTTCCGCAAAACTTAATGTCCTTTCCGTTTTAATACCAACACGTCTGTTGTTAAATTTCCCCATTAAGTACCAACTAAAAACCATTTACCCTGATTATAAAAAAGCCTTAATTAACTTTTTCCCCAAGCGTTAAAATTACCTCGGAGTACCTGCTGTTAAATAAGATAACGTTATTTTTAATGTTAATTGAAGAAAATTTTGTCGGTCAATTGTCGTATTTTTTAATTTTGTTTTAAAGGTGAGTTCGCCCACTTTTATTCCGTTTAAAAATCCCATTTTCAACTCGGATATAAATCACCGCGATACTTGGTCGAGGTTTAAGAGATATAAACTTCTTATCGGTAATACTAAATTATATTGCGGTTTGTATCTTTTAACACCGGCGAATTTTAAAGCTTCTCCAACCCCTAAAACGCCTGATTAAAATACACCGCCGTAGTGCTGAGATGTTTCCTTAGAAATAAACGACGAGGTATTTAAAGGCGGTTGAAAGGCAAAGGGAAACCTTAACGGTTTCCCAAACAAACAACATATTTGGAAAACATTTGCTGACGTCAGCTATTTGGTTTGTCGAGTTGTTCTTTACCTAGATCACTTGATAATTATACACATTTCACGAAAATTTCTTAAGTTATTAGGAAATCTTCTTACATTCCTCTTACATACTTCACAAATCATATTTTCCCTCTAATTTTCCAGAACTTATCTCAATATCCGAAACAAATTTAGGGTTTTTTTTATTGCCGAATTACTGTTGTAAATTCTTCTTACGAATTGTCCAACATGTAGTTGGCCGAGGGAATTTCCCATAACAACCCCCAATTGGATAACCAAAGCTTTAGGCAGTTCGAAATTCATTCTCATCTAGGCTTTCAAGAATTTCAGGAAGAATTTCCTTCAGTTTTTGTCTGACAGCATCTTTGAACTTATTTAGAATTTTCCGAAACTTGGTCAGATTTTTGTTGCTTTTTTTACCTGAATTTTCCAAAATTTACCAAAATTTTTCAACGCTCCAACAAATTCGCATCGTCCTTTTTACCAACTCGCTCAGAGATAACATTTTTTTTCTAGCCTAGCAAATGTACTTTCCATATTCATATAATTTAAACCTGGCAAAGTAATTTATTGGAAACTTGTCGTGTCCGTTGTAGCAAATTCTCTGAAACCACCTGGCTTGGAAAGTCGGAGAAAATTCCGCGATTTTTACCTGCATATTTCCATGTTTTTTAAACCTGTTCACTCTTGCGTACTGCTCAGTAGAGTTTTCTTTTGAACCTTTCAAGTTATACTTTCTTGAATTGCTCAGAATTTGCCCTAAGTTTTAGGCACTCTTAACAGTATTTACTTCATTATTTTCGCCACAGATTTAAATTTTCAAAAACCACTTCCGCGCTCTGTGATATATTTTGATCTTGCGCTTTTAAAACTTATTCAAACTTTTGAGCAATTTCCTTCCCCTTTTAGTGAAAGCCACTTTATATTTACGAATTTCTCTTTCCTCACTATTGTTATCTGATATTTTACTTTTGAGCTTCCCCTTTTAGGAAATGTACTAAAAGTTTTCGGAAATGCTGGGAATTACCTACGCTAAAAATTCTCTGGAAATATTCAGAATTTATTTAAACTTTCTGGGCATTTGTAAAAGTATGCCCTTCTGACACGTATATTCCTCCTTCAAATTTTCCAAACCTACCCCAAATTTAAGAATTGCCCATCCCCCACACCCTTGTATATTTTTCTTTTAAATTCACAAGCTTTGTTCCAACTTATGAGGAATTTCCTTCCCCTTTTAGCAAAATCACTTCAGATTTACGAATTTCTCCTTTCTCACTATTGTTATCTGATATATTTTGCTTTTGCGCTTCCAAAATTTCTTCGGACTTTTGGGCTTCCTCTTTTAGGAAATGTATTAAATTTTGGAAATGCTAGGAATTGCCTACGCTAAAAATTCCTTGTTTTCTCTGGAGCTATTCAGACTTTGATTAAACTTTTTGAGCATTTGTAAAACTATGTTCTTCTGCCATCCCCTACAACCTAGTATAGTTGTCTTTTAAATTCCCAAACTTGGTTCGAACTTCTGAGGAATTTCCTTCCCCTTTTAGCAAAACCACAATACATAAGATTTAAGAATTTCTCTTTCCTCACTATTGCCGTCTGATATATTCTGCTTTTGAGCTTCCAAAACTTGTTTATTTAGACTTGTGAATTTCCTTTTAGGAAATTTATTAAAAGTTTTCGGAAATTTTAGGAATTGCCTTCGCTAAAAATTTCTTGTATTCTCTGAAACTAAACTTTTTGGGAATTTGGCAAACTATGCCCTTCTGGCACGTATATTCATCCTTCGAATTATCCAAATCTACCTCAAACTTAAAAGCTGTCCTCACAATCTTGTATATTTTTCTTTGTTCAAATTTTTGAGTAATTTCCTTTCCCTTTTAGCAAAGCTAATTCAGATTTAAGAATTTCTCTTTCCTCGCTACTATCTCAGATATTTTGCTTTTGGGCTTCCAAAACTTGTTTAGACTTGGGAATTTCCTTCACTAAAAATCCCTTGTATTCCTTGGGACTATTCAGAATTTGGTTAAACTTTTTAGGCATTTGTAAAAGTCTTCCCTTTTGCCACATATAATCCCCCTTCGAATTTTCGAAATCTCTCCCAAACTTAAAAGCTGTCCACACGCCGTGTGTATTTTTCTTTGTTCAAACTTTTGAGGAATTTCCTTCTCCTTTTAACAAATCCAGCTAAAGGATTCCAGTGAGAATTTCCTTGGTTATTTCTGCCAAATTTTGCCTTGTATAGCACTCCTTTGAAGGTACCAAACTTTTCAGGTTTTCAGGGGTAGCAACAAAGTTCCTGCTCGCATCTACCAAATTTATTAAAACACCTAATTTTTTAAAAGTCTAAGAAATCCTATCGTTATTTCTACCAAACCTTCCGTAGTTTCCTGTTAGTTTCCCAAACTTATTCACCTTGAAAGCTAAGAAAATTCTGGTCATCCCATTAACTTTTTAAAATTCCGTTCTTCTTCTTCTTGAAGTGGCTTGTCGGTCTTCTCTCCATACGTCTGTGCATGTCAAGTAGCCTACAGACATAGGGAACCTACACTTTTACGTCGATTCCGAACCACGGAAGTGCTTGTACTTCTTGTCCAGAGAAGACTTAGTAGGCAGAAATATCTCGGTGGTTTGTTATTGCCTTCCAAGGGAAACGGTCGGGCGTTTTCGGTGTCTGGGAATCGAACCCGGGCCAGTCTTAATCTGAGTGGTCAAGCGTACGCCGAACCAACTGAGCAACGACCGCTCCTTAAAATTCCCAAGTTTGGGCTTTGAAATTTTTAAAACGACTTTACCTCACTTGTACTTAATTCCCTTCATGTACGTTTCTTCGACTTTTCCAAATTCTGTGCAACATTTCAGAAATAGCCAAAAGAGATTCCTCCAATACTTTTTCCTTTAGAACTTCTCCCACCTCGTCCAAATCCTCAGTAAGTTTCTTTATTAATAAAATTGAATAAATGCCCCCCCCCCCCCCGAAGTTCTTCGTCGTTCTGAATTAAACAAAGAATTATGAAAACCATTGCTATATCGTAATTATCAAATAAAAGATCTGTAGAAGAATCCTCTTCCCCAACACTGACAAACAATCTGCACTGAGTTAAGTTACTGGGTTGACAAATTGCCAAACATTTAAATCCCAAAAGTATTTTCTGCGATCTTGTCGACTATCTGGTAGCTGAGCGAATAATTAAAAAGTAGATGTGAATTTGGTGAAAAGGCTTACGAGTAAATCTACCTTATTTCTTTCTACTAACAGACGAAGTATGCTTTTTAAAGGTTCCTCCACCCTTAATACAAAATGGGAGTAACTCAAGGGTCAATATTGGGACCGCTTCTGTTGATTAACTATGTAAACGATTTGTTAAGTTTTTCTTATTGGCAGACTAAACTAAAATTTATTTAGATGCAGAAATACATTGCATGGCATCGCTTAATCTATCTATCTAATCTCTCTTGCATTTGCTGCGAAACATAAAATGTAGTTTTCCAATTAAGAAGAACACTTATCTTATCTCATCCTAAATGAAAATAAAAAGGGTAACCGATGTACAAAGAAATGAATTGCAATAAAAGCTAAAAGGTTGTTATTAATTTTAGTTTGTCCAAGAGTACAAGTGCTATCACGAGTGATTAGATTATGTTAAGGAAGGAAAACAATACTTCCTGCATGCAACATAGCCACGACGCGATTTCTCTCTGACAGTACTTACACCGCCGAGCTCGAGTCGACTTAACGTTATTGTTCTATTATGCCAATGGTGTACTTTTGGAATATAATACGCGCACGTTAACTGTGAGTAATATAATTCAAACGTATCTAATTTACATTTTCAGCTGAAGTGTGGTTGTGATATGACATTCGGGATGTTCATATACAAACCCGCAGAGATAATTCAATAATAATGACTTAAAAGTTTTAGAAATCATTTTTTTAAATTGCCAATAGTGGCGACTGGTACGCGCAAAAGTTAAGTACTACGTCTCCCACATAATATAAACTGATTAATTCTGAATTAAGAGCCGTTTAAATTACTCCCGCAGTTTTCTTAATATGATGTACGAGCTTTTAACCCGAAGGAATCGTGTTTTAAGACTACAGTAATGAAACAAAACCTACTCAACGTCCTACTGCAATTTATAAAGGGTGATTCAGTTATCTTTATTTAGCTACTTAATATAACAAAAAAGTGTTGAGCACATTTTAAGTAGCAGAGCAGGACGTTTTCGCTTTTCTTTTTTTTTACAGTTAACGGTCGACGTACACGCATTTGAATGACTCGCTGCCAGTCAATCGATGTTATAAAATCAATTTAATAACGGTTCGAAAAAATAACAATTATTAATCATGCTAACGTACATAAATTGGGGGATGAGTAAATTACTTTTTAAAAACGTATCGAAAATGCCTAGTGAGGTGTAAAACTCACTTTGCAATGGTAGTAATCGTGCTTGTTTTGGTTTTTCTGTTTCCAACAGCTAGGGTTAGTAGCCATCTGTTATAAAACTTCTTCGAACCTTACGAATTTTTTGGACGTTTTACAGTACTTAAAAGTAAACCAAAACGAAACATAAGCTTTGGAGTTTTTGTTTTTCATATTGCCCTTTCCACATATTTTAGCCTAAAGATCAACAAAGAAGTTTCTTATGGTAACCAAAATATGTTGCCTTTTTAAAAACGGCAGTTCTCCAAACTTAGAGCACTAATCGAAAAATAAGCTTTGCACCAACTATTTTTGAACTTCATATTTGATATTGCCTCTCACACATTTTTGCCTAAAGATCAACAAAGAAATTTCAAGTTTCTTATGGTAACCAAAACCTATCCCCTTTCTAGAAACTGAATTTCTCCAAAAGTTAGAGTAGTAATCGATGGGGGCAAAATATTTATTTGTAACTATAGGTGGTTGCTCTTAGAATCGAATTTAGGCAAATGCAACATGTGAAAGAACTCGTTCAAAAACCACAATCAAAAGTGATAACCAGTAAAGAAGCTTAAAAAGTCTGATTTCGACTAAGAACGCAAAAATGCATTGAAGGCCCAATTTACACCTTGCGTGACGATTTAATGAAATGTCCAAGGCCTAATCAGATTTACAAATACCTTACAACAATTAAAGGCCATGCCAGGAGTTGTTTCATTAACTTGAAGTAAATGGTATGCCCTTATTGGAATTTATTTTCTCATCTATTTACATCTAGCCTAAAATATTTACCAAACACTGGATTTTGGAATTTTTTTACCTAATTTGATCTTACACAAAAGTTATTAAAAATATTAATGGTTTGTCGAGGCAATCAGGAAGAATCATCAAACATTACTATTGTTTTGTACAGCTTTTCCTTACCACCACATTATGGAACAGCAAGTTATAAGATTTTAAGAGCCCTGAGAGTTTGGGCTTTACTTTCGTAATTTGCAATTTTTTAGTTTCACTTACTCAAATCATTCCTTAGAACGACTCCATCAGTAGTCCTGTCCCCACATAAGTTTAGTGTATCTACTCAAATTGTGAAGGAAATGATTTGCCGAGGTTACCACGAAGAACGATTATGTTGGAGTTGTCCTTCAAAATCTCAGAATTAAAACATTTCTTAAGTAACCATGGATGTTAATAGAAAGCTCTTGAATTTTGGACTTTGCTTTCCTAATTTAATTGCAATTTTGAGTTTCTCCCTCCTTCCAAATTTTCTTATCATCAGTCTCACCCCCAAATATTTTAAGGGCGGGACTCAGATTTATGTTGTGAAAAAAATAGTATGTTGATAAACTGGTAAAAACAACGGTTGAAGCTGAATTTTGGCCTTTGATTTTGTTTTTGTTGAAGTAACCATGGATGGTTTGTTCCAAAAAACCGGTTGAATCTGTTAATAGAAAACTCTTGAAATTTGGAATTTGCTTTCCATTTGGGTTTCTCCTAGTCAAAATCCTATTAACAGTTCTTTCCCTAAATAAGATTAGATTACCAACTCAGATCTAAGTTGTGAAGAAATAGTTTATTGATTACAGATTATCAATGTTTTGTCTACATCAAACATCAACATAGTTCATCCTCTCCCATAAACCGAAAATAGTTTAATTTAGGGCATTACTTTCTTGATTTGCAATTTTTCTTTAGGCAAAAGCTCTTCATTAAAACCCCGTCCCCATCAGTCTTATTCCAAAAATAGAGTTCGAGTATCAACTCAGATTTATGTTGTGAAGAAGTTTGTTGAGGAAATCAAGAAGGACTATCACATGCTGAAAGACTTATTATTATTATTATTAGGAAACCTTTCTAAAACTCCCCTGTTTGATATTGGCCGTTTTGGCACATTTTCTACTACTAGATTATAGTCATTTGCAAAAGACATCACGAAACAAAGCTACAATGTTAAAAAATCGAAAGTAGGGAACTTAGTACATATTCCAAAGCGAGTAGATACGCATCTTAACACTATATTAGCATAAAATGTCCCAAAAAATACATTTTACGTTTTATACCAAAAAGGCCCATTTCATAGGACAGTAAACTTTTATGTTAATCTAAGTTAACTGGGAACAGATGCGCATGTAAAGCACAGGTGCTAAAAGTTCGGGGTGTAATTGTAATATAAAATAAACATTTCTCAAGGGCGTCATAAAATAATTTTACGATGATACACCTTGATTTTTCTTTTAAAAAAATAGCCTTAAACTTCACGCGTTTCTAGATCGGATCACATTCTCGCCTTGCATTAAATTTTATTGGTTATTGAGCGGAAGTATCCAAAACAAATTGAAATAAACCGCAATTTTCGGAAGAAAGTGGTGAGCTAAGATTTAATGAAATCAAATCGATAAATATTTTTATGACACATCAATTTGATCAGTCAATAAAAAATGTAATTTCGGTTTTCAATTTACATTTGAACGGTTTTAATGAAACTACGTGAAATACGAGTCGGTTATTGCGTCGAATACAAAAATGAGTTGATAAAAATGTTAACATTTTAACCTGAAACAATTCGATGTTGATTAACAAGGCGAAACGTTTAAAAATTCAGCTTTTATTTGTCCTTAAGTAATGTTTCGGGAAGCCAGGGACGCTTTTGTGACTGTCTAAATTCCGTCCTTTGTGTTGTATCGTTTTTTCTGAACGTTCTAAATGGTAAAATGCTTTTAGTGTACTGTAATTTTGAGATCCTATTTCCTCTGTCAGTTTTCTTATGAGATTTATGCGGAGTTCCATTGAAAGTCTTCTTCTCCCTCGTTACCTTAGTTTTATGCTAAAATAAGTACATGTCAAGGAGTTTTTGTTTAAGTATTTAGTAGTAGTCTACACAAAGGTAAAATTTCCTTGTATTATCAAAACCAGATTTAAATTTTCCTGTTTCAGTACGTTTAACTCGAAATCTTACTTAATTAAGTATAAACGTTTCGGCAAGATACTCGAGTTACGAATTTTAATTAGAAGTTAATTAGGAAATAACAAAGCAAGCTTTGTACTTTGAACAGTTTCGGTATACAAAAAAATAATTAAAATTCGAGAAGGCAAACGTGCAAAAATCGAAAAATCACCGCGATAATTCATGTTAATGTAAGCACCCTGTTGGTATTATTTTTAGAGACAATTCCGGATGTATCTGAAAGGGAGAGCTTTCGAAGCCTGAGGCTCCATTTGGTTACAGGTGTCGCGCACCCTCTAAAATCGGCCATGCATGTAATTTGCGTGTATAAACCTTCCGTTTATTTAACAGATACGACGTCAACTTCCTAGTGTCGAATACTAATCGGAATGTTTACTGTATACTGAAAAGGATAACTCCAGAACCAAAACGGGCAAAATCTTCCAAATTCATTTTCTTTATTTTCCCGGTAATGATTGCTATAAATCAGTTCTTTAATTTGTAAGGGCTAGGTTTCAATACAGTCATGGAAATGCAGGGTGTATTATTGATAGTGAAAGACCTCGAAGAGAAACAATTTTAATTAAACGGTTAATTAATTACAAATGAATTATTAAATAGATTTTATTTTTAAATGACGCAGAAGCTTTTATAAAGACTAAATTTTTTGAAAATATGTTGGTCCAATATACTTCAATCCAGGGACACATCGTGTATTGGCCCACTTGACACCTATGGCAATGGAATGTTTTCTTCCCCAAAACCGACGTGATGCCTGTCTTCGATGATACTTATATCTTGTATATAACCATAAATCAGAATAAACTAAATCATAAATATTCAACAAAGTGGCACGGCTGCTTTCCAGATTAAAATAATACCCTGACGTAGCTTTTTATTCGGCGTCGCTTTCATAATTAATTTCCCGGATCGCCAAAAATCTCCGGGTTTATTTAAACTTCTACGCATCGGTTACTCGATTTTCTCTTAACAATACAAATGATGCTAAAACCGCTCGAAGGTTTTCGTGCGTGAATTCAAACGAATTATAAAAACACCGCGTATGTTTAACGGCCCTTTTTTTAACGGACAAATAAACTTTTATAATCATCCGGTGAAAACAACGGAAATAAAGCTGGGCTTAGCCGGATAATTGAGGCAATAACAAAATGTCTAATTGTAACTCGAATATAACTGAAATCCGAATCAGGGGATCTGAAACCTGTTGTTTGAATAATTAATTTAATTACCACGAATTTACACTTTCACAATGGAAATACTGAAAGACTTTATAGATTATTCTGCAGTTTCAATTATTTCCTAATTCATCTCATACATAGTTATATCGTTAAAATGCTTTACACGAATAACAAATAATTAATTACCGACCTACACAAAAATCATTAAATTCGACAATATTATAAATTACTTAATTCTACTATCATTGTGATTTTCACACGAAAATTCAGTTGATATTGTGTATTATTATGAAAGTTTCAAGCCAAAAAGAACAAATTTAATTCTAACAATTACATGAAACCGAGGCGAATTAAAATTAATCCAAAGTAAATCTGTATAAAAAGTTTTCTGAAGCGAAAGTTTCTATTTGGCAATTTTTACAAAGCTTTAGAAAACTCAGTTTGTCTTGAAAATAAGAGCACAAAGCATCCTAAAACTAACAAAACTTCAGACCTTCAGATTATCGAAACGTAAATAAAGAAGTAAAACAAAGCAATTTCTTTGCGCAGAAATCATGCTGGGTTTTATATTAAAAATTTATCTGGCATTGATACCTACCTTAAAATCAAAAATAACAAAAGCCGTAAGCTACAAATCTGCAGAATACCGGAGTTTTTATTTTTCTCGTTTCAACTCGGAATGTTCCAAGTTGAAATAAAGAAAATCAAAACTACCTACAGAAACATAAAATTTATGTAAACTTTAAAATTTATAAGGATTATACTCTAAACGTTGCTGGAAAATTTAAGCTTCAGAACTTCAGTTGCGTGAAAACAGAACTTAAGTTGTCAATCTTTCTAAATTTCAAGCTTTAAACGCTTACAATTTCCATAAACATACAAACAAACATGTAATCCCCGCGTAATTGTTTCAATTACTCTCAACAAAATGTCCGCGTTGCATTCTGCGAGTTTAAAAAACTTTTGACAACTTAAAGCCATTCATTTATTATACCACGTGGCTTTATCTTAAGTGTTCAATTTACCTTAGCAATTCACCCCATTGTGAAGGTTTTCCAACATCAGTTTTCTGATAATTTAATCCCTGAAAGCTTACTTTAGAATCCACCTTCTCTAGATTTGTTAAAGCTGAATTTAATTGGGGGGTTTATTGATTTATTGGCCCTTTTATTACTACGTACAACCAAGTACTTAAAAGAGAACCGTATTCTGTTCTAAGCTTTACCATAATTATTTCATACTGAATTTATACAGTTACACATCTTTATTTTAATATAACAAATTGTAAAAATTAAATATTTACAGCCCAAAATTTTGATTTATTTCTCACTGTTTCTTCGACAGGAGTTTAATCGATTTAAAATTTAAAAATCCACTGCTTAAAAGGTATTACACAACACAGCAATATTTTATATTCGTAATTTGTATTATGCACGTTGCACGTAGCATATCAAAATTCTTTAAGCGTCCCGTAAAACCTTTATCTAAAGTGATTAAGCAAAGCCTTTTATCGAATCCCAGTAAAACGTAATAAGCAAAATTAACTAACTTCCTACTTTTGCAACAGAATATTCGCAAGATAAACTTAATTAATTAAAAATTAATTGCAGTTCCGAAATTTACTGTGGTGGTATACGAGTTTAATAATATTTTTAAACTACCTTTTTAGAGTTTGTCCTTTAATCGAGATTTTTCCGAATTTTCAAACGTTTTCTTTTTCAAGCCATAATTACGAATTATCTTAAAACGTTATTGTATGTTCCGACAGTCCTTCATTAATGAGACGCACATAAAAAATTAATCAACGCCTTTGAAAAGTAAGAAACAAATTTTCTACCCTGTAATTAATTAAACTGTTTTTTCTGTACTGTGTAATTTCTTTAATGGACTCTGAAAATACTGACGATATTAATAAACCGGTACGGTTTTATTGATAAAATTCCGGGTATTTTTAACCTACTTTTAATTATTTTTAGAATAAATTTAGAGGTTTTTTAAATGGGGAAATGGGTTATTTCATTTTTAAAATGCTTATTAAATGTGAGTTCGATTAATTCATTATAGAAGATTTATCAAGGTACGAAGTTGTATAAATTCCGCACTGTAAAAATGGCGAAGTTATTTATTAAATTACGTACGAAAAATACCTCCAGAAAAATCATTTATAAAAATACAAACAAAGCCGTACAAGAAAATGACGTTAAATCCCTTCGGTTACAAGCAACCTTAAAAATGAAATTGAAATTGAAACCCCTAAAAACAGGCCCATTTTTCGCGATACATCAAACGTTTCCTCAATTTTTTTTCTACAATGAAACAAAAATTGTAAACGAGAATCCAAACAGTAACCTCCGGAAATTAACTTTTTATACGAACGAATAAACTGACCAATCGTTTTACAAAAGCTTTTCAATACGTTTATATTTCATACCATGAAATGTTTGTTAAGAATAAGGCTCCTCGTTTGCACATGACCAAAGTATGGAAACGTGTCTAAGAAAAGGGGAGATAAAAAGTTCATCCTATATTGGAATGGAATATTCCACGTACGGCCATTTATCAGGCCAGCTTTAAGGCATACGAAATCCTGTTCAAACAACAAAAAGTGCGGAATCTGATTAGGTGGACGTTTTTTAATAAAAACAATATTTATTATCGCCCAAAAACCTATAGGCTCGGGAAACATTTTTAAACTTAAAAAATCGAAATTTTTATTTCGTTATATATTGGCACGAGAGTCGATGCTCATAACTAAAGAACGAAACACAAATTTAAAATTATTTTATTGAACAGAATCTCATAATCCTGAGTAAAATATGAGGCTTATCACTTAAGAACAATTTTTACTTATACTTGAACAGGTGAATCAAGTAATGCATGTCATCAATAAATTTTATGTCATCACGACCTAATATGTCTACATGAAGTTTCAAACGATTCACGAATTTTATAACCAAAATTTTCTGATGAAAAGGGTTCGCATTTTAGTTTTCTATCGCGATTTTAGCGATACTATAAATTAAAATAAAGAGATAGGAGTAGATAATAGTTGTTAAGTACAGAAGATTTGGATTACACTAAGGTAATAACACACAACACGATCTGTCAAAACTTTGCCAATCACATACATATAAACACGTCAAGAATAATACCAACTTTACAAAAAATAAATATGAGCTAAATTAGAAAATAAAAACCCGATTTCATTATTATTTTCAAAAATTTATAAATCTTGTGATTAAACACGGCTGCTTAATCTTAGAAAACTACAAAAATAATTTATATTTAGTAATTACGCTATAGACACTTACACTTTACACGTGGTACAGTAAGTAGGTATTAAACGGCGCACCAATCACGTAACTCACAGAGTCGGGGCGGATTGTGCACTGCATCCGTAGAACCTAATACATTAACGCACCAGCCTCGACACCGAAAGGTATAAGAGGTTCCAGACAATACATACATACAATTATATTTTGTATTTTTTTATCGCGCATTATTGGTAACACCGGCCATTGACCATGTGATTGATGACGCGCAATACTTGATTCGCCAGTGCTAATATACCCTTCGGGGTATGTAACGCAATCGACGTGTTTAAATTTACACTTTAAACAAATGCAAACTACTTCTTTATGTCGTACATACAACAATCGGTCCATAAACTCCAAGCATTTAAAAATTCCACTTTCAGTTGATTGACCACGTTATTTCAGTCAATTTTAAAAGCCCATTGTATTATATACGAAAACGTGAAAGGGCCATAAAGCGTTCTTTGACTATACATTTCTACCTTTAAACTCGGGATCTTGGAATCACGACTTTTAAACTCGGTATCGGTATCCCAACTTTTATCTGGAGATCCTGAGTTTTAAACTTTGTATATCACTTGGATCTCAATACTCTATTTTCACAGTCATATTGCTAACTGCACTGTATTTTATTTACGAAATTGTAAAATAAAGTTTTTTTAAATAAAATTTCTATAAATACCCGCAGCACCGAAAAATATTTAGCACAGCCTAATTGGTCTAAAATATCCTCGATGCTGGGCAGAAGGGCAGAGGGTAAGCGTCGATGGAGTTAGTTCATTTAATTTACGGTAATCTACGACTACTCGCCATTTTCTTTGACCTGAAGCATCTAGCTTCTTGGGGACTACGGCACGAATTATCATTGAGCAAAAAAGTCGGAATCCAGAGGAAAAGTCGGGATCTTGAGAAGAAAAGTCGGGGTTTCCGAGTTTAAGAGTCGGGACCCCAAGTTTAACAGTCGGGAACCCGAGATTCCGAATTTAAAAGTCGAGATTTATTTGAATAAAAGAATACATTGTGTCCTTTATACGGTTTCGTAATATTATTTATACCTTGTTTCATTTATGGGATTAGTTATCCTCATGCTGCGTTTTGAAACTGGACATACGGTATATAATTTAGCTTTGAATTTGGTAATTATTGCCATGTATGACAACCATAATCATATTTTTATATACATAGGCAACGGGTAAATATTCTAACAAAAATAAATAAATAAAAATAACCAAATTCGGGTTCAACAAATTTGTTAAAATTATTTGACATGTGAGGTCTTGTAAGTATGGCCGATTTTATCTTAGCTTTACATTATGAAGTGTACAAGTTAACTTTTGGCCAAAAAAGTTTCACGGCTGTGATAAACGTTAACGTGTATTCTCGTCGTGCGCTTTTTTAAGTTTTATCGCCGAATCTTCGCAAGTTTTCACTTGAGCTTATATAAAGTTGCAACAGATTGGAAAAATCATTTTTATAAATGTTCCCCAGACGTCTACAAATTTATAGCAGCTACGTGTTCTGCGGTAGTTGAATTTCAAAAGCACTTGACAGTCCATCGGATTCTTTTACTATTTTCACATCAGCACATTCGTTTTTGATGCGGTAATGATTTTGTTACAATAAAATATCGCCGTCGAGTCTCTTCCGCATTTTTTCTTATCCTTACTCGTCCCTATTCTTACTTCCAGAACTTATGATGTCGCTGATCTATAATTCAGTTATCTGTGCTCCTCCTCCTTGTTTTCAGTAATATTTCACTGGAGCCTTATCTTTTTACACATCCGCTTTACAGTGCCTACTTAAAATTTATTATAAACTCTCGCGATTCCTCCAGGATTACGTAATATCAGATAATTTGTAACAAGCACGTACTTCCTCGACGGAATTCGGAACGCTGCCAATAACAACCAAAAAGGAAAAAATAAAAAGTATTTTCATAAAAATTGTGTACCTTCGTTTAATAAAAGTTACATAAGTACGCTTCGCATCCTCGTGAAGAAGTAGACATTTTTACAAATGTCTGTGGAACGTTATTCATAAAACTTTATTCCCCAAAAACCGACAAAAGTTTTAAAATGCTTTATGACTGCGTTTCATTTAAATTCCCTTTGTATGCAAAATGGCCGGCGTAAAGACCAAAGGCTTTTATAATAATTTAATTCCGAAGTTGGAGGTATTCATTAATTTGCTGAGTGCTCTGGTCAACCAATATCGTTAGGTATTGATGAATTATAGACCATTTAAGAAATAAACTACCGATTCGCTACATTTACTAAGTAATCAAGCGGGTACAACTTGGTGCGAAACATTTCTCAAATTTAGTTCTAACAACGAGCTTAGAATCTTAAATAATTAAAAACGCTAGGTTTTTCACGGCGAAAAGCTCGTTGGGAACCGTTATTTATAGCTTTCAAAATTAATTAACTAAATAAAACGCATTTAACTTTGTAATCCTCATTTAATAAATATAAATGAATCAAATTATTTTAAAGGCTCGATTTAATTATCTACTCTGCCGATGTCGGTAATTAATGAATGTTATTCAAAAAGTTTTCCACTTGTTAGACGTTCTCAATTTGGTTATTTAATATGGGAAGCCTCAATCGCCGAGTTTCTGTAGAGCTTTCAAAAAGCAATTTCTAAAGGAACGAAAGTAATACTGGGATATTTTTACAGGAATGGATTTCTCCAAATATGCGTCTTCCTGTCAAAATGTATGTCATAATACTCGTTGGAGCGTTAGTGGTGTTGTATCAATACCACTTATCGAAAGCATGGATGTTACCGCAAACCAACACCGAAGTCATTCAAGAAATGTACGGTGGAAAGTCGACAGATACAAATAAGCAGAACAATACTTCCAAGAATTTAGGGAATTCGTGTGTAAGTATACCTTAGTCATTCTAGATTTTCCAAGTATTTTCTCGTTGCTGTATTTATTGTTTAATTTTAGCTGCTAATTTTTTGTAATTAAAATACATCACAACGCCACAAGTCCCATTTTGGTAATATTCGGGCAATCAAATCATATTGGTAAATTAAGCATCTTCCGGATTAAATTTAAAAAATAACTCCAGGAATTCGTAATAAGTTAACTGGCGTGTGTACAATATTCATATAGAATTTCATTAAAACCACCAATAAATTGAAAAACCTCATAGTTAACATAATTATCTCGTCAAGTTCGCCGCAGGAATTTAAACGGCACATTTACCTGCCGGAAGGCTTTCCAAGATTGACGTTGTTAGTGATTATTACACAAAGTTGAAAAGGGTTTTCTAAGTTCGTCTTTACAACGGATACTCTCCTTGCGTACTTTCGCAATAATTTAATAACTTCACACTTATTTGTAAATCACTTGCCGCTGGTTTTCCTTTCATGTGTTTTATGATTACATCAAAGTGAAAATCTGACGGCAAACAGCAAAAAAAGGAATTAGCCTTCGGCAATATTCAAGATTATAATTGGTGCTGTTGAAGAATTTGGCTAAATTAGATTTTCTAATATAAATAAGTAAAAACCCGTTCTCGAGAAGAAGAAAAAAATTTAGTAAAATTAGGCTTTGCAGAATATTTTTATATAAGTAAGTGAAAACGGTTTTTGAGAAGAAAAACTAGGTAAAATTAGGCTTTGGACAATGTTTTTAATAAAAATAAATGAAAACGGTTGTCGAGAAGAAAAAACTTGGCAAAATTAGGCTTTGCACAATATTTCTAATATAAATAATTGTTCTCGAGAAGAAAAAAGAAGAAAACAATTTGGCAAAATTAGGTTTTGCATAATATTTTTAATATATGTAAATAAGAAAAAACTGTTCTTGAGAAGAAAACAACTTGGTAAAATTAACCTTTGCAGAATTATTTCCAACGTAAATATGTGCAAAAGTTCTTGGGAAGAAAAAGTTCAATGAATATCAAAATATATTAGTCAGGAATCAAACAAGAAAATAAAAATGTTCGAAACTCCAAGCAATGAAGTCCAAATGGCAAGAAGGGTCCGAACTTATTGAAAAAAGAATTGAACAACAATGCCAAAAAGGATGAATTATCAAAGAGTTACACCATTGTTAAGTTTGCTAAAAACGATGCAAATGAAAAAGAGGTGGCCCAAGATTTAAATGTAAAACATGCACAGGCAAAGTCGTCGGCCAAAAAGGGGGAAAAGAAGGAAACTGGGAGGACCAAAAAACTGGAATGTTGGCACGACAAATGCTTAAACAAGCAAAAATGCCAAAAAGAGAAAGAAATTTAAAGCAAGAGTTATATTTGGAACATCAATTTGGTAGAAGCCTGAACCTGAACGACAACAAGCAAGACAAATTGATATTTTTAGAGACATTTCGCCAAATATAAGTACCCAAACAAGACGAGAAGAGAACATGAAGAAATCTCAAATCTGAAAAAATCAGAACAGAATGAAATTATTCTGAAAACTGTTCAAAACCAAACAAGACGATTGATTGAAGAGTTCGAGCTTTTTGGAGATGAATGTTCAAGTCATAACGATGATCAAAATTCAGAACTGAGAATTTCACCCAAAAACTCCGAAAAGCATGAAGTAGAAAGCCAAATTAATGTTTCTAAACCAAGTATCGAAACAAGAACAAAAAAGAAGAATTTTAAGCTTGGCTGCTTAAACAAGACGATTGGGATTGGGCAAACTCTGAGCTTTTTAGATAAAATCTCGCCGTTTGGTAAACAAAATTATTTGAAAATAACTGTCCAAATGATGATGATCAGAACTGAGAATTTCAGCCAAAAATTCTGAAAACCATGAGGTAGAACAACCAATTCAAATTAATATATTTATTAAGGACACATCAAACGCCAAAACGCAGTACTCAAACAAGAAGAAGAGCGAAAATGTAGAGTTTCAAGTCTGGAAAATTTAGAAGAGAATGGAAATACTCTCAAAGCACTGTACAAAATAAATATTAGAGATGGACAAGCTATGAAGTCTTTTTGAGCATATATGATACCTCATCCAACGTCGAAACAAATGTCAAAACAGTAAGAGCAAAAATGAAGAATTTCAAGTTTGGAAACATTAGAACAGAATGGAAGTATTCTCAAAATTGTACAAAATCAAATAAGGTGATTGATTGGAGAGTTGGACATACTTTGAACTTTTTTTGGGCATCTCTCGCCGTGCAGTAAAAAAATGGGAATTTGGGAATGATCGTTCAAACCAACTGAGAATTTCAACCAATAATTCCGAAACGCAAGAGGTAGAACAACCAAGCTAAAATAGGGACACCTCACCAAACACTAGAACAAGTATTAAAAGAATAAGAACAGCAAAAATGAAGAATTTCAAATGATGAAAATTCAAAACAGAATGGAAATGCTCTAAACATATAAAATCAAACAAGGAGTTGGACAAACTTTGAGCATTTTTAGGCGTCTCTCGCCGTTTAGTAAAGAAACAACAGGGAGATTTGGAGATGATTGTCCCAATCATAATGTAGAACTGAGAATTTCAATTCACAATTCCGCAAAGCATAAAGTAGAACAACCAAGCCAAATTAATATTTTTAGTGACACCTCACCAAGCCCTAAAACAAGTATCCAAACAAGAAGAAGAGCAAAAATGAAGAATTTCAAGTCTGGAAAATTTATAACAGAATGGAAATACTCTGGAAACTGTAGAAAATCAAGCAAAGCGATTGATTGGAGAGTTGAATAAACTTTGGGTCCTTTTAGACATCTCCCGCCGTTTAGTAAAAAAAAGAATTTCAACTAAAAACTACGAAAAGCATGGAGGTAGAACAATCAAGCCAAATTAATATTCTTATGGGCACCTTATAAAGCATCAAAGTGTCCAAACAAAAAGAGCGAAAATGAAGAATTTCATATCAGGAAAATTTACAACAGAATGGAAATATTCTGAAAACTGTACAAAACCAAACAAGGTGATTAATAATAATTGAAGCATTGGACAAACTTTGACCTTTTTTTGTTGGGTATTTCTCGCCGTTCCGTAATAAAATAGAGACATTTGGAGATGGTTTCCCAAATCATACTGATACTCAAAATCCAGAACTGAGAATTTCAACCAAAAACTCCAAAAAGCATGAAATTGAGCAAATGACAACTAATACTTTTGGAAATTTCTTCACAAAATAAGAAAAACCTTTCAGAAGTTCACAGCTAAGGCCAAAGAAAACCAAAACATCCCAAGCAATCATATCGTACCGGCTATTAAATCAAAATTAAACGCAAATCTCTCAATTTCATGGTCAAATAATGGAATGAGCAATGTCACCTGAATATTTAACAATGGGTACAACACGTGTTATTTCGGTGACATTACCACCAGCCACTGCTAAAGCAGCTAAAAGCTGGTACAACATCAATCATATTTATAACACGTCATTTAGGCTTAACAACAATCAAGGCTATTTTTAAATTGATTTGTGACATAAAATCTATAATGCCTTTTGACGTGTTTCCAAAATCAGCTAACGAGATTGAACTTACATCAGCTTACAAAAACGAGTATTTAAACTTCTTTTGATGGTTTTACTACTGAAAAAAAAATAAACAATAACAAAATCAAATTACTCCGACCTAAAAAACTGATAAATTCTACCGGTTCAGATTCATTAAAATTAATGGGGTTCTCAACGTACAAGTGATAATTTTTATACGTTTATCAAATGATATTAAAAGTTCATAACAATCATAACAATTGATTTGTCATGTACAAATGTACGTTAATTTTTTATCACGAGGATTTCGTCGATGTATTGTATTTTTATAGTTGCCTTGCATCGTATTGAGTATTTGCATGATGTATGAGTTGCTCCTAATGGTTTTGTAATTGAAATTGTCTTTTTTGCATTCATAAATAACCGTAATGTACGGAAATGGAATCGTAATCGTTATAAAAAAAATATAATTACACAAACTGCTCATAAATACATAATTCATAAGTGATTTCGATTTTCAATACTATAGAAAATAATAAATTAGATGAGCCCCCTTTGTTTTTCTTGGGAAACCATCATTACTTTTTGTAATTTTATTTTTTTAATTTTCCATTTAAAAAAACTAGTAAAATCCGATTCTGTAAGGGTTTTATTTTTTCAGTTTCAGTAAGTCAGTCTATCAGTTTCCGACTGTGTTTATTGAAAACCACAAAATGCCTAACAGCTTGTTTACGTTCAAACGTATTTGGGAAGGTATCGCCCCTAACTGCAATTTTATTGATCACATCTAATACTAAATAATGGGACCAGGGGTACTAACCGTTGCGTGACAATACCGTAATCTCCCCCATTCATTACAGTAACTTTAAGAATTAAGTTATAACTTTCTGTCACTAATAGACTAAAATATTTAACTAACCTAAAAAAGGGAAAGTTCATGTATTCTCGAAAACACGGCACGTTTATACATTTTTTAAATTACTTTTACCTCTTTACAAAGCAATATAATTTGTTTTACAAAAATTCATTAACTGGATTTTAAATAATCCATGAATTGGCAAAACATTTCGACAACTAAAAAAGTAAATATTTAATTTTTTCGTTTATCCTTTAAAGAAGAAAAATAAAACGCAAATCCTATCCTGTTGAATTTTTTCGTTTTTATTATTATTACTAAGAAATATTTCATGAAGAGAAAGATAATTTTCAGTACCCCTGAAATCCCTCGGGGGCGTCTTTGCGGATCTTCAGATGTTTGTTACTGTCATTGCTAATCAGGCAATGAAATTTAATAACTTCCACATAATCCGTTAACTTTGACACGAAAATGCAATAAATATTTACGAAGAATGTTGATGAATACGCCCACAAACAGTCCTCAAGTCAGTAAATATTGCAAAGAAAACAACCTCCATAAAAAAGAAGAAAAATTTGTCGTAATTATTTATTTTTATTTTGGGAATCTTTTAGTCTTTCTTTAACCCTGAAATTACCAAGTTATTTACAATAAATAGAAATTTTCAGTCAACGTATAAATTTGCAATATAGATTTTTTTAAATTTATTTCACACGGTAGCGTTCCAAACCCTGGCTATGTGAGACACCGAATTCGGTACCGGTTACATGTTTGACAATCTAAACCAATTTTTATTATTTGCAGAGAACATTTCCCTAGTATAAGATTGCAAACCAGTCGCGAGACTGAGTTTGCAAGACTAGGAGGATGATAATTAAATAACCCATTCTCACAGCAGCGATCCAAACCCCGACGATGTACAACACCGAATTCCATTACGTGCTTGATCCGAAACACTTTTTACCTTCATTATTAATCATTTAATCGTATCTGTCTGAACGCATGCAGCTCTCGTAAATGTAATGATCTCTGTGCAAAATAAATAAAAAGCCTTGCTTAAATTCAGACGGCGATGAGAATTTTCTCGCCACCGCTGGGATTCGAACCTTATGGTTCGCGAAGTTCAACCTGCTGACCGGCCCTTAAAAAGCTCATTTTTTGTGTTTTATGTTCGATCATGATATGACATACGTAGTATGACGACCGGATTCCAAAAATTAAAATTATCGTTGTACTGAGAAACGTGATGTGCAGAGACAGACCTCATCTTATTGAATATATCCGCTTACTATTAATATGCTACGGTAAGTGATAACTTTTTCTTAGTTTTTCATATAAAACCCTTACTAAAAACGAGATGAAACTTTAGCTACATCTATTTACACCGACGTGAAAACGTTTGCTCCACTGATTTTGTAATATCCGGCTGTTTTATCGTAGTTCGAGAAAATATTTATAACTAATTTAATTTCGGATCTTGAGATTGTCAAAAGAAACTATGGAGGTCTTGAAAACCTCGACGAATTCTCGTGGAAATTTCCGTTCAACAGTCGGGATTTTAACCTGTGACCAAAGACAAGGCAAGTCCTTAACCTGCTGGCCCCCTAGAATATTCATTTTTGTTATACATATTTGTGTCCGGCCATATTGTGTCATACGTAGCATGACGACCGGATTCCAAAAATTATTTAAGATAGATGTGTAATGTTGCATTTTACCTTGTTTAATTTATCCAATTACTATTAACTGTGAGAGATAACTTTTAATATTTTTCTCATATAATGACCCTTATACTAAAAACAAAAGCCCAAAAGGAAACTTTAAAGACATCTACTGCACCGATTTGAAAACGTTTTTTCACTTAAAATCAAGCTGTTACAGCATTCCGAAAAACAAATACTTAATTAATTTCTTTTATTTTCCAATTCCTAATCTGTCCTGTGTGTCCATCTGTTACGCTTTCTTCAGAAATTTTCAAAAGCAAATTCGTGTTTTTTTAAAGCTACTGTACAAGAAAAGTATATTGCAAGGGTATTATTTATCACACCTCATACAAACTATTTCAACGTAAATAACTACAGCAACTTCATAATTTTCCTTTTACTGGAGTCCTTTTCCCAAACTTTTCTAGATATGAAACGTGAGTTGGATAAAATAACCGTGCGATTCTGAAAACTTCACATTTGACAAAAACTTTTACTCATAAATTACTCAATATTACATAAAGAAGAAAATATGTTAAAGTTGATTTGCTAGTTAGAAATAATTATGCTTGTTTTAGAATATGGAAAATTTTTCTAGCGGAAAGTAAAACAAATAAATTTCTACAAAACTTGCTTGGGAAAAGGGCTCTTTTTATAGCACATAATTGAAGCTATTAAATAATGGTTGTGTAATGAGCAGTGATTATTTTATACCAGCAGTTAGCGCGTTAGTCAACCAGTTTCACAAGTTAATTTAAAACTACGATAGATGCCTCTAGTTTAATATCTCAAATTCATTTCGCTTCATAAAAGACATGGGATACATCGTTTGTCCCTACGAAGCCCTTTTATCTAAGTTAGATTTCATTTTATTGCATCAATTCAAATATCTACAAAGCGAGTTGGATAACTTTGATTCTTAGAAGTCTCGAGTAAATGCCTTTTTGTATTGTACTCTTGAATAGGCAACAAACATTTCACGTTAAGAGGGAAACCCGTATGAGTGGTTGTCTATGCAATACAAGATAAAAATGGACACCCTGTGTACGACAAAGAAGAAATATAATATATTTTGAAAAAATGCGGGATTCATACATTTACTGCGCATTTATAATTTAAATCACTTGTAATCTGTTATTTATTTTTCATCGAAGATATTTGTTGAAATACACCCTGTGCTAATAATATTATTAGAGAGCGTTCACTGTGTGATAGTTACGCGATGTTCTGTTGCCATACTTTAATTATACTACGAACAGCTTGGTGTTTCGACAAAAGCCAATATATCAGGAGTCTGATTAACCACGGGGGTTCCTAATTTAATTCCGGTGAAATGAAACAATATACTTAGTAATAGCTGAACACGAGTGAATGACCTAAACTTCTTGCTTATACTTACAAAAAATAAGAAAGCTGACTAAATCTTTCTCTTATCAACATAACAATCCGATTAAATATTTTATCATTTGCTGAAAGATTTATAAAAATATTTTATCAAATTTTGTTGACGAAACAGCAAAAGTGGTCTAACAATTATAAACTTCCCCTTGCTTTGAAAAAATACAAGCAAGCCGAAGGGGTAGATTTTCCAGAAGTGTCCTCGACTATTTGCCTTTTACAAATTAAAAATGTAGATTGTCATTTGAAGAATAAAGGTCGCAGTAAGCTATAATTACGTAGTGATTGGGGTTACATCTATGAATATAACTCGTAAGTTTGAACTACAACAAGGCAGGGCAATGGTTGGATCATCCCAAAAATAGTTTAAACTAAGCTACAGTCACGTCTGTTTTATTATTGATTTACATGAAAAGCACGTGGTCGCATGTAACTTTTGAACTCTGGGCAACACCAAACTGTGATTATTTTGTACATTATTAAACGTACCAGTGAATCAATAATTCAAGTTGCTATTTTCAACGATTCTATTTGCAGTTTAAACTATTCTTAAGTAGAAAAATCGTTGGTTTAGTTTAAACCTTTTAGTAAAGTCCATCAAAGTCAGGGTTGCTCACATCAGGCCTTGACAAGCCTTAAAAATTCAGTTCTTCGTCACAAACTTCCACCGAGCAATTTTAATACATCCCCTTGAAAATTGCGCTACTAGTTTTATTACGGCACTTTCATGAGAGAAGAACTTTCCGATATATTCTGTACTCGAGCCCTTATTCAGTATTCGTTTCTTTTGTGATCATTTGTATGTGAATACAAAATGTTATTACCGATAAAATTCAGACCGGCTCATTACCTTAACAGTAAAAACGCTGTGTAGCAAGCTGTGACCAAACTTCGATTCCCACTTGACCAAATTCTGGGTCTGGGAATACGCCTTTTAAATCATTAAAGACTCGGAAATTCAGAATACACCAACAACAAAAGCCAAACTTTTGGATTGTTCTGAAACTTGCAGCGACGTAATGGGGAACGAATATTAGAACATTATGAAAATTAAACTCGACGAAAGTCTATAAAAGTCGCAATCTTGTATCCTTCAAAAGAATATCCGTTCTAACTTTAGCAGTCAAAAGGAACGAGGAATGGGAAGATCGAGGGAGCATACGCTGAATACCATTGATATCAATCCATCAATTAGCATTCGACGTATGTCTACGTGATTAGTCTAATGACAATACCTCGAACATGTTGCCCGTCGAAGATTTATATCCCCTACAGGTACACGGGTTCGATGATTCCAACCAAGCGAAAAGGTATTGTTCATTACGGGCGTGAATAAGCGCCCTACTTCCCTTAATTGCTGGATGTTTATTTTTAACTACAAACATTTTGAAATGCACTTCATTTTGAAGTTCTTATTTGTTTCCATTTTCGCTTTGTGCATATACAATAACAGCACGTTATTTCAGGAAACATCACGATGCTTTACATGGTCTTTGTTGTATTTTACGTTGGGAATTTTATATGAAGTGAAACATGCCGTCGCCGCTATTGTGCTGATGTATAAAAATGCAATTTCGTTAAATCGATTATTGATACAAAGTATAAAATTAAATCTGCAACATTAGAGTTTCGGTATGATTTTGAAGCCTCGTGAAACTTAAGCTACACCCACTTAACCTATAAAACCGCCTAGTACCCTCAAGAAAGTTTACAACAGCTCTTCATCAGTGCTTTGTGATCCTTCGAAACACACACTGTTCGAAAATATACCCCGCAACTAAGTACAACTGATCATTAACGACTTATTTTACCTAAGCTCCTTTTGGCTGAAAAAGCCAATTCATTAAACAAAGTACCAATCACCCTCGCTTTTTCTAACAACTCAATACAAATGACCCTTAATTTGCGTGTTCTTCGGTCAAAAAGGCTACCAATCATCGTTTTTAATTTTCCTAACAACTAAGTACAACTGTCCATTAATGCCCTTATTTTGCCTTTGGTTGAAAAGGTCGACGATTTTAGCCTTGCTAAGCAAAGCTAAGTAAAATACCAATCACCATCCTATTTTTTCTGACAATTCAGTACAAATGACCTTTAGTATCCGTGTTCTTCTTTGTCCCATTTGGCTGATGCTATTGCTAAGGTTTGTTGTCTTTTAAATGACCAAGAAGGTCAGCAATAATCGTCTTTAATTTTCCTAACAATTCAGTACAAATGACCATTTCTTTCTTTATTTCGCCAAAGTTCCCTTTGGTAGAAACGGTTAACGATTTTGGTCTTGCAATTCATCAAACAAAGTACCAACTACCTTCATCATTTTTTCTAACAACTCAATACGAATGACCATTAATTTGTTTATTTTCTATGTTTCTTTTGGTCGAAGAACGGCCAACGATTTTAATCTTGATATTCACCAAAGTACCAATCACTTTTATAATTTTTTCTAACAACTCAATACAAATTACCCTTAGTTTGCGTGTCCTTACTTTGCCCCATTTGGCTAATGTCATGCCAAAGGTCTGTTGTCTTGTAAACTATCAAAAAAACTGGCCAGTATTGCTTTTAATTTTCTTAACAACTAAGTACAATTGACCATTGATGTCCTTAGTTTGCCTTTGGTCAAAAAGGCCAATGATTTTAGTCTTGTAATTCACCAAACAAAGTACCCCTCAATACAAATGCCCTTTTCTCAGTACTCACAACTACCTTCGTAATAATTTGTACCAATTTAAAAATAATCCTTTCAGCAGTTTGCTCAAGCTTGTGTAGAAGTATTCGACATTAAATAAGAACCTTGTCACCAAATAGAGTGCTGCCTAGCAATCATCCTAATAACTGAGTATACGAATTTACAGTTTTTATTTCCTATGTTTTCTTCATATGTGGCCAGTACTTGGCGAAAGCTTGTTTTCGTCCATTTGGCCAATATTTAGGCAAACATGTCTTTTTATCTCGCAACTTGATATAACAGAACTCCATTTACCCATCTTTTGAGTTGCTCCACCCTAATTAAGCTTATCTAACTGAACTTATTATCGAAGTGATCTGACAATATCCTTTCTTCAATTAAGTTAGAAAGAAACAGTTTGACGTAACTAGTTCCTCAATAGCTTACAGAATTGGTAAGGTATGCCAGTAATAAATAGTACTTCTGAATCCTTTTTCCAGGTTGTTTAAAGCCCATCGCCCTGATGATTAACGAACGGTTTTCCTTTTTTCCCTATGGTCAAAGCTTAACCAAAAGCTGATTCTTATCCCAGTTATTTCGGCCCTCTTTATACATATTTCTGGGGAAGGATTAATCTCAGTTAAGCTCATCCATCTAACGGAACAAAACAGCTTTGTCCTAAGATTCTTATTCCCTGATTAGCTGAACCAACGTCTAATTAGACCAATACTAATACTGATTTTATAGTTTGTTCAAAGCCTGCTAAAAATTATTACCATCATTTTGTCGTCTTTGTGTGTGAATACTATTTTTAACCTTACACATCTTTGATGCATGGAAAGTTCAATTAAAAATTAATCACTTAAAATAAAGCCCGAGTAAAACCCTTAAATTGCCAGAATGTTTGATGTAATGCTTATTTGTCTTCCATTTCACTTTCGCGCGTCCTCCAAAGTTAATTATAAACAATTTACTCCCATCCTTTTAGCAACGATAAAGAGTAATTGACAAATAACCCTTTTACTGACCTTAAAACTTATCTGTCGCTAATACCATTGATAGGATGAAATTTAATCCTTCATACAACACACAATTAACTGTCAACCCTAAACAAACTGAAGCGACCCGAATTCGCTCTAAAACCTTCTATTTACGTTTATAAAATGGACAGAAAATTTTTAATTTATTTACGATATTTAAACTTAGTAAAAACTCTGCTTTTTGTTGCAGTGCCTAAATTTACCAATGTACTTAAGAGGAGATGTCGATTTACCACCATTGTATATAATAACGCCAACGTACAGAAGAGCGGAACAATTAGCAGAACTAACAAGACTTGCCCATACCCTCATGCTGGTGCCAAATGTGTACTGGCTAGTAATTGAAGACGCTGAAGCAAAAACACCGCTTGTAACAGAGTTCTTAAGAAGAACAGGGCTACAATTTGAACATCTAACGGGTAACTTGTTTTGGTTTTATTGTTTAGTATTTCCTATAAAGCTACGGCAAACAGTTATAAATAATACTTAAAACAGGAAGTTAATGAGCTCAAAATAAATAAAACTCCGAATAAATAAAGCCCAAACGAAACGGGAAACTGATAAAGAGAAACAGAGAACACCGGGAATATTTTCACGAAATCAATTTTACAAAAGTCTGTATATTTACATTTCCCTACAAAGTACTTTTTGCTTTTAATACATAATTCAGCAGATATTTTTTATTTGCTTACATATGTCAGTGACACGGCATATTTTTTTTACTAAAGCGTTTTCATACAGTTACGGTTATTACAAGTGCGTGAATACGGTTCGTATTTTAAAAAGGGTTATTTGTAGTGATCGGTAAAACCACGCGACATTCCCATTTTTCTCACACGTTTGACAACGTATCAATTACTAGCACGCCCCTTTACGATTCATCAATGACACCTTACTTAGTTATTAATAAGGTTTTTCTAAAGAAAATTCATGTTCTTAATAATATTAATTATTACAATTATGATCTCTAATGTTGCACCCTTTCACCAGCATCTTTTGACTGAACCTGTATAGGCAACACACATTACACCTCACAAGTAAACCTTGCGTAAACAGTGTGAGTGGTTGCCTATTTAAAACCTACATGCAAGTGGAAAGTTTAACAAACGTGACAAAATTCGACGATTAATTTGACGTTTCATTAGAAATTCTCATTAAACAAATTATTAATTAAACCATCTACCGAACTGTTATATCATTTTCTATTCTACTGTTAATTTATTTTTCGCTTACGTCCCAAGTTCGCGTCGATTATTCACGGGACGCTTACGGCAATTTATAAATTTAACATTAACTGCTCGAGATAAATTAAAACCAATTTGCTCGGCTTCTTCGTCTGTAATCATTCGCCGGAGTAATTAGCACCTGTTTTTTATCATTAATATTACGTTTAATATTACTTTCTTGGTAATTTGTAGTCAAAAACATTAATTTGAAATAATTCTGATGTTTCTTTAAAAGGGGAACATTTTATTCCAGTCGGAAGACAAAAAGTTTGTCTTTGTTTCTTTTGTTTTTATATGCATTTTCAAACATAAACAATTTTATGATTAAATTTTTAATTAGTTTGCGCCTGTTTTAGCTTTTTATTATTATTCATAATTAGACTTGAAAGATCAAAAAATATTTATGACGTGAATCCCGAATCTACCGAATCCGAAAATTCGAATTTAGATTGTAAATATTCGAAATTTGCATTACTTAACTCTTAACCAAGTTCAAAGATTTTGAATCTAAAGTCTGGATTCAAAATTAAAATCATGAATTTGAAGATTTGAATCGCGAATCCAGGCTTGACATTGGCATCTTCATATTTATTTCCCAATAAGTAACCAATTTTTTTTGCGTGCTTAATAAAAAGCGGCCATTTTAATTTGTAGAAAAAAGTTAGTTAAAGTGGCATTTTAATCCTTTGCAACGTATTGTAGTTGTTTTAAATCGTTGCTATGTTTCCGTACAAACATAACCTTTAACAAATTTATCTAGAAACATCACACTCGGTAGAAAACTACCACTTTTCTTTACTTATAGAATAATCTACTAAGTATTATCTGCGAGTTTGAATTGAATTACCAACCCTAATCCACACCTGTGATCTGGATTGGATTAAATCCAATTTTGAATTCAATTTACCGATGTTAAAAATAAACGAAAAACAATTCGCGCAAATTGTTCATAAAATAATTATTTGATGCTTCCATAAAGGCATTACGCTGTCAATCAGCTGTCCTTTAAATTTTAACCTCCCTAATTTAGCTGATCAAATGCAAAAATAATTCGAATCGGTTGACATATTCATGACATTATTTACGTTAACAAAATTAAAAACAACTGTACCTTCTTTATGCATCGTTGTCCTCGTTTTTTTGAATCTTGAATCACACAAAACACTAAAGGGCCGGTTGCACAAAGCTTTTGTTAAATTAACGAATGATCAAAGTTGACAAAAGAGCATCATTTTTTGTTTACTAATGTATTACTTGCCAAATGCATTCGAATTTTGATTAGATTTTGTTCACTTTAACGAATGATTAATTTGACCAAGCTGTTAAATCATGTTTGTGCAACTCGCCCTAAGAAATTCGTAACACAGCTCAATTCGGCAAACCAACGCATACTATCTTAAATGACCAAATCCAGGTCTTGTTTTTTTATCTTCCATAACAAAACCTGTAGGTATTTATTAAATCGGCACGTGCAACACTTCAACGTCTGGCATCTGCATACGCATTACTTACACAACCGATTTAAATTTTTATTTTATAATTTTATGCTATCGCTCTCTGAAATAATTTCAAGCGTACCGATTTTCAGGTTTAATTTGCTAAGAATAAAATTTTACTAAAAGTAAAAAGCTAAAAAGTGAATTGAATAAAACTGAGTTTGCAAATTACAAATATAAAACGTCAATTAACTGCAACTCGCTTTTTTCAATATAAAAATCGAGACGTTTTAAATCTGTTATATAAGTTAGAATTAGATAAAGGAATCGAAATTTAAGGGAGCCATTCAAAAATTAAACCAGAAAGTGGAAAAAATGGAAAAAATAGATATGAACGTAGAACACTTAGAAAAAGAAAGGAGAAAAAAGAATTTAATTGTATCAGGACTTAATGTAGACTCTGAGAACCCAGAGATTATTAGAGAAGCAATGTCTAATTTGATACAACAACATTTAAAAATTGAAGTTAGCATCAAAACCGCTCACAAACTAAATGAAAAGAAATACAACAAACTTATTGTAAATGGAAAAGTATGGAAATGGAACGAAAAAGAGAACAAGTTGACAGAACGCACCAATAACCCGGACTCAAAAAACTAATAGGAAAAACGGGGGGATCTTACGGTTAGCGAAATTGGTAAAGAATAGGAAAAAGAGCATGGAAATAAAAACAAGTAAAGGAACAACGAAGACGAAAAACAACCAGATGAAAGAAATGAACAGAATCAGGGAAAAGCGAATCAAGACAAAAACAGAAAAGGGAATAAGTACCTACATCATGAAAATTGGAACATGGAACACAAGAACATTATATCAAAAAGGAAAAATAGCACAATTATTAGCTGAAATCAAAAGATATAATGTTGACATCCTGGGCATCAGCGAAGTAAGGTGGAAAGGTGTAGGCGAAATTGAATTGGAAAACTACAGCATAATTTTTTCAGGGATATCAGAGGAAGGCAGACACGAATATGGAGTGGGAATAATCACTAGCAAGAAATTTAGAGAAGCTCTAATTGAACGGAAACCGATAAACGAAAGAAGTATCCTAGCAAAAATAGAACTGCAGAAAAAATGAGTGCAATGTTATGCACCGACAGAGGTTGCAGAATACACGGCAAAAGAGCAATTTTACAAGATTCTACAAAGTATAACAGCAACAATAAACAAAGAAGAAATTGTTGTAGTGCTAGGAGATTTTAATTCGAAAGTAGGGACAAACAACGAAGGTATTGAGAAAGTCATGGGAAAAGAAGGAACAGGAGTAAGAAATGAGAATGGCGAGCTTTTAATAGAATACTGTGGCTTCAATGGATTAAAAGTTGGAGGAACAATATTTAACCACAAAGAATGCCATCTGCATTATCCAGAAATGGAGCAAACTGTTACTGGATACGCGTGACAGAAGAGGAGCAGATTTTAACTCAGACCGTCATTTAGTGGTCGCAACAATACTAACAAACATGGCTAGAGTAAAGAAAGAGAGCCAACGATGGAGAAGAAGAAAATATGACTTCAAAAGAGCAGAAAATAGCGAAACTAGAAAGCATTTTGTGACCGAGATAATAAGAAACCATGAAAACATAAATTATGAGGGAGAAATAGAAGACCTCTGGAGTCAATGCAAACAGACCTTCATTGATGCAACAGGAAAAACAATAAAGCTCAGACCAGCAGCAAGGAAGGAATACATAAGTAATGAATCTTGGGAGAAAATCAAAGAAGGAAGAAATATAAAAGGTAAGAGTCTATCAACAAATAACAAAGTAAAATACAAAGACTTACAAGAACAATACAAGGCGCTGAGCAAAGAGATAAAAAGGAGTATAAAAAGCAGTAAAAAACTATATGTGGAAAAGATAGCAAAAAACGCACAGAAGGCAGCGGATACAGGAAACACAAAGGAACTACATGCTAACATAAGGACATTAGGAAAGAAGAAATATGTGCAGTCCATAGTGGTTGATGAAAGAGGCCAAATACTTGCTTCTGTCAAACAACAACTTGAAAGATGGAGACAACACTTCCATGAAATATTAAATATAGAATCAGAATACAATGAACGGTGGCAGAGGGAACAAAAACCTCCATTGGACATAAACACAGACAGTCCCACAGAAAACGAAATAATCGAAGCAAGATTCAAAATAAAAAAAGAAAAGACACCGAGCATAGACGAAATTGACGGAGAAATGCTAAAAATAGATCCAAAAGTGTCAGCACTAGTCTTAAAACCCTTAATCACTAAAATTTGGAAAGGAGAAATTCCCAGAGGAATGGTAAGAGGGCATAATAATAAAAATTCCAAAGAAAGGCGACTTGAAAAAATGTGCAAACTGGAGAGGCATAACGCTGTTAAGCATTGTTAGTACGGTTTTCAATAGAATAATCTTAAACAGAAAACAAATAAAATCGAAAACATTTTAAGAACAGAACAAAATGGTTATAGAAAAGGTAAATCGACTGTAGATCATATCACGACACTACGAATTATCATAGAACAATCCGCGGAATTGGGATCACCACTATACCTTGACTACGAAAAAGCCTTCGACAGTATAAACAGAGAATGCCTATGGATAGCTCTAAAACTCTAAACAACATCGGACTGCCTGCAAAGATAATAAATTTAATAAAAGAAGGTTACAACGGATGCAAAAGTAGAGTTATGCACAATGGAAAAGTATCTACAAGTTTTGAAAACAATACAGGAGTAAGACAGGGATGCATTCTGTCCCCAATACTATTTATAGTTCTTCTATCCGAGTTACTGAAAAAGACAATTAGCAACAGAAAGAGACGCATAAACTGGAAAATTACGGGAGAAACGGTACAAGACTTAGACTTTGCGGACGATATTTGCTTGTTATCACACACGGCGAAACACATGCAAGAAAAACTGGATGGTCTAAAAGATCAGTATAGCAAGGTGGGCTTGAAAATTAATCATAGAAAAACCAAATTGATGTGTGTTGGTGTACAGAATCCCAAACCAATAAGAATGGAAAACGAAGAGATAAAAGAAACAGAGAGATTTGCTTACCTAGGTAGTATACTAACAAAGGACGGTGGAACAATGGAAGACATAGAGGCACGAATAAACAAGGCAAGAGGCATATTCACACAACTGAACAATATTTGGCGCGATAGTAACATAAGCACTAAAACCAAAATACAAGTTTACAACAGTATGGTGAAACCAGTTCTCTTATATGGATCCGAATCATGGATGGTAACCAAAGCAACATTACATAAATGAACAGAAGTTTACGAAACAACTTGCAAATCTGGTGGCCAGAAGTGATAAGTAATAGTGATCTACGGAGCGTAACAGAACAAAGCGAGATACATACAGAACTAAAAAGACATAAGTACGGGTGGTTAGGGCATGTTTTAAGGAAGCAAAACAGTGAAGTGTCTAAAAATGTGTTGGAGTGAAACCCCCAAGGTCAGAGAGGCAAAGGTAGACCGAAAAAGACATGGAGGAGGTCAGTGCAAGAAGAGACGGGAAAAACAATCCAACAACTAAGACAATTGGCAAATGATAAAAGGCAGTGGAAAACTTATGTAAAAACCCTATGTTCCAACAGGGAATAACGTGAATATTATTATTATTATTATATAAGTTAGATGATTAATAACATCATTATTAGATAACTAAGGTAATTAGCAACAATAAAATAATAAACCAATAAAATTTAGCCGGAAATTTATTTACAAAAAACAAGCTGGTATTTTTCCTTACATTTTAAAAAATGAGGCATCGTTTTTCCAAAGTTATTGGGTAAGTTAGACAGGCAATGGTCTTAGTAATCAACGCTTAAGGTAATTAAAACCAATAAAATAATAAATCGATTCAATTGAACCCGAAAATAAAATAATAAAAGTATCAATTTTTGTTAAAAACAAGCCATTTTAAAATGTGTAAATCTGTTGCGTAAATTAAATATCTAAGAGCTCAATAATAGTCCTGGTCTAAGGTAATTAAAAAGCGAAGGTAATATATCAATAAAATTGGGTCCGCAAATAAAGCAGTAAAAGCATCAATTATTGCAAAAAAAACGTACATTCTTTGTCACATTTTAAAATTGGAGATAACGTTTTGCAAGTCTGTTGGATAAACTAGGTATCTAAGAGCTCAGTATTCGATGTCTAAGGTAATTAAATGGCCAAGGTAATAAATCAACAAAATTGTGTCCGAAAATAAAACAATAATCGTATTAGTTATTGCAAAAACCCATCTCGTACCTGCTTTTTCACATTTTAAAATTAGGAACAACGCGTTGTAAATCAAGTTAGCTCAGTAACCAACGTCTAAAGCACTTAAAAAACTAAGGTAGATAAAATATCAATTACCGCAAAAAACAAAACTGATACCGTTTTTGTCATCGCATTTTAACTTGTAGTAAGTCTATTGGGTAAGTTAGATAGCGAAATGGTTTCAGTAATGGACACCTAAAGTAATTAAAAAATAAGATAATGAATCAACCAAATTGAGCCTGTAAGTACAAAATAAAAAATACATGTTAATTATTGCAAAAAACTAGCTGGTCCTTTAACTTTTAAAATCTGTTAGGTAAATTAGATAGCTAATTACCTCAACAGGTATACCCTAAGGTAATTGAAAACAATAAAATATTTAATCAATAAAATTAAGCCCATAAATAAAGCAATAAAAATTATTACTAAACAAACTGGTGACTTCTCCCTAAAACTGTCGAATTTGAAATAAAGTTTGTTAGGTAACTTAGATGGCTAATTATTTAAGTAATGAGATGCCTAAGGTAATTAAGAAAAATAAATCAATAAATGTAAGTCGAAGTCTTAGAAGCAGCAAACATAGAGCTTGATTTACAACAAGCTCAGCTAGCTCACGCAAGCTCAAATTCCGGCGGTGACATTTTTTAGATTACCTAAAAGCCCCCTTTGTACTCCCTCCGGACGCCCATGCACCATCGTTAACTGTTATTACACACTTTCATTGTAATAAAACTTGAAAAAGTCGAGAAAATCGGGACGCAGTGCACGAAATCGCACAATCAAGAAAAAGAATGACAAAAGCAATATTTCAGACAAAAAACCACAAAAACTCTTTCAAAAAATGTTACCGCGGAAAATACATAAAAGCAAACCTTTAGGAAAAATCTATTTGAAAGAAAACTTCATCGAAGGACTGCTTCGTAAACAAAATATCTGGATTTTGTACAACTTAGACGGTTAATTTTGGGCAAATTTCAGTCTGCTTTGACAAAATTCTTTAAATTTGTTAAATAGATCACGAGCGTGGTGGCCAAGTAGTAAATCGAAATTTTAAAATTTAATAAAGGTGACCCATAAATCAGCCATTCATTTAAAAATTAAACAAATTAAGGTGTAAAAAAATGTGTACTCAGAGGCCCAGTCAGCAACAGCACCCCAGAGTTAATTAAAGACCTACAAATATTAATTCTTTTACAAAGCTGATAAAGCATATTTTCTAATATTTTCAATAACGTTTTGGAAATAATAAATGAAAGTTTCTGATTCTGGCGGTTGTTCACGAAGGTTCCTTATATGTGCTGTTACACGCTTATAACAAAAATTGGAAAAGTTGGAAAAGTCGCACAATCAAAAAGAAAAAAAAATGACAAAAGCGACATTTCAAATAAAAACCACAAAAGCTCTTTCAAAAAAAAAATTATTAGAGAGGAAAATATATAAAAGTAAGCTTTAGAAAAAATCAATTTCAAGGGATGCCTCAACAGAGAATTGCTCTATAAACAAAGCATTACAACATCCGTTACTTACTTAATTTCAAGCTTAAAGCGGGACCCTTTCTATAAATTTTCTAACCTAACTCGTACTATACTGTTATATCTTTCTGCCGAAGAAGATATTGGGCGATGGCATTCTCCATAAGACTATTCTGAAGCAAAGCTTGAACATTTTCGTTAAATAAGTTACTGTGGATTATTTGTTCTCCACGAAAGTCATTTTTTCTTTATTAAATTTTGGAAAAGATTTTGCCTCGGAGTTTCTAATTTTGCTTTCCTTACTATGCATTAAGGAATTCTTTCGACGAGAGCGTTCCAATTTTTTTAAGATAATTAGATTATATATACTAAAAGATGGGTTAAAAGTAAATCTCCGGATGCACACTTATCACAAAAAAAAACCAAGCCCGTTCATTACAAAAAATTTGAGGAGCTTTACTTAATTCAGTAACCTTCACGAGCCTTTATTGGATACGATCTAATTACAGTCCTTTTGGATTTAAAAATCGACCATCTAAAATCGGAATTTAATTCTGCGTTCTTTTGACTTTCGGGCCGGTGTTTAGAAGTCAAAATAACCCCTTTAAAGCTCCAAAGTGCTTATTTTTGACTTTTTAAAATAATAAATAATACCACCAACTTTTTAATCAAACCAAAAATTTATAAAATAACTTTCAGGTCATATTCCCAACCGCATTTTCCTATAATTCTGAAAACAATGCCCCTGTCATTTTTTACAGGTCAGCATTTTAAAAGTGGGCAAGTTTTTTAGGGTTGATTATGGATGCAGCGAACTCTTAAAACAATAGCGTTAGAGAGGAGTCTAAAGTTGTAGGTTGTGTTAGTGCTGACACGATGAATTATGGCAAGTACGCGAAAATGCCAACTTGACTGATTGTTCTGACAGGTTGATCTTTATTACTGCGAACCATGAAATGAGAAGAGAAAACCAACGGAAACATAGTTCGCGATTTGAAATATTAGGATATTTCCTTGAAAAGCTCATGTAATGATCTATGGAAAGACTGCTTTTCGCCCGAAACAGTTTTAAAGGCGAGATTATATTTTTAACGAAGCGCGACCTCGTTTACCCCGATGTTAAATTAGGGTCATAAGAGATACAAACTTGCACTATCCGTAAAATAATTTTGTCCAGTTTGGTAACCTTTAGGTGCCCTAAAATGGGGCAGCTTATTTTCCCTGTCACTTTGATAAACCACGGCAAAACTTACAGAACTAAAACTAATATTAATATGTTTTAGCTCCGATGCCAGAACAGTACAAGAACAAAAAGAAAGGACCTAAACCAAGAGGAGTTTCGAACAGAAACAGGGGTATCGAATGGATAAGAACAAACGCGACTGACGGTGTCATGTATTTTGCCGACGATGACAACACCTACGATTTGGAAATCTTTTACGAGGTAAAAGGAGCTTTAGCGCTTTTAAATATTTAAGATAACACTTTCTCTTTTTTTAAAGATGCGGTTTACTAAACGGGTATCCATGTGGCCCGTTGGACTGATAACAAAACTTGGCGTGAGTTCACCCGTGGTAAGACATGGGGTTTTCTCAGGTTTTTACGATGGTTGGATTGCCGGGCGCAAATTTCCAGTCGACATGGCTGGATTTGCAGTTTCTGTAAAGTTTTTACTACAACGTCCTAAAGCTTTGATGCCTTTTAAACCGGGATTCGAAGAAGATGGTTTTCTTAGGAGTTTACATCCTTTTGAACCAAAAGAAATCGAACTGTTAGCGTCAAACTGCACAAGAGTAAGTAAAACTTTAAAAAACATATTCGATTAAACACTTTTACCTCAACCAAAGAGAACATTTTTGGAATACATTAACAAAACTCGTTCCTAAACATCTGAAAATGTTCTCTTAGTACAAGGTTTGTAATAACATAAGGATAATGAAGAATAATATTTACTTTTGTATAACGTTTCGTTTATCTAACGTGAAAGGAAGTTCAATTTCGTTTTTCAGCGTTTCAACCTGCGAACCCGCCGTATAAAAATTTCCCTGCAAAAGCAATATTTCGTAATTCCAATTTTTTTCCGATTCTGAAAATTAATGCAAAAACTAGGAACGCAACGATCTCGCAACAACCATAATGACAAAATGTTAATGTCGTGATGAAAGCGCCTTCATTGTTTACGAGCACGTAACTTGATAAATGTTTTGATATGTTTCAACATTTGCATGTCTACGAAGATATTATATACAATAAATCAGTGTAACCTTAACAATCTTCCATTTTCTATATAATATGCGAGGGAAAACGGTTCTTTTGTATGTGGCAACTATAAATAAATGCTACATTAAAAACTACGAACATTAAGTGTAATTTTTACATACAATTTTCATGAAACGCACGGAAAACAAAAAATGTCGTGTCAACCTAAACAGATAAATGGAAAGATAAGAAAACTGCTGATTATATGTAAATAACAGTTTGACGACAATAAGAGGGAAGGGGGGCCCAAACGATGTTTCATTACTTCGGACTTGTTCAACATCGAAAATTCACTCAAGGAACTCTAAATCTTTTTGTATTATTTTTAAATCTGAACACCTGTAAATAACACGAATTGACGTTTCATTCTGTACAAAGGTGCTTCCTTAAAAAATAATGCCGGCAGAATGCCATATTTCTCTCATAAAGGCAATGTAATGGAAAATTTCTTCCCGAAGGTAAATTTCTGCTCTTTATTGTCGGAATTCATGATATAAATTGGGATTAAAGCCGACAGTACCGACAAACTTTTACTTTGATCAAGACATTCTAAACTTCCTCTCGTCCAAATGTTTAACTCCACGATTCACGGCTTCATTTCCACATCAAATAGAAAAACTGTAACTTCAAACTATTTTCACGCTTTATATAATGAATTGAAGTATCGACATTACGCCAGAAACCCAATAATGTTTGAAAATGCCAAAGCTAAATGAGTTCTGGTAAAATTTTCAAGGTAAACAGACACCTAGAAAATATTAAATAAAAGTTTCCGTTTAAATTTCAACATGTTGAAAAGGCCACATTAAAAAAATTCTGTGGAAATCTGAAAGTGAAACCTAAGACTTATATTAATTAAAGGAAATCGATACAATCCCTAAGAAAATATATGAAAATTATAATAAAAACTTTGTAAGGGCGCATTGCGAGTCTTTGGCGATTGGGAAACAGGAAACTGCGGGTTTGAGATTAGAATTAGGGAGAAAAAATAAAAGCAAATACAGGAATATCGCGTACCTACATCCTTTGAATAACCAGCATAATCACCATAAGGTAGAAAAATCTTTCCCGATATTTTTTCGCAGCGCAAATTTACAAAAGGTGCGAACCTTATTTGTTCAGCTTAATCACCAAAAGGGATTTTTCCTTGCTTCTTTGTAAGTAGACGTCGTCTGGTTATTTCTGTATATAATCTTTCACAAGCTTCGCTCCCGCTGAAAATATGACAGCCAAAGGTCAAATAAAATTCCACCGAAAGCTTGAAAATGCCTTTCAAGTTCTTAAGTTCTACGTATATTCTTTGGTAAGAGTTTTTTTCCTGTTCAGTAAAAATTCATAACAATAGCCCACTTATTTTTCTTCTTTAGTAATCGGCTTAAAATTCAACGGTAAATATTTGACAATAAAATTCGTAGATATCCGAAGTAACCAAATTTGCAATTTATCAATCATCGGGGAATTACGCTCAACATATCGAGTTCGCCGGGAAGTTTTGTTTAAATTAGACATAAATACAGCTTGTCAATTCGGTAGTCAATTTATGAAGCTTAACTGTTTAAAGTTTAAACGAACACGAATTTTCTCTAATTTTTTTGGTTCTTGTTTTCATTTCAGATATTGGTTTGGCACACACAAACGAAAAAGAACGAGCCTTCTCAAGCTTTGGATTTGCAAAAATATGGAAACACAAACATAGCCATGCTCAAAAAAATGTTGGTGTAGATAGATTCGCTTATCAAAAACGAATGTTGGTTTTCTTGAAATGGAATGGAAGTACAAATCTAAATTTCTTTTACAATAAAAAAATATAGCAGCTGATTAAACTTGTTCTGACTGAATTAGAAGTAAGAATATTTGATCTTGTAACATATTAGCGAATGAATATCAATAATCGAAGTTGTTAACGGGTAATATCATTGGTTAAGGTTTAATACGAATTATTTGAAAAGTACTAAACGTTTATATCCACAAACGCTTTCGTAATGTTGCTATCAGGTACCGCCATTGGAAAAAGCTGCTTCGACAGTTTCAGATTAAAAATATCGACTATAATTTGAATAGTACTCAAAATATATTTAAGCAATCATAGTAGTACCGTTGCACTATGCATAGTTGGAAACTTTTTAAAATTCTTAGGTATTTTACGCCATTTAACTATTCTCAAAAATAGAAACTGTAATTTAGCAGGGTCATCTATGGCAGCTTAATAACTACTACGTTATTATAATCCTGTAGCGACAATTTTGTACATTTTTATAGAGAAAATTCTTTCAGTTATGAAAGATTTTTGTAGGAACGTTTCTTCTTAACTTTTCCATTATGTAATCGGGACCGGCGGAACACATATTTTAGTAAAAGTTAATCCATCAGTCATCAAAGCACAAAGAACTTATTGTTTCAAAAAACACAATTCCGCAATTTTCGTGACGCGAACGAATTCTGGAACGCACAAAAAAAAACGTACAGCCGTCCATTATTTTTTATTAGTTCATATTTTAGCATTACACGACGGGAAAGTTCTTGTTTTTCTTCTCCCAATTCGCAAATAATTCTTGTCCGAGGTGCACATTCTATTCTACGTAAATATTAGATGGACATGTTTGACTTCTTCCAACATCCTAAGACTTCAACTTAGCCACACTTAGTAAGCCAGTCGAAGTGGATTTCGCGCGAAGATATAAAAAGTGGGAAATTTTCCCAGATGAAAATCGTCAATAATCATGATTTTTTTCTTCCTTAAACGTCGATTTATATGAACTCACTACAGTGCTGAAATGAAAATCGTTTTAGGCTTTTAGAGCTCGTCCAAAAATACAAGTCATTTCAGTTATTTAAAAAAAAAAGACCTTCACTTCATATTTATTTCATTTTTTAGTTAGACGAAAACGACATAACTGAAATGAATTTCATGGTGTTTCATATTTCCGAAAATTCAACCTTTTGTTATGTCACGGCAGGTAAATCAGAACTAATAGAGTTAATTAAATTTCACGAGCAATATAATTGAAGCGTCCTCACTCAACTTCGTCTAATAAACGTTTTGTGTACGTAATAAACGGCATCACAGCCCCTGTTCATTTTGTGTATCACAAACGGCTTCCAAAAGGTATTTTTATTAACCAACAATCACGCAATTTCAAAAGCCTTAAATATGCGGATCAAAATTTTGATAGAAGTTAAATTCAAACGCCTGAAAGCTCCCTCTGAACCTGAAATACATTTATCTTCGGTAATATCTGGAAAGTCGGTAAAAAGTAGCCAAAGATGAAAAATTACGCTGACGTATTTGAAAGATGACACAAATCCTCTTTCGTTCGGTAAACCAAGAACAGTCGGGAATTCTAGAGATGTCATTGGTAAAAAAAAAAATCCACAGACAGCATCTTTCAAAATTAGATTTGAAGTAGAAAAACAAACCGCCTTCGAAAAACGTTCAAACCACGGACATCCAAGAAATGCAAAACTGCCAACCACAAATTCGAAGCCTGCGGGAAAATCAAGACTCTAACCGACTACAAATGAATACATCTGAGTTTTCCACGAAGTCTAAGTTTAAAGAAGGGACGGTGGAAATTATCATTTGTATCTACATGTACAAGTCCAAAAACATTGCCGAATGATAACACACGCCTCATTCGCTCATTTTAGTTTTTCATAAAAGACACGATGTTCTATAAAATCGTATTTATGTCCTTCGTGTACATAGCTGAAAATTCAGGAAAATTTTGCGTGAGATAGGGCATGAAATGTTTGTTGGCGAGTATATTTCAAACTCTTTTACATAAACTAATATTTTACGTCCTAGAAATGTATTGTTATATTTACATATGGAAATAAACGCACTCGGGCATATGCTAAAAAAGCAAACCAAAAATAGATTATGACACCTGACAGTTATATAAAACCCTTTTTAGCGAGGCTACAAACATTTAAAATCCGTTATGAAATACCTTGTTCCGCCGTTCCTGAATTTAATTATATTTGTAGATAAAATTTTATAATCCAATTTTTTGGTAACTAGGCACATATCAGTAATTTATGTAAATAACGCAATATACCTAATCGTTTTATCATTTTTATTTTTCACAAATCTAATAAGAAAGGTAACTTAATATGCTTTCCACCATATTCGCATACAGTGTGTCCCCAGTCCTTGCTCTTGTAAAGTTTGTAATTTCTGAATTTTCAAAAAAATCGTTCTTTCTTAAAACTTTCACTTGCTCTGAAATTTCAGGCAAATCCTAAGAAAAGCCTTTTTTGAAAATTCAAAAATTAAAAGTTGTCAAGTATAAGGTCCATCCATAGACACACTACATAATTCAATACGTTAATATTTTTAGCATTTCGGTAATTAGACACATTTTAAACAGTTTAGGGAAGGGTAGTGCATATGGAGATGTTAAACATCACGTTAAAGTTCAGACAATAAAAAAATATACTGCTCAATTAACCTAATCCATATATCCTTAATGTAAAAACCACACTACAGATGCATAATTTTTTTGAAATCTACAGCTTTAGCTTCTCATATTTAAAACTTCCTCCTTCCTAAATACAAACTTATTAACATTTTTAGTTACCCAAATTGCAGTCAGTATAATAACACCTGGGACGGACATGTAAATAGCTCGTATTTTTACCTTTTCCCTAAGTTAATTCCTCCCGATTTTAATGTAAAAAAAACTCACATGTAGATATTTACAAAATTATATCAAGCAGGTAGTAGAAAGCACGCTGTAATTGTACAGACTTGTTAACTGTTATAAAACAATATCAGGGAAGTATCAACGATCGTTTGCAAAATAAGATTCAGTATACACAACTGCACAGTTTTTAGTATACCTGTTTGGTTTTGAACATTAAAATAGAAACTTTGACTTATATGTCTTTCGTCTCATTATGGGCTGCTCTTCCCTCTCCACTAATATCTAAAGTTCTTAAATCGAAGTATACTAATATAACAAAGCGTAGAAGGTATCAAAACCACGTTCACTATACATATAAGTTTGTAGTGTTATACTTCTTAGTTACTGTAAATCAGATCCTATTTATTCTCAGGAACAATGCAATAAACATTCACAACATACAGACTTTGTCATTCTTGAAGTAAGTTTTTACAGGTGTTAAATCAGGTAAGGTTACTACAAAATTTGAAATACGAGGGTTGGAATTTTAATGGTGGCAACACGATTGTACACATTGATTAATTTATGGCAAACAGACTTCCTTGCGAGTAGATGGATCCTCGCGGTAACATGAAAAAAAGGGCCTGTTGGTGTCTACCAGTCTAATTTGGTCTAGTCACCATGTTTACGAAATTGCAGCAGCGGAACTGGATAAAGATTTAAAATGCCGGAAGTGGTACTGTACAACAATGTCACCAAGGAAAAAAGCATAGATATTTTCAATTTCATTTCAATGAAATTGTTCAATAGATGGGGCTAGAAAGTCCTCTGGTGCCCACCTTATTCCCCCGACTTGAGCCCCTATGACTTCGACTTTTTCCCTAAGATAAAGGGACCATTTTTCGGCATTCGATTCAGAACTACTCTAGACATCTTCAGTCAGTAAACCGTTCTATTCGAATATCAACCAAACAGGCGCTGCCGATTACATCTTACAACTTCCATATTGTTGGAAACGGGTATTACACAACGCTGGTGACTACATCAAAGGGCAGTAAAACTTTAAAATGTGCATGTGTTCTGTATCGATAGTAATTATACAGGGCGAGGAAAAAGTAACGCAATGTCATTATAACTCTTTTATTGTCGACTTTTAGAAAAAATATTTTTAACGAAAGTTGTTAGATGGTAAGTACTCCATATACCTGTGGCCTTGAATTTGTTTTACGTCATCACGTGTAAGTACAGGGGCATGCAACTTTACTTTTTTAAATGGGCGCCCAGTATATTTTTAAATTTTCGGATGCCGAATAAAAAACTACTTACCTTCATAAGAAAGCAATGCAAAAAATTACAATTAGAAGGACGAATAGCTGAAGAAATCTATCGTATTACGCCACAAATGATTCAGAATTCGCTCTAATAAGACATTTTATTGATCGATTACATCACTTCCAAGTTGTAAACGGAGCACAAATTGAATATTTTTTTGTAGTCTCAATAACATTTTAAATCAGATATCTTGATTTTGCGTTAGCGGTAGTTTCTTTTTTATTTTTTATATTGCTTTCTTATGAATAAAAAAAATTATGTTAACATTTCTGAAAGTAGTTTTTTATTTTGCATCCAAAAATGTAAAAATATACTGGGTGTCCCATTTAAAAAAATAAGTTGCATGCCCCTGTACTTACACGTGAAAACTAAGACAAATTCAAAGCCACAGGTATCTGGAGTACTTACCATCTAACAACTTTTGTTAAAAATATTTTTTCTAAAAGTCGACAATAAAAGAGTTATAGTGATATTGCGTTACTTTTTCCTCACCCTGTATATAGTATACATAGTTGCCACTATTAAAATTTTAATCCTTGTATATAAATTAATTTGACTACAAATTATAGCTTTTGTGAAGCAAGAATCTGAAGATAGCCTAAGGTAAGTGCTTCTTAATTCGCGTAGTAGGCTATGACAAAAAAAAATGTATTTTATTCCCGCTCTTCTTCAAAAACTCCGTACGTGTGTCACATCGTTGAAAAGAGAAAAAAGAGCTGAGTTTAGTTACGACAAAAAATCAATATGGTATCCATATGAAAATCAAAAGTAGTTGTTCATAGAATAGAAACAAAACGTCATAAATATAAACAAATGGTACCACCCGATTCTCCGTAAAAAAGTGCCTTCACAATGTACAAGTCTTTAAACTAATAACTTAATACTTTCCGAGATATTTTGGAAAACAGAAAACCCCGAATTTCGGTTTTTCCAAGATATCTCGAAAACGGTCAAAGTTGGCTGTGATTTCTCAACGGATATGAAATGAGCATTAAAATTCCTAAAACTTTCCCTATTTAACCAACTTTGTAGCTTTTATAGATTCCGAGATCCTAATGGTGGGGATTGAATTTGGGACACACTGTATACTATGTACATTTAATACACGGTCACTAAATTCTACAGAAAGCAACGAGAAACCACACAGAAGGTATATGATAAAGGCCAACATTAATGTATTTTTATCAAATTATGAAAATTTTATGTATACAGGGTGTTAAAAAAAATGTGTCACAAACTTTGAGGGGGGATAGTATGGCCCAAAATATGCAGAAAAGTCTTAATGAACATGGGTCCGCAAATGGACGGTTTCGGAGATACGAAACATTTTGCGTTTACACAACTTTTTTATTATGTACAAACAAACAATGTAATTTATGAACAAACAACTAAGGCAATAAATCAAATGGGATGTTCAAAGTGCCCTTCCTCCATAAAGGATTTCTCTGGCATTCCCATTAGCACGACCATACATGAAATGTATGTCGGCTAATTCAATGTTAGAGTACTAAATAGACATAGCGAAAAATCGTAAAATTGTGCACTAACGACTGAATGTCAACTACAAACTGTATATTTGACAGAACATCTGTCGACTACGATAAGAAAATACAAGTTTTTGCGAATGAAAAAAGAGATAAGCGAAAAAATGCGCAAATGCTACAAAAAGGAATAATCCTCCGTATCTCCGAAACCGTCCATTAGCGGACCCATGTTCATCAAGACTTTTCTACATATTTTGGGTCCCCTCAAAGTTTATGACACATTTTTTTAACACGTTGTGTAGAAAAATATCATATCGTCTGAGATTTGAATCAATGACTTTCGTCTTTACGCGTCAATGCTCTACCAACTGAGCTACAGAAGCAAATCACTGAAGATACGATATTGGTCCAAATGTTTAAAAATGTGACATCTTGCACTTACACGTGCAGGCCTTAAAAACGACATTATTTCAAAAAATATATACAGGGTGTGTATAAATTGGCGAAAGAACTACACGTGGCGATGTTGGTCATAAAATTCTGAGTCGAAAATCTTAATACCAAAATATTGTACCATGCTTCCTGGGTATGCACGGGATCTCCAAAGTTTGAAAATGAAGTCTTTTAATAAGTAAGTATTTTAATTCATTATCTGTTGATGCGTTTTGTTGCCTGAAATGGGATATTTTTATTGGGAGCACGGATAAACCATTTAAACACTACACTATCAATTTTAACACTGTGAATACTGCAAAATTTAGGTTTTCTTTCTAAATCTGCATGTTCTCACCACCATTTTTTTTAAGATTTTGATTAGAAGCGAATTCCAACACCTCAATTTTAGATTTAGGCAGTAAAGATGTACTTTTTTGGGACATTTTAACATACACAATTTGCAAGAAATTTAACTCAAATAAACTCTTACCGAAGTGTCAGGTCAGTTAAGAAATGAGTAATAAAGATAAACCTTGTCGTGTGCCAAATCTGCACGTATTGTTGTGTCTGACGCATTTTTATTGTTCCGATTAAACTGTTCGTTATTGCGAGAGGTAATAATACATAGAAGCGCCTATTCAGATGGGACTTAATAAGCTGTCCTTTAATGGAGGTTGCACTGTAGTTCTTTTTTCTCTTCTAATTCTTCATTCCACCAATATGTTCTATACATTTCTTTTGTTTTGTATTTGCTTCACCTAAAGCTTAATTTGCAGTTTCATGAATGTTTTTAAGTATTCGTAGATTTGTTCTGCATTCCCTGTAAGCTCATTTTGCAATTTTGAAACCAAGTGCATTTTGTATAAGAAAACTGTCAACTTTTGTTCTAAAGATCGGATGTTATACATTTTTCATTAATTGTTTTTCCTTGATGTTTATGTGTGCAATTTTGATTTTGTCTTCTTTGATACTTAAATTATAATTGTATTTTCAGTAGATAGTGGTCACTACCACATTCAGCACCTCTAAAGATTCTTACCTCTTGGTTTCAATTCTAGATGTCCGTTTCATAATAATGTAAGTTGTCTTGTGGGTTGGTGCCAAATATATTTATGCCTACTTTTATGTTTAAAAAACCCATTCATATAAGCGAGTGTCTGTGGCATAATTCTATCAACCGTTGTGGTTTAAAGTTTCTTCTCCGAATTTTCTGACTATTGTTGGCAGTTCTGGCATTCAGGTCTCCCCCATTATAAAAAGTTCTCTCCTACTGCTTATTTTGTTTAAAGTGTTTGTCAATTCTGTATCAAATTTGTCTTTTTCATTGTTGTTTGCATCTTCCATAGGCGCATACGTCGCAATTATAATACTTTGTGATCAAGAATCTTTAATTCTGCTTCAAGAATTCTTTCATTGACACTTTCCCAACTTTTTATATGTTTCTTCCATTTTTTATGAATTGCTATGAAAACTCCTGCACGAGCTCTTTTTCTATGCCACTGAAAATGTGTACCTATATAGTTAGCGTATCCTTCAATATCGTTTCCTTTCTTCTTGGTCTCTGTTAGTGTTCCTATGTCAATATTAAATCTTTGTAACTGTTGAAAAACTTCTTTCTTTTTACTGTTTATTCCTTGAATGTTCCATGTACCAAATTGTGAAGTCTGTTTTCGTTCATGTTGTCATTTTGACCGTCATGATTTTGAGGTGTACTTATAGGAAGTTTAGCTTTCTTAAATATGTTATTTCAAAATAAAAGTATATTTAATGGAAGATTACTGAGAATCTATCGCAACACATGTGCAAATTGGTAAAAGTAACGAGTATAATTTGCACTTATATACTAGCTACAATGTTATTTCAAAGTTTTTAAATTTCTTGAATTCTAAAAGCAATTATTGTACTTAGAGTTTACTTTCATTTCTTTTCTGCAACTTAGTTCTAACCTTTCGAATTATCCGATTTAACATTTTTGTTAATTTATTAATGTAAATCAGTGTTAATGACTTTTTTCCGATTGTATATTGCGTAACATTAATTTTGTGTAAGATTAAATTCAAGATAAAAATGCTACATAATATAAGCATCAATACAGTTAATAACTATAAAAATTCTGTGGCCTACCTTACAACTCGTGCAGAGGAAAGCATAGGTGTAGTGTATTCCAATTTCGGATTAAGAATCTCAAATCATATTACCTAACCTAGATAAAGCTTACTCCTACTTTAGTATGTATTATAACTATGTATATCAAGCTGTCACATAAAGACGAACATACTGTAGTATCATCGTTGTACTGTGAAGCACACACTAACTACACGCCGATCATGATGCCAACACACCGTCGTACTACAGATACTAAATATTGTACTATATTTGTCATCCTTGGACTAAAGCATTATCTATGTTAGGTTATACAATCTAAGTATGCTGTTTAACCGTGCCCCCGTAATTTTGAAATCTCGGCACCTATAGAAGAAAAGGTGTATCAAGTATAAAAATAATAGCATCCAACATATTTATTCAAATGTAGGAGAAACTCAGGAAAATGAAATACTTCACCGATAATAACAAAGATAATTTACATTTCATGAAAAAAAACACATTGCGATATTTAATATTGTTACATTTATTTGCCTTGTTTTATTTCGTCATTGGGTGAAAATTTGCTACCCAATTAAATATTTCGACACATCTTAAAACACTAAATAACAATATTTAATATACTACCAAAACATTAGGAATTTTTAAAATATCTACAATACTTTTGTAGTTATCTTTGATCGATATCAACTCATCCACAAAAATTACACCAAGTTAATTAAGTACGGTACTAAATCCACTAACAATTTTTAGAATAAATCACCCAAAGTGTCGTCTCAATGTTAGTTGTATATTTAATTAGGCACAAATATTTACCTTCAGTCGCTAATGAGCCACTAAAGCACCGATTTACCTCTTATAATTAAAGTAAAAACACATCCCAAGGAAAAACATTTACCAAATTAATTTCTGAACATCAAGAAAATCAGACCAATAGATGTCCTTTGTAAAAAATATATAAAACGTTACAATATTTATGAAGCAATAGGTTGCAAACTCCCCTAAAAGTTGCCAATGATTTACGTTCTTTAAATGCAATCTAAGAAAAATGTACGGAATAAGAAAATATCTAATTTCGATCATTTTTTGTAAAACCAAAACCAGTAACGTACAGACAACATATAACAATATGTGTAGTATGTTATAGTTTTGATATAATTTTAACGAAAGACTATAAAAACCAAAATAATATATCGGAATCATGAAGTAGCGAAACCACGAATATTTTCGAAAAAGCCTATTCCAAATATAAAACGTGTAATGTCGATTATCGGCCAGTAAATATGGATGTTCCAAAGTATTAAAGTGCACAATGATGGCAAATAGTGCAAGTAACAGTATTGTAATGATTTTTCTGGTGCGCATAAATTGCAGGAAGCTTAATGCATCAACCACGAAATGTGGCCAACCAAATACTAAACAAAAAGTAACAAAATAGAATATTTGAGGAAGATGTAACGATGCTCTATGTGCACTTTTATCACCAACTACGATGCTTCCATTTACAATCACAAATAATGCAAAACTAAACAACACCGTTGTGTAAGAGGCTATATTAAGCCAAGTATTTAATGACCATCTTTTGAATATTAAACCGCTTTTCAAATCGCGCAGAACACAAATTAGATCCTGCAACACATTGCCATTAAAAAATAATTGTATTATTATTAAGTTATCCTTACGTTAATGGTAGCATTATTATCCGTTAAATTTTTTGTTTGTTTTATGGAACTCTGTGAAATAACTTCCTTCAGGACATATTGACCAAAAATCATTAATACCCATATAATATTAGTTTGCCTCATTATTACAGCCATCATTCCTAAAAGTATCGAAATACGAAATTATTAACAAACATCGTCAATTTTTGCATAAACCCCTTAATACCTACCACATACCGATGCTACGATTTGTTTCTCCTTCTTATCAAATAAGATAAGCAATAAAATAAAAGTTAAGGATATAACATCGGTATAATATAAAAAGCTGAAGAAATACAGTGGCGGTAGTAACGACAAATTTATGCTTGATAAAAAGTTGGTCCGTGATTTCTATAAATAAATCTCTGCAATATTGCAAAAATATATAAGCAACTTAAGCGTGACTTACTTTAGTGTGGAATAAATTAAAACAAAAATAAAACAACAGTAAATTAAGTACAGACACAACCAAATTTACAAAACGTAACCAGTAAATTGTGCATAAACTGAACGGTCCCAATACTGCAGCAGATATAAGATAGAGACCGGGTAAAGTTGTAATTTTCCGATTCCACTAAAAGTATACATAGGTAACAATTATTTAAATTCAGCAATAAATGCCAGGTAGCTTACTGTATTAAAAGTAAAATTACAATATGCTAATCCTTGAGGTATATGAAATTCTTCATCTATAATTATTTTTGAGGTTAGGAAAACCTCATCGAACAATATTTGTGAAACAAAGAAAAATAAAGCAATACTACTACATATTGCAAATGAGTGGATAGAAAACAATCTGTACATAATGACTTTACTGAAATCTTGGCATGAACATATGAACTAGGTGAATGTTTGCATTACAAAACACTTTTTTTATTACAACACTAAACCGGCATTCATCCACAGTCGGTTTTGCATTTGTTTATTTTCATAGCCAACTTCAGAGTCCTATGCTTTCAATATTTAGAACATTTGGTAAATTCTAAGAAATTTTCAGTTGCCTACACAAGGACAACTGCAATAAATCAGCTGATATATCCGCAGTGACTTTTTGGTCAGGACCGGCTTCGAAAGATTTAAACATCAACTTTACTCTTGTTCTCCTCATTAAAAAAATCTAAGAATAGAGTAAATATTTATTTTCCAATTTTCCTTTAAGCTAAAATCTGAATGTACATCTGAATGACATACAATTTAACAATAAAAGAAAATTACGGTGTTAATTCGTGTTTTTTTTTCTTTAATTTATTGCTATGTTCATTGCATCCCCACAAATTTTGAATACGCGTACTTACACAAACACAATACACTTGCAAGGTTTTAAAGAACGAATATTTCCATACATGGGCGCAACTCTTTAATTGCAAAAAATTCTTCAATTACAATTTTTTGCTACCCCTGAGAAAAAATCCTGCGGGCGCCCATGTTTCTATATTTAAAATGTTCAAGAATTCCTTCATGATTGATCAATTTGAAAAAATATATACAGCGTGATCCAAATTGATTGAAGACAGGTTGAATTTCCCGCCGCAGTTTTTAGTGTTTTTCAAGTGGTTGACCTGGCAGTATTGAAAGATATTGTGTCAAAGTACAGTGTCGACTCGTTACTTTCTTGTTTACATCATTGTGCTTTGCCTCGTTGTTCTAGGTTTTCTTGAGTTTTTGCTTAATATCGCTTGTTTTCTTATTTTACAAAACAGTTCTTTTCAGAACTACAGTTTGTTGGAAGATTTTGTTGTTAGGTAATTTTTAAGGTAATTTTGTAATACACCCTTATGAGACGTCACTGAAAAATAAATATTGATAAATTCGTGTCGCCAACGTAACAATAATTTAATGTGGCGGGAAAATTCAACCTGTCTTCAATCAATTTGGATGACCCTGTATTGTCGGAAAAGAAAAACCGGTCCTGCAATACTGTGTACTGTGGGGTGTTTAGGGCTATTAGCTATTAGAGTTGCTAACTTCACATTAGATCAGTGTGCCAAATGACAGCCCAGGAATACTCATGATTGTTTTTACAGTTAAATGTATAGGATTTCGATGTTATTAAACAAATAACTCGAGGGCGAAAGTGAACGACAATTATTTTACCTCTAAAATGTTGCATTAGCTCGCGTATAGTGGTGGAAGAATTTGTGAAAAATGCAATTCCCAGTTGATAATACATGATATGTGCTTGTTAAGAAACTTGCATTGATATGTGGAGATGCATTTGTTGGTTTTGCAGTATGAATTATTGTTTTATTAAGTAAGTATATCCCATTCCTCAGAAAATGTAGAGGTTGTAATGATTCCAGGTAGATTTAATCCTAATAGAGCTCAAACAAGAAGCTGTATTGAAAATTGTAGATAATTGCTCTTTTAGCTGCCAGTGTTTTGCTTCCTGTTTACGACGTGCTTTTGATGTTATAGAATGCTACTTAGGTTTAGTCACCTAGATAATCTAATAAATAGGGGAGCTACAATTATTTGGGGCATTAATTATAGACATTTTTGATTGATTATAGAATGGGGAGGGCTTCGAACCTCCTAAACCAGTGATATGGTCACTATGAATTCGGACAAGGCTCAGGCAAAGCGTAAGCCTGAACCAAACAATGAAGGCTGTGCTGGAAGCAGCACGGATAATACCATGGGTGCACCACACCAACTTTCCGCACCCGATGAATCACCTAATCACCTTTTGTACAAAAAGGTATTGTTCACATAAATTCAGTTCTTATAATTAAAACCCAGATGAATACTAAACATCTGCAAGTAAATTAGTTGATAAGCGTAAATGATCCAAAATTTTTTAATGTTTATTTATTAAGACGCAATGCAATTAATGAAAAGCACAACTTTTCTATTAGTTCGCTAAGGACAAAAATGTTAACATACATTTAAATATAAGTGTAGACTACTTTAAAGTTGAATAATATTAATTGTGTAAACAGCAGCAATACACCAAAAATGTGTTTATTTACATTTGCTGTAACTAATTATAGCCTTATTAGCAAGTGCGAAATTCAAATTAATATATGATCTGTATATTTATAACATGATTGCATATACGTCAACGTTGCTATTTTCTTTACCTTCATAAAAATGTATGCTGTTAATGCTATTTGGAAAACTATTAGGAATTTTGAAATACAACACAGAGCAATACATAATGATCAATTGTGCTAAATAAATGTGAACATTTAATAATTCACGGGTACGTCCAAGGCCTCATTATATAAGTAATGTAATCCTAGTTTGAGAATATCGGTATTATTTAATCTCTTTATACCCATTCTTCGTTTCATACTTGAAGTTCAGTGCGGGAGAGATACGGCAATGTTATTCTTATGGGAGTTTTGTGGTCAATGTTGCCATTTTCTCAGCAGAGGCTGAGTACCGCTGACAGAGACATGCAGAATAAGCTATTAGAAAGGGATTAGCAGTTGTTAGGTGCCTCGAAATACAATAGCCGGATATATTTATGGTTGACAGGTGTATATTCACTTCCAAGCAGTTTTGTGGTGAAATCTGGCTACCTCACTTTCCATAAGACTTCCTACTGAACTTTTAGTATGAAAGTAAGAATAGGTAGCAACAAAAAAATATTTATTTATGTTCAAAAATAAAAGCTTACATAAATGTGTAAATCAAAGTGTGACTTACCTAAATTCAAACCTCGGTAAAATAATAATGTGTAAATGAAAGTTTATAAACACAGAGTTATTTATTTAACGCATGTTTTCAGATGGAAAAAATTGTAGAAAAAATGCAAGATGAAACAACAGGAGTGCCAGTGCGTACCGTTAAAAGTTTTATATCAAAAATACCATCAGTATTTACGGGTTCGGATCTAATAATGTGGATGATTAAAAATTTAGATGTGGAAGATCAAGTGGAAGCTCTTCATGTTGCCCATTTAATGGCCGCTCATGGATATTTCTTCCCAATCGACGATCATGTTCTTACATTAAAGAATGATAACACATTTTACAGGTTTCAAACACCATATTTTTGGCCATCCAATTGCTGGGAACCAGAAAATACAGATTACGGTTGGTGAAGTGTTTTTTATTATTTTTCTCTTTTACATAATGTAACTTGCAGCCGTATATCTGTGTAAACGAACGATGCAAAATAAAACCAGGTTAGAGCTGGCAGATTACGAAGCGGAAAATTTAGCGAGATTACAGAAAATGTTTTCGCGGAAGTGGGAATTCATTTTCATGCAAGCGGAAGCACAGAGTAAAGTCGATAAAAAACGAGATAAATTAGAAAGAAAAGTCCTCGATAGTCAGGAACGGGCATTTTGGGATGTTCACCGACCGATGGTAAAATAAATAATGGTAATATTCGAACGGCGAGATTTGATTTCAATTGTTTTAGCCGGGTTGTGTAAATACAACAGAAATTGATATTAAAAAGGCGTGTAGAATGAATAAAACATTACGTCACAATAAAAATTTACAAATCGGAGCAGGCCCGTGTATGTCTTCTTCGATATCTGATTCGGGTTACAAAGGGTCCGCAGATTGTTTTAAGGAACAAATAAGTAATTTAAAATCGAGACTCGAACGTACTAATACCAAAGTTTCCAAAGTGGCTGAAGCGTAAGTTTTACTACTGAGACGATTAACGATTTTTAACTCGTACTTTGATTCTAGATACATCTCATACTTCGAACAATATTTGGAATACGATTGTTTTTTCGTTGCCACCGAATACCCAAATCCATGGATATCAGATAGTCCTGAGTTATGGGAACAGGAAAAGCAAGCCAAAGACATATCAGCCCGACGTGTAAAACGATGGGCATTTAGTTTGAAGGAACTTTTGCAAGACCCCATAGGTCATGATCATTTTGTTAAGTTTCTTGATAAAGAATTTAGTGGAGAGAATCTCAAGTAAGTTTTGAATGTATGCTTACGCTTCTTTCAATTTGTGTGCGGGCAACACTGATTGTTACACAATTTGGACACAATTGCGCTTTCCGTTACCGTATTAATAAGAGCGCTTCAGAGCACGTGACTGTGCTAGTAGTTTCCACCAAAGCCCCCCTCTTTCCTAAAGCTACTACTGTAGAAAAATTGAGGCAGAACATACGTCACGCATATCATACTACTTTTGTGTGAGTTGAGCATGAGACACAAGTTCCCCACGTCTTTCGAATACTTTTCATGTAAAAGTATGACTAAATGTGCCTATAACAAGCTGACAATGTCGCACAAAAATAGTAAACTTATTTATAAATTCTGGGGATATTCGAATACATATTTGTTTGAATTAGTGCTTGAGTTTTTTATTTTATATATATGTTACGGCTAGAAGCCGAAGTGCGGCTACAACTAGGTCTGGCCGGTTAGTACTAAGCAAACTTAACTTAATACTAACCTAACCTTGTGACCGGCTGCACCCAGCTCTAGCCGGCTAGACCTAGTTTGTAGGCGCACTTGTTGAATATTGTTGAGCAAGCCGATCACCTACATCAACAGCTCCTTTGGTTTTATTATATGACAATATAATTTCAGGCTTGTAGTTCTTCTTCTCCGACCTTATCATTAGTGTTGGCTGGATAGCAATATTACTGATCTATTTTTTTTTGGGCACATATGACACCAGAATACAATTGTTTTGGAATGCAAACATAGAAGACTGTATAGGTTTACATGGCATAGGAAACAACTCTTTTGGTATAAACGTTTTATTTTTCCCAAGAGTACCACAAATAATTGTAGACTCGTGTAAAAATTATCAGTGGTTATTCCATGCTGCTGGTAAGTGGTTTACTAAGTCTAGTACGACTCTCTCTCCTTGGTTCTTTTCTGGTCGGTTACCCTTCTTTTCTAAAAAAAAAATATGCACACAATTCATACCCTGACAATTTTACCTAATGGCATTCAAAGCCTTACCCACATACACCTGCATATTTATTATGTATGCGGAATTGCAGTCTGCTATGATCATTATACATTTTGCAACAAATATATCAAATATCTCTCCAATCGGAGCCAATTTACCTCTCTTGTGTTCACTTTTGTTTTATAAACTAATGATTTCAGCCATCCCCAAAGGCAATAATGTAGAGGAGTGAGGTCTGGTGACCCTGGTGGCCAAGGTGCAAGACCGCCTGATTAAAAACTATTTTAACAATATCTCAGTAACGGTTGAAGTTTGACCATATGTTTGTTATACTTTTTTTGTTTCTTTTAGTACCCAGAACACATTATCCAAATATGGGGAGTTCCTCACAAATCACCCTGTATACAGATAAAAATTATGTAACGAATGAATTAAATCATAAGAAAATATAAAAAAACAACGGCTTATCCAGCAGAAATTGGATATGTATGTATTTAGCTAGCTCTTTCTTTGCCAAAAAGAGGTAGGCGAATACTTTTGGCGCAGGGCTCGTATTACAGAAGTTAGAAGTATCTTCCCATTGTTAGTACTCTGAACCGCTCTTAACTTTTTAACCCGAGTGCTCTTCACATTTTTAATAAATATTGCAAAATTATTAACATCAAGTTTATAGGTTTTGGGAAGCAGTTCAGCAGTTAAAAGCTTTACCTCAAAGTGAAGTTCAAAGCAAGGTGTCTGATATTTGGAATGAATTTCTGGCACCAGATGCGAGTTGTCCTGTTAATGTTGATTCGCATTCTTACGAGGTTACTAAGAAAAATATGGAAAATCCAGATAGATGGAGCTTTGACACTGCTTCGGTAGGTTTTTAGTTTTAGTTAATTTATGGTATTTTATTTATTATCCAGATAAAAGATTTTTATCAGCGAATATTCAAAAATGCTCTTCGTTGTGTCTAATACAAAATATTTTTTAGACTCACGTATATCATCTCATGAAGAGTGATAGTTATTCTAGATATTTGCGATCAGAAATGTATAAAGAATTTTTAAATGGATCAAAAAAGAAGGTAAGTTGTTGCTTTAAAGCATTCGTTGTTACGAGTAACGATTTCGTTTTTTAGACTTCGGTCAAAGGAATTCGTTCGATAGTCTCATTTTCAGCACGAAAAGAAACTATTACCTAGTTGACACTAGATAGCATCAGTGTATTATTACTATTATAAGTCTTATCATATATGATAAGGTCATCTTTGACAATACAAACGTCGCCAATATCATTCGGTACTGTGTCTGTATATATTGTAAGTTAACTCATTTTTTTAGTACAGTTCGTGATTCACTCTTTCCAAATTTATTTCGCGGTACATCATTAGATATTTAATATTTTCAGATGATAAGTTCGATATTATCGGTTACTTATTTAAAAGAAGCATCGATTGGATGTTACTGTGTGCAAATTAAATTCAAAGAATTGCATGTTGCACGGTGACAATTGAATTACATTTGAGATGAAACGTGAATTACTTGTTAAAGTAACGAATACTAAATATTGAAAAATTAAACACTAAGTCGTAGTTGTGGCCACTTATATATTTTTAATTCCTAATCAGTGCTAGTTTTAAAATAGTCGTTAAAATGTGCAGTTTTTAACTTTAAAAAAAATTGAAATTGTAGAGCTTTAAATGTACATAAAATACATTCGTCGTAGCAACTATAGTACAAATTTTAAAAACGCAAAATTAATACCAGGATATTTATAGGCTACATAAAACTTTGTCTCATCTTAAACTGTTTACAAGATTCTCATTCGTGTTTTTATAAAAAAAAATACATCGGATATTAATCAGCTTTGCACCGTCATATATTTTTAAAATAATATATCAAGCAGTATACTAGCAATAATCGAAATAAAATGCACAACTTTGTTTGTAGTAATATTTTTGTAAAGCTAGATTTACATAGTACCCCACAATTTTGACATTTTTATCTACAACTGAAAAGTACAAACCAAATTTTCTGAACTGCCAATTCGGTGTATGATTTTATTAGGCATGCTCGATTACCACGGCAACATCTTGTATCTCTTTCATACACATCGAAATTACATAAAGCTATCTTCCTGTACATCTTAATCATGAGTTAGATAATTTTAAATACAGGTCATAATATAATTGAAAGAAAATCGTTACGCTTCTGTAATGTATTATGTATGATCAAACTGTACATTTTAACCATTATTTATGCATTTTTCAATATTTATTTATGACGCATGCGTATATAAAACCTCTGAACATAATCGATTATGTGTAAAATTTTATTATTAACGATAGTTTTCCTAGTATAGAAACCACTTGTTTATTCAACAATTTTAAGTATTTTGCATTCCTAATATGCCACAAAATATTAAACTTTTACTCGCTTACTATGTACCTGTACGTATCATTTTTTATAGCCTCCGAAAGTATTTGATTAATTTATAGTTACCATTTTTAATTCCGATTAATTTAATTTTAATTTATTAGTAATACTTTTTTTGTAGTGCCATATTTTTTAGTAATTATTTAAATTGTGTACCTCATTATTTTAACGCAATTTAATAAACGTTATTTAAACCCATGTCTTGCGTTCAATTTTTGTTTGTAGTTTTATTTATTTAAATTTAGTTTGTTTATTTACCGGATGAGATTTAGACTTGTGGATGTTGAGCATGTCGACTCATATTATTTGTTGTTCCGTTAAGTAAAGCTTATAGATACATTTAAAGAATTCTAATTAATTCAGTTATCTGTAAATTAGAGATGAGCAGATCCCTCGGAGTCGTTCCTTTGGACTCCGGTCTCGAAATCGGTCGGATTAAATCCTGCTTCTATTTTAGACCGACTCCAAGCGAGTCTGGATCTTTATTTAAGCAATTCTTCAGCTGTAAAAAATCAATTGTATCGATAGAGTTATTGATTTAAATGGCAGCGAAGAATCATATTCGGTCTTTCGATATACGAAATCCCAATCTTTTTTCATTTGTGTAACCTTCAAGTATTTCTTTGCGATCGAAGAAACATTGAAACACCGAATTGCCAAATATCTGGCCTGTCATTTTGCTGTATATACTTAATAGTTCGTTTTTATTTGCACACATTATTACGTATTATCTTATTAATAATACTATAATAACATTAGCCTATATTTCATCCCGATTATTTCAAAGTTTCGATCGCTTTTTTCTATTTTTATGCAACCCGTGATATTCTTATATACAGGGTGTTGAAAAAAATGTGTCATAAACTTTGAGGGGGGATAGTATGGCCCAAACTATGCAGAAAACTCTTAACGAACATGGGTATATTCTTTATTAAAGTAACATACTTTGTTTCGACTCCTTGATTTTTTTTTTAATTTATTGTACTGCAAGTTATATCACTCTCATTTTCAGAAGTTCTGTTGATTTCGTTTTTAGAAATGAAAAATGCAAATTTCACTTAATAATAGCCACGATTTTGGTGATAATCTTAAAGAGAAAAGGGCACAAAAATGATTTTTTTTTGTAAAAAACTTCGAATTTATTTAGTTACAAATGTGAAAATTTCCATACATTTGATAAGCATAAATAAACTCGATTTAATCTACAGCGTAACATTTTTAGATATTTGCGTTTAGCAATGCATTATTTACAAACAAAACGAACACGAACATACGATTAACGTTTTATTAGATTCTTAAAAAGCTCACACTGTATGAGACAATCTTATCAATTTCAAGTAATAATTAAGTATATTAGATCAAACTAAGTCCTTGCCTAAATAGGATAAGACACTGCTGTTTCCTTGATGCGACTATGTTACGATGAATATCTGAAAAATGAAAAACCATCATGTAGAGACGCGACGGAAAAATAATTATTAGGTATATGTGGTTGAGGTTGAGAAGCTAAAATATTGGAAGTCGCTGTATATTTATTGATCCGAAATATTGGCCTTTTTAAAATAATTTCACATAATCGGGTTTTGCGAGTTAATATCAATATCATAGTGAGTCACTGAGCCAAATTTGCAGTTGTAAATGTGTATATATGTTACTCTAAGTCTAAGTAGTAAAATAAGTGTCAAAAATGTCATGTCTTTCATATTAAGATTAAATCATGATTAGAAGTGGTAATTTGTAGCTCAAATTTATAGACTGTATATATCATATTTCCTTGCAGGTAAATGAAAATCATATTTGGTTCGCTTTTATAAAATTCTAATTTGTTAGTCGGTAGAACTAACAATCTGACGATTATATGTGAAGGTTAAAATTCCAGATGAAACTGGATAAAATTTTGAACTTACAACCCGTAATTGCACAATTAAACTTTTAAAATCGAAAGAAAAATAAAACACTTTTATAATATTTACAAGTAATTTTATATAAGAAATTTAAAGTTTCAAAAAATGGCAGTCGCTTGCTAAAAAATCGTAAACACCATAAACAGTTTGGTTGTGATCTTACTAAAGTGCTATAAACTTTTTATAAGGCAAATGCTGTTTATAACTTCAATTTGCATAAAACTGTGTGTACATAAATGACGATTACTCGCTAAAGAATCGTTAAACACCAGGAAGCGTCGGGTTGTGATCAATATTGCCGAATAGCTATAAATTTTTTACAACATGCAATTCATTGAAAGGAAAAAGCTTATTTCTTGTAGACTAGTGACGTGGCTCAATTTTACAACTTCACAGCTATCTACTTTGGTATAAGTTTTTATTAGAAATAATTTTTATACCAGTAAGTGTTCCTCAGTATCCGGTCTGCCTGTAAAATCAACCTAAAGCGGTACTTTTATAAGCGTTTCTAAAAGAGTGTAAATCAAAAACTGAAACGATAAATGATAAGCTCGTGTTCTTATTGATGGAACACAGACATTGCGGGTTCTTTTATTACAAATGAAATTCACTTATCAAATTTAATAATCGCCAGTGTACATAAATTTATGAGTTGTGTTAAGTAAAATTAATTAGTAAGTAATTTTAATTTGTGTAATTAGGTCGATTACCTGTAATGTGTTCGTTGTTTATATCTTGCTTATTATTTAGCGAATTTCGGTTTTTACAAATTACTTAATAATTATATTAACGTAATGAAAACTGTTTTGTAATTGTAACAACTTATTTGGTATTTTGAAAACTCTCGGAAGAAGCTTTTCCATTCAATTTGCTTATGCGACTATTAAACTATTTTGAAAAGCTGTTGCGTAACAAACTGTTTAAATTACAGAACTTTTTTTCATTATAATTAAGTTAATGAATAAGTAATTTGTGCGAGTTTAAGGAAATACCTATATAATATTAATTATATGTTAGTTCACCCTTCGTTTTCGATCATGTTTAAACATTATTATAAGAAATGCGAAAATCCCCAAATGTTATATGAGTAAAATAGTTATGTTTGTTGGCTTAGTAGTACAGAGCTGCTTAGAAATTAATTATACCTTTAGTACGTTCATCTAAATAGAATCATATATGGAATGTTTTATAGGTACTCCTCTTATTGGCAATATTTTAAAATTAAACTTTTTGTGGAGAAACTGGTCATAAGTGACTTATTGATAGTGTGAAGATGTTATTAGTGGAATGAGCAATTACAGTTGTAAACATTTTATAATGTCATTAGGCATACTGTTAATTATGAATAGGTATTCCTTCGTTATAGTTTAAAACAATAAAATTATTAGGATCGTCTTATATTATATTAACAACTTGGTTAAAAGAATTGTAGTAGTTCCTTATCGCGAAGGTGTTTAAACAATGTTCCTCTTTGTTTCCGTTATACATTTGAGAATTTAGTTTAATGCTAGCTGTGTAGTTGCCTTAACCATACACTTTTCCCTTCAAGAAACTCTGAGATATTTGAATTCAAGTACATGTTTTTTAGGACTGATATATATAATTAATCGTAAAATTAAAATAATCAATCGTAAATAAAATTTTGTATGATTTATACTGACATTATTAGCTTAAACTAGATTAACTTGCCTTAACATATTAGTCTGATAACTCTATTTGAATGCAGCCCATGCTTTGGATTTCCTAATTTTATTGGCTTAACAAATTCTTAGCATTGGTTTTAGGGCACAACTCTTTGTTACCTTGTGAAGTCAAAGCTTTTGTGCGTGGGTTTATTTTTTTTGCAGTATGTGATGGTTGCATTCAATGTATGCCCATATGACTAAAAACTTAGCAAACGGCTTCCATATTGTTGATAGTTTTCGATCTGGTTTGAGCTAATAATAACCGAGTAAAATTTTTTGCTAACTTTTGTTGCTTGATGTACATCTTTAAAAGGAACATGTATTACATTGTAACATTGAAACAAAAAATTTTCATACAGAAACTGTCATAAATCGCTGTGCATCTTACAGTTTATTTCGTAACTACTGTGTTAAAAAAATCATTCTCCGCTAAACTTCGTTTGATTACTTTATTTTATTATCTTAGGCAGCATAAAAGAACAAAACACTGCCATTAATTAATAAATTGGTCTTGGATTTACTATAATTTAGTTGTTACGTATTTATTTAGCGAATTTAATGTGAATTTTCAAGTCATACTGGATTATACCTGCAAATACTTTTTCATTTTTAACTTCATCTTCTTTTCCTATACTCACATTAACTTCCAGATTTGTTTAAAGTTTTTGAATTGTATAGTAGTACAATAAGTATTAAAGCACTCGTAGAATTGGAATTCATTATATAGATAGTTTTCTATGAACACGAATTTAGTATTAACTATTAAATTTTGTCAGTGCGATGGATCTTTTTCGCAGTTTAATGCAGCATTCGATGAAACATTTTTTATAAATAAGCTGCTGATAATTGCTGTGAATACACTTCGAAACAGTACGGCAGAATCTTTTGTATGATAAATTTTTTATACATAAAACGCCAGTATAGCTCGGTGGCTAATACACTAAGCTGTCTTAGGAACAGTCCGGACTACGAATTCCAGACTGAGTGCCTGGCAAACAGCTCATCCAGCTGTTTAAAGATAGGTACCGAGCTCCTTTTGAGCTAGGGAAGGTAATACGACTGTCTAATACGATGTTTAATACTTCATCCGAATCATCCCATATCATAAAGTGTAAGACAGTCGAGTGTAGAGAACAATTAATGAAGATTTTGGTCCTTCACATTGTACACTATGCTCCTTCATGGAGCGTTAACGTCACTACCATTACCTTTACGTAAATTTCAAGTACAAAACACCAACGAAACGTTAATGCTAATGACATTGAACTGTAATTAAGATCCATCGGATAACGACTGCTACAGTTTATAATATCCTATAGAAATATTCGCTTCAGAACTATAAGTTCACATTACACAATGTGCTCTGATTAACAGTGCATTACATATACTACCCAAAAATACCCCAAATTTGTTTTACTAGAAGTTTTATAACTGACATGTGTTTTCATTGATGTATATTATATGATAGATATTTATGCAACTGTGTGAACTTTAGCGGGTACCAATTAAGTGTATCGTTGTTATATGAACTGCCTTTATCTTAATCAGAGCATCCTTCACTCTTACAATTAGCAAAAATTATGGTGCTTACTATATTAGACTCTTACGAGTAATATAAAATAGTAGATTTTATTAGTTCCACCATAGGTCAATACTAATATATCAATGGACAGTAGAAGGAGAATAATATCTTTAAGATATTGCAGCACATCAACTGCTTAACACTATTATAAGTCTGTATTTGCCCTATGTCGCATGTGTTACTCCCTTTGAGTGCTAACGCTAATGGTACTAACAAGAAAAATATAAAATATGTGACTGATGACATAGAACAAGTACAGGCGTAGCCTTTTTATATATTCTACTCTAACTACAGAAAGGCAACTACTTGTTAGTGTGACCATAGGTTAGCAGTAGTATGATGTTGTTTCTCGCAATAGATATTCGAGCAACTATAATGTTGCTCATTCGATGGCTTATTGGGTCATTTTAATACTTTCGTAGTACTGTAATATAGACAATACATTTATCTTTGTTTTTTTTTATAAATGTGTGTAAACCAAAGTGATATTACTAACCGCTAGTTCGAGAAAAAAAATGTTACCTTTATTTAGTGTATTATTCCTTGTGTATCTTATTTTAATAGACCCTAAATAAACCCAAATTATTTGGTCGGAATCAAAAATGTATTGATTCTCAAATATGGAATGAATGTTATGTAGGAGTCTTTTGGGTCGGATGTAAAATAGATATACTTACTATTAAATAGATTTATATTAACCATTCCTATTTTCAGTGCATTTTTAGAATTCACTACAGAATACAACACGTGGTAAAATTAACATAGAAAAATATATTACACCTTCACCAACATATACAGTTTGTAGGTAGTTCAAAACTAATTGACAAATGTTATCAGTTTTAAAGAATTGAATGATGTTTGTCATATTAGAAATTTGTCCGTATATCCATATATGAATTATTTCATGAATAAATATGCTAATTATATTATTGTTTGATTTATATTTATTGTGACTCGTTTTCTTTTTAAGTTCCTTGTATTGCATCTTCTGCTTCATGAACTGATTGTTTATGTGTCTCTCGTAACAATTTTTCAAAATACTCTTTCCACCTCTGACTATATGTCTCTGATTTGTAAGTATCTCCCTACGTTTATCTTTTAGGTGGTGTAACAGGTTCTTTTTATTTTGCCTCGACCTTTTAATTATCTTATAAAAACGTTTCTAAACCAAAATTCTCCCATTCTAATGACTGCTAGAAGAAAAACAAGAACATCGGGAGGAACATTTTGGAGAAATGGTACATGAAATGTGAGAGAATAATGATCCTGGAAATCAAGATAGATAATGCAAAAGAAGAATTGAAAAACAAGTTTTGAAGGAACTAAAAAAAGGAGTAGAGGCGAAGTAGTGATTATGGGAGACATGAACACAGAAAACAAACCAGCTGGTGAAACGAGGATATTTAAAGAGAAATAAGAAAGAAGAAACAACTGTGAATAGATACCTACGAAAAGTTTAGTAGTTTAAGCAAAATCTCAAATTAATTAAAACATCAAATGCTTGCATACAATTATTTCATTAAATATTTGTGTTATATTTCGTTTAAATGTTTATTCTTAAGAAAATATAAATACAGATAACATAACATGCAAAATGCTGTTACGTGATATTAATGTATCAAAAAACACTGCTACTGTCATACTACTTCGTATTCATACAACAAGTTCCCTTTTTTTTTAATACAAAATCAAGATTAATTATAAAGATAATAGTCCTTAAATTTTGAAGGCATCATATGTTGTCTTTGCTTGTGGTGTGGATGTAGGACTCTGTACATCCTCTTTACTACCATCTTGTTTAATGTCACTTTTTGTTACGACTTCACGATCACTTTGTTTGGTTCCTATTTCACGATCACTTATTTGGAATTCCCGATCACTTGTTTGGAATTGACCGAAGCCATGCTTTACGAGAAGTTTTCATCGGCGGGGCCCCTTTTGTCTCTTAGAGTCTGCAGGCACATCGTGACAAGATGATTGCTTGGTTACGCGTACGTCAATTTTCATCATCCCACCTCCCACCTATGCCGAGAGAGCACTCGATACCATGAATTTTGATCTTTTAAAAGGTAAATCAATACGAATAATGTGGACCCAACGGGACCCGTCCTTAAGAAAATCAGGTGTGGGTAACGTCTTCATAAAGACAAAAACATAGAAAACAAAGCCTTTTATGACACCTTTTCGACTTTCGGCTACATCCTGAGTTTGCAAAGTAGCCAAGGACGACCGTGGCCCTTCGAAAGGATACGGTTTTGTCCATTTCAAAACCGAAGAAGCGGCCAAGAAGGCCATCGATAAAGTGAACGGAATGCTTTTGAATGGGAAAAATGTTTACGTAAGGCAAATTCATACCACGTGTAGAACGCAAAAAGCAACTTGGAGAGAAGGCAAAACTATTCACAAACGTCTACATAAAGAATTTCAAGGATTTATGCGACGAAAATTTGCGCGAAATATTTAATAAGTTTGGAAATATCACCAGCTGCGTGCTAATGAAGAATCTCGACGGTTCTTCCAAATGTTTTGGATTCGTCGCCTTCGATAATCCACGTTCTGCCGAAACGGCCGTAAAAGAGATGACAATAAAGAAGTGAAAGGCCAAACGTTGTAAGTTGCCGGGCACAAGAAAAGTGCGAAAGGATTAGCGAACTAAAGCGTCTGTACGAACAATTAAAAAGCGAAAGATACACTCGTTGTCAAGGTGTTAATTTGTTTATAAAGAATTTGGACGACACGATCGACGATGACAGATTGCGCAGGGAATTCACCCAATACGGAACGATAACTTCGGCAAAAGTGATGCTGGAAGACGGACGAAGCAAAGGGTTTGGATTTGTGTGCTACACTTCGCCAGAGGAGGCCACCAAAGCGGCCACAGAAATGAACGAAAAGAATGGTCGGGTCCAAGCCGCATTACGTAGCTTCAGCACAATGTAAAGAAGACAGGAAAGCTTATCTGGCATCTCAATACGTTCATCGTTATCGAATTCAACACAACATACCGTACGGGCCGCCGAGTGCGTCTTATCTTGTGCCGACCATAGCTCACGGTCCTAGGTTCTTCAACCACATAAACCGTATCCGACCTGCACCACGGCACCCATTCGCCCTAACGGGATGTATCCGCCTGTACCCACAGCACCTTACCGGGTCACCTCCAGACCGCCCATTAAAAACAACAGCATGCGTAATTCTGTTACTGCACGTCCTATAACTGGTCAACAGTTGGTTCATTCCAGACCGAACAGAAAATACACGGCCAACAGCCCAAATAGCATAAATCGTCCCAGTAATTCTGTTATTGCACGTCCTATAACCTATAACCAGTCAACAGGCAGCCGTGGTTCATTCCAGACCGAACAGCAAATACACGGCCAACAGCCCAAATGGCATAAATCGTCCCATAGCCATTAATCTGAACAACGGTGGAGATAGCATCCCCCTGAACATGACGACCCTCGCATCGGCAACACCCCAAGACCAAAAGCAGATCATCAGCGAAAGATTATTCGCGGACGTGGGTAAAATGTATCCCAAGTTGGCGGGCAAAATAACGGGAATACTTTTGGAAATCAACAACTCAGAACTTCTCCACATGATCGACGATCAAGAATCGCTCAGGGCAAAAATCGAGGAAGCGATTGTAGTCCTTCAGGCCCACCAGGCCAAAAAGGCTAACATGGTTCAATACTAACGACGATTTTGTTTTTGACCGTTTCGTCGTCTTCAGTTCGAGAATGAAAACCCCACACCTGACACCACGTTATATTTCGTTTAAATGTTTATTGTTAACAAAATATAAATACAGATAACATAACATGCGAAATACTGTATCGTGATATTAATGTATCAAAGAACACTGCTACTGTCAAACTAGGTCATATGTCATACTCAGTGTTGCCAACTATGGAGGATGGTTTTCCACTAAGACTTGGAAAAAATCTACTAGAATTCTACTAACTTTTGTGTGGGGGGGGGGGGGTACGTAGTTGGCAATAAAAAAATAATCGATTAATATTTTGGTTGTTTATTAAAACAAAACAAAAAACCTTACATCTTGCACTTATAACATTAATTTAAATGATTTAAAATTAAAGTAACTATTAGGCAGGTTTTACAAACTTTTTTTATTTCCCTGATTAACGCAAAAATTTCTAGTTAAAATAAAAGATTTTCAATATCCTCAACTTCTACTCCACTACATTCGTGAGTTTGCATAGTTTTTATGTATTTTTAAATCATTTGGGAAGTGTTATAGTTATGACAACATTTATTTTGCCTAGTTAGCTCAGATCTAATTGCTAAAATACTACTTCATATGCATAACTGCATTCTATTTCGTAATTTTGTTTTTACTAGATTCATTTGACTAAAAAGCCTTTCAACATCAGCATTGCAAATACCTATTGCAAAATAAAAGTTCACTGTAACAAAAAAAATGTGTTGCTCGTATAATTTATTTATTTATTTCTATGAATTTGCCATAAAAAAATCAGTTAATGTAAAAATGAAAACAACTAGAAATCTATTAAAATCATTTTGTAATTTACCAGAATTTCTACCATCTACCAGAATCAAAATTTAGTCACTAAATGAGTAGGTACCTCATTCTACCAGATTTGGTTGAAATTCTACTGAATTGGGAACGCTGTCATACTACTTATTTACTTATTATTCATACAACAATTTATATAAATACAACGTTAGAAATTACTAGAATTACTATTATATTTGTTATTATACACATTACCAAAAATTTTCTCTAAAATTCGATGTAATCTCTGTAATTCGATGTAATGTGGCCGACGAATTCTATTTCGATGTACGTATTAAAAATGACTGGCAAATTGTACAACTTAGTGATTTGTCGTGTTTTTGGTAGCAGCCAGTTTATTGTGTGATTTAAACAAAAACTGATATTATTATCAACTTATTTTACTGAACAATAAATTATAGTAGTATTAGTAATAATCGTTAAGTTTCTTTAACTGTAAAGTTGTGTATTTTCCCCGTTATATTTTAAAAATTACTGAAAATGAGTGATACCGCCGCAAGTAAACCTACTCCAAAAACCGAAAATAAAAAAGATGAAGAGGAAAAGCTTGAATTGGTAAGTATTTCAGGAAATGTTTATAAACACCGAGTAATAGTAAATGCCCAGTTGTAGTAACATTGTAGTAAATTTTACTTGTGTTAATAATTATAGGTTATGTTGATTACTTTGCACAAACTGAACAAAGGGTATTTTTTGTTATTACAAAGACTAGTTCTTATTCTATATCCAAAAAATACCCAAGTTTCTAAGCATATTTTATTTCTTTTCAGTCTGAAGAAGACAAATTACTCCAAGAAGAACTTAATGTGTGTGTGGAACGATTACAGGTAATTTTGACACCTTTTCGTTTATATTAAATTGTTTAATCATATACCTAAGTATGATTCAGCCTTAAATATAGTTTTATAAATATTTTTAGGAAAATGATTCATCGCTTTATCTCCCCGCATTAAATACCTTAGGAAAGCTCATACGAGCATCTACAACATCTATGACCTCAGTACCGAAACCATTGAAGTTTATGAAAGCCCATTATTCAACGATGAAAGAGATTTTTGAAAAGCTGGAAGGTGAAGTTCGAAGAGTATGCGCAGATATTATATCTGTTTTAGCTATGACAATGGGTGAAGGAAGAGATTGTCTTAAATATCGTCTAATGTCAAGCTTGGACGATATTGGCGAATGGGGTCACGAATACATCAGGTATAATCAATGGAAACCAAATTAATCGCCTTTTTAATGTGAAATTTTTAGACATTTATCTGGAGAAATAGCGGGGGAATGGGGCGATTTTACTGGCGAAAGTGAATCCGAAAATGCGGTTAAAGAAAAATTAATACAATTAGGCTGTCAGATCGTCCCATACAATATGGCACACAATGCAGAAGCTGAAGCATGCGATTTATTGATGGAAATTGAAAGACTAGATTTATTGGAGCAGTATGTCGATGAAAATGTTTATCAGAGAGTGTGTTTGTATCTTACAAGGTAAGTAGAATGACTTGATAAATAGAAACCAGAAGTTTAACTAAATCTCGGTGTAGTTGCGTCCCATATGTAGCGGATCCTGAAAATACAACTCTCCTGCAAACAGCTTTACATTTGTTCCAAAAATTCAATCAATATCCTCAGGCATTAAGATTAGCCATGCAACTAAACGATCATCAATTAATCGAGGAAATATTTACATCTTGCAAAGATATGTAAGTGGAATGAATTTGTATGTGGATGGAAGTAACTTTTGTTTATTTGTAGTGCCGTCCAGAAACAACTGGCGTTCATGTTAGGAAGGCAACAGATTTATATCGAAATTAACGAGAGCACACCGGAATATGACGATTTAATCGAAATAATGGCCAACTGTCACTTAAACAACCATTTTCTGAACTTGGCGAGAGAGGTAAGTTTAATAATATAATTAGAGTGTGTTTATGGTGACTGAAAATAATTTTGATTTAGTTGGATATTATGGAACCGAAAACACCCGAAGACGTTTACAAATCACATCTTGAAAATACAAGACCGCAGTTTGGAGGTGGACAAGTTGATTCGGCCAGACAAAATTTAGCGGCTAGTTTTGTGAACAGTTTCGTCAATGCCGCTTTTGGACAAGATAAACTCCTCATGGAAGATGGAAACAAATGGCTTTTTAAAAACAAAGAACACGGAATGCTTAGTGCTACAGCATCGTTGGGCTTGGTAAGAAAAATTCTTCTAAATTTTAATTACATATTAAGTTTAGTAATTTTTAGGTGCTTTTATGGGATGTTGATGGAGGTTTAACACCTATAGATAAATATTTGTATTCGTCAGAAGATCACATTAAATCGGGCGCATTACTTGCTTGCGGTATTGTTAATTGTGGAGTACGTAACGAGTGCGATCCCGCTTTGGCCCTTTTATCCGATTATGTTTTACATAATACAAATATAATGCGAATTGGTGCAATAGTAGGGCTTGGTTTAGCTTATGTTGGCTCAAACAGGGAAGCCGTATTAAGTCTTCTCACACCTGTATTTGTTGATCCCAAATCCAGTATGGAAGTCATTGGTATGGCGGGCCTTGCTTGTGGAATGATAGCTGTAGGTTCTGGAAATCCCGACGTTACCGCCACCATAATGCAAACCCTTATGGAAAAAACTGAAACGGAACTAAAAGATACATACGCCAGGTTGGTTTCCCTACAAAAGCTCCGATTTATTTAATTAATTAATCCGTTACGTTAAAGGTTTCTGCCCTTGGGATTAGGCTTATGTTACCTAGGTAAACAAGAAGCCGTCGAAGCGATTGTCGCAGCCCTCGAAGTTATTCCTGAACCATTCAAATCAATGGCTGTAACGATGGTGGAAATATGCGCATACGCCGGAACAGGAAACGTTTTAAAAGTGCAGCAACTCCTTCATATTTGTTCTGAACATTATGACACGGGTGATAAGGAAGAATCACGCAGCGAAAAGAATAAAGAGAAGTCGAAAGAAAAGGAAGAAAAGGAAAAAGATATCTCCGCCAGGCAAGCTGTTGCTGTTTTGGGAATTGCGCTTATTAGTATGGGCGAAGATATCGGTAGCGAAATGGCTTTCCGTACCTTCGGCCACTTACTCCGTTATTGTGAACCTGTTATACGTAGAGCAGTACCGTTGGCGTTAGGACTTATTTCTGTATCAAATCCGAAGCTTAGTATATTAGATACTCTTAGTAAATTTTCACACGACAGCGATGCCGAAGTTGCCCATAATGCAATATTCGCTATGGGTTTAGTGGGTGCTGGAACAAATAACGCTAGGTATATTGCGAATTTTATGTTTTAAGCGTAATTAACAGAATTAAACTATTTGATTTTTAATTTATATAGGTTAGCTGCAATGTTAAGGCAATTGGCACAGTATCACGCCAAAGACCCCAATAATTTGTTTATGGTAAGAATAGCACAAGGATTAACACATTTAGGAAAAGGAACTTTGACTTTATGTCCGTATCATAGCGACAGGCAACTGTTAAGCCCGGTTGCTGTTGCTGGTTTATTAGCAACTCTGGTTGGATTTTTAGATGTAAAGAATAGTAAGTTTTTATTAACTTCTGCAACTGAAAAATGTATTAACATCCGTTATTTCAGTTATTCTTGGACGATCACATTATTTACTCTACACATTAGCAGCCGCAATGCAGCCAAGAATGTTAGTCACATTTGATGAAGATTTGAATCCACTTCCAGTACCTGTTCGTGTTGGTTTGGTAAGTAAATTAATAAAACCTTGTACGGCAATTTATAAATCTATTCGAACGTAGGCTGTAGATGTGGTTGGACAAGCAGGCAAACCAAAAACAATCACCGGCTTTCAGACACATACAACCCCTGTATTGCTCGCTTACGGTGAAAGAGCAGAGTTAGCAACAGAAGAATACATACCACTCACACCCATAATGGAAGGATTTGTCATTCTTCGAAAAAATAAAGACTACAATGCTTAAATTTAGTTTTTTTTATTTGGTAGTATTTTTGCATAAATTATCGTATTCTCTATTTATAATTGTTTTTCCATTTTATTAGAATTTGAAATATTTTTCTGAATTTTCAAGCCGTTTAAACTTTAATTTTGAAGTTATTTTAACGAAGAACTACTAATTTATCCTAAATTAATATAAAGTTTGCTAATAAAGTTTTTAAATCCTATAATTATTGTTTCATTATTTAAGCTTCAAAAAAATTAGTAACTACCTAAAATAAGTGGTTGATATAATATTGTTAGGGGTCGATTCGTGCTCAGAGGTTGATAAAAAAATATAAGACACAATTGTAAGGGTAATACACAAACCTAGAACTAATAATATTAGTTCTAGGTTTGTGGGGTAATATTTAATTCGGTTAACTTGGAAACAATATAATAATACACACTACTATACATACAATAAGCGCTGCAACTATAAAATAATCACTTTAAAAACTCAAATAAGTGCCTTTTTTGCTTGTTCCATTATGATTACGTAATAGTAAAATAGAAACTCTTGAAGGGGTCGACGGTCAAAGAAGTTTGGTGACCCCTTGTCTAAATCAAGTCCATAATAAAAATGTTGAGGATACTACAGCAATAGTTACAGACCTTCATTGACTGATGTCTGCATTACATATTACGAGTGTGGTGGCCTAACACAATAACAAAGAGCTTTGGAGGAAAACAAATCAAGGTGAAAGAAGGAAGGAAAAAGGAAGTTCAACTGGATTGGGCACATACTCCGCACGAGTCAAGAAGATATCCTCCATGGTGCTTTAGTATGGAATCCTCAAGGTAGGAGGAAACGTGGCCGCCCAAAAAAAACAGCTGGAAGCGAACACTATAAACAGAGACCAAATGTTTTGTTAAACTTAACAATATGGCAGGAAACAGAGTCACGTGGAAACAATTTGTTGATGCCTAAAGGCATAAGGATGAAAGGTGAAGGAGGAACAATAAAGGTAAAGGCCTTTTATATTCTCTCGCATACAAAGTGATGTGGTATCATGCCTCCCTTACGCTGCTGAAGTTTGTTTCGATCCCAGTTTATCTGCTGCAGCGGTATTAAAAATATTTTCGAGCAACAATTCTGTTGGATACCTACTGCTTCTGACGTGTCACATTATTATTCTGAACTGACAAAATAATTTTAGAGAAAAAGGCTAGTTTTTGCAATAGGGTATACCACTTTATTAAGATTCAAATAACATTTAAAATATCATACTGGAATACACAAGTTTATTATTTCATACAGCAAAAGCCTCAATTTATAATCATCGTTTCCAATCTAGTAAGTATTTTACATACATTTTAACCTCGAATATACAGTGTGTCCCCGGACTGAGTTCACTATAGGTATAATCGACAAAAAAATGGAGAATGTCATTTTCATGTTTTGGGATTCCGACCTGCTTGGTCTGAAAAGAATTTTAAGCAGATGTTTGGTGTTTTCTAAATCTGCTTAAAATTCTTTTCAGACCAAGCAGGGCGGAATCCCAAAACATGAAAATGAAATTCTCAATTTTTTTGTCGATTATACTTATAGTGAACTCAATCCGGGGACACACTGTATATGCAAATATTCTAATATAAACACTTAACAATAATTAAGGATTTAATTTACTTTAGTAAACAGTAATGAATACAAAATTACAAAAGGCGTTGCAAGGCATTTTATATAAAATACAGTTATTGAACAATCTTTGGTACCTATTATTATTACCAGACTGTGTAAATTAAGTAGCATAACTTATCAAACAACGATAAAATGTATACGAGAATTCCAATTTAAGAGACTCGTAGATTTTAAGTATTTGGTGGTCCCAATACAATATAAAAAATTACACAAACCTTCAATTCTTACATTTAAAAATTTAATTGACCATCACATATAATGATTTGTTACTTTTATGCTGTTTAGCTTATAAACTATGGATATAAAATGCTTGTAGCATTATGTATAAAAAGATTTAGGTTTCTGTAAGGCCAATTTTCATTAAAATATATAAATGGCAGGCACAATCTGTAATTTGATATATTATTTGTTTTTAAAAAAACAAATACAATTGTTTAGGTCCTTTGTTAATATCTTATACTATCTGTTATAAAAATATATCTGCAACATCTATTTTTCGTACTTTAATCACCAAATAGCATCAGAAAATTAAGTCTTATAGCAGTATTCCGTTTTAAATAGGCACTTTGAAATGGAGTATGTACTAATATCAATTCCTACAATAAATGTTCCATACTAACTCCCTATAATGTAGTTAAAAAATATAGACTATTATTTACTGCAAGTATAATGGCCAAAATCGTTGCAGGAATCTTAGATCCACTGCTAGTATTGTAGTTTATCACGGGCATTTCAAGTGGCACAAAACAGGAATTGTAGTTATTGTTACGTAACGGTTTTCAGATTTAAACTTAAGTAAACAATACGTACTTTAAATAAACTAGCAATATAAAACAAATATTTAAAAAACCGCGGATTAAATAAATCAACAACATGAATAACATCAAACACAATTAAACTGAATGTATATAAAAATCTTAATTTCAATTCTCTAACACAGTTATTAATTTATAACAATTTTTTATAAATTTGCAATAGCACCATGTAACATATCTATAAACTATTATCCCGTTTTATATATTAAACGTAAATAAAAAATATAAAAATGTCCTTCACAGAAGCTAACATTAATAGGCAAAGCAACACCGACCTTTAAATATTCGAGAGCATGGATATAATACTCCATTACATATAATTGTGAGTTAAATTCCTATGAACCTATCTGCAATAACTACAAAATTAAAGCGAGATGCCATTATCTTCATTATTTATTTCAATTACTTCACAGCCGGCAATGTATTTTTACGATTTTTCGTCCATTTTCTTAGCCTCTTCATACGACGGCGGTGCTAAAAAATACAAAATATTAGAGATTGGCGCTAACAGTGCTAAGCAACATGCCTTCGATAACTGCCTAATTTCTAGCAACAGTGACATTAATTAGTTGCTCAGATCATCTGAACTTACAGCGCCAGACTTTTATTTATGAAGTTTTTTGAAATTCCATGTTTATATCAACAAGCCTCATATGCTTCAGGAATTAAAGAATAACAAAATACAAGAAATCGAAGCAATAGATAATGAACGTTTGCAGGGCATCATCAATAACTTTCACCTACATAATGTATTCAGAACTTGAGGCCCATCTGAGCAATGTAATTTTTGAAAATTAGTTAAATGTCGCCTTTGTTTGATTCAGTTATAGCTGCTAATACGCCTATATGTATCTATCAAAAGCAGGGCTGTGGAGTCGGACCTAAATTTTACAGAAATAAAAAATTGCCGATTTAAATGAAAGAAATTTTTTTATATTTTGTTAGAATGGCTGGCAATTTAATTTATTAATTACGTGGTTTTCTCTGTAGCATTTCTGTTTTTAGTTAGAATACAAATTTTGACTCATTTGAATTTGAATTTTGACTTAAATTTTGAATCATTTCTTTATATATTTTTCTCTATTTTTTACACACACATAAAATGTTTTAGGGTTTAATTTGGCAGTCGGAGTCGGAGCTAGAGTTGAAGTCGAATTTTTAAAAATTTTCAGTGGTCAGCCCATGTTTTTTTTACCGACTTCACAGCCGTGATCAAAAGCAGTCAGTATCCATAAGAGCGCCCAGTATAAACAATTACAAAAGTTGCGATTTAATATGTACCGATAAAAGTAAATTACCAAAAGCTATATCAGAACCTCCTGCAGGCGGGTATGGTGCACCAGCAGATGAAGGTGGATACGGAGCACTTCCCGATGAAGGCGGATACGGAGCACTTCCAGATGAAGGCGAATACGGAGCACTTCCAGATGAAGGTGGATATGGGGCGCTTCCGGATGGAGGTGGATATGGGGCACTTCCAGATGAAGGTAGATATGGGGCGCTTCCGGATGGAGGTGGATAAGGAGCACTTGCGGATGAAGGCGGAAATGGCACACCTCCAGAAGGATATGGAGCTCCTGAAGTTTCTCCTGGCACCTTTTCAGGTGGATATGGAGCTTTCTCAGGAGGATATGGAGCTCCTCCTGTAGCAATACCATTTGCTGGTGGATATGGAGCTCCTCCAGGTGCACTTGGAACTTCCGGTGGATATGGTGCACCCATACCAGGAGGATATTTTGCATCTCCACCAGGATAGGGGGCAGCAAGACCCGGTAATAATGGGGCAGCTTCAGGTGGTGGTGCAGTAGCTCCTGGTTGTGGTGGATACGAATTAATCTGTGGGAGGGGTGCAACTGAGTTATAATTTGGCAAGGGAAATTCATTTGGTGGTGGTGGACCAGGAATTGTGGTATTTATTCCAGATAACGGTATGTTACCAATTGTAAATGGAAAACTGGTATCTAAATTTGAATGCGGGCAAGGTAGTACCGCTTTAGCCTGTAACGAAATATAATAATTAAAGGAAGCGGTATTGCGTATTATCTAATATTGCTTAAAATTAATAGAAACGGGTGCTACGTATTTTTAATATCGAATACTCGCCTTTAACGTATAAGTTACGTTAATTATACCGCACCCATTTAAGTTTGGAAAATTCATATCCTGTGGAATTACTAAAACTGAAGTCCACGACTTTTCACCATGTGCCCCTATACCACCATCTCTACAAGCAGTAACCACATTTTCTTCATATCGTCTACTAGTGGAAGGATGATGTGCAATAAATTCTAGTTCCTACAATAATTCAAACTGGTAACGAGCAATTTCTAACTTACTATTATGTTATAAAAGAATTTAAATGTAGAATTGACGGTTGTATTGCAATTAACAGCTCAAAACTAACCTTTATAACTTTGAATTTAACACACTCGACACTGACATTGGACATATTTTGTATGTAGGCACCAATATTGACCTCTTGACCAGATGCATATCCGGTTGCTGGTAATGAAATTTCAAATGTTAATGGACCCGATTGACACCAACAACAACATAGATTCTTATCGACAGATACACCAATAGGTTCCTACAATAATTAAAAAAAGATTGTAACATATAAAACTAAGGTTTACAAAATTTTTTCGAGGATCTTACATCTGTTTGTTTACTTACTAAAAATGACTTGCTACATAAAAATAATGGAATCTAAGAAAATAATAAAACTTCTCTTTTTTCATTTTTGTATGTGTCAAATTCTGGAACAATTATTTTGGAGCAAACAGTTACTCCTGCTTAATTTATTTGTGATGACTTAATTTAACTCGAGCGACTGTTACGTTTACATTTGTTACTCAAAGTAATAATTAATGCGGTCTTCACTTACACGCACTCTTGGAACATAATTTAAATCTAGCGGAGAAAAAACCTTCAAGGAAGAATATGCTTCGTAATCAAATTTCCAAGGACGGTCAACTGTGGCCTTAACGCTGTAACGAATATTTCCGTAATCGCCTTCAAATGATGAAGGCAAGACCTGTGGTAAAATATAAGAAAATGGATAGGAATGTCTGCCAGGTGGAAGACTGAAGTTTTCCCCACCTACAAATACACACCGAAACCTTCAAAACTAATGTTTTGACTTAAAAAAAAATGTGTCATGTAAAAATAATCACATATTCCATATAAATCACCTTGAACCAAGTTGTATTCAGCATTAAAATAGTATTCACAAGCGCTATATGTAACACGCCTTGTTTCATTTTTTTTAGTTGTCGAATTATAATGACTTCGAGATTCGGTCCATTGTGTTTCAGCTCTACCTTTAAATTTTATTCGGATAGCTAAAATATAACGAACGATAGATAAATTAAATATTTCGAGAACACGGTAATAACTTTATAACAATTAACTTACCCCTCAAATTCTTCTGTTTGTTGAAATAACATTCCACACGACCAGCTATTGTCTGACCCGGGTAGCAACACCCGTCGTAATTATCGAAAAATATTTCGACTGTGTTAGACATTGTAAATTCTGTAAATTGTAATTATCGATATTATAAAATTTAGAATCGGCAACTTATTAATTCAATATTGGCAGAGTGTAATGAAAGAAAGGCAATAAGTTACCATGTGGACAGGTTGTGATTTAAACTTGAAATTGTTAATATGTACGAGTAAAACTTATTATTTATTCTATAGACAAATTTTAGCCTGTAAGTAGGTACTTACCTAATAAAGAAAAAATAAAATTTGACGCTTTATTTCAAAAAAATATATACAGAAATATTTCAAAACCAGTTTATATTACAAGTACCTACCAAGGATAAATATTTTAAAACAATTAAAAAGAAATTAAACAATTCCTAACAACTCTTTTATGCATACTTAGGAAATAGAAATATCTGGTTGTTCAATAGCTTTCCATGCTTTTTAAATATAAATATCTCCAGATCGTATTCTACAGCATGATATTAAAACGTGGAGCTTGTAATTATTTATGATGTTTACTCTCGAGCATTATTACAGTGTAGGGGTATTTAATTATGACGAAATGAGTAAAATCGGAGCATCACTTGTGTCTTTCGGACACAACCGATAACTGATAAGATTACTTATATTCCACTAACCTAATTTTGTTTGAGTATATTTTAACTGCTGTAAACAATACGTAGAATCAAATAAACCTAGGCTAAGAATTAACAAAAATTCAATAAACGTGTACTAACCTTAAAAGTACATACACACCAAAATATTCCTCGTACTCCGATTTTTACCGAAAATACATTCTTGTTTCTTGTACTTTTAATATCGATGCTTTGATTTTCAAGAGCTACAAGTACAACACTATTTTGACGATTTCAAGGTTGAATTTCATATCGCACAATTATGTAACCTTAACCAAATATTCTAAACGTGTTTGTTTTACTCATATATCTATTAACCATATGGTTTTACTGTTCACATGCAAATATATCAACTAAAAATAGGATTTCTTTTCTAATAATTGTTTGAGTTTTTTGGGTCGAATTGTAAACATTAGAATTAATAATTAGTTCATAAAAGGATCTCCCGAACACATAATATTATAAACCTTGACCATGCATGAAATTAGTATAAAACGTGTTCTGTGATTAGTAACTTATTAATATTCTGCTATTCTGCATTCTGCCAGTTTTTGCAATGGTTAACAATTTCATGTAGTTATCGATTTCATATAGCATAACATTTTATGGTTTGTAGTAGCATTTCCTTTTTATTTAATGGTAGTAGCAAAGAGTTAGTAAATATTCTTTTTTAGTAGGTATATCTGCTGGATGTAGTAGATAAAAGTCCTGTGGGATGCTTTCCTACCATATTTTCAAGTTTATCAGGTGTAAGGGCACAGTATAATGCTAAAAGGGTAGAATTTTGTGTCTTAAATATATCAATATTGAAACTAAACGATTGCCTAGAAACTATAAATAAATTTTCATGAATCTTAAATGCTGTGTATTTTCTATCCAACTAAAATCCCGTATAAATTTTGTCCGGAACTAAAATCCTGTATGAATCTTGTCTAGTAGACAATTTGTTCTCAAACACGGTCATTATGGTGCAAAAATAAATTAACAATTGTTGCCTTAATATAGGCAACCCATTATACATTCACGCCATAACATTGCGTATACACATTTAAATTCCGTTTCTTGTGCAACACCGTGTATAATCCGTAACCTCTTCTCACTTATATGACCCGGCTACAAAATTGGGCTTTGCAATTTCTACGTATTTAATTTGAAAACCTTGTATATGCATTTTCGCCATCTCCTCTTACTTCTGTGACCCGCCTACAAAGTCTGAATTTTTAAGCAAAAATGCAGACTAACCGGACGACTGTGACTGCAAAGTACGTACCATTATTATACGACAGTTTCATTTGGTCTAATGGACAAAAATCACACATTTTACTGTCGGGTCAAAATTTATACAGGATTTTAGTTTCGAACAAAATTTATACAGAACTTGAATTTCGGATAAAATCTATTCAAAAATTTAGTTCTAATTTATTTACAGGAAATATTTCACAAAATCTTAACCTTACAAATACACTAACATTCAAATATAATTGGAAAACAAAATAAAACCCCTACTTTAATCAAAATTAAGCTTTGGCAACTATAACTTCGAATCATTAAAAATTTCTAACGATCAAGATTTTAGATACCGAATTAATTTTAAAATTTACTCGTAAATATTTCATAACAACTTTACATTCGAAATCTATTTTCAATACTGAAAAGTAATATTCAAAATAATAATTTTAGAGCCAACTTGATCAAAATAGCGAAAATTATGATGCATTAGACTTCTAACACCTAGGAAAGAAAAAGACCAAAAACATTTTATTCAAAATACACACATGAAAGTAACTAAACAATATACACGGCTTCTTTTCTTCACGGGCAGCTGAGGAAGAGGGACCCACTGAAGATTAACCAATAGGATTGAATCGGTTTTTTGTTAAGATTTTATCGGAATGTGTTATGTATTATCAATTATCACTATGTGTTATTTTTATCCTTATGAAAAGTTGCATAAACCAACCTTAACAGGTATTACTAGTATATACTTTTATGTGTTATGTTTATAAATTTATGTTTATTCAATAAAAATACACATTTTATACAACAGTTTTTTCATAAACCTCTTTTTCTATAATAATTTTAACTTTGGGGGATTTGGGCCTCAATTTGGGGGAATTTCAGTTTCGGAGTGGGGGATTTAGAAAATCGCAGCTGGCAACTCTGTTATGAGAATTATTTGAAATAATATTTCTTCGGGTCAGCATCGACCGATGTTGACAACCCTAATTGTGACTGTTCCATAGCCAAGCAGCTTTTTGGCCTTGAAGCATTGTTCAGCCGCTTCAGCATATTCATATCACTTGGGGATCCAGTTCTGCCAGATTCTGCGAAGTCAGTACATTTTAAAAGTGTTCCCTGTGTCATTAATTTCATATGTGGCCTTGAAAGGTGTTTCTGAGTTTATTTTCTTGTGAACTGTTTTGTAAACGAGTCCCAGCTGTTTTTCTTAGTACCTACTTATTCGAAATTTACTTTTGAAGTACTGAAAATAGATTTCGAATATAAAGTTGTTTTGAAATCTTTAGAATAAATTTTAAAATTAATTTTAGAACATCTAAAACCTTGGGCGTTAAAAATTTATTTTAAACGTAAATAATATTTTAATGATCCCTAGTTATAGATGTCAAAGGTTAATTTTGATTTAGGTTAGGGTTTTATTTTGTTTAGTTTAAAATCGTGCTTGAATCTTGATGGTTAGGGTAGAATTTTGTGTCTTAAACATAACAATATTGAAACTAAACGATTCCCTAGAAACTATAAATAAATGTTCATGAATCTTAAATGCTGTGTATTTTCTATCCAACTAAAATCCCGTATAAATTTTGTCCGGAACTAAAATCCTGTATGAATCTTGTCTAGTAGACAATTTGCTCTCAAACACGTTAATTACGGAGCAAAAATAAATTAACAATCGTTTCGTTAATATACATTTAAATTCAGTTTATTTTGCAATACCCTGTATAATCCGTAACCTCTTCTCACTTATGTGACCCGACTACAAAGTTGGGCTTTGCAATTTCTACGTATCAGCATAGTATAGAAAATTAAGTATCAGTTTAATGCGACCACTTTGTATATGCATTTTTGCCACCTCCTCTCACTTCTGTCTAGTAGACAATTTGCTCTCAAACACGTTAATTACGGAGCAAAAATAAATTAACAATCGTTTCGTTAATATACATTTAAATTCAGTTTATTTTGCAACACCCTGTATAATTCGTAACCTCTTCTCACTTATGTGACCCGGCTACAAAGTTGGGCTTTGCAATTTCTACGTATCAGCATCAGCAGTTTATTTTGCAATACTCTGTATAATCCGTAACCTCTTCTCACTTATGTGACCCGACTACAAAGTTGGGCTTTGCAATTTCTACGTATCAGCATAGTATAGAAAATTAAGTATCAGTTTAATGCGACCACTTTGTATATGCATTTTTGCCACCTCCTCTCACTTCTGTGACCCGCCTACAGTAGTCTGAACTTTTAAGCAAAAATGCAGACGAACTATGGATGACTGTGACTGCAAAGCACGTACCATTGGGCGCATTCAGATAAAAAAAGCTATAAAGCGCTACTTTCACGCGCTTTGCTACATCGCTTTATGTTCGCTGAACTGTACCATATGAGCTAACTACAAATTCAAAAAACTGTTGCTGTTTGTTTACGGCTGTCATAAAGCGCTGACGTGCAGCGGACAATAAATACGCTTGAACAATGGCGGATTGCTTCAGCAAAGCGCTTCAAGAATTGACATCTGACGAGCAATTCAGGAAGATTCTAAACTGTGGCGCTGTAACTCGCTGAATGCGCCCATTTAAGTCAGTTTCAAGGTTCATTTGATCTAATGGCCAAAAATCATATTTTAGTGCCGGTCAAAATGTATACAGGATTTTAGCTTCGGACAAAAGTTTCAAGGTTCATTTGATCTAATGGCCAAAAATCATACTTTAATCTGGTCAAAATGTATACAGGATCTTAGTTTCGGACAAAAGTTATACACAAATTCTTGAACAAAATTTATACAGTGAGCTTAGGATAAAATCTATACTACCTTATAAATACACCAACATTCAAATATAATTGTAAAACAAAATAAAACACCAACCTTAATCAAAATTAAGCTTTGACAACTATGATTTCAAATCATTAAAAATATCTAACGACCAAGGTTTTTGATATCGAATCAATTTTAAAATTTACTTTAAATCTGTTTTCAATATTGAAAAGTAATTTTCAAAATAATAATTTTAGAGCCAAATTCACCAAAATAGTGAACATTATGATGTATTAGACTTCCGACACCTAGGAAAGAAAAAGACAAACAGTTTTATTCAAAATACACACATGAAAGTAAATAAACAATATATACAGCTTCTTTTCTTCACGGGCAGCTGAGGAAGAGGGACCAACTGAAGATTAACCAATTGGATTGTAAATGAATTTGAAATTCCAAATCTTACGTAGAACTGAGAAACAAAAATAAAACAAAGATATTATAAAGTTTTGCAGCAATTTAACTTAAAAATATTAAAGTTGATAGTCCAAAATTTAGACATTATTTTAATTTTTAGAATAATTTTGAAAAATGGGGGACCGAGATTAAATGTGATGATCTGTACGTTCTACGTAAATTTTACCAAAGTCAAATTATTTACTATCTCAGAGATGAACTGAATGCGATTCCTTGAGCAAACGATCATAGTAAATTCGGAAAAATTATTTTACGTAAAAATTTTATTAATGAAAGAGTTTAATCGGTCTACTTTTTAAATAGTTTCAAATTCTCCAAAAAAATTACCAAAAAGTTGGCAAAATTTGCAGGTTCGATTTTAATTCATATAATTTACGTTAGTTAACTTGTAAAGAATTGGATATATTTATTTTGTACAAAAAATGTTTATTCAAAAACACTTCTTAACTGATGAATAGCTACTTTCGAAGATTTATTTAATTGGCTACCAACTCTAATTTAAAAAAATATTCAAAACAACGAAGCATTCAAAAACGAAGGAACTAAGTAAAAGCAGACTTTGATCGTGTTAAGGAAAGCGAATTCAGTTACCTTTGTTGTAACTGTAGTCATCTTGACGTCCTTTTCTTGTACGTTCTCCTTGCAGATTTTCGTAGAAGTTGTCCTGGTATAATTCGTGTGCCCTAACAGATAGCTACACCTTAGTAATCACAACATTCATACAGTAACCTAAATTTACAAAATTAGGAAAGATCGTTCGCTCTTTAGCCTTGTTTGCTTCTGCTGTATAGTATTTGCCACGAATTAATTACGTTATTATTTTTACTTAAAGCTAAATGGTTCATATCTGAGATCTTTTTCAGGATTTTAAAATAACGTGCACAGCTAATATATAATGTTTTTGAAGCCAATATTAAAAAGGGTGTTAAGCCGAACACTTAAGAAACTAAAGAAAAAAAAACAAAAAAAAATTACATCAAAAATTCAAAACGAAAAAAAAAAAAACTGCCGATAAGTTGAAAGATATTTTTAAAATTAATTATTGTAATTTTAAAAGTACACAGTAAATTTAAAAACATTACTTGAAACGGATTTCTTCCTACATCGCACAAAAATAGGGAAATGCAACTGATTGTTTTCCATTGCCTTTATTCCAATTCTAAACATAAATAATCAAATAATAAGAAATTACGTCATATTGAAACTGTCTTAAATCGATTCAATTAAATTTAAATGTTGATTATTTTTATGTAAGGGAATAATTTAAAAAAATTACTTAGTTCCGAGATTTTTTAATAACAAAATAACAGTCTATTTTATTTTTAATTTTAACGAATTATGTAAATTCTATATGTATATAAAAATTTTCACCTCCGCAGGGATTCGAACCACTGACCTATATGCTGCGAGTTTTCCTTCGTAGCTAGGTAGATAACTTAAAAACACCCTCGTAGTATATTTGTTGCAAAATATACCTTTATATTACAATTTCTTAAGCAAACTGCAAATACTAAACAGCAAACGTAAACAAATTTCTGAGTCACTAAAGATTTAGGATATGAAATTATAAGTTGCATATTTAAGAAGAAAATGAGTACATTTAATGTCTCGATTTGTTACGATGCGACTGCAGATGATTACAAATAAGTAGGTACTACCGCTCCTTTTTTTAATTGTGCCCTCCACCACCCCTGGGTTAACCAGGATCTTCACTAATTTTTATATTATATTTCTATTTATAAAACATTTAAACATAAACAAGTAATTACATACATTTAAACAATTGGACAAATTTCTATGAAAATAAAAAGGAACGTTAGTACCGCCCTAACAAAAAATCTTTTCAAAGTAGAAATGTTTATTTTCCTTTTATTCGCACTTAAAACTATTGCAATAATGTAAGACCTTAGACTAAAAATTCATCTTAACTACGCAGTTATTTAAATGCAGTTCCTAAATTTGTATAGAGTGTGATCGATCACGTCATGTATTCACCACTCACCTTTGACTTACAACATCCAGCGATATCTCTGAAGACTGAAGACACCCGCTTTCCGAAGATACAAATTTGAACATAATCGTAACTTTGATTTTCAATAAAATTTAGACTTTTCTATAAATATATTATTTCAAAACCATTATTAAGAGACGACTCTTAAAACATTACAAAGAGTAGTACTAATTATGTACTGCAGAACGTTTCCCAAAAGCAAATTGTAGAAAATCTTCTTGGAAAAAATATCTAATTCTCTAAAATAATTTGAAAAATACGCCTAAACTAATATTAGCAATAAATACCTTGCTTTTAAATATGTTCCCTTTAAAGATTTATGGAGATTAATTAATTCGCTAATTCTGCTATATGAATTCAAATATTTGTTGAATACGTTTAATCGAAGCCTCCCTCCTAAAAAAGATGAAGCATAAGAACCATAATTTTGTCTCGTTTCAATGTTATATATCACTTTCTCCTTATCAAATGTAATTTTGAAAAATCAATGGTTCACAAAAGTCTTGCTATCCTATAATTTATGCCGTTTTCCTAAACACTTTATATCAAAACGAATTCAAAAATTCAACAATTTCGAAGTTAATTTAATATTTCAGCTTGCCTTTAAAAAAACGAAAACTGAGCTACTATTTTTTTTTTCACTTGCACAACTACTTGAAACAAAAAATGTGACATCTAAAATAAACTTTATTCTAAGTTTCCCTAATAAACACGCAACTACACTTAGTAATTCGTTCCTATATTCCACCCTTTCCTCGAATGGCCTCTAATCTGGCTTAACCAGATTAAGAAAGCGATTGGACAAAAGCAAAAGCGATTCTCCCCAACTCAAGTGAATCTCTTGCCTAATTAGCAGAAACTCTCTTGCCTAATTAGCAGAAACTAACGAGATACTGACCAATTAAGGCCTTTGCTCCCGTTATATACTGTTAATAAACTAAAACGAACTCCGATTGTACATAGATGGGTGAGGGAGCGGCTTACCCGATCATAATAATCCGGTGGCGACTTCCTCATGTCAAGAGTGCCTCTGGTACCGAACGGTAACCCCACCTTAACGGACAACCAGTTTTTGCCAACTTCACCCCAAACATAAACGCACAACCAGACCATAGTTTCTAGTTCTCGAGCAAAAAAGAAGAAACACAGAAGAGATGAGAGTGCACAATAAACTAAAACGAGCTCCAATCGTACATAGATGGGTGAAGGAGCGGCTTACCCGATCATAATCCGGTGGCAACTTCCTCATGTCAAGAGTGCCTATGGTACCGAACGGTAACCCCACCTTAAGGTTAAGTAATTTAAAAAGAAAATCGTGAAAGAATTGCATTTGAAAATATGGAAATTTAATTAATAAGTAGGTAATTGGGTGTTTAGAAAAACTTGCTTAATTTGGATACTTAATATTTCAAAAAATTATAATTTTATTTTAACAATTTAAAGAGAGGCAAGAATGAGGAGAATAGAATTCTATTTCATAAAATTACGACTTTGAAAAATATCGAGAATTACGCGTATTGATATTATTTATGTTATGAAATTACGTGATAAGAAATAAATTGTCAGAGATGTATGTAAATTTCACACAGTGTTTTCGTATATATTGAAAATTTGCCATTTCGAAACCTGCCTAGAATCACAACTTATGTGAAATAATTAAGCATTTTTATGAATACCTGTAAGAGAACAATTCTTCTAGGTATGATCGATCACACTTTGTACATTAACCATCTGCAGTTTTTGCATCCTATTTAGGTACCTATTGTAATTACACACACAAACACGTACACACACCCTATCAATTTACAAAATTAAGAGTAAGCTAATCTAAAAGATATTCCATTTGTTAAGTAAACTTCGGCCTGAATTCTGTGGAAAAAGGAAAAACAGATAAACTACAGATAAAATGGTGGCGTAAATTATGATAGTTTTTATTTTCTGGTAGTTTACTCCACGTAGAATAAATAATTATCATGTTTTAGTGCTTAGTATATATTTCATTTTAATCAAATATGTTACAGTTTCTCAAACTGGCTGAAAATAAATATATTTGTGGGCAATTTATTAGGTTGGAAGTGATCATGCAGAAAAGGAAAATGTGATGGACAAACATGGATTAGGAGTTGTGAACGAAAACGGAGAAAAGTTTGTTGATTTTTCTAAGACAAATGGCCTAGTTAATAGTTAATTGGCGGTATATTTTTCAAACAGAAGAAAGTTTTTAAGAGTTTCCTTCACACGTGTTCGTCACCTGATGAACACTATAAGAATCAAATTGACCTCATAATGATCGCAGAAAAATGGATAAATTCGTTACGGGATGTAAGAGCGATGAGAGATGCCGACATAGCCTTCAACCACCACCTCGTAAAAGCAAAAATAATAACGAGAGATGAGATAACAAAATAGAATAACAAAAACATACCAGCAAGATCTAAGTTTAACCTCGCAAAACTAAACAATATCGAAGAAGACAAAAAAATATATATTCTATACATATAGGAGTATTCGAATTAGAAATCTTCCCGTAGAGAATGAGGATGGCAAGTGTATAAAACCTCAATTAACAAGACAGCCCGAGGGACCATTGGATATAAAACCATAAAGCTCCTGTTACAATAAACACAATCGAGGGAAGGCAAAAATAAAAAATAAAATTATTAAACACGACGGACAAAAATGATGAAAGAATTACAGTAAAATTATCGGAACAAAAATAAGAGGCGCCTTAAAGACAAACGAACAAACATGGAAAATTTAACGGAGGAAGCAGAAAAAGCTGCTCACAACAAAGATATGAAAATCCTATATAAGATAACTAAACAAACAAATCCAGATCAAGACTTAAAGGGGAAAATTTCGAAGTATATAAAACAGACAGAGAAGTAATGGAAATACTGACAAAATATTTTACATAGATCTACAAAGTAAAAGAAATCGAGGAAGAAATAAATAACAATATGGGAACGCAACAACTTGACATAACTGAGAAAAGCCTACAAAGGGCGAAATAGAAGAAACGCCTAAACAAATAAAAAATTTAAAAACACCAGGCATAGACGAAATCGCAATCGAATTGCTAAAAATAGACAAGGAGAGCACAATAGAAATATTGTACATACTAGTAAACAAGGCTTAATCCGCAGAATCGATCCCAGACGACTAAAAAAGATACCAAAGAAGGGCGACCTAACTTGATGCGAAAACTTTAGACCCATAATGCTTCCATCAACAGCAAGTAAAAATTATGACCACATTAATTTTGAAGAGAATGAAATCTGCCATAGCCATCAAGCTAAGGGATTTATGGAAAGGCGTTCGTGCATAGATCTGTAGTCTGTAACCAAGGATAACAGAACAAATAATAGAAAAGGTACAAGACAAATGTGTTAACTGTAACAAGGCATTCGACTCAGTTTCAAGAAATGTAAAAAATACTGAAGTAATATGGTCTACCTCTGACAAATACATAAGAACACTCAAACTAATGTGTGACAACTTCTCCGCAAGAGTCGAACATTCAATGAAACTATCACAGGAAATCTATATAAAATCGGGAGTCCTTCAAAGTTGCATTCTGTCCCAATACCTTTCTTTATTATTATCGACAGGTCGTGGAGAAACTCGCGTTCCCACAGTTGAATACTTCTACCTGACCTTTTAATAGTGATAGTGAGCAGTGCTAAAGACAAGGTCTAAGAGACCCATTAGCGATTTAGATGTCGAAGTATCATCGAATTCTGCCATGAAATAGCATAAGTGCTGAACTGGCGTAACCTACAATAAATAAACAAAAGGGTCGCGAGAAATACGGAGGACAACAAATCCGAAATAAATTGGGGCAGTTTCAGCAAACTGGATGACTTGGAGAATTTGCAAATGATATCTGCTTGCCCAGCTAATGTAAGGAAAGTTAAACAAGTTAAAACCTAGAAGCAGAAAAGGTTGGCTTAACAATAAATGGGAACAAGACAAGAATTCTCTCAAATGCAAATAAAGGAGAACCAACGATAACACTCGGGGACTTAGACGTAAAGAAAGTTGACTATTTAGGTAATTTGATAGATACCAATGGCGGCGCACAAAAAATATAACCAGAAGAATAGCCTTAGCACAAACAACATGCTAAACAAAAGATAGGGATCAAAAAACATACTGATCAAAACAAAACTCCCTCTATTCAATACAACCATTAGAAGTTTCCTACTTTATGGGGCAAAAACATGGGTTAGAAACAAACAAAACATTAAAAAACTTCAAACCTTCGTTAATAAATGCCTTAGATATGTCCGAATAAATATCAAATCGACATCTGTGGGAAATTTCAAATGAGGAAAAGATCGAAACCACAATTAGAAGAGAAATGGGCAGGATAGAACATACCCTTAGAGAACCATATAACAAGATAGCAAAACAAGTGTTAGAATTTAATGCACAAGAAAGTGAAGACTAGGTAGACCGAAAGATACCTGCCGAAAGACCTACAATTACAAAATCTATCACGGAGCGAAGCCAAATGCATAGCACAGGACATAGAAAAATGGAAGAAATTAGTTCAGAAGAGAGCGATAGAAACGAAGTCAACCGATGGGTGGGCAGGACTAGCAACTCTGCCATTCACTTTGTTTTTGAAACGCCCGCTCTGGTGCCATTTGCTTCTTAAGGAACTACAGGAGTAAGAAGAAGAAGAAGTAGGGAACTTACAAGGTCTTGGTTAGGACAGTTACTTCTCCTTCATTTGCACCACTTCTAATAAAACTAACGAATAAAAATGCGTTCTTACCTTATACCTATGTTGAAATGTTCTCAATCAGCAGTCTTTTGTTAGTCCAGGGCCATCCACGGTGATCGATATTCTCCTTCTTTCATCTGCTCCAATGTCACAACCCCATCATCTTCGTTCCTCAAACATCCTCTTGCTGTTTGACACGAGGCTTGGTCCTCAGCCCATTATAAATTTGTTCGTATTTGCAGGTTTATATCAATGCTGTAACAGTTACGGTATATACAATCATGAACTGTATTATTGATGAACTTTAGTTCATTCTTTTCAATGCATGAAATCCAAATGTTATAGACCAAATAGTAAGATTTTTTTCAATTCTTTTACATTAATTAAAAACGAAGTTTAAATTTCCAAAATTAGAAGAATTTAGATTATTAGGAACTTACGAATCATCCCAGTAATAAAAATATTAACTTAACTTGCTACTAAGTTCAAGTTCAGAATAATTGTTACAGGTAAATCCGTCTCCACCATTGCTACATTTCCTACGTTACATAATTTATTAGGATGACATGCTAAACAATGAATGATACTAAAAACAGCCAACCATATGTATCTTATGAAACCTCTTTATGAAATATTCTAATTTTTGTCTGCGACTGGTATTTCGGATAAGTACGTACAAGAGACCTGCTGATACAAAACTAATAACTAATTATGGAAAAAAAAAAGTTTTGTGAAAGGATTGAAATTTTTAAAATTCCCAAAGAAAACTTGAACATTTTTTCGAAATAACCACTTCAGCATTTTAAATAAACAAACCTTGCAAAGTTTTTAAAAAGGAGGAAAATTATTTTTTCAATTTTTGCAGGATTTGTTATTCAATTTTTGAAAGTGAAAACCGGAACTTAGAAATTATTTGTTTATCTCGTTCTTTAATTTCAAAAATCCGTCTCTCAGAAATGTAATTTTAAAAATACATATTTTTGAAATTAGATTTTGCAGGTAAGAAGTTAATTTTTAAATTCTCAAATTCAGCCTTGCCCTTTTTCATACTGATACCCTGCGATGCATATTCCAGATATCTACCTTGGTGACCCTTGTTAACCGGTGGACTTAGCTTGACATTTTAGAAAAATTGCAGAATTTTTATTTGCCACCTTAGAAAATCAGACCTGATTAAGATTTCCGATATCAGTTTTAAAAACTTTAAGGTAGAAACTTTAGAAAGCCCTTTTTTAAGCTAAGCGAAAAACCCTAACATTTTGAAATACCAAATTAAAGATATAAACGTCAGATTTTTAATTTATTCAAAACGTAAAGTTTTAAAACTTCAAGTTATGGATATGTCAGGAACCGTTGGTTTATTTGATTCTAAAAATATAAAATTTGATATACAAGTGGAAGAGATTATTGTAGTCCCAATTATATCGAAATAAATTAAGATTTATTTCATTTGAATAAATTTTTTATTTATCAAACGTTTCGAACGTTAAAGTTCTTCATCAGTGGGTTTAAAACAACAAGATATATAAGTAATATAATATAATAATATATACGAAGATGACAATTATGACATCTTTTAAAAAATTTTTATTTTGTGACACAAAATAAAAATTTTTTAAAAGATGTCATAATTGTCATCTTCGTATATATTATTATATTATATTACTTATATATCTTGTTGTTTTAAACCCACTGACGAAGAACTTTAACGTTCGAAACGTTTGATAAATAAAAAATTTATTCAAATGAAATAAATCTTAATTTATTTCGATATAATTGGGACTACAATAATCTCTTCCACTTATATATAACTTCGTTTTAGTCCATATTTTCAATTTTATATTCATAAAATTTGATATTTTTGTTGTCCCGTTTTATTGAACGTTTACGCTACTTCAGCTTCAAATGGTTTGTTTCAAATTTTCAAAATAGTGAATTTAGTCTCAAAACATAAATTTTTAGAATTATTCCTAGGACTAAGTTTAACGCCGAAAACCCCCTCACTAATAAGTGAATAGATTTTAGAAGGTGCAAAGAATAAGAGAAAAGGGGAGGGCCTTTGCCCTATATTATAGAGATTTCTACAAGCTAATAATAACAATAACAACATTGTCACGGACTGCGTCTCTAATTTATCGAGATGTTTTCTGTTACAAAAAAAATCGTAGTAAAATTTATTTTAGAACGGAAATGAATTTACAGTATTTCCATTTCCATACTACGATTTTTTCTACTACTACCGAACTTACGTTTTTTGTAATAAATTCATGTACCTTCTTTTTTACCAATAAACATCAGGATTCTTTAATTAAATTGTGTTTTATACAACAACAAAAAAAGTAACAATCAACATTTTTTGTGTAATGCGTTCCATAGGAAATAAAAGGAAGCTTTGACAAAGTTTTTGAAAAATCGTTAATGGTTAGGATATGTTTAAAATACGTTTTTACCTTCAATAAACAAAAATTTGTCTTTGACTGCCGATTTAATAAGTGCCAAGGTCGTTCTGCGGAGCTTATTAGGTCAAAATTTTAACCCACATGTTCTAAGATTCTTTGACAGATTGTTTACTTAGATAGATTAATTATACCGTGAGTTAAAAAAAATATTGAATGAGGGTTGGCAATGAGAAACAAAAATAATGTCTATTTCAAGATTTGGAATTTATTAACTGTCATCACTGTGTTACTGCCATAATACTGTTGTGCAAATTTCAATAAAATTACAAAAACAATAATTCCCAATTTTGCGGTAGACATTATTTTTGTTTCTCGTGGCTAGTTCTGTTTAACAAAATTTGGTGCAATGTAACTGTTTTTTTTTTTAATTTTTAAATACACATTTTTATTCCAAATGTTAAATTTCTTAACACATAATTATACTGTAAAGTTGCTGTTTAGTAAAAAACGAAGTCAGTAAATAAAATTCTAAGCATAAGATAATTATAAATTGTGTCTGGGACAAATAACTATATCCATAAATATACCCGTACAATAATATCTGATTCATACATATATGTGCTTATTTTATAAACACGCTTGACTTCCCACTGCATTTATTTGAATACACCTAATGCAGCTTTCTTATACTGGGCGATTCACGTAAGACGCGCCCCTTAAAAACTTCAATGCAATTCAACATACATGTTTCCGAAACTACTAGAAATATCTGCAAATTCATACACAAAATTTTATCAAGTACATATATATTTACATATGTTTACTTATTCGTCAAAAGTGACAGTTAGGAATTTGTAGTTGTCAAAATAAATTTTCATTGATGATTTGCATATAAAATTATTATTTTTTGTATATTGAAATAAATTTAATTTTCTAGTTATAGATTATGAAAGTTTTCAGTTTGGAAAATAAGCTTGACATGATATTTAAATATGTATTGCCATTTTGAAGCAAGCTACCTCTGATTGTATACCTACGTTTAATAGAGAATTAATAGATCAACGTTATTTCTGAATTTGTAAGTTGGGTTGCCTATTCCAGTTGTTATGTGAATCACCCTGTGTAGTCTTAGTTAAGACACCAACTTCTCATTAATTCACACAATTCTTAATTGTAAACAGAAAAAATTTAAATGTGCACCTACCTTGTACCCAGCTTGAAAATGTTGGCACTGTAGCAGTCCTTTATTGATCCAACCCCATCCATGATGAAAATGTATTCTCCTAGTTCTGTCATTCCCAATGTTTCAGCACCATCATCTTCGTTCCTCAAATACCCTCCTTGGTGTTTGACACATGGCCTGGCCCACAACTGCTCACGATTTGCTTCAAGTAGTTACATGTCTGCACCGATGCTATTATAACAAACATACGTCATATAATGAACTTATAGCAAATTAACGTTAATTAATTACTTTCCCATGAGAAAGCTCATGAAGATTTTCACGAAAAGAACACTACACAAATTACAAGTAGCCCAAAGAAACATGGAACGAGCAATATTAAACATCACACTGAAAGATAGGAAGCCAATACACTGGATTAGACAACAAACAAAAATAGAAGACATTGGACAAGCAGTAACGAAAGTGAAGTGGCGATGGGACGGACACAGCCAGAATGAACCCAACAAGGTGGGCGTGAATCATGACCGAGTGGAAACCATGGGGAAAAAGTGAAGCTTGGGATGCCCTCTTATCAGATGGTACGATGACATAAGGAAGATAGGTGGGAAAAGATGGATGGAAACAGCACGAGAGATAAATGAAAAGAAATGGAGGAGGCATATGTCCACATTCGGACCGAAGATGTTGATTAAAGAAGAAGAAGAGAACTCTTTTCCATGAATAAAATCCAAATTTTAAAGATACAACAATTACTAAGAACTTTCTACATTCATTAGTATTAATTAAAAACAGAAATTACATCTTCAAAATTATAGAAATTTTTAATTATTGTTCGTTAAAATTAGATTGGGTTGACTATAACATTTTTCAATTTATGAATCACCCCAGTCATCAATTTATTCACTTCCTAAGTTGCTTTTCATACCTCGGTTGTTTCGCACGGTATAATTACGGGCTGGTGTGGTAAACACAACCGCCTACATTCTCTACTTGGTAGGCCACTCGCCGAGCATCCGACTAGGAAACCGTCCGTGCTCTGTCACTCCGCCGAAAAAACGTCAACGTAAAAATTTTTTAAGTTTGCCAAAACATCTCCATAATTTGTAACAAATTTTTTAATTTGTTTAAAACGAAAATCTAATTCAGAAAAAACCGTCGTCTCGACCAAAGCTGTTTTTGAAATATTCGCGAAACATTACTTTTAGTTACCTACAGCATTACCTACATAGTATTTAATTTGAAAATCGATTAAGTTAAATTAATTCGAAAAGATATTAAATTACAAAATGTCAAAACTGGGGCTCTGTTGTTTTACAACAGCAAAATACCTATTTCAGCTCTCATAATTCCGAAAAAACCTAAAGTATTTTATTTTTAAAAATTAATCTGTAAATGCAAGATAAAATTTAAGGCTAAAACAATATTCAAACACTTACCTTTGAAAATTAATTAAATAAATTTTAAAATTATAAAAAAGAGCAGAATCAATAACTGGACTGCAGTAAACAATAATTTAAAATATTTCTCATTAAAATTTTTAAAATAATTTGTTCAGTTTAAACTGCTTTTTATAAATTGAGATGAATAGTACGAAAAACAACAATCTTCCCATCTTTTAGAATTAAAATTTTTGTACAGGGTTTGTCAGGACACAAGCAATAAATCAATCAATCAATCAATCAATTAATCAATCAATCAATCAATAAATAAATAAATAAATAAATAAATACAACCAAATCTAACTTTCAATTTGACTTTAGAACAAAAATGTTCATATCCAGTATTTAAATTTAAAGTGAGCAAAATTAACTTTCAAACTAAAACAATCTTCATTTCAAAAACAAAAAATCAGAAACAAAAGATGTGCGATTTTAACCTTTCTAAACCAACATTTAGGAGGATAAATTTATTAGGAGATTGAAAGACCGGCCCTAAACAAAATAATGCATAGATAAGCACAAAATTTCACTTGATAAATATCTAAATTATGTCGGGGGCGAGTTCAGCACTGCCGAATCTGCGCCCCTCACAAAAATGCCGAACTTGCACGGATGAGCCATTTTGATTTATTGTAGTTTTAGGATTTTACTTCATTCTTTAATCGAAATTTTAATTAATTAATAATGAAGCCCACACCATAAGGTATCAATACCCTCCAATATTTTGATAATTTATTTTAATATAACAAAAAAATACATTGACTTACCAAAAAGAACAACGGCAGAACAGCGGCCATCACAGCAACGACAAACGGACCAAACACAAGAACAAAAGAACGGACGGTCGACGTGCACTGCAGGGTTGCCACCTGTCGTTGAATATAAGAAATACATGTCAAATACTACACAAAGGTAACATTTCCTATACAAGAAATATAAACTTAAATTAAAAATACACTAATGCCGAACTTGCCCCAACCACCCTGTAATTCAAAGTTCTTATTTTGAAATTGACTGTCTATCCGACAAAAAAATAAAATCTATGATTTAGCAGAATTTTTCTAAATTAACTGATAAACCCTTTGAAGATGAAAATATATAAAATATTAGCAGCTTATTCATAATAAATGTGTTCAAATGTGAAGAAATTCTTACTGCGAAACACTGTCTAGATCAACAGATTTAATTAACTTCCTTAGAGAAATTCAAGTTTTTAATTAAATGTAGTGCCATAAGACCTAGATGTTAAGGCACAAACAAATTCCTTTAATAAAAAAAAAATGTATAAAGTTGTTATTTTTGATAAATACACATGCTATAATAAACAAGTTTTCTTAGGCAAAACGATTTTACTATAAAATCTCCACGTTTCTGAAAAGTGATAGTTGTACCTAACCTTTCTTAAAGTATCGATATATCTTAAATCAAAACGTCGGCAAACTCCAAATTTTCAAAAGACTATCAAAATAAGGTGCAACGAGATGTATGACAAAGATAAACTAAAAAAAATAATAATATTTATATTTAATTTAGCTGGCCTCGTGAAAAACTATACTGATTAGTGGTTATTGTTAATAACTAGTTAATATACAGGGAGAACAGAAAAGGCTGACCGAAAAAAACTACTTTCCATGGCAGGTATTGCCAATCTTTACTTCCACTTTGATTATACGCGTCTTGCGGTTCAGTGTGATATTAGCATCGCACGTGTTTCGCATTTTGACGTTTGCCTTGCAAGTTTAATTTTTCGCCTTTGCTCGTGTAAAAGCATCTAAGCTTAATGATAAGGTGTGTGCAGGATGGGTACCAAAGCACTTGACTCCCGAACTTAAGGAACAACATGACAGCGCGCATCCTCATACTGCAAAAGTAACCACAGAAGTAATTGAAAAACTTGGTTTTACAGTGATTGAACATCCACCGTACTCTTCAGACCTAGCCCCAAGTGATTACCATATTTTCGGAGCAGTAAAAAAAGATATGGGTGGACTGCAATTTCGAGACGACGAGAGCATAAATACCGACGTGCATAAATGGTTTCGCGCACAGCTACAGAAATTCTTCTCAGATGGAATTGCAGCGTTGGTAGGCCGGTGGAAAAAATGTATTGAGAGGCAAAGAGATTACGTAGAGAAATAATATATCAATTTGTAAATTTATTGAATGAATACAGCTTTACACACCGAATCCGGATTTCATTTGAAACAGCCTCGTAGAATGCCTAAGATATACAGTTACAGAAAGAAGAAACAGCAAAAATATTGCTAAATCTATCCAATCAAAATAAATTTTAGCTCAAATTTAGCTTCATATTATAGGTAGTAGTAGTAGATACTGTGATAATAATAATATAATTTTTTATGATTGAGATTTGTCTTTTACGTTTAACTTCTACAATAGACTGGCAGCATGTTATTTGTTCTAGTAAATTGATCCGATCGCAAACCAGCAAGTGAATTCACCAAAATTTCGGTTCTGGTCAAAGGATGATCTGTCTCATCCTTAACCATCATTCCTGTATTTGTAACCCACATGGCACACTTCAAATTGCATTTGGAAATTGATTTAAAATTTAAAGACAAATTTATCTTCTGAAACTACTTTTCACAACTTATCTACATAGAAAAATGTTATAATTACATTAATTTAAAATGCTTAGAAATGACGTTTAATATGTTTGAAGATCTACATCGCCACATATTAATGACAAAATTGACATAATGATAATAAAATATACCTGTTTATATGTAAAAGAATGCCAGAATGTGCTTACACTTGCCCCCTGCTTCCGCTGTACAGGAACAAACGCAATTCCATTTTGTAACATCTAGAAAAAGTTTGTGTTGAAAAGGTATACCTACATTTAAATATAAATTTCTTACCAAAAGCATTGAATGTTTATCTATTTTGTGTGGCTTTTCAGCTAACTTGGATAATTGTAAACAAACCTATTATTGTACTATTTTCCTTTTCGCCACGTATTACTACGTCATGGTTCATGGTTCGCATTCAAAACCTCTTCTCCTCTCTCTCTTTCTTAATAGGCTTCACAGCGGCTCCAACATAGCTTAATATTGCATGTAAACTTATCAAACACATCCTCATTTACCTTACAATCACTTGGATCGCCACTATAACAGCTGAAGTAATCCTATACTTAACCGCCATTACGATTTTGTTAAGTATGGAAACTAAATAAGATGGATTTTATATAATATGGTATAAAGATATGGCAGCTCGTGTATAACCAGTTTTAATTTTACAATGAACACGTATCGTGTGAGTAATAATTATACTTAGTTCAACGTTTAGTGTGTAGGACTTTTGCATTTGTGTAGAGATTGCTTTTTAGTAGGAGATTTGAAGAATTCATGCCCATGTCATAAATCAAAACAAATGTCAAATGCAGGTTATGTTGTCTATCTATTGAGTGATGTAATCTTTCTAAAAGCGAGTTTATCGTAAATATTTGTTTACTGATACTTGAGAATCTTAATAATTCTGATGTTATTAACAAAATTGCTTTGGTACACCCATACGAACAACTGTTTTGTGGTAACAAGTGTTGTAGAAATTTTACAGCTGCTTTTCTGTGCTATCAGTTTTTGATGGACTTTGGGCTGTAAAGAAAGATATCTTCAATTTCTTTTTAATTATTGTAGCTTAGAGTTATAACAGCTTTGTTGTTATCTGTAATCTCAAGAAGTGGAGTGTGTACAAGTAGTCAGAGATCGAAGTTATGTTCAGTAATTAAAGGATACGATTTTTAGTTTGAATAATATGTGGGAAAAATTAAAATAAATGATGGAGACTGATTCACCTAATCAAGATTCTGATGAAGGAGTTGAATTATCACCAACTGGAGGTAAAATACCTTAAAATAGGATCACTCGGTTTTATATGTTTGTTGTCTATAATTAATTATTTTATTTATAACCGACAGATTAACTACTGTTTCTGATAAGTTTAGCAAAAGTTAAATTAATTTACAGTAGATGTTTTTAATATAACTACATATTCTTTTTGTGATTGTATACATTTTGTTATATAGTTTGTTTTATAATTAGTTAATTGTATTGCATGTTTTGTAAATATGCAGTAGGTAACAAATAATATATCACACTTTTGATAATCTGTTGTTGTTAAATTAATATTAATTGAATTGTTTTTTATAAGATAACTAAACAAATGTATAAATGTAATAACAGATGTATAGTAATAAACTGTCTTATTTGGTAATTGTTTATCTTTATTTAGATCATGTATCTATGGATTTGGCCGAATATGCCATTATGGAGCAAAAGAGTCAGCCGGCATTTTTGGAAGCAGAAACAATTTATATTCTTATGCCTAAAAGTGTGCCCATATCAAGAGCGACTCGGCTGCAGTGGTTTCTTGACCATCTCAATACGGTTATTTCAGTTCCAGTACATCTTAAACTGGTTTGTATAAAACATTTTTTTTAATTGTATGGCATGGACTGCTTTGAGTTATCTGTCTACGAAATTAGAAAGTATGGATCGAAAAGAATGATAGCTAAAAATATAACATAAAATTTTTTGATATCTTTTCATTTAGTAAACATTTTTCAAATAACATGATAATTATGTGTGAAGTTTTAGTATTGTTTAATATAACAGACTGAAGAAAAAAAACGATAAAAATTCAAAACCAATCAATTTTTGAAATAAAACGAATTTAGTAATTGATTAATTTTTTTTTAAAGGATAATACATCAACAGAATTGGAAGTTGTATCAATATTTCCGAAGGGCACAACTACTGTACAAACAAATAAATATCTAGTAACAAGTCATACTCAAGTCAAGTTTCTGGCTCATTCTTATCGTTTCGTGTATTGTTTGGATATGAGCCCGTCGCAATCAGCAGTGGATATTCAAAAGGGTGAAATCCTCTTTGATGAAATACTCTGCTGCTTTAAGGCCACTTTGGAAGGATTATGTAGACAGGTAGGGTTCTGTTTTTAACATTCCTATAATATTTTTATTGTTAATATGATTGTAATTATTCACCCTTAAATGTTGTAAGTAAGCAGTAAATTACCACTGTTTTAGATTAATTATCAGTAATAAAGAGGTCATGTTCAATTTTATCAAAGTAATGTGCATAATTATTTTATAACGTTGTTTTTGAAAATGTGTTTATCGTTAATTACTAAATTGTAGGACGTTATTTTGCCTTTAATGAGTATATTTACATATGGAAGGTCCCGCTAGAATAAGAAATGATTGCACAACATAGTATATTATGATCGATGTAATTTTAATTGCTTTACTTTGGTAAAAGAGGAAATGTTAAATATTGTACAATGTGAACATTTTATTTATAGTTTACCATTCCGGGAAATTCGTTAGTTTTTCAACCTAGTTTATATCTAACTGTTATCGTTAATACTCCATTCTTCATGAGTCCTGCTCAGCAAGTCCTCGTAAAAGGAGTAAAAGTTTCATCTCGTAATGTACAAGAAATTATAAGTTTAATCGAAAGTCAGTTTCACTTCCTGGAAGGCCGTATTGCTGAAGTTTCAGCTATGGCGCATGATGAAATAGAACTGCAAAGAGTAAGTGCCTTTGTTTTTTAAACTTGAATGGCTACTTATTAGACAAGCCTAATTTGAATTAATAAGATTCTCATTTTGGTTATTTACAAAAGCTTTTCACTGCATTGAAAAGGTTTCGACTATATGAGCTGATTCTGAAGCGGGCTCTAATTTATTGCAACTTTTAGGTGGAAAATGAAGGCCTCATAGGACCTTTATTCCATGTGACTGAAGGGGAACAGAATATTCCTAATATTCCAATGGTTTTACCAGATGCCAATTTTGTAAATATGCTTCGATATTCGATGTTAGCAATTTCACTTCTTCCAGAAAATAGCTTAAGTCGTAAGTGTTTTTAGGATTCACTCTTTTGGGGAAATACTTTAATGTACAGGATGAACCATTTTTGAAAGGATTCCAGGTTATCTTCTTTATTACACCTACACAAAAAGTAATAAAGGTGGCTCGGGCGAAATTTTTGAGACAAATTTAATGGTGCAAACTGAAATTTAATATCGGCTTTTGTTTTCAAGCTACAAGCGAAAATTGAATGTTCAGAAAATCCTTTTTGGAGTTATAACTCGTTTGCTTGTAGAAATAGAAACAAAAATAAAAACTTTTTTTATGTAGGATTTAATGTTGAAATGGGATTTTTTAATTTATATAATTTATTTTTTTATTAATTTGCGTTATAACATAAACTCGTGTTTTTTAAAACCGTAGTTGGCTTTGAGACCTTTTCAAAAATATATAGTTTAATATACTTATTTTAAATATCAACCAATTTTCCAATGTTTAATAATGTTAGCCCTGAATTACAATTATCAGGTAACCCATGGAAAACAAAGAAATGAAAACAAAGTAAAACATAAGACAAATAAATTGGTTACCTGTCAAATTCAACAGTATTTGCTTGGTTTTTAACTTTATGTGTAAGTAAATGTGGAGGGTAATTGCTTTATGTGTATAATTTCAGTATGTTTTTATTTTTTGTTTCTATCTTTACAAACAAACCCCTTTGAAAATGGTCTGCACTGTACAGATCTTGGAATTATTACCAAAGTTTTCTTATCTGTGGTGTTGTAGACATTCTAGTCATAACAGATGGGGTCGTTGCAATGCCTGATAGTAATATAATGGAATCGTTACTATTACAGTTACACTATGATAGTATACGCGTATCTTTTTTAAAAGTTGGGCCAACGTTTCATCCACACAGTAGTGCCGGATATGTGTGTTATACAGACTTACTACATTTTCTCTCGCAGTCTACTTTAGGAACTTATTTAGAGGATTTTCCTGAAATCGTAAGTTTATTTTAATTTATTTAGTAGAATAATGTTTTGTTTTAAAAACACTAGTCATATGATGCCCTGTGCCTGAAATTTCATGCATGAAAAACTGTACCTACCTGTAAATTGGCAATTCAGATGTGGTTTAGTTTTGCAGAAAGTAGTTACTCGATACGGGAAATATATTAAAATTGGTTGTTTTGGCTAACTTTATTAGTATAGAAATAGGTTTTTTTGATTTTCCTGTGTTAATGATAATAATTTTATAGAAACCAGAACCTTCCATGTCGATGAATATCTACCATGAATCGTATTTGCTGTGGACTTTTCATAGTAAGTCTAAGTACTGCCGCAATTTACCTATAGTTCGTCAGAGCAAATGGACCATGCCGTAAGTAATAAAAATGAGCATTTTCTATTTCGTTCTTTTAAAATTAGAGTACATTTAGTTTAAATATTGGACTATCGAATTCAATTATTTTTTTTTTGCAACAAATATTAATTTTAGGAATGACACTTTTCATAATAGAGTACCTGTACTGTTGTCAAAGAGACAGACTGAAGAAAATATTACCGCATCTGTAGATTTACTTTTTTCAAGACGAATGAGGGAGGGTTACACCGTAGATGTACGTTTTTCAGTGTCGTTAAATAAAAGTCATAATTTTTATTATTGTTTTTGTAGAGTATAAAATATGACAGTGGTCACTTGCAAGTAAGCCTTAGCTTAGAATGGAAAACATTTATTTACATTCAATACCATGTGCACTGTCAGTGGCCTTTAGTTAAAAATGTTGCCCGAGTTGAAGTGCACATATCAGGTAATTAATTCTTGAAACAATATCGAAGAAAGGGATTATGCAAATTTTTTTTGTAGCGCCTTACGAATTTTTACATGACATAACGTGTCTTATGAAAAAAGAACCCAAGTCTTCGTATCGCCAAGCTGTTATTGAACGGTTTTGGTTACGTTTGACACAGTTGTCGTCTGGAGATACCATTTTAGCGCAACAATTGAGCTCAATTCAGAATTCGTCCATTTGGTATACATTACCTGAAAGTGTTAGAAGCGGTATTCCTGTATTTATATTAAATGGTAATGATTCGTCGAAATTAGTCCTTGCTCCAAGGTAAATGAATATGTTTTTTTATTTACATTTACTATTTTTATTACGCATTTGAAATTTCTTTGCAGTGATGTTTCTTGTCCTAAGTTTGTGTCAATTTGGCAGCCAATTTGTCAGATTGAAAGCAACAATTGGAGGCGTTGGTTTCATACTCACAAATTGTCAGTAGCTTTAAAGTACGACCATCCATTACCAAGGCATTTACATTTAGCAAATTCTTCGGGAAGGTTTCAGGTATTTCGGCTTGCCCCAATTTGAGCTACATTATTTACGTTGTTATTTTTAAGGTTATACAATGTCGGCAAGCAGCAACTGCCTTATATAGCATGCTCTCCGAATGGTCTTCCTTTGTACTAATCGACAATCATACGTATTTGAAACTTTTGTATCGAGAACACGATAAACCGCCGACGTGGTTTTGTATAGTCAGAGTTGCTCCAAAGTTTCCGTGTGCTGTGATTAATGTTAGTTTTGTTACTGGAACTCCGGGATACATCAGGCATGAGGTAAATTATATTAATTAAGGTTATGTAAACTTAGGATTTGTCAAACTGAACTTGGTTCGTTTTAATTAGGTATGCGAAGAACTGAAAATTGAATTGTCTTCATTGTCATATTTATCAAGTCCTTTAAAGACGAAGGAAAATATGTGTTGCACTCTTTTACAAAAACCTTTGGAAAGAATTCTTATAAGGTAAGTGAATTTTACTGCAGTAACTGACAGTTTAAGCTGGTGATAATGGATTAAATCATGCATCTGCTTCGTTTGAGTGATTCGTTACTTATTATCTTACTTACATAAACAATCTAACAATACGGAATTTAGTGATGTGAGTGGGTTGTGTTTGTTCTTTGCCCTGTGCACTAGGAAGGTGCTTTGTTTAATCACCCAGCTGCCGGTTTAAATCTATCATAATAATCCTAAACCGTTTATTTTAGATATGAAAGAATGCCAAGTGATTTTACGACTGTGATTTTCCCAGATGGTACTCAACCTCCTCATTCATTACAATCACTTCCAGCATCTCCTTTTGCTGGGACGTTGTTTACTACGTTATCTAGATATCTCTACCATAAACGTTGGATTTGGAATACATCTCATACTTCCAATCCCAAGCTGGAAATGACTGCTGTTTCTCGAATCTTAAGTACACTTACTAGGTATTGTGCGCAATTTTGTAATAGTTAATTTATGCTAATCGATTTTTTTTTAGAATGCGAATAAAGGAAGGTTTTAGTTTTGCGCATTCTTCTTCGGGAATAATAACAATGGTTTTGGAACTTAACATGGAACCCTTATCGAGTTGTGTGGTGCAATATGTCCTGTTTCCTCCACATAGGGCTTGGAGAGAAGGAGAATTTACTAGCGGATCAGAAGAAGACATGGAAGCCGAATCTGAGTTAGATTCTGAATTGCAAATGATTACTGAAGTATGGGTAGAGCCTCAGTATGGGGTTGTTCGACCTACAAACACTCGCACTCATTACTTGGATAGTAAGCATTATTATGAACTAGCGGATGTGGTAAGTTTTGTTTGTTATATATTATTTCTAGGTTGGGTTAAGTTATTTTGTATAGAGATGTTTAGAGAACTTATGAGTTATTAAAATCGATACAGTGGTGTTTTTGTTTTCAGTAGACATTTTGTACCTTTTATTTGACACTTTACCAGATAGGCCACTTTGTGTGGGGTCCTTCTGTTGAACTTTGGCTACAGGGTTATAATGCTTATCTTTATATCACACAATTAATAGGTCAATAGCAACATCCTTGTGTGCATTAGTTCTGGGATTGTCTTCTTATAATCTTTGATTATATTATTTTATGCATACAGAGTTTGTCATAACTTCTGGTTATACTGGACGTATTAAGTCGGATATTTTATGTAAACTTAGGGCGGTGGCTTGGTAAATCGAATATGGGGCTTCCCATTTAAAATATTTGAGAAAAATCGAGATCGGCATTTTTCGATTACCCTATATACTGGCAAACGTTAGTGTTGAGTAGTCTTAATTATTCCATTGATGATAGAGCTTTTAAATTAAACTCCGAGGAAGAACGCTTACGTTGAACTAATTCCTCAGTGGTGTTTGTCTAAAGTGAAGTTAGGTTTTTCAAAAATATTAGAATAACTACTGAAATATCAATGATAGACTCTTTGTTGAAGGACGATTCTGAATATCAAAAACTGTACAAGGTATTCTATTTGAAGTAACAAAGTTGGTGTCTACTTCAGGTATAACCGGAAATATTAATAATAATAGTAATTCCCTTTATTCCCCAAGAGGACATAGGATGATTACAAATTATTTCCACTGTTTATTGTCTTCTGCAATTGGCTTTAGCTGTGTGATTGATTTTTTTACTCTCATCTGCAACAGTTCTCCTTCAGGTCGTTCGGGGTCGCCCTGTCTTTCTTTTCCCTTGCGCATTCCATTCCAGCACTGCTCGGCATGGTTCTTTTTTCTTTTTATTTCCGCGTTTATGTTTTCTTGTCCTGTTCTTCTCCATAACTCTATATTTGAAATTGTTGCCTTAAGTACCTATTAACAAATAACTGCAGCTTCATTTTAATTTTGTTGGTTACGCACCATGTTTCTGCCCCTTAGAATAGCACTGATTTGACTGTTACGTTGAAGATTTTCACTTTTGTTAGCTCACTAATGTTACTTTCCCACCATACACTTCACATCATGAACGCTACTCCGCTATATCTGTCGCTTTTGTACATAAAATGGTTTCTCGAATTTAGAATTATATATTCTTCTCCCACTTTCCATACCTCACTTAAACCGATGATGTCATATTTGATGTTGAGTAATTCATTTTCTAGTTGTTCCCTTTTACTGTCGTCTGTTAGATCTTTTATATTATATGTTCCTAGCTGGCAGCCTGGTCCAACCCAGTGATTGTTAGCGCCCCCTCTTCCTTTAGTTACTCGGATTGCTGTCATAATCGAGAATCGAGACCTCTAGAAGGGCAGCGGACTGAAGACCTTGTATTAATGTTGTGTAGATTCACGAAGGTTTTTGGCCGTAACTTCTCACGCTGGTCTGGTGGGGGTTGAGGAGTGGATTGGGTATGGGTAGGATAAAATAGGTTAAGGGTAGGATTAAGGTAGATTAAGTAGATTTATACATTAGTAATATATAATTTGAATTAATGAAATACGTTTTTTTTTTCAGATACGTCACATAGATTCAGAGTGTATTAACTCTTTACTTACCTTAGAACATCTAAATTTAATTTGTCAGAACAAATCACATTGCCTTACAATCGATTCCATTGTGATTGATAGACGACTTAGTATAGTTAATAAACGAAAGAGAAATTCCAGTAATAGAAACAGTAGAAATAGTCTGATCGAACATGTAGCTTCTATTTGTGATACGGAGTAAGTTTTTTAATTTTATCTTCGATCTGTATTGCTTAACTGTTTTATTTTAGGGAAAGAATTCAACACATTCCATTCAGTTTCGATCCCATTAGTATATTACCTTTGTGTCAACAAACGGAATTATTATTTTCTATGTTTGTTGAAAGTATGTTTATTGAAATTATGTGAAATGATTCGGTTAATGTTGGTATTTTTTGTAGGCAATGAAAGATTAACATCCCTCAATCATTACGATTATGAGAAATCGAATAAGTTGTTATTGGAAAATATTCAAGACCATTTACATTGTTTACACGACCACGAATTAGATATTACTACGGAAGAATCTGATAGACTTACGCAACAAATATTATCAAGGCATCGAAATACTTCTCCTCACTTATGTCCAATATCAATTACTTCAAACGGAGGTACTTTCTTCAACCTGTTTTTTTGAGTTACAGATAAATTCGAGTTAGAGAAATTCAAGTTAAGAAGATTAATATGCATATAAACTCAACAGTAAAAGCACAAATGTTCGAGTTAAAGAAAATTTCGAGTTACAGGAGTTCGACTTACGGGAGTTCCACTGTGTTTTCATTCTAATCTGTTTTTATTTATGTATTACTATCATATTTTTTATTTTATGTACTTATTTTAACTTTTTATTGTAGCAAACATAACACCAACATCATCGGGTGATTTAAATTCGGCACAGTGGAGGTGCTTCATTAAGGGAATTTCAGTAACACACGTAATTTTAACATTCATACCAGCAACGTTACAAAGTCTTAAAAATTTAGTAACAATTGAAGGTACAAACACTCCGAGTGCTAATGATAGTTCCGAAAGCACCGAAAGAGCATCTTCGCAAGGGAGTAATTTTAGCGATGTACCTATCAATGTTACAAATTCTCTTATGTTACCGTTGTATGTATTTGATTGTCCACTAGCATTATTGGTCGATTCTTACATTAACAGTGCGGATGATATCGATACTTCAAATGATGTATACGAAGATCACAGGTTTAAATTTGGGTCTATCGTGCAAGAGGATTGTGTTAGGTATGAATTTTGTTTCTGGATTTTCACACTTACTTTCTGGATTTTCACACAGATTAAAAGGCGAAAATATTATGAATGGTAGTCCTGAACCAAAAAGCGACGAATCAGAAGCAAATGAAAATAAAAGTGCTGTTAAATTACACTGTAAAGCTTTGGTCTTAGCTCATTCTAAGTGTTTTGTGATGTCTTTGTTTTCTGCTTTGCAATACGGAGCGTTCGTTCACAGTTCCGATGTACAGTCTGCCATGGATCAATGTGAAGAAACAGTTTATGATGTTGACATATCGTATTACATGCAGGTATGTAGTAACCGATTTTTTTAGTTTTGTGTTTAAAATTCTCTGTTGAGCTGCACTTTAGGCTGCTAAGATATGAATCGTACTAATTAAGTTTAGGTTAGGTTCGTTAAATAAGCCTTTCCCATAACTGAAAAGGACTGTTAGGTTTGTGCTGAACCGTGATGTTAGTCGTTTCTCAGTTACGTTTTAACATCGCAACGGTTTTTAGAGCGTTAATTTTACTTTCAGACAATATGTGGCCATTTGAAACAACATAAGGACGAACAAATTGATGTTAATACATTAAACCAACCAATGCAATGTAGCGAATTAAAACCTATACATCGATTAGTAAAAGAACGATTTTTCGACATTATGAATCGTGCGTTTAGTCCAATTCCCACAAATCGAGAGTTTTATTATTGTCGTAACGTGGTTTTGGATAAAACAGCTTTAAAAGCAGCCGATAGTGACGATGAAATATCAATTCCTCCATCTGATGGTGTGGAATTTAAATCCGATAAGGAAGTTAGCAGTTGCTCAGAGGCCCCACCTAATTTTTTACGTTTGGAAAGTACAAGCAGTGTTTGTTCATATGTTACTCCCTTATTTGTGCACTTAATATGCACCATTAGATATAATAACAAGTTCACTAATACATCTGTGAAGGTTCTACCAACATGCTTAGGTAAGCCACAGTTGTTTAAATAATTGATGGAATTATTTATTTTTATTTTTAGGCGAATTACTACAAAATATTGACTCTGATATTCATTACATAGAAAGATCAAATTTGCAAATTACTTTAGATATTATGTGTTTAACGTTGCCGATGGACGTTCAAAACGTAATTAATGATTATTCGGCCAAAGGATTACGAACAACTTCATTTTGTTCAGATGGTTTTCCACCCAGTATTGATAGTACAACTTCAGATGCTAGTTTTACAGGAGAGTAAGTAAAAATTCTGATTTAAATTTTGCTTAAATTTATACGTACTTACTTAATCCGGTTCCTCTTATACCATTATTGGTGTCGAGGTGGGTCCGTCGATGGGTGTGCCTTGGTGAAATTTCTGCATGCTTTCCTATCCTTGATCAATTCCACTGCTTCTGTCCATTTCATGTGTCGTTCCAATTTATCCTCGGTCTTCCTCTGGATCTTCTTGACTGTACTTTTGATTTCCATATAGTTTTGATTAGGTCCTGGTCCTCCATTTTTGTTAGGTGACCAAGCCATCTGAGTTTGTTTTCCACTATGCATTACCTCACTGACTTAACCCCCAGGTCCTGCCTAATTTTTTCATTTGTTATTCTGTTAGCTCTGGTAACTCCTTACATATTTCATTTATACTTCTTGTAGTGTTTATCTTGCCTTTCATTTAGTACCCACGATTCGCAGCTATATATGAGAGTTGGTACGTAAACTATTCTGAACACTTTCCCTAATACAAAAAGATAATGGCATCAAAAATTAAGAATCTATCGAACAATAATAAAACTGACAATTACTTACGGTTGTGAATCCTGGACTTTGCACGAATATGAAAAGTAGTTACTGCTTAGAATTGAAAGGAAAACAATACGAAAAATGTATGGGGGCATAAAAGACGATGACGGTACCTAGCACAGAAGAACAAATAAGGAAATTGAGAGGCTAATAAATAACCAGAACATCATAAAATTCATATGGTGTATGTGTCCGAGTGATATGAATAATGAAAATCAAAAATTGGAAGAAACTAGTGAAAGATAGAACTAAATGGAGAACTCTGATCGTACAGGCCAAAACTCACCCTCAGTAGCGTAGTATAATCTATTTGCAGCCTTTACTCTTCCTCTATCGTTCCCTCTACACTGATTCGTCGCTCCCAGGTGTGCTACATCTAGCGAATATACAGCTCCGGGTTGTTAGCGCTGCTAGTTAAGCGAAGCGATGTCAAACTGGCATCCTTTTCTGCATTACTGGTTTACTCGCCGTAAAATGAGCACGTATGACTCAGTCACGTTGAAACTGAATCCACTGCATAATGGAATTTTAAGCGCTAGAGTCGTATATTGGCTAGACGTATTTTACTTAAATCTTCCGACTTGTTCCAGCTTGCTATCTCTTAATTAAACTCTAACCTCTTCTTGTTGACTTGCAATTACCATTGTTTTTATTTTGCCTAAGTTAATCTTTATATTTTTATTTCTCAGTGCTTCTTCCCAGATCTCTAAATTGTACTACAAGTATTCTTTCTGCTTGGCCGCTATTAGCATATTGTCAGCATATACCATTTCCAACACGAGGATTGGTTTCAGTTTGTACTATCCCGCATGATATTTTCTTACTTTGTTCTTGACTTCTTTTATCACCTCGCCTAGTACAATTATGTAAAATAGTGGGCTTAGCGTTCCTTTTTTTCTAACTCCTAATCCTGTTCGGAATATTTTTGACTCATTATTGTTAGTAAATATGCAGTTTTTACATGTTTTATACAGTCTTTAAATATTATTTGAGCAAAGGAATTGCCCAACAAAAGAGTGAAAATATAAGCTGACTGAATTATCGCTTCGATTCAGTCTTTGTTAAGACTCGTTAGTCTAAGCAAAACGAGTGAATAAGTTAATCATTCAAGAATGAATCTTTGTGAACGAATCACTTGGGATGAATGAATCGAATGAATCAATTCGCCGAAAAGCATCTCTGGTCTGATTTTCAGCACCCAATTCACTTCTTCTCTCTAAAGCTTTTTATTTGATCATTAATCCCTTTTATACGTCCCTTTGATTTCTTTTAGATGTTCATTCACACTCCTTAATATTTTTGCCAGCTCCCCCATGTCTGTCGTCGGCTTATACACCTGTCGAGGTGGAGATTCCCCAGATAAGTTAAATTTATTCAATTTTAATTTTAGATTTCCCGATCCTTTACTTCATTTACCAGAAATGCAAAGAAAAGCGATTACGAGTCTACGAGATAAGGTAAGTGCTTTACTTTTAACTAAAACATGAATGTTTGAATCCTTTGTACTGAATATATAAACGAATTGGAAATATTAATTATCCAGCTGTGAATTACGTTTGACATTAAATTACCAAGCAATATGTGTAGTACATTTTTCAATAAGAAATATTGTCGATAATTAATTTTAATTAATTTTTTACAATTTCACATACAGAGTGAATCCGTAAAACTTTAATAATCTGTAAAATAAATATTATATTTTAGATAAAGTGGTTATTAAAAGATGAAATAGCAACAGCATTATTAGACGTCGAACCTGCTACTTTTGAAACGCTTAGTTTTGTAACCAATCATGTTTCGGATAATGTTGGATGTTCCTCCTGCGTCTTGGATGTAATCGATCTTAGTTTTGTGTATGGTAAAAGTCATAGCTACGAAAAGTTTATCCAAGTACGAATTTCAACGCAGTGCTTGAACAGAATCTCTTTGTTTTACCATCCTTCTTTTACAGGAATTCTCTAAAATTGAAATTCCACATTACAAATTATGTAAAGAAAACGAATTTTACTACTTAGCTAAGAATTTGTCATACGTAGCACCTCATTCTGAAAATGAAGGTGTTCCACACAGGAGTTATGAGTCTCACAGTGATGTTAATCAGTCGTACGATGATTGTATGGAAGAGATACATGTTGTGTGTACTTTATCGATATCGGATAAAAGCGAAACTGTAGAAATTATGGAAGGAAACGAAGATGCTTCCTCTAAGAACGAGGTTTTTTCTCAGCAAAGTGATATATCGAGTATAAATGAAAGTTGTTTAGGGACAGATGGAGGTAAATTTAGCATTTTAAAAATAGAGGTCGTGTTTAACTTTCTCATATTTTAGGGTACGATGAAGATGTAAGCGAAGACGAAGAAGATTTTAGTTGGTTGATTCAATTGGATAACAAACGACAGAATTTACCCAACTTTTGGCTAGTGATGCGCGTTGATCAAGATGCAGTGACAATATACTTCCATTGCAGGTAACTGGACAATTTTTGTTTGGGGTTTTGCTTCTAATATATTTCGGTAGGTTTTTAGAATTGTGCACGACACACGTTGGTACCTACCTTCAAGTGCAGAGGGCTGTCCGAGACGCTATTCGAGACCTCTGCAAACAAGTAAATCAGTCACTGTTGCTTCAGTCTTTGCACGATACTCGAACATGCGATTTTTTATTGGAACCTGATGACAGTTTTAAAGATTGGCACAGTGACAATAATACACCAACAATAACCAGAAACACTTCCTTCAGTCGCCTGAAAAGTATGGATGGTAATATTCTTCGTGAATAATTTTATTGCGGGTTACATATTTTTGATTTTGTAGAAGCCAGTGATGAATCCGATCTCTATCCTGTAGCACTTTTAGAAGCGTCGCTTAAGTTTAAACCGGGTTATTTTAGTTGTCCTGTTGTATGGCAAACTCAATTTATTCTTCATCCACGACTTAAAACCGGTCCAGGAAAATCAGGTCTTTCTCGAGGTGTATTAGCATTAAAGACGGTTTTGGATAAGTTTTCTGTGTCCAACAGAAATAATATGTTTGTTTATCAAGATGTAAAGTCGAACGTTTTTTACTTGAGGTAAGTTTGAAGTATTTTACTGTTTTGTAGCCTGTCTCAATCTGATAAAGAAGCTTGTTTATGTTCGTTTTGAGAGTTTTCTCAATCGTCTCATCTTTTTTAGCAATTATAAAGCGACTTAGGAGGTCGCTGGCCATACTCCCTTGCGGAGTGTAAGTGCTGATATTTACCTATGTAATTAATTACAAATACTTTGAGCGCAATATGCTAAAGCTGTTCTCCATAAGTACTTCTTTCGAAGGTTGAAACAGATTACAGGATTTATTATTCTGCGAAATGATTATAGTCGGTATAAATATTTATACAAATATTATTTCAGATTACACGAAAATCTGCAAAATTGTGCTAAAGGTATCGCAATTAAATCTAACGAATTTGAAAGCGCGATAGTATCTCGTAGCCCGTCTATTGCTTCCTTGCCTCTTGGACCACAAAAGAGTAATTTAACTCAATCTCAGCATAGTATAGCATCTTCAAATAGTGTAAGTTTTTAATTTTATACCGTTTTCTTACTTGGTAACAGAACGTATGACCTACTGTATAGCTTGTAATTGGTTAACCATGTGAAAAAGTTTTGATGGTGTTGCACTTATCTATGGGAGAACCAATTTACTGTAGCAAAATTGCTAAACTTGCCCTTGGATTGGGTCGGGTGCGAATTATAAAGTTACGAAGTATTTACAGTAACACTTGTTTGAACTAATTTAACTATACTAAAATTACTCGAACGAAATTAATACTAACTCAGTTTGTCATCATGGCCAGACCTCGGATTGGAGCGCAGACGGTGTCTAAACCTGTGTAGGTTAAGTAGATTAAGTTTAGAAAAGCTAATGATCATAGTAATCCACGCCGATACGCCCTAATAAAAAAAAAAAAGTTTACCGATTATCCATTCATTTCATGATTTATTTCAACTTCCACATGTGTCGATGTACACCCACTCATGGGATTTACAAAAGTCTTTCAAGAAGTAACCGAACAACTTTATTTTTTAAATTTTTTTGGGCTTGGGACTATTGGTCCTTGTTACCTTTGAAGTATTCTCCTCCTCGACTGATACATATCATCCAACGGTGTTTCCACTTCTTGAAGCAGTCCTCACAAGTCATTTTTGGGATGTCTTTCAGAGCTGTGCCGAATTCGTTTTAATTTCCTCAAATGTATCAAATCGTCTCCCTTTCAATACTGATTTCAATTTGGGGAACACAAATAAGTCAGCTGGTGCTAGGTGGGCGGAGTAGGGAGGCTGGGGAAGAACAAACAAACAAAGGAAAATTCCAGAACTGAGAAGGCAGAAGCAGTCATGAGTTTTCATGCCAAAATTTGGGTCTCTTTCTTCACGCTCTCTCCCTCAAACGTATTTGATCTTGAGGTAAAAATTCGTTGAGGATGTCTTTGTTTGTATGTCTTCTTTTTGTATACATATTTTTGTTGTTTTAGAGGGGTTTTGGTGACTAGCCTTCTAGGAAGTATTTATCTCTGTTTTCTTTACTCGTGGCCTTGTGCATCGCCTGTTTAATTGAATGGATCTTTTGACTGAAGTTTGCCCTTTCCTTCGTTCCAGCTGTATCATTTGTCATTAACTTGTAATTTTTGGTATCTAATCCTTGTTTACTTTCCATTTGCCTTTTGTTCTTTGGCTATTTTTCTTATTTCTGCTTGAATTTGTAGTTCCTTTTTGGTCATGTTGTTTTCTATGTAAATAGTTTTCCCTTTTAGTTTGTTTTTATTTTTCATCGATTTCTTTTATCTTCCAGTTGTTGAATTCCACTCAAATTAGTGTTTTGGATTCTTCGTTTCCTATTTTGTATGCTAATATGATGTTTGCTATTACTAAGTTTCTAGAAAATTCAGACTCATAACTGTAGAATACCCTTTGTTATTTTTTACTTTTTTTATTTTAGAGAGAATCCGACATAAGACCACGCGTAAGATCATTCGGTGAAAAAGAAACAAAGGAAACTCCAAATGAAGATACTTTAATTTTGAAAGTACATGGAATCACAGAAGCTGGTGAAGATGTCCGCTGTGAATTGGTACAGGTTTTACAAAACAGGCTGGACGATGCTGTTTTAGAATGTCTTTCAGTTATGTTGGCTAGAAATGCTATGTGTCCGTTAACCCCTGAAGATGTGCACTTCCTTCAGAAGCCTTTTCGAATGCCTGAAGTTGTGATAAGGGTAAACGAAAGAGCTTTACATCATTTTCTGTTGTATAACATGTATTTTTTCTATAGTTGGCTGTTCAAGAATATGCCTTAAAATACTTGGATTCTTTCATACATTATTTACGGCAGAATTTATTGCAGTTTCTAAATTTACCCAAATATACAGACAGCAGATCACATTATCATTTTAAGGTAATTTTGTGGTAATTATTAACAAAGGTGATTCAATTAATTATTTGTATTAAAGGACTACTCAGAGACGGAACAAACATCCAACAAGTTACAAGAAAACATATTCATTTATAACCAGAGTCAGAATCCTTCCTCAGGCAGCAGAGGGATCGCTTGTATAGCGCTCGCTATTATAGTACAGTCTGAAAATAATTCCGATTTCGATGGTAACTTCATAGAGTTATTTGAAAAGCAAACATTCCAGGACATTATTTCCGTTAAGAAATTAGGTGAAAATGGTACGTATTATTTATTAGTTTTGAACAAAACCAGACTTAGAACAGTTCGATATCTAGTTACTTCGAGAGTGTTTTACAAATTACGTAAAATAATTATTTTATGTAACTTTACAGAAAAATCATCGTCGACGTATTTAGAATTTCGACTATGGAAGCAAGGCAGGGTAAATACAGATAATTTATATCAAAAGTTAAGCGCTGCCACTAGTCAAGCAATGTGGGACATTATCATCGAATATTACTTATTGCAAAGTCCTTTATGCGAAAAGGATGAGCAGGATCAGTGCACGATGGCAATAATAAGTAATAAATTAGTTAACAGTAATTTAGTAAAGCCCGTAACTAATTTTACAAGTAAAGAAGTCGAATGTAGCGTGTTAATTAACACAAATATTGAAGAACGCATACCTTTGAACATTAAAAAAAGACAAGACACTCCCAAACCGTTAGATGTGCCTAAAATTCTTATATCAAGGCGACAGAAGAAATATATTCCTCTAAATTCGACCGTTCGAAGAAGTATTTTGTTCGAGGATTATAAAGATATTGCGGGTGTAGGCAAAGGTGGTGATAAGAAACCTCCGATTAAATTAAATAACTACGAACTGGGAGAAGAAGGAATTATGACCAAAACTTGTTCTGTAACTTTACGCGAATGGTTAGACTTCGGTGTTCAACTCGCTGTGCCAGCCGTGAGAAAAAATACCGTCAATTTAACCAACAGGCATTTGCTAAACGTAACGATAAAAGAACTTCAGCATATAGTTACACAGTTATCCCATGATTCCACCAAAGTGTTTAGGTCCTTACCTATCGAAAATTTAGAAAACGACACTTGTACGGAAGAATTTATTCCATATAACTCTTCGCATTGCCCAAGTAAATCCATCTTGGTTTCACGTAATTTTGATATGTGGAAGATATGCACTTCTTTAAATAATCCGTTGGATTATCCGGAACTAACGAATCCGCAAGTTTTAAAACACATGCAGAAGTTTACACCTACTGTTACCGCCGAAAATAATTTTGTACCTCGACAGAAGTTGCTGTGGGCTGTCATTGAAAGTGATAATGTAAGTGTTCTATGTTATTCTAGGTTATCAGACTGTTTAGCAATCGAGCCACATGGCTACGGTAGGAATATATGAATTTGATTGGTTTGAGTCACTTATATTACTACAGCTTGAAATAAACAAACATTCATTTCAGATTGCATTATATACCTATAACTGGTCTAAAGATAACGTGGATAAATTAGTGGAGCTTGGAACAAATATAGGTTTGTGGTTGAGCGTCCGTGCTAGCGTTCTGAATTCAGTAACTGCCCAAAAATTAGGTCTCTTTTATAATCAGGCATTGACGAGAAGTAACTTGGTAGGTAAATTTTGTAACTAAAGTGTACCTAATAATATTTAAAATGTATTACCGTAGTTAACCTCTAACAACCCTTATTTGAGCTATATTGGTGATGTCGAATTTATGATGAAGTTTCCTAGAGATCGTACACGTCGACCTCCTCCTACTGGAATAAGTAATCAGCCAATGGCTATGTTGGAAACCTTTAGAGACACGTATCGGTCTGTACAACCTTGTCACGGTGATCCCGTGGTGGTTTTTGCTGTTGAAATGCAGGAATTAAAACGTACAGATAAAAAGCATAAAGGTATCGATCAGCTCGGCATTTATATTTGTGTTTTTGTGATAAAAGACGTTTTTTTCAGATGAACTTAAGAAACTGCACTCGATGTGGCAGTCGAGGACAAGCACATGTACATCTCTTCAAATTCAAATTCTAAAACAAAATTCTCGTGTTACACATTTTTGTCACACTCCATTACTGTTTTTATCGAGGTATAAAATATTTACATCTGTTGTTTGTCGTTGTTTATTTGAATGTTTTAGGTGGCGAGTACAATCAGCATCAACAAGGGATCATTCGTTAAGCGCACCTGTGTCTGCGGCTACTTCCTCGTCGGCACAAAACAAAAAGCAAACCACGTTCGAAGTTTCCGAAACCTGGCATAATAATTTATGTTACGGTTTTATTACTGAATATAAACGTTATCTTCAGAGTTTAGGGTTTATACCCTTGCAGATCGAAAGCACTCATAAAAAACACAAGTATGTGTTGATCGACAACTGGGTTTTAATTTATTAAGGTTCTGGTATTTTGCAGTCTAACAAAATCTGAGAATACTTCGTATAATTCCGTATTTTATGTCCAGAAAGCGATGTTAGGTGGAATACTTATTTTTACGATACACCTCAGTGAACCATTTCTTATTACTAAACTGCATGCTATAGAATGTAATCGTTTGCAGTCTAATAATTCAAGGACATCTATTAATCAGGTAAGAAAATTTGTAGCAATTTTTAAACAAAGATTTTGGTTTTAAAACAAATTTTTATTTTTTTATACCAAAAAAAATGTGCAGACTATGCTTTTGGATTAACAGGCAATAACACACTCTTCCTGTAACCATAGAGTTATTTACATCAAAGAATTTTTTTGAGTCTTTACCAAATCAATTGTTTTGTTATTTGCTTGCCCTTGCGATCTATTTTTGTTCTATTTTTAAATATCTTGCTTATTTATATACATTCGAATGTATTGTATTGGCCTTGGCACTCCTGTCTGGATGGTAGCCGTTCCTTGGAACTCTTCTGATCCTTTTCTACGGTGAATCATGCTATATTTCCTTGCTCCTGTTCTGCTTGAAAATTTTCGTGTGATGTGGCTTTGGTTAGTATTTTCCTCCACTCTTTGTTGTCCTTCACTGTGTTCCTCCAATCCTTTATTCCTAACTTTTTTATGTCTTCTATTACTTGGTCTTCACATCTCTTTCTGGGTCTTCCCCACTGGTCTCCAGCTTGTAATTCTTATTAGCTCTCCAGTATCTCTTCTTTATATATGCTCAAACCCTCTTATTCTGTTGGCTTTGATGACCCTCACGATATCTTGTCCTTCCATTATTTCTTCTATTTCATGGTTCATTAAGATTTTTTGTTCTCCTTCATTGTCTGTTCTTGTTCCCAGTATTCTTCTTAGAACTTTTCGTTCAACGATTCTTAGCTTTTCCTGTTCTTTGTTGGTAATGTACATTGTTTCTTATACATAGCATACTACTAGTCTAATTGCAGCTCTGTAGATTTCCAGTTTAATGTTCCTGCTTAAATTTCTATCCTTCATTAATTTTTGGTAACTCCAAAAGGTCCTGTTCCCTGCTTATATGTAGTATCAGATTTCTTTTTTATTCTCTTTTTGCAGTATTTCTATTTGTTTGTTCGACCATAAAAATTAAAAAATTACAGGTGTTTGTAGTATAAATATTAGAAACAAAGAAATTTTTATGCCTCCGATTTACACAACTGCTCCAATTTTTTTCCAGTTTACATTAAGTTTTCTCGATGAATCAGATAGAATCAAAGTTGCAATGCACTTACATTCCTTTACATATGATTACCATTTGCGTTGCATTCATAATTATATAGCAAATAGTTCCATTGGTGGAAAAGTTTGCGAAGGTTATCATCTTACACATTTCTTGGATGATTTTATGAAGTACTACAATAAAGCTCCGAATTTTGCTCGAAATTTGGTTCACGAAGGTAAGCGAATTATGTTGGCATAATATTAAATTAAATTTGAAACGATTATAGAAACAATTACGGTTAAGGATCTGATGACCGAAGGTAAACAATTGTACGACTATCTTTTAAGTAACGGAGATCAGTACAATATGGATGTGTTCAGCATGCTGGGAGAAGATGGCGAAGATACTGAATATGTGTTGGTCCAAATTTCTAGCACTCCGCAAATGTCGTATAAAGATTCGCAGGACTGTCAGCACACAGATGATTTTGATGTAACACTTATAATATCACGTACATCATCACCGTATGAGCTGTGGGACACAGTGTTACACCTTAAATATTATCTTATTCTTACTTCTCGCAGGTACTTAATAGTTCAAAAGAATAAATGCGTTAAATAATTTTTTAGTAGTCGAAGGACTAAGTATAAAGCTTTTATAGTTATTTAAATAATAGCGCATTAACTTGTCTACATTCTATTATGATTGGAGGAACATTTTTATTTCAGAAATGTATTATTTTTATGATTAACATTTTTATTTATAGGGAAATTTATCCTAAAACTGAGGTAGATCGAAAGTTAGGCAAGTTTCGAACTGTTTCATCTACTTTTCGATCTATTTCAACGCTTTGCAAAGAAAGTAATTCCGAAGAATATGATCATACTAATGTGAGAAGTCATCGGTCGGAGAGCGAATCAGAACTAGAGAAATCAGGAGAATTAACTTCTTCGTATGATTATAGAGTCGAAAGTACATCTCAAAAGTCCAAAACTACGGTAAGCTCTCAAGAAGAGAGGTCCCGAAGCAATAGCGGGCAAAATGCTCATTCTCACGTCGAGATAAAACAAGAATCTGTTAATTATTTGGGTTATTATTCGTCACACGAACAACTCATGCAGCAATTAATATTAGATCAAGCAATGACCACTCGGAAAAAAATAAAAGATATGGTTGCCCAAGGTAAATTACTTAATCATCGTGTTGCGAAGACGTACCTTACAAATGTAATTTTTTAGGAATGGTCGACTGTAGGACTCATTTACTTTGGAATAAATTGGTGTCACATCAAGAACTGAATCATTTAACTTACGGCGAATTTGTCGAACTCAAAAGCCTCGCCAAATTGGAAAATTTAAGCGACATTCATCCGAATTTAAGTTTCCTACTTAATCAACCGGTAGCTTGGTATCAAGGCTTAGCAAAATTATTGCTTGTTAAGTATAGTGACCAAAATCGAACTTTTATGTCGCCAGATGGAAATATTCAACATTTTGTAATATTACATCCGCGTTATGATGGTGCTTTTATGTTATTATCGATGGATTTGCACACATCACGTGGGGTAAGTATGAACTTTATAATATGAGGGATGTTCTACTTGTAACCGTAATTTTTATTTTATTAAGAAAGAAAACAATAACGTTACAAATTTAACTCTTATTTTTCAATGTAGACCTTTCTTTCGCGATACACTTTTGCCATCTTTCCACTAGCTTCCTGATTCCCTTTTTATAGAAGGTTTTTGGTTATTGTCGCAGCCAGAAATGCGCAGCTTCAATAACAGCAAGAATTTCGCCTTTTTGAGGGAAAAGCTGGCTTGACTTTGTTTTGCAGCAAATTGCTGTTATATTCAGCGTTGACAGTGCTACAGTCTTCAAGAAAATCAGAGAAAATTACTCCTGATGAGTCTCAGAATATGGTTGCAACAACCTTTCCAGCAGATGCACAGGATTTGAATTTTATTTGGGCGGAGGCGATGACAATTGTCGTCATTCTATTGAAGCCAATTTGCTTTCGGGCACAAAGTGATGCACCCAGGTTTCATCACAAGTGACTATGCTCTTAAACCCTGTTGGAGTAAATCGGTGCAAACTTAAACTTGGTGGGGTTTCTGTTCAGGGAACAGTTGTTTGGGAACCCACCGAGCGTTGAGTTTGTTGAACTGCCTATGGTTTCCACACTTCCAACACTTATTGAAAGAATATAAACAATCATTCTTACCGTTATTCGTTGATTTTCTCGAATTAAACGGTCAACATGTTCAATATTGATTTCATACACAGCAGTGGAGATACGCGGAGTATGTGGCACGCTAGTTACACCTTCTCTTTCATTTTGCGCCAGTCGTAAACTTGAACCTTGGATAAATATGTTTCCCTGAACTGTGCAGAAAGTCTCACCAAAATTTCCAACTAAATGATTATTCTTTGTGTAACAGAACTTGAAACGTCCATGTTTGACATTCAATAATTTTATTAAACAAATGAATCGCTGGTGATCTGATTGCAACAATATGTCAAAAAAGGATGATATTTTAATAAGAAAAAAGTTCTGTAGCTTTGTAGCAACTAGAATTTAAGAAAAATAATTATTCCCGGTAGGATTTGAACATTCCTCGTAAAAAAAATTGGAAAAATAATCTTACTATTTTTACTACTACACCAACTAAGCTGTCTTTGTTCAGTAAATTCTATTAAAGGTTGCACTTCTAGATCTTGTCTTGTTTGTATATTGCTTGTATTCTGCTCTTTTGCTTGTCATATTGACATTAAAATCATCGTTGACATTAATTACCAATTTTTTATTATTGTGTGGCTTTTTACATCGGCCAATTTAAATGTAATATTATTGCCAGTCATGAACTGTTTGATTTAGGCGTATATCATTTTGATGTTGTGTTAATTGACGATTCGTAAAGTAAGCTCTCGAGAGCTTAAGTACAATTTTATGAACCAGAACGGTGCTAAACAAAAAAAATGTGCGAGATAAGGTATGAAGCTAGTGACCAACGATGGTTTTTTGTGTTTAGATCATGTTATTCTTGAGATAGAACTCGAATGTTTCACCATTTTTCTAAGAGGCTTCATTTCAACTAGAATAGTTTGGATTGATACCTCTAGTTTTACTTAATTTCTAGTTTTCTTTCCATTATTTGTAAAGTATTCGTATTAACATATTTTCATGTTTGTTACAGGATTTATATGCTGTTTACCGTGCCTCGCATAAATATAAGGATTCTGATATATGTATGTCTGATCGGAAAGCCCTTTTGGATGGTTTTATTAATTGCGTATGTTTCTATATTTGGACTGGATTGATATAAAGTACATCTAGTCTTGTATTATTGCTCAAAATATATTTAGTTTTAAAATAGTTCAACATACACGCTGTAACGAATCTACCTTCTTGTTTTTGCATTGCTGTGAAATTAATAGCTAGTCTGCTTTTATTTTTCACTTTTTAAGTGTGGTCGAATTAACTGGTAGGTTTTAGTTTACATTTTCAGTTAAAAATAGACTTTTTAGTTATAACAATATTAACAGTAGACTAGTCAGCTTGATTGTTATATGCAGTTAAGATAATTTTGTTGATTGCGCTTTTTATAAATAGGACTGACATTTATTTGGTTTCTACAATAGTTTTTGTTTGTAAATGTTATTGTAGATTGGTTGAATTTTATATCTTTATTTTTATATATAATTTGTTGATAGTTTGTATTGTTAGGTCACTGTAAGTGCAGTTTCAGGGCTAGCGAATTGTCAGTAATAATTCGATATCCAAACACTGCCTCGGTGTCCTATTTTTTCCTTTTATCTGCCATCTCCTTTAAAAGTTCAATTACGTGTGTATTCGAGATTTTGTATTTATGTTCGAAACATTCTGTTTTTTTAATATGGTGCTCAAGCGACAAAACAATTATAATTAAAAAAAGGCATTTGTCCAAGTTATTTTGTATAAAGAAACTGTATTGTTATTTTTTGACGAATGTATATTTCGTATAGTTTATTTTGATTTAATTCTTCATATTAAAATAGTTTATAATAATTAAGTCAGCTCGAGTATAACAAACACATGAAAGCATTGTTTTTTTATGTTACAAGCATGTATTATTTATAAAGTTGTTGCAAACAACTTCTACGATAATTCGTTGCAGTATAAGCAATTGTTAAGAGATTACAAGCGGAAAAATAGAAGTATATTTTTGATAATGTATTAAACTGTGTAAAGTGAGTAGTGCAGTATATTTTTGGTATTGATAGAAACGAGTGTGCAAAATATTTTTGAATTTTCGTGTTCTAGAATTAAGTTGAGATGAAACGTTTTCTTATTGTACTTTACTGTAGGTACCAGGAATGGTAAGTTAGTAATGGAAGTAAATAAAACATAATCTTTCAGTTATTGCAACAACTTTGTATGAACATGCTTGTAAACTATGTTTATGGAAAATCTGTATATGATTTAAACAAACCTTTGTAAATCTAAGCATTTTAGTGTTTGCCTATTATTGTAATTATGATTGGAGCGGCTGGGTGGTTAAGGCAGTCGGATGCTTGACGGGTGGCCTACCTAATCACTGAAAATAATCGGAAATCAAAACACAGTGGTTATCGAAGGCGTGATGCTTACTACATCACCCTGTATGCATAGCGAGCAAGACAACTAGGTATGAAAACAACTTAGGAGGCCTTAATCCTCCAGGTTGCCAGCCATACTCCCTCATGAAGTGTAAATGCTAATATCTTTTACCGTTATTGTAATTACAGTTCTAATGAACAAGCTTTAATATATTTAGCAATAAGTAAACTTTCACCCATAAGTAACCAATCAAATAATAGTCATTAGTTTTCACTTGTGTTTATGTAGATCATATACAGCTCTTCCTTGCACATAGTTTAAATGTGCACCAAAATGTAACATTTCGGAATAATGTGTTAATCGATGGCTGTAAAATAGCTCATACTGTGATAATGTTATAAAAGTACAAGATGTTACCATAGTGCCTGAATTTTATAGGGAAGTTTTTAGGAATATTTCTCATATTAAAAGAGTAGCTTAGATAAATGTAGTATCTACGTATTAGATTAAGTAGTACTGTGCCATTCATATTAACAATTTTGGTTGCCTTTGTGTATTTGTTCATGTAAAAACGGCAATTTTAAACGAAATAAAGCCAAGATTCCTTAATAATTTACACTTATTTGAGCCTATTAATCCCTGTGTAGGGCAAAAGCCTACCACTTTCTTTTCCATGCCTTCCGATCTTTTGCATCTTGTACTTCCCGCCAATGTCTTTTCGGTCTACCTCTTCCTCTATTCCCAACTGATGGGGGATCAAATAGTATGCCCAGTGTTCTTTTGGGAGCCGCATAAGATGATTTCTTCAGTTCCGTTTTTGTTTTTTACATCTGGTTATCACGTCCTCCACTCCTGTTCTTCTTCGGATTTCTTCCGGTCTTATTTTATCTAGTGTTTTTATACCTAGCATAGAATGTTCCATTTTTGTTTGTGTCACTCTTAATTTTTTGTAAGACTGTTTGGTCATACTCCAGGACGCAGCGCGTTTGGTAAGTATAGGGAGAACCCAGATATTAAACTTTTAAGCTTGCTTCAGCTTCACTTTTTAAAATCTTTGTTGCCCAAAGTTTTTCCAAGTTTTGTTTATTCTTCTTTGTATTTGTTTCTATTCTTTTCTCTACACAGACTGCCTCTGTTAATTGTTCCAGTTTCTTCCCACATATCACCAAATTTTTTTGGTTTCCATTCGTTAATAATTTTGTTCTCCCTAAGTTTATCTTTAGGCTAAATTTTTAACTTCCCTAATTAAATCTTCTGGCATTCTTGTTAGTGTTTTTCTGTTTTCCGCTAAAAGCAGAATATCATCTGCAAACCGAAGGTTTGTTAATCTTTTGCCTGAAATTTGTATTCCAAGATTTTCCCAAGTGATTTTTTTACAAACTTATTTAACCTCTTGTCTTATTATCTTTTTTTTTAAATTAATCAATACCTATAACAACATTAAGTACATGATTTGTGTTAATAGCTACTAGGAGCAAAAAGTAAATAAAAGTGCTATTACATGATCTCTCGTCAGTGAAAGCCGCTGGTAACGGGACAAAAGAATACATACTGCGTCCTAGTCCTCAACTGTGCACTCTAATCATAGTCATTTACAATATCACTTAAAATCAAGTTTACATTAGACATTCAAGTTTAAGTTTACACCAACATCTTAATAGATGTGTAGTCACGCAAATTATCTATACCTACAGATATGTAATAAAAAACAATACACAGCAAGATACGTAACTCGTAAGATTAAATTACACTACCTTAGTAAGAAAAATTTACAATACCTACGTATTATTAAGCTTACACAGTTTACATATAGACTCTTATATTCAGATGGTCTACTAACTTATTAAGAAACATTAAATAGGATGGCAATTCTCTTATATCTGATGGAATTGAATTATAAGTCAAAACTGCTGATGTGAGTGGACCTCTATAGATATCTTCAATTATTTTAACGAATTTAGCCGGGATTTCCTGATCTTCTAATCCTGTTGTTATGCTAGTGTGTTCCAGATTATCCAAATTTTTCAAAATCGGTTAGGGCTATATAGAGTGTTTCGTTTATGTTCTTTATACTTCTCTATTATCTGGCTAATTGCCAAACGCAAAAAAGAAACAAGTATTAGAAGTGCTGCCAATAAATGAACAAAAAACAGTATGTACCTATCGAAATGGAAGATTCAGAAGAAGTAATAACACACCTAAAAAAGTACGCTTATTATATCCAAAATTAAAGTGTATTACTTACGGTAGAATGTGTAAACAAACCCGTGTTTGTGGGTAGCAGACAGGCGCATTTCCACTATCCCGGTGGAAGTCAGACCTGTTTCAGGGACCTAGCGACCCTGCCCATGCGAGCTCCTGGTTGTTCCTCACTTCCTATTGCTGAAGAGAACCAGGTCCCAACCTTAATCCCATCAAATCCCACACTTTTATCCTTCCTATATCCTAATCCCCTCGCCAACACGCTCGGCAAGCGTGGCGTTGTAACTGCCAACAACCTCTCAACCAACCATGAAATGTCGAGTTTACAAATGAGACTATCGCAGGTAAATAGAGTCTACGATTAAGAATCTCACACTGAAAATTCAGTCAGCCCCAAGGATTCTGTGGGGGGGGGGGCAAAAATTCGGCAATTAAACTACAACGACAAAAACATACAACACGTACCTATTTACATTGCTACTTATAATATAAGAACTCTAAGAACTCAAAATCATCTAGAAGAATTTGAAGAAGAACTGAACCACATAAAGCTTTAAATTTTAATAAAAGAACATTGTTATTAGGAACAACCATTTTTTAAATTTAAATTTGTTATGCTGATAATAACGATGCCGTCACTACATATAAAGTTTTTTAATGCCTTAAAGAAGTAATAGCTTTTATACAGTTGATTTTCAAAATTATTTACAATTAATAATTAATTAAAAATCACGTCTAAAGAGTTCTGTTATTACTTTCCATACAAAAACTGTAATTGACATCCATTATGAGTTACATTACTTAGAAATTACCTATATAAAATTTCCAAAAATACCGGTATATTTTTGGAGTTTTTTAGTAGTTTCGTTCTTGCTTTTTCTATGTATATCAGAATATAAAATGCAAGGTGAAACGTTAGAAAATGCGTAAAAAATTGTATTGTATTTTTAAGTATCACTGGCATTATTATATTTTTTGTTATTCTAAAATTTTCCATTTTGTGCATTTCTCTCCCATACTTTCGCATTTAATTTTCACAAAACGAGGAATTGGCAACGCCAAATAAACCTCTCAGTTCTATGTACATATTGCATGTTGTAAAGAATTTGAGTAAATTTAGATACAATTTACACATATTTTCAGATTTGATATTAATTAAATAAAATTAAAATAATTCTCAGACTTTATAAAAACGATCCCGAATCTTCAAATTAACCATATAAGATGAGAAATTACAAATATATACAGGGTGGTCCTTTTAAATCACCTAGCATGGTAGGTTATTAACAGGTAATGGGGCAAATATATGGTCCTTGCTCCTTGTTACTTATTGGAAGAATAAGGGGCAATCAGGGCCTTTTAAAATATATGACGCCATTAGTGACCCATTTACATTTACCAAACTGATTCAACGGGATTCATTTTGTATTTCCATTCAGTACGGATTAAAAAAACAAGAATACGATTCGAAATGTTCTTTTTTAGTTATAACGACTAATTTATCAGGCCATCCAAATGAATGGACTGAAAATGAGTATGGGGGTGGGGGGTAGTACTGTACGGAAGAGAGGAGTTTATAATCCATCAGGTCAGAAGGGGTCAATCGTTAGGCAATCCAAAATGCTGTACTGGAAATGAGTATTGGGGTAGGACGAAACAGCAGAGCAGTTTAGTCCTGCCACTTGAGTTTCGGGACTTTGTAATTAGGTACATAACTTAATGTGAAGACATATCGGATATTCAAAGTCACGGCTGTTTTAATACCTCAATATATGTCATGTTAAAAACACGCTTGGTACGAATTTATTTCAAAAATAGATATGAACAAACTTCGTATAATATGAGTTTTTACAACACCCCTAATTTCAAGCACATTTTACGTAGAAGGTTTTTATTTTTTGGAGTATAAAAATGTCAATATTTCTCAAAAGTATTTAAAAAATATATATTCACCATTGTTTATAGCCCCTTAAATATACAAAGTAGGTAACCCATATAGCATAGGAAAATGGCCAGAAATAGTTGCGTGATACAATCTGCCATCACGAAATGTAATGTGAGTTGCCTATCTTGAATATTTTCTTTCTGGTTCATTTACCGATTTTTTGAAAAAGTGATTGACATTAAATGTTTTATTTGGGTCTAATGAATTAATTATCTGCTTTGGAAGCAACAGAACTCAGATTATTTTCAATTTTGGCTGAATTTTTAAATTTGGGGTAACAAAAAGTTCTCTTACTATTATTATTTTATTTCTTCGTCTTATTATTATTATTATTATTATTATTATTATTATATGTATTAATTATTATTAGATATATTAAATTAGATGGTGATCTGAAGTTACTTAAAAATTATCAAACGGTAGACGTGGGAGTTTTTAATTTAGCAGAGTTTCACACACCTATATTATTTGGAACAAAACGGCTTGTAGAGCCGGTTGTTTCAAAAATTATAAAACATGAAAAAGGTACAAAAAAAATAAACAAATTTACTCTTTCCTACAGATTTAATTTTATATTCAGGTTAAACAATCAGTCCAATCCCAAAGTCTTCCTTTTTCATGTCGAGAAAAGTAGTAAGCATCTGCTTCGTTTTTACACTTTTATTTATTTAATTTTTATTACACAGCCTCATAACAGTAATAATGTTCTGAAAACTTATGTAAAATTTAAATTATAATACACTTTCTGGATTAAATGCTAAACATCTTATAATCCGTGCTTGTTATAAATCGCCAAAAATTAAAGCCAGTTGACAGCTGTCAAAGATAGATAACTAGCGCCACGAGCAAGCTGTGTCAAAAATTTGCATAATGGCCATTTTTGCTATTCGGCAGGCTTTATAAACCCGATTTTTAAAAGGGGCCTTGATAATGTGTTTCTAACGAAAACCCGTTAAAGCACTGCAGTGGTTATAAATGTAATGTACTGCTCTTTGGTTGTACTTATATACGAGTATATAATCTTATCTTGAAAGCATTTTAAACTCTCTTATTAGAGATTCCAAAGGTTACCTAAAAAATCTAGTACTCTGTGACATTTACGAAACAATTTAGAATTGAGCTCACATATGTATTGTTTGACATATGCTTGTCAAAAGTGAAAAAGAATAATTTAAGATGAGTTCTAATCTAAGTGAAGAAATTCCGGTCGATATAGAAGAAGCTGCTAGTAGGGCAATGTTAGATTTATCAATTTGGTAGGTAAAATCAATCTTTGATTAATATTTGATTAATTGATCTACTTTTAACACGCTGCGATTTAATATTACATTTTTAATTGCAGTATGCCGTGTTAAAATTCAGTTTTTAGTAGTGTTTGTAGAAAAACATTCTTTGCTGATACTATACGTCAGTGATTTTTTTTAAGCAGGCACAATGTACACAAAAAAACTTTCCTCGTTTTTACCTAACTATAATTACTTACAAATGCAATTTTCTAGCACCATTTTCCGAATTTTTCTGTTTTCATTTCTTCTGTGTCGTGTGTCATGCCCTTTTTTAAGGACGTTGACGAGGGGGCCAAAGCCACATTTTTAAACGACTTGGCGTCGTGAACTTTGCAGAGTTTGTGAGTCTTGTTACTATCTGCAGTCGACCACTCCGCAGACAGAATCGTTAATTGTACCAGACGATTAAATGGCTTCACTCGCTCAAGTACCCACCCCGAACAGTGGGAAATTCTTTGTAAAAATCCTTACCACTGAGTGAGATTCGAACCCAAGATTCCTAGCTAGGAGTCCAGCACTCTTACCACTGCACCAACGAGCTCCTTGTTTTCATGTACGTAATTAAATTCAATATTAAAAAAAAGATGTTTTTAATTTACGTAATTAAATTCATATTAATAAAACTTATTTAAATCAATAAATAAACTAACTTTATTTTTTGAGTATTTAAAACTGGCTGTATGTATAGATACGTAATTATATTAACACATTGACGTAGATAAAATATTTGCGTTTTTTGGGAAATTTCACCCCCGCATTTTAATTTTTAAATTTATATGGAAACTTTTCTTCAATAATTAAAAAAGTGTATTAGCATGAACTCATAATTAACGTTAAAAATGTTTAAGAAACTCGTTTATGATTTGGGCCAAAGAAAAGAATTCCGAACACTCCATTTGCTTTTCTCCTAATGAAAATAACAAAGATATACACAAACTGAAATTTATGATTTAATAGATGTAATTTCACTATGTTGCATTTTGAAACAGGACATACGGTATAATAATAATAACAGTAATATTAAAAGATCGTAGTTGTTCGAAATTTATTCTAAGTTCTTAGTTTATTAACACCCTGTATATCTAATCTTATTTTTTTTTATAGAAAACTCGTTAATTCGACAAGCAACATTTTTTATAAAGAATGACTTTTTGCCGTAAAATCGAAAATAACGTTTTTGGTCCTCTTGTCAACTCCATCCGGGGACACACTGAATTTTATGAAAGAATTGCAGCAACATGCAAACATGCTGATTACGTGAAGACAAAAGTAAGTGTATTTTTTTAATAATATTGTAATCATTGAAAAATTTAATATTTTGTGTGTTTACTTCCGTGTAATTATATGATTGCCCTTCAGTTTTGTTTTTTATGGAAACAGCTGTAGGGATAATAATCTTGTTTAATTATTTAATTAATCTGTAGATGGAAATGCAAACCATTTGATATTATTATTAATTAAAAATTATCACAGAAACTCTGTTAATTTTATAGGTTTCATAATGCAGTTAAGTGACGAACCTGTTATTGTTAATAAAAAACAAATGTTTAATACGAATTTCTTCGTTTAAAACCGTCGTTTTTAATTAAATTAAATTTAATTTTAGATACCGCGTTTGATTTTCTACAAAAAACGTATTTTGAATTGAATCGAATTTAATATTAAATACACAAATGCATTTAAAACGTCGAATATACCTGGAGACTTTAACGGGTAGTCAAGCAACGAGCCTGCCAACGTTAATAAAGAACAATGTTCAACACGAATTTCTGCGTTTAAAATCGTACTTTTTAATAGTCAAAAAAAAATATGATTGTTATTTTAGCAACAAAGCAGAATAAACCCCCAACAATCGTACTAGTAGGTTAGTTAAAAGAGTAAACCGATTTTCCAATTTATTGTAAAAAATTCCATTTTGAAGATGGTTTATTAGATTTAATTTAGAATACCGTAATTATTACAAAAGTACATTTTATGTGGAATTTTATTTCATATTAACTATACAAGCGCAACTAATACGTTAATTAACCCATAAGACTTCAACGGGCAGTCAAACGACGAACCTTTTAACGTTAATAAAGAACAACGCAAATTTCTACGTTTAAAACCCTTGTTTTTAATAGTAAAAAATAATACGGTTATTATTTACGCAAGTTAAAACAAATATTGATTTTCCTAATTCTTGTAAAAAATTTCGTTACAATACTGATCTCCATTTTCTACGAAAAACATATTTCCACCTTAATTTAATGTTTTGGTAAATATACAACTATACAAGCGCATTTAAAACGTCGATTAAACCAAGAGGCTTTAACCTATCAAGCTATCAAAATTAATAGAGAATAATGTTAAATATTGTAGTAAGACTCTATAACTTAAAAAAACAGCTGTTAGACTTTGTTCCACTTGTTAAAAATCAGCTTCTGAAATTTACTCCGCCCATGTCAGTGTTGAAAAATATAGGAAGGAATTCAATAAGGCTTTTTATTTAAATACAACGAATAAAACAAAATTTAGACGGTTTAAGCGCAATAAGTTTTATTTATACACAGTCAAATAAATTACATCACTACATTTAGATAAGTATATCACAATTTACCGTCTTTATTGACTTTTAAAAGTTAAAGAGAACATGGTAACACTAACTGGCAGATCTGAAACTCTCTACTTTACAATCTCTTAAAGGAACTTCTAGTTCATATATTTCATAGATAAACTTTCAACTGGCTTTAAATCTCTTAACATCAGTAACATTTATATACAACAGAGAGTTGCACGAATGCCATTTTGTAGTTAAAATTTGATATTTATTACTAGAATTCTTTTACTACACTGAGGGTAAAAGTTCACATTATTAAGTTAAGTTGTCCCGTTATTATAAGTATTCTTAAACATTTCTTTGTAAATTATACGTATTTTAGCAAAGCAAAAATATTAATGACGATTCTTGTCGGTTTTCTATAAGTAAGTGAAAACGAATTCGGAATTTTAAACAGATTGCTCTTCATTATCTTTATGTAAAATATTGAAAAAAAAAATAATTGCTCTTTCTCACAGATTAGTTAAGGTTCGACATGAAACTACGAGACAAGACTCACTTTGAATTTTTGCTTTTATACCATTTTGAAGTCACAAAAATGAAATTCTTCTGGCATTAAGAATAGGAAATTCAGTAAAACTAAAATTCGTTCACGGAGAATATGACACTTACCTAAATAAATGCACATAGACATTAAGAACCATGCGTTGACGATTTTACACTCTGTAATTGGTTGTCGAGTGAAGGAGATTTCAGCTTTCTCATACTTTTCACTAAGTTAAATTAGGTTAGGTTAGATTAGATTGAGTTTTCCTGATGATAAACATTCAAATGTAGTTCCGGGAGGTTTTTCTATCACTATAAGGTAAAGAGTAAACTGCAGATTCGGAGGGTCACTTGCTCGGGAAGCTTGACGCCCGCAATGCCCAAAAAAAGATTAGATTAGGTTAGGTTAGATTAGATTAAGGTAGGTTAGTTTAGATAATTAGGTTAGGTTAGATTAGACTGCACAGTGGGGATAATTCTACTGATCAGTAATTTATTTTATGGTAGTTCGTTTACTTTAGAGTTATCCGTAACGGAGCCTTTTATATTTTTAATTGGCTAATGGCATCAACTGTTTGGCCGTGTGGCCGAAGCTTAACCCATTTTTGCCTAGCAAAATTCATATTTCAGCGCCCGTAAAAATTTTTCTCAACACTGGTGGGGTTTCAACCCTGAGTGAGCCTTTAATAAGGCAAAATCAATACGCTGAGCTACCCAATCCTCCAATTAATTTCTAATTCAATTGAGTTACGCCATGTAAATCGAGAGCGCTACCAAAATTCGTTTACATCGTTGTCATATTCCCTGTGAACAGATTTCAGTATGTTTTCGTTTGAGATTTATCTAACTGATGCTTTGTTTTTTCTTGACCTTTGTATGTTATAATTTTATAGGCGTGAAACTTAGAAACTTATTCCAGAAAGGCATTTTGTAAATTTATTTAAAGATTAATGATATAATGACAGGATAATTACAATAAGCAATAGGTGTGTTCATGTTATGACACACTATATAAAACAGACTAACTTTTCCAATCTACTTTTCTGACGTAAACGCTGTTTGCATAATTTACACTGTGATTTATCAATTTTGTTTTTGTATTTTTATGAGAAAAATATTTTGATACTTTTCAAAAACATTTAAAATTTTCAAAAATTTTAGATTTGTTATTGTATATTGTAGTTTGATGTAAGTACGGAAAATGATTGTAAAATTCCAGAAAAATGATTTGTTTGCCTGTAATTAATTACGAAAAAATCTTGTTGGTATTTCGATCGTCTTCGTTAACTCTTTTATTATTTCATTTAAAAAAAAACAAACAAAAAAACCGTAAAAGATTTATCATAATTTAAAGCTTCATAAAGTTGTATTATTAAATTTTGTAGATAATTTGTGCTGTTTAAAAATTGCTGTGCAACTTTATTAGGTGATTTTACAAACTGAACAAATTATTGTGCAAAAACGTACCTAGTAGGCCATGGAAAATAAATATCAATTGAAAACTTTCACTGAAATTTATGTACTTCACATTACTTGCGACACATTTTGATAATATGTTGTTATAATCATTTACCAAGTGTCTAAAAATAAATGTTTAATTTAAAATAAAAAATAAAATTGTTCCAAATGTTTAACAAATTTGTAATTGTTCGCCTAAATGTTAAATTTCGTTAAATTACAATTTGTGTCGAGGCGTCTTTTTGAATGTGACACTTGTTTTAGTGATTAAAGTTTTGAATATCGACTCCTTTAGGAATGTCTGTTAATATTTTACCAAAGAGCATATTTTGTTAAAGACCTTTGCTACAGTTTTCTTGAAATAATCGACTCTCTTCTATGACATTTTAAATTTGGTACCGATGTACGTTAAAAAATAGGCGACACTGCATTGAATTCTTGAATATTCACAAATTTCATTTTTGGGTTAAATATTCATCGACACCCTTAAAATTTAGTTTGATCTGTTATAAGTATGTTGCGGTAGTAAGTTGTATAGTACGACCAAAAAAAATTGTGTAAGCCTGTAACTATTGAGCACATTCTTGTCTGGTCGAAGTTTAAACGAATAACGAATATGTTTTTAAGGGCACTTGTAGATAATGTAAGATAAATTATAAGTAGGGTCTTCATTTGTCTTGTACTTTCCATAGCCTGCTCCATATTTTAATAATCTTTTGTAAACCAGTATTTATTTGCATGCCATGCTGTTAGCTTTGGTAATATAAAAAAGTAGAATTACAAAATTCAAAAACACAATTTTATAAAGCTTCGTTTAAGTCTTTTTCTTCACTCGTCTTTTCAAGCGAATAATGAGAATTGGACTAAAACGAAGAAAGTCGCTTTGTTTTGGAAATATTTAGTAAACTTGTGTTTGCAGAATTCCTTTGTTTAGCGTTAAAACAAGTAAAGCATGTCCGGGAAGTCGGGAGACATACCTCTTTGTAGGAAATGTGAATAACTAACTGGAGTTACTTATAATTTAGTAGGTGGTTTTGATAGGCATTTTTATCTAGTAACCATGGGTAAAAACAAATTTAATATATTATGTCAAACTGAAAAATGCCGCGTAAAGAAAACGAGTGTTTTGCAAAGTGCGTTATTCAATATTTTGAAAATCATCGCAATGGTGATGTTAAAACTGCATCGACGATTAAACCTATATAGCCTTAAACCCTTCTGAGCAATGTGGACGTACGTTTCTACATGCACCAAACCATAAACAACTGGCATACGTACATAAATTTTAAAAAGTATCCAAATTTCCGTATAATACTTGATTTGGCAGGCTGTTGATGGAAATGGTCAATTTCAAACCCTGCACTTCTACTAGAACTCTCACAGGAAAAATTTATATTGAAGAATGTATAAAGAAGAGATTGATTCCTTTTATCCTTAAACATCATAATCACGGCGAAATTTTATTCTGACCGGATTTGGGCAACCTGCCATTATTCAAAAATTGTTACCGATTGCCTGACCAGTGAAGGCATTGAATTTGGACCTAAAACAGAAAACTCACGCAATTTTCCTCAGGCAAGAGGAATTAAAAATTTTTTGGCATTGTGTAAACAAAGGTATTCAAAGCGATCCAAGACACCCAAAAATCTTAGATCTTTTAAACTTGTTTGGAAGAGAATAGCCTAGGAGATTTCTAGGGAATCGGGAAAAGCTGTCATGGACCATGCATATAAAGTTATTCGTGAAATTGGATACAAAGGAGTTCAGGGGGCCATGTGTGACATATCTGACAAGAGGAAATGTTAGACTATTTAAAATGTTAGTTTAAGAGTTTTGTGTTCTAACACAATAAAATACAGTTTGAATTCATTTTGTCTCTCTATTTCCCGGACATGCTTTACCTTATGTTTTAAACTCTTGATTGAAGCGAAGTTTAGATCGGTTTACCATAATTAAATTTCAAAATTCGGAAAGAGGTATACGTACACAAAAGAGCAAAATTATGTGTAAATTTGTTTTATAACAAAGCAAATCAATAAATCTTTTAAGAATCTATCGATTCAGCTACGTTTTGTGGACCAAATATTTATATGATGTACTGTGCGACGAAAAAATCTTACGCTTCCTAAGTGTGAAATGACTTGCTTCAATTTTTTTTTTAATTTAAAACCACGACCTTCTTCACTTTAACTTAACTGTCTTTATTCGGCCTGATCAGTTGCCAGTTTCGGGTGAATTCCGCATGGCGCCACTCACCGATTACAAAACTCTGCAACTTCTTAATTCGTTTGGAAAACAAACAACACCTGAGTTTACATATAGGGATGCGGTTTTAACCGGTTTTTCCGTTTTTAATTTCTTAGTGGTCAGCACCAAATTTCGGACTGTATATAAAAATAAATTTAATCAGAAATTTCGGAAAAGCGTCTGTTTAAGAAGTCAAGAGGTTTGACTTAGTATATAGTTTACTGCCATAATATGCTTTATTTTTTGTTGGAAGCAATTACATCGCTCTGAAAATTGATAACAACTGGTTATAAGCTATTTAAACATTAATCACATAAATAATTTAAATTTACTTTTACATCTATTTCCAGCAATGTCTCGCACAATGCTGGAAAATCCTACTAGAATAGAATGATATGTTTTTACTTAATCCTAAATTTAATCTTAGACTAAAGCAATAAATTTAGGATCACATTTTATGTGCTAATACAATAGAATTATTTGGATTTACATTGAAACAGTATAGAAGTATATTTAACTCTTCGAAATTTCGGCTGGCGCGCTAGGTATTTTAACTTTTAAGACCTGGCGGTTAAATACTTGCGTAAAATTCGTTCTGCTAAATAATTAATAATACTCTCGACGTGTACGTTAAAGATACTTCTGAAATAGATTAACTATATTACACAGTTATAAGCTTACAAGCACTTTCGTATATCTGCACGTATTCGAAAGTGTTGCTGAAGCTAAAGGACATATCCGGGCTTTCCACCTTCTTATTTAATAAACAGTAAAATTATTTATAGACAGATAGATTTTGCCATCAAAAGGAATGTAGTGGAAACACCATTTCACAAAAATTACAAGCAATACAAACAGTACACATTAAGACAATATCTAATCTAAATATAGATATTGTTAGATAATGTTGAAATTAAAATTAAAAAATTATAAAAATCATTATCTATAGTTGATGGCATGTTAGAAGTTAAATAAAATCGAACAAAATTTTAAGTGGATTATCAGTGACAGTGGGATGATGTCGCTGTGAATGTTTCACTGATGGATGACGATGATCAAAGCGTGACAAGCTATAGTTAAACGACTTTGTGTAAAATGAACGAGTAATTCCAATTTTAAGTACCTTAAACAATGAGATAGATTAACGTTAACCAGTATAAGTCAATTATTAATATACGACGATAACGACAGAGAAACTTACTAAAGTGTTAATACAGGGTATCCTAAAAGTACACAGTTAAACATTAACAGCAGATAAACCACAACATGTAAATAAATTACCCTATTAAACATTTTTACGAACTTACCTTTTCAAGAATTCGAATGTTAGAAATATTCGAATTATTGAAATCTTAGAGGCGGTATTTGAGATACATATTCGAATCCATTTTGGAGGTTCGAATTATATTTTGATTGATTCAAATTTCGAACTTGGTTACAGGTTCTAATACCCCATCTCCTGTATTTTCTTTCTCGTCTTATAGAATAGCAACCTCTATCTCGCTTTCTCACTTTTCGTCTCCCTCCGTCTTTGTTCAAGATATAAATTCGAACTGTAAGTTCAAGATTCTGTCTTCTAGTTTATGGGGCTCAAAATTAAAACCATAAGTTCAGAATTCAGAATTTGAGATTCGAATTCATACAACAGGTCGAAATTTGAATTTGTTTAACAGGAGCAAAATTCGGTAGGTTTTGGAATGCATATGTGATTCTTGATTCGAGATTCGATGCTTGTTTTGCTGATTTAGGGATTCGAATATTACTAGTGAAAATTCCAGTTTTAATGGTTCGGATATGAATGTGGCTGATACAAATGGGATTTGGAACTGAGATTCCAAGTTGGATTTTATAACCAAGTTCAGATCTGGATTCGAGGGTCGATGCCTGCTTTTTTTACTGCTTTGGGGATTCCAATATTATTCGTGAAGAATCCAGTTTTTGTAAAATATGAATATGGTTGAATTGAGGGTGTGTTGGCTAAATCCAAATGTGTTGTAGAACTGAGATTCGAAGTTGGAATTCACAATCTGGATTTGAGATTTGAGATTCGATGCCTGTTTTTGTTACTTTAGGAATTCGAATTTTAGTGCTGAAGATTTCAGTTTTAATAGTTCAAATATGAATGTAGTTGGATGTAGGTTGAGTTGGTCGAAACCAAATGGATTTTAGAACTGAGATTGCAAGCTGAATTTAACAATCAAGATTTGAAGTTCACACCTGATTCGATGCCTGCTTTTTGTTTTAGAGATTCGAATATTACTCGTGAAGATTTCAGTTTTAATGGTTCAAATGTGAATGTAGTTGAATTTAGGTGGAGTTGGCCGAAACCAAAAGGATTTTGGAATTGAGCTTCCAAGCTGAATTTAACAATCGAGATTTGAAGTTCATAACTGATTCGATGCTTGCTTTTTTGCTTTAGAGATTCGAATTTTACTCGTGAAGATTATAATTTTTGTATTCGAATATGAATGTGGTTGTTGTTAGATTGGGTTGGTTAAAAGCAAATGGGTTTTGCAACTTAGATTCTAGGTGGAAATTCACAATCAAGATTTGAAGTAAAAGTCTGGATTCAAGATTTGAAGCCTGTTTGTTTTGCTTTAGAGATTCGAATATTATTCGTGAAGATTTCAGTTTTAATGGTTCAAATGTGAATGTAGTTGGACTTAGGTTGAGTTGATCGAAACCGAATGGGTTTTGGAACTGAGATTCCAAGCTGAATTTAACAATCAAGATTTGAAGTTCACATTTGATTCGAAGCCGGCTTTTTTGCTTTAGAGATTCGAATTTTACTCGTGAAGATTATAATTTTTGTATTCGAATATGAATGTGGTTGGAGTTAGATTGGGTTGGTCGAAACCAAATAGGTAAAGTAAAAGTCTGGATTCAAGATTTGAAGCCTGCTTATTTTGCTTTAGGGATTTGGATATTACTCGTGAAGATTTTAATTTTAATAGTTCAAATGTGAATGTTATTGAACTTAGGTTGAGTTGATCGGAACCAAATGGGTTTTGGTACTGATATTTCAGGTAGAAATTCACAATCAAGACTTGAAGTCTGAATCTGGATTCGATGACTATTTTTGCTACTCCTGGAATTTGAATTTCATTTATGAAGAGTTCAGTTTTAGTAGTTCGAATACGAATGCGATTGGATCTAGATTTAGTAGGTCGATATCAAACTGAAACTGAGACTCCAACTTGGAATTTAAAGTTTGGATTCGAGATTCAATGATTGCTTTAGCTACTTTAGGGATTCGAACTTTACTCGCGAGGATATCAGTTTTAGTAGTTCGAAAATGAATGTGATTGGATTGGTCAAAACCAAATGAGTTTTGGAATTCACAATCAAGATTTGAAGTTCGAATTTAGATCTGAGATTCGATGCCTGTTTTTTTTTGCATTATAGGTTTGAATGTTACTCGTGAAGACTGTAATTGTAGTTCGAATATGAATGTGGTTAGATTAGGGGTGGATTGGCCGGAACCAAATTGGTTTTAGAACTGGAATTTAGATTTGAAATTTGATGCCTGTTTTTTGCTGCTTTAGTATTTTAGCCGTGAAGATTTCAGTTTTAATAGTTTGAATATGAAAGTGATTGGACTTAGGTTTGGCAGATCGAAACCAAATGGGTTTTGGAACTGAGATTTCTAGCTGGATTTCATAATCAATATTTGAAGTTCAAGTCCGGATTCGAGATTCGATATTTGATTTTGCTGCTTTTGAGATTCGAATTTTACTCATGAAGATTGCAATTTTTGTAGTTTGATTGTAGTTTGATGTGATTGGATTTAGATTGTGTTGGTCGAAACCAAATGGATTTTGGAATTGAGATTTCAGATTGAAATTCACAATCAAGATTTGAAGTTTGAATTTGGATTCGATGACTACTTTTGCTACTTTAAGGAATCGATTTTTATTCATGAAGATTTTAGTTTTAGTAGTTCGAAAATTAATGTGATTGGATTGGTCAAAACCAAATGAGTTTTGGAATTGAAATTCTAAGCTGGAATTCACAACTTCGAATTTAGATTTTAGATTCGAATGATTCGAAGCCTGTTTCGTTTTAATTATGTGTTCGAATGTTACTGGTAAAGGTTATAATTTCTGTAGTTCGAATATGAATGTGGTTGGATTAGGGGTGGGTTGGCCGAAACTAAATGAATTTTAGAACTGATATTTCAAGCTGGATTTCACAATTAATATTTAAAATTCACATGTGGATTCGAGATTCGATGCTTGTTTTTACTGGTTTATGAATTCGAATTTTACTCGTGAAAATTTCAGTTTTAATGGTTCTAATATGACTGTGATTGGATTTAAATTGGGTTTGTCGAAACCAAATGGGTTTTGGAACTGAGAATCTAAATTAAAATTCACTATCAAGTTTTGAAGTACAAGCCTGGATTCGAGATTTAGTCTGCTTTTTTTCTTCAGAGATTCGAATGTTACTTATGAAGATTTCAGTTTTAATTGTTCGAATATGAATATGGTGGGACTTAGGTTGGGTAACCAAATGGATTTTGGAATTGAGATTCCAAGCTGAAATTTACAATAATTTTAAATTTAAATCTGGATTCTTGAGTCGATGTCTGCTTTTTTGCTTTAGAAATTCGAATGTTACTCGTGAAGACTTCGGTTTTAATAGTTTGAATATGAATGTAGATTTATAGGTTGGGTTGGTCGAAACTAAATGGGTTTTAGAACTTAGATTCTCGGTTAAATTCCCACTCAAGCTTTGAGGTATAAGTCGGGATTCGAGATTCGATGCCTGTTTCTATTTTGTTGCTTTAGGGATTCGAATGTTACTCGTGAACATAGTTCGAATATAAAAGTGATTTAGATTGGGTTGGTAGAAACCAAATGGGCTTTGAGATTTCAAGCTGGATTTCATAATTAGATTTGAAGATCACATCTGGATTCGAGATTCGACGTCTACTTTTACTGCTTTATGGATTCGAATTTTGCTCGTGAAGATTTTAGTTTTTAATTTGAAGTACGAATCTGAATTCAAAATTTAGTACCTGTTTTTGCTGTTTTAGGGATTCGAATTTTGCTCCTGAAAATTTCAATTTTAGAGGCTCTGGATGGGATTTAGGTGGGGTTAGTTGGAACCAAATGAATTTCGAAGCGCACTATTGAGTTGGAATACAAAATTAAATTTTAAAATCGAATCTGATTCCAAGATTCGATGCTAGCCTTTGCTGCTTTAAGGATTCGAATTTTAATCGAAGTTTTTAATTTTAGTGGTTCGAATTGGGATATGAGAATTTTAGGTAGGTTTGATTGGGATTTCTATTGAGATTGGCATTTGGTAGGGAAATTGGTTTGGAGCAGAAACCAAATAGGCAATTTTGAAAGCAAAACCTTGAGTTACACTGCCATGGTATTCCAGGCAGAAATTTAAGTTTGTTTAAATTATAGTGCAAATACCCCATACAAATTTAAAGAATTACATCACGACTGGATAAGTTAGGTTTATCGTTTTGTCTGCACATGATATCTAATTCTACCAGAGCTACATGAAAACCTAATAAATCTGGCTAAAATAACTAACCTTGATGTAGAAGCTAAAGCATCAAGAAATACATGACAATGAAAAGAAACTAGTAAACACAAAACCTAAAATTAGACACAACTTGTAGCATGGCGCTGCGTTGGCTATCTTACAAGTTGTATTTAATGCTAAGAAGCAAACCATAGTTTGGGAATGGGAAAATTTACGACTAAACTAAATCTAAGTCTTAAGACAGGAACATTTTGGAAGTTAGCGGACATTTTTATTATTTGAAATAATAGCTGAACGTGATGTAACTATTAAATAATAACGGTATTTAAAACGATGAAAATATGCTTCAATTGATAAACGGCCAAGTTTCCTTAGAAAACTAGGCTTATCCAAATTAAGCACTGATCGATTAAGGACGTGATTAATGATCAATTAAAAATTTTGGTGGTTTGATTATCCCCAATTTGTTATAGGAGAACAAGAATCTTGACTTTTATCCAGTTAAGTTCTGTACTTTTAATTTTTTCAGGGAGTTTTGGAAATATATTGTTCGTCTAGGAACAAAAAATATTTTTTAAAGTTTTTTTCTGCAAGTTGTTGATGAAGAACTATTTTTGTGACGAATTTTGAGTTTATCGTAAAATAGATGAGTATAACGAGCCCCGGGGGAGACAAAAAATGAATTTAAACCTTATTTATTTGGTCTTAAAATTTATCTGCTGTCAACGTAGGTACGAGCTTTTACTTTCCTTGCACCCTGTACGGCCTGTACAAAGAATGTATCTTCGGCCGAAAAGCTTTAAATATAAAATAAAAATTAGATCTAGAAAATTATAATAATTGCTAAGTGTTAATTAAAATATTCCGTGAGAAGTATGATTATGTTCTAAAGTAATTATTATACATTTAACAATCTGATATAATTAACATTACAACGAGAGTTTTAAGAAAGATTTATATACAGATAAGTTCTGCTTACTGTACTGAATAGAAAGGAGGAGTTTGTTAGTTTAATAATAATCAATTTAGAAAGTTTTAGGTATGATATGCCTGACATCTGTGTGCTAATGCTGTAAGTTTAAGGAATTTTGCAGTAGAGAATCTAGAGGACCTCTAGATTTCTAACATTCCCTTGCTGCAAATGTAGCGAGCTTTACACAGAGGGCGGTAATAGTTGGTGGTTATCAAATGTTGGGATTTTCGTAAGAGTTCAAACTGTTAAAAGAATTAAGGCAAATAAAATGAATTATTTTTTCCATATTTTAACTTATTTAGATATCTTCAGGTATTCATTCTGTTCTGTAATTTTGAACTGAAGCCGGGATAAAGCAGAATCTTTATTGCTTTAAGCAGCCGTGTAATTTTAATGGTTCGGTATTTTCGTGTCTTTAAGGAATTAAAATATCTAGGAGCAAGTTCTCAGAAAATTCAATTTAGTTTTATTGCTTTAAGAAGAAAATAAATACCTGTTTCCTTCTCATTGAGTTTTATAGAAACGCTTAGGTATGCTAATATTTTGTTTTGCCTGGCATCAGCTCTTTTAGTAAAATTGCGAAAAACATAAGAAAATCCAAAGAAATTTGTTTGGGTACTCAAATATTTAAAAAAATATCTGGTTGTAAATTATTCTGAATTAGTAAAATTTAAAAGTTGGAGAGTGATGAAAATACTTCGAAATATTTTTTTATTATTTAGAATTTCGACTGATTTTTCTAAAATTAACCTTGAAAGATAAATAAAAGAAACATAGCTGTATAATTTAAGCGAAGCAGCTTTTTCATAGCAGAACTTGCCTTGATTAGATAAATTATTACGTACCTGTTACATAATAAGTAGTCGAACTGTATTACGTCTGGTTAATATCGATTTTATTATTTGTTTGTAAGACATACCGGATTTAATATTGAATTATTTAGAGATAAACGCATGGAAAAGCTACCTATTAAGGAAAATACAGCGTCAATTTCATTTTCAGTCTGTGCTCGAAATAAATAATTCAATTAGGTGTAGAAGTTAACCTGATTATTTATTAACATAGGTAATTACAGGATTTTATAAAAAATAAACTTCGCCCCCATTGTTATAAAATGGAATAAATAACTTTAAAATCTGTCAACTCGTTAAAGTTTCAGGTGATACTTTTTGCCATTGTGTAAAAAATGTTTAATGAAAAGTTGGAGCGCTTGTTTATTGTTGTAGAATTTTTAATGATTTACGTTTTTTTACTTAATGCACAGTAAGCAGAATTTATTTGTAAACGACTTGTAAGGTGACATTTAATTACGGTGATTATAACTTTTTAGTAATTAGGAAACCGGGACAGTTAAACAGCTGTGAACATCGATAATTGAGTTATAAAAGTTGTTTCACGCTTATTCAAAAAGATTTTAACGATTTTATTTCGTTAGGGTTAAATTATTGCGCCGTTTCTTAATTTTCTTTTTAAGTTTAAGATAAAACTTGACACAGCCGTTAATATTAACGCCGGTTATGGATGTTATTAGAAAATTTATATCTCGAAGGGGCTCCTTTCGACATATACCAAAACGCAATAACTTAATCTCAAGTAGAATCGTCTGATGTATTAAGAACAACACAAAAATAGCACGAGAAGTTTAAACGAACTATTTATAGAAGTTTTATGATAAACGTACACAAGCATAGACACTGAAAGAACGAACAGTTACAACAATACAATAAACAGCGAATTATCTGTAAGCATTAAAAACTATATAAGTCGTTTTTTCCCATTTTAAAATTACGTATAAGCGTAACTTTAAATATATTATTTCACTGAACATACCACGTTTATTCTTAACAAAATTGCCTGGCTTCATTCCTGAAGATATTTCTGAGTATAACCGGCTGAGATTGAAGTACCACTGATCTAATGCAACAATTGAATTTCGTCAATTTATTAATTGAAAATAGTATGTTGCTCAACGAGTGTAGAAAAGCGTGCATTCACACCAGAATGCTTTTCTACACGCGTTGCACAATATACGTTTTTACGTATTAGATGTACGCTTCAAAATTAATTTATAATAAATTGAAATAGAACACTTGAACACTTAAAATCATTTTTCTTAGCTAAATCAGAACGTTCAGCAGTTGGTATTGTACAATAATGGACAACAAGTAAAAGCGTAGTTGTTGTTAAAGCTTTTCCAAAATAATTTCGTTTCCCTAAATAATTTGAGGAATTGGTTTTGTTCTAAATACGCACAACAAAGAATTGTCGTGAACGGATAAAGTTATTTTTGAGCCGGCTGCTATTGTTCTGGTACAATTTTCTGACAATGATTGTGGAATAGCATTGATAAAATGTGTAAACGTTTCGTATACAGTTTTCCGAATCTTTTTCGTTCGGTAATTCAGATTTGATCAATACTCGGCGTTCTATCATTTATTTTTATTACTTTTGGTAGAGTAATTATTTTTCCAGATTTGACAAACGACGACGGAAGAATTACGGCAAAAAGAATCGGAAAAATTGAAATTGCGGTGCGGTTTTTTAGTAATCTATGGTAAATTTATTATTTAACACAATCCATTTAAGTTTATTATTTTATGATACTAATTTTTAATAATTACCTTTTAATTTTGAATACCTAATTAACTTTTAATTGTTTTTATTAATGACCTTCGAAATGGGCTATTTTAAACATATTATTTTTGCTTTATACCCAAAAATTGCGTAGTTAAATCTATTTTTTAATTTATATTTCTTCGAAACAGAAACTGTTACAGTTTTCTGTGTGTAAAAATTTTGACTCAATAAAAATGATTTAATTAAAGGTAGTCACTTTGTTGATAGCAATTTTAACTGGTTCAAGTTTCAAACCTTAAGCAACTCTGTTTTGATTCAAAGTAAACGTCGGACACAAGGTCAGTTTTATGCCTTTTTTGCTTTGCCTTAAGAACTTTTGCTAGTCTGTTATTGACATGTATTAAATACAATAAGAAGCTTCCAAAGCTTTAAAGGTAGACATGTAATACGCAAAGAAATTGTTTTGTGTTTGAATGTGCTTAGACGTAATAAAATTTTCGGGAGAGAATATTCGTTTCTAAAGTAAGTTCGATTACAATCGAAGAGGAAGGTAATAGGAAGAATATTTGGATGTTTGTTGCAAGTTGACGAAACGTTTGTCAGGGTTTGCAGTAGCATCGGGTAGGAAATGTCTTTCATTAAATTTCTGTAAAAGGGTCTGCAAAACGTAACCGATTTTAAATTGTCTACATTATTTAGCGAAATTAGCCGTTACAAGCAAGTCTGACCTCCTGCTTGCAGGTGATTTTCTTTAGCGTAATAAATGTCGCTTCGAGTTTTCTCGCTTCGTTAAATCGATTTTTATTGTGAAAAGTTTCAGAACTCTTACAACTTACGACAGATGCCTACGTTTAATGTTGTAGCTAAATTGCGACCTTAAAATTAATTAGAGCTCGAAGGTTTGAAAGTTTACCGGTAAGTATATTGTATTCCGTGATATATTAATGGGGAATAATTTATAATTCATCTTTTCCATGGAAACCGTTAAGAAAGGATACCCGCTACCGTTACAGATAAAATTTATGGGATCGTCTTAGTATATGGCTTTATTTCTGCCTCGATTGTAATTTGCGTTTTGAGGATTTACTTTATTAATTATGGCGATAATAACGTTCATTTTGCACGTAGCTTGACGAACGTTTAGATAATAAAAGCACGAATCTGATACTTCCATTGATATGGTACACAATGGCACTGAAATAAAATTAACACGTTTTCGATTTATGATTCAGAAACACTGAGCTTTTTTGTTTATTTAATTCCTATATATTTTCAGTGTTAAACTTATAGCAAAAAATTTTAAGGCAAAGCAACAGACGTTTAAATGACTAGGTATTAAAAAAAAAAGAATCGGAGGGAAATTATGTTACAGCTTACTCTACTAAGGGTCTATGTCTATATTTAGCTTAATCTAACTTACTTAACAGAATTCGAATCTCAGTTATTTCAGATTTAGAAATCTGACCACATCAGGTATTCGAATCTGTGTTCTCTTGGTTACAAAGCGGACGTCTAATCCACTACGCCACCAAGAAACCAATAATTAATCTACTTTATACGGACTTGGTGCTTCAAAACAAATGCTGGTTGCCTCCTTTTTAATTTGTCCACTAAAACCACCAGTCGAACTTAGATGCACACATTTGAAGCTTTATTAAAACAGAATGTAAATCTGAAATATTTCAGTCCGAAAGTCACCCGAACTATAGTTTCGAACATTGGCTTCAGATTAAATTTAAAAACTTTCAGTACAATTTCGAATCTTAGACCTCTACTATTGAAATTGTCATTTATATTGAAAGTTGTTAGTAATATTTTCTATTGTTTTTTAACTGTTTTTGGGCAATTGGAAATGTAGCAAAATGGCGTTTATGTTCAAAAAGATTTTAACCAATCTTCTATATTAACAAAGAAACCCGTAAGGTAATTAATTATTGTTCTGTCTGAATATTCTTCTGTTTGAGATTTGAATCTTAAATTTTCCTAATCTTCGTAGCTTTGGTAATTATCAGTTTATAAACTTTTGGGGTATTTTGAAAGTACCTAGTGTAAATAATATCTGTAAAAAAACCATCAGCGAAATTTGGAGTACTTCAAGGTTCATACGTTGGGCCTCTATTGTTAAAATTTTTATTAATGACATAGCCGGTTGTTTGTATTTTTTTAAACCAGACCACGTTTATAGACTTTATGGATAAATTCAAACGTAGTAAGATAACTTTTATTAATGATAGCTTTTTTAAAATAACAAGATTTATAGGTTTCATGGACAAAATAAAATAGTATTTTGTGTTGATAAAAAAACCTTTTGTGTATTGCTATTCTGTTTGAAGATGGAACCCAGTCTTCGAATTTGACCTCAGATTTTCAATCTGTTTAATTTTTGTTTAAATGCAGATTGTTAACCTGAGCTATACGAAAAAATGAGTCCCGAGTTCAGTAGCAGAATTTGAATGTTTTCCAACTTAAGAATATTTTATAAACGGCTTGTTGTGGCGAGTTTGACAATTTATACTTCTTAAGTAGGTATTTCGCCACCAGTTGAGTTAATAGTTTATTAATTTAAATTTTATTTTAGCAACTGGTAGCGAAATACCCAATGAAGAAGTAGAAAATTAAGAATCGAATCTCGAATATTTATAATTTTGGTAGTGCTGTTTGTTTAGAAATTCCTTGAAATTATTTTTACGGCAGTGTAAATGTTATTTGCATAAAACGAACGAAATTTGGGGTATCTCAAGGTTCGTAACTTAGACCTCTGTTATTGACCTTTTTATTAATGACAGTGGAAGTTTATGGCAACATTTATAAGGTTTGTGGACAAATACAGAAGTAGCAATATAGTCTACGTCTTCGAATTGGATTACAGATTTTTAATCTGTTAATTTGTGTTTAAATACAGATCTTTAATCTGAGCTCTACATTCGAAGAAAGGAAATTAGGAATTTAGAATCTGAAGAATTCGAATGCTTTTTAAGTTGAAAGTCGAATCTTGAATATTTCTAATCACTGACAGTTCTATTTGTTAATTTTCAGTTTAGAAATTTCTCGGAACTATTTCTATGGTTAGAGCAGATGATATCTTAAGAAAACGATTGAAATTTGGGGTATTTCAAGGTTCTTACCTTAGACCTAAACTATTAAAATTTTGATTGGGATTAACAACAGTTGAAGTTGTTTTTAAATTTTTAATTTGTTTTATGGCAACATTTATAGGTTTTGTGGACAAATACAAAAGTAGCAAGGTAGAACTTGCGTTTGTAAAGATTTTTAACCCCTGTTCTGGGCTAATAAAATAAACTTTATTTTGACTGCGTTTGGAGGAGCAGCTCACGCCTTCGAATTCGATTGCAATTTTTCAATCTGTTAATTTGTGTTTAAATACAGATCTTTAACCTGAGCTCTACATTCGAAGAAACGAGTCCCAAATTCGGAAAAAGAATTTGAATGTTTTTCAAATTCAGAGTCAAATTTGGGAGTGCCTCAAGGTTCGTACTAGAGGCCTTTTTTATTAATGGCAGTGGAGACTGTTTTTAGCTCGTTGTGTGTTAACAACGTAAACTTGACTGTGATTGCGTTTGGAGACGCAGTTCACGTACCTATTCGAGTTTGATTTCAGATTTTTGCTCTGTTAATTTGTGTTTAAATGCGGATCTTTAATCTGAGCTACATTCGACGAAATTAGTCTAGGAATTTAGAATCCGAAGAATTCGAATGTTTTCCGAATCAAATCATTGGCAGTTTTGCTTGTTAATAATAATCAGTTTATAAATTTGTTTTTATAGTAGTGTAAACGATATCTCAAGAAAAACACACGAAAGAAATTCGGAAAATATTAAGAATGTCGGTGGAATTATTAGATTAACTTGTTATTTCAGTCGGGTCCGATTTGGTCAAGATTTTTATCGTCTGTGTAAAGGAAATATTTGCGTTTCGTATCTACGATCTTAGAGCCGATATTTCTTTACGCCGACGTAAAATTAGGGCAATAAATTTTAATTAACGAACGGATAATGCAATTTTTGTTTGCTTTTTAATTACGAAATTACTTAAAATTTCCCAAATACGTTTCGATAAATCGAAGAGTGGAATTTGATTATGTAAACGTAGCGGTAATTGAAGGGTAGGGTTACGCCTCTGCTCGCATTTAATAATCAATAATTCCGATTTTATTATGTGAAATGATAGGAAACCAGCAAATGTAAAACGGTAACATAATACGTAGTTGTAAATTAACTTCCCTAGTCATGTTCTTCGATTACAGATGAACTAAAATGTCGTGTCACGATTAAATTATGGCATAATACGTCTGAAACATAAATGACCGATAATTTCACAAACTTATAATCGAACTCCAATAAACACGGTAACGAGAACTGTGGCACCCGAACTTGGAACTAAAACAATCGCAACAGTTGTCGATAGGAGATTTAAATTAAAGATAGGAGAATTTAATTAGTTATGCCGGAAATTATCCAGCGATACCGATTTAACAATTGAATTTTCATTTGGCGGCCCATTTAATTTTTAATACTCGGAAGTTCATTAACGTCACCGAGATTTAAATTAAGGGCACCGATTTAGAACTAGATTAGCAATTATAAATACGAGGAGACGTCTACTATGTTAGAAATCTAAAACCGACTTCATACTCCGAATGTTTGGAAGTTTTGATGTTTTGCCGAGTGAATCCACGAGATATTGGTTTACCAACTTCCGATTTTAAGCACCGAGTAATATTTCAAAAATTCCTGATTCAACTGAAACTTGCCGTTTATATTTATCGTTCCGTGTAGGTTTTTTTTAATCGATAAAGGGTAAAGTTTTGTCGCACGTAATTTTCTAAATTTACACCCAATTTATGTTTGTTTCATTTCTTCATGTTCAAGGATAACTGGCTTGTGTGCCGTCCAAAATGTGCATTTCAATGAGCGCCCCGAAGGTTTTGAAATCGTGGATGGATTAAACGTATGTGTTAACTTGAGCAACATTTTAGTAATTTTTTAAAAATTAAGTCAAAGTCGGTTTAAATGAAAACGAGTGTTACTTTATAAAACTCTACCAGAAAAGGTTGATTTGCAAGATTTTTGGAACGTATGTTATATTTTGAATCGGTTTACAAAAAGGGTATCAAGGTTTTTGGTCTAATTATTAGCGGCGCCTCGCAGCACAATATGTGTTCTAGTATGTACGATAACATCGGTTAATTAATTGAAGTGTTTGATTTTTGGTTTATCTTTATTTTTCAGCTGCCAGTTTCTTTTCGTGCGAGGCTTAACTTTCGAGGCTTTTATTTCCTTTTATCAGTTTATTTGGTTCGATTTAAAATTTGGAACGGGTTATGTAAGGTGCGATAATTTTTAGCTCCAGAAAGGCGCTGCTTTATTATTTTAACTCTATTTGGTTTATTTTTTTATTAATATGCTCGACACTCGGAATTTCCAACTAATTTTCTTTCCTATTCAACGTAACTAACTCGTTCGTTGGTGTTTTTCCTTGCAAGCGTTTAGTACTAAGGAGGCTTAAGATTTTATCTTTATAAATATGAAAGGGCCATTTAAAGCGAGGCCTTTTGATCGCGACGCACATTTTTCGAAGGTTTATTATTTTTATTTAAAAAAACGGCCGGAAAATATACATAACCATCGACCGTTAGCGTGCATTACATTAAAATTAATTAAGTCTGGTTTTAAACGATAATATTTTCGCTTGTAAATTAAGTTTACTGACTGCCGAAAATTATCATGTCAGATACACGAGATTCGCGTTTTTGCCGGTTTATTCTAATAGATAAATTATATTTCCGACATTTAAAACCGCGAGCTAATCTGATGCATATTTATAACTTATGTACGCATATATTTAAATTCTCACACGGTGTTTACCGAATCCAAAGCAAAGCAAACACATCCGAACTCGAATTAAACTGCCGTTGTTTCGGTGCCTTTTCGCTCAAAGCACCTATTGCCGTTTGCTCCTTGAAGTATTACTACGGATCGAGTATTTAATATTTCTCAAACATCAATATTCCCTGGTCCTCGGAAATTAATTACAACTCGCCAAAAATGTTTAATTAGAACTTTAACACAATTTCGAAAATTTCCTTCTCCGAATGTTTGTCAGGGAAGCTTCTAAATACGGGATTAATTTTCGTAAAATATTCTCGTATTTAATCATGAGAAAACAAGATAAGCTGCTCCGGAAGAGATCGACATTGTCGTGTCGAAATGACGCAACTTTAGCTTCCACGTTTCGTCGGGGATATAAAAAGAATGGTCCTCGGTTTTTGTTGTGGTAAATGTAATATGAATGTTTTAGGAAATCGATGATTTCTGTTCCTCTCCTCACTTAGCTGTAGCATTAAAAGAAAAGCGGACGCGTCTTTCCTTAGAGATTTCGAATTTCCCGACACAAAGAAAGAAATACGATCAATACAGAAACATAAATATGGAAGTTTGAAAACTTTATCTTGGATTGTGAATTATAGAGATTTCTTTGAGGCATATTTATCTCGCTTAAATATTGAAAGCGATTTCCTGCAAAATAGTACTTTTCGTACATTTTCGAGCATAACGTAAAAAATAAGTGGGATTTATTTGCGTTAAATATTAATTTATTCTCAAAATACGAAATTAACAACTTTGACCTTTTTACTGAAGATATGAAACCAAAAAAAGGGGTCGATTATTTAGTGAGCAGGCGTGAAAAATTATTTAACTAAGTTGAAAGTTTAGTTAGTCGAGTGCCAGCCGTTCGTTCCTCGATCTAGCATTCCGCTTATTTCAGGAAGGAAGGAATAGTCGAGCAGTTTTAATATTAAATTAGATTAATTTATTTCGGATTATCGTTTTGCGTTTAAACGAAGCTTTGACTAACCAAATTCTATGTAACTGTGTTTGCGCTTTTAGAATAAATGCTAACAGAAACAAGAAACAAAATTATTCAGCGTAGGATAAACTTCCCGAGGCTAGACATGCGGAGACGAAAGAGCTTTAGTGAAACATTCACGAAAATGAACAGTAGAACGGTAAATTCTATACGAATTTTCGAGTTTTCATTTTACTTTTGACGTAACTGATCCGAAGCGGCCGAATCGCTTTATTAAAATACATTTCATTATTTACTATCGTCGAAAGGTATGAAATATACATTTCCGTCGAAGTTCGCGTTATCTTTTATTCCCGGAAATTTCTCGAGTAAAATATGTTGATAGAGAAATTAAGTACTACTAAGAAAGTATCTCGAAAAGGGCGAGTAGAGAAACATCAAAGAATTCTACCTTATAAATCACAATAAATAAAAAATCTCCGGGATCTCAAATTTATTACATTAGCGGGTTATATTGCGGAATTTCACGTTTGGGCGTCGCTTTTAGTGGTGTGTAACTTGAAGTTTAGGTATACATTATTGAATAAATACGTGAATAAATAAAGCGTTGCGCAAATTGTCTAAGAGAATTGGTGCCGGGTCCCCATTAGATGCGCTTTCTCGTTTTATCACCGGAATGGGATCGCTATCTTTTAAAAAATTTCTGGTACGAAATAACAAACCGTCTAAGAAGCACGCCGGGTTGCCCCTTTACAATTTACGTTCGACGCATACATTTCGGATCGTGTTTTGGAGTGGACTGTCATAATGAAGATTTATTATTTTTTTAAAGTAGCTGTCGACGTGACAAATATACAAGCTCAGTCTTGCAGGTGAAACGAGATGAAGGATTGGCCGTGCAAGTTCCGGGGCTGACAAATATTCTCAGATTCCTTTGTCGACATTTATCAGAAGAGATCATTAGTCATTATTACCTGAAATTGTCGAAAAAAGAAAATAAAATTTACGGCCGAAGAGGACCCCGTATTTTAATATACGCCTTTCGTTTGATGAAATCTGCGAATATCGATTTCGGGATGAGCACGACGTTATTCTACTGATAGATTACTTTCATATAAACGAGAATTTATGTTAGGTACATCGAATGCCGAAATCTAAATTTTAGGGCTTCAGACTAAACTCTCAGAACGACGCAATTTATCACAACGTATTAACGAGAGATATCGGAGTTACACAAATTAGTAAATTTTGGTAGAATCACAATATCACCTCGCACTACTGTTAACTTTTAAAAGATTACAAAAATAACAGGGTTGACTTGGAGGAACGTTGTGTTTTATCTTCGCGAGTCTGTAATTACACCTTTTGATGGTTCACCCTTTTTTTGTAATTATTTTAAAATAAACGTTAAGTTTATGCAGACCTTAAAATTAACTCAACAGGTTAAATAGCAAGTTTGCCTTTTTTTTAGGAACAAAAATTGCTTTTTGCTAGAAAAAATTAGAGTTAAAAATGAAGGTTTTTCCTTAAAATATCTGAAATGTATCATTATTATAAGTCAAAAGGTTTGTTAAAGATATTTTTTAGTTTTACAAAAAAAGAAAAAAGTAACTCGTTCGGAGCTTTAACAAATTTTTCTGGGTAAACCATCAAAAACCTCATTTAAAAGTGAATCTAGATTTACAAATTTATAGTCAAAAATTTTTCAAAAACTTCGAGTTTAGAGCAACATAAAGTAACTCGTTCGGAGCTTCAAAAATTTTTATTGGGCTGACCGGCAGGAATGTTTATTTAAATTAATTTAAGTCCATTAAAAAAGCTCGCCTAACTGATATTTGGACATGATACAAAAAAAATTTAGAACAAAACAAAGTAACTCGTTCGGAGCTTCAAAAATTTTTAAAGCGCGCAGGGCAGGAATTTTTTACTTAAATTAAGGCAATTCCATTAAAAAAAGCTCGTCTAACTGCTATTTGGACATTATAAAAAAAAACAAATAAAATTTAGAGCAAAACAAAATAACTCGTTCGGAGCGTTAACAAATTTTTGTGGAGTAACGGGTGGGAGCTTTCATTTAAAATAAGGTATCGCAATGAAAAACCTCGTTTAAGTAGCACTTAGAGATGGTAAAAAAGTATTGAAATTAATTTAGATTTACATATTCTCAGAGCAGAAGCAATAACTTTTCAAAAAAATCGTATTTTCAAAAACACGGAGTTTAGCGCAAAATAAAGCAATTCGTTCGGAGCTTTAACAAATTTTTTTGGATAAAGAAGCGGGAGCTTTCGTTTAAATTATAAATTACGGTTGCCGTTAAAAACCTTGTTTAACTGATAGTTACAGATGGCAAAAAAGTACTGAAATTGATTTAGATTTATGTAGTATCAGAGCAGTAGTCATAAGTTTTTCAAAAATTCGTATTTTCGAAAGCATCTAGTTTAGAGCAAAATAATAGTAACTCGTCCAGAGCTTCAATTTTTTTCTGGCTAAAACTGCAGAATTTTCACTTAAATTAAGGTTTTGCCATCAAAACACTTCGTTTAACTGACATTTAGAGATGATAAAAAAACTAGTTTCGAGCAAAATAAAGTTGTTCGGAGAATTAACAAAAACCCGGGGGGGGGGGGGTTAGCTTTCAAGCTTTCAGATAAATTAAGGCACTACCATCAAAAACCTCGTTTAATTGACACTTAGGGATGTTGAAAAAAGTATAGAAATTAATTTAAATTTACATATTCTCAGAAGAGGGGACGTAAGTTTTCAAAAAATCGTATTTTCAAAAACACCGAGTTTAGAGCAGAATAAAGTAATTTGTTCGGAGCTTCAAAAATTTTTATTGGACAAACCGGCAGGAGTTTTCACTTAAATTATGACAACTTCACCCCAAACCTCGTCTAACTGACATTTAAAGATGATAGAAAAAAGAAGTTTAGATCAAAATAAAGTAACTCGTTCGGAGGTTTAACAAATTTGTTTGGATAAAAAATTACGACTGCCGTCAAAAACCTTGTTTAACTGATAGTTAAAGATGGTAAAAAAGCACAGAGTATCAGATAAGTAGCCATACATTTTTCAAAAATTCGTTTTTTGGAAAGCATCAAGTTTAGAGCAAAATAAAAGTAACTCGTTCGGAGCTTCAAATTTTTTCTGGGGCAGAAGTTTCACTTAAATTAAGGGTTTGCGATTAAAACACTTCGTTTAACTGACATTTAGAGATGATAAAAAACTAGTTTCGAGCAAAATAAGGTAAGTTCTTCGGAGCATTAACAAAAACCCGGGGGGGGGGGGGAGAGCTCTCAAGCTTTCATTTAAATTAAGGCACTACCATCAAAAACCTCGTTTAATTGACACTTAGAGATGTTAAAAAAAAGCATAGAAATTAATTTCAATTTACATATTCTCAGAGCAAGGGACGTAGGTAAGTTTTCAAAAAATCGTATTTTCGAAAACATGGAGTTTAGGGCAAAAAAAGTAACTCGTTCCGAGCTTTAACAAATTTTCCTGAGGAAACCTGTGGGAGCTTGCACTTAAATTAATGCACCTCCACTAAAAACCTACTTTAGCTGACATTTAGAGATGATAAAAAATTAAAAGTTTAGAGTAAAACAAATTAGCTCGTTCGGAGCTTAAAAAAATTTAAATTAAGGCTCGTCCACCAAAAATTTCGTGTTATTGATACTTAAAGGTGACAGTTAGAGATGATAAAAAGTACTGAAATCAATCTAGATTTACGTATTCTGTGACGAGTCATAAGTTTTCCAAAAAATCGTATTTTCGAAAACATGGAGCTTTGATCAAAATAAAGTAATTGGTTCGGAGCCAATAATTTTTACTGAGAAAACGGTTGGGAGATTTGATTTAAATTAAGGAACCGCCAAAAAAATCCTCGTCCAACTGATACATAGAGATGATAAAAAAAGCATAGCTTAACGCAAAATGAAGTAATTCGTTCGGAGTTTCGCATAAGTAAGGCTACCAATAAAAATCTGGTTTAACTGACATTTGGCGATGGTAAAATGTATTGAAATTAATCTATATTTAGGTATTCTCAGAGCAGAGAAGAAGAATCGTATTTTCAAAAACAAGGAGCTTAAAACAAAATAATTTTCAGTGGACAAGCGAGTAGGAACTTTAATTTAAATTAAGGCACCTTTGCCAAAAACTTCGTTTAACTGACTCTTGGAGATGGCATTGAAATTAATTCAGTTTATTTCAGAGAAGTTTTCAAAAACCTAAATTTTCAAAAACTTCAAGTTTAAAGCAAATTAAAGTAATTGTTTCGGTGTTGCAAAGATTTTTGGTTACAAATTAAATACTAAAATTAATCTCAAAGCTCTTAAGAGTATGTTATTGCAAATTAAATAATTTTATGTACATATTATTACTTAGGTAGCCTTCATCCAAATCGTTCGCTTCAGGTACATCGTTTTCATATTAAAAAGCGCGTAGACGATCTTAAATACTACTTATTCGTTATTTTTTATAAATTAAAGGAAGGTTAGGACAAAGGGCAAAAGGTTTAAAAAATAACCCATATTTTTGATTTTGAAACATAAAAATCCCCGGCAATTTTAACCGATTCTGAAACCGCAATTTTTGTATAGGTCGAAGTTTTATTCTGAGAGCTCAAGGAAAAAGTTATTGATTTTTCCTCGAACCAGTTTTTCATGATAATAAAATTAATCTCTTTAATAAATAAGTAAGCCTTCCCAACAGAGAGTTAAATTAGTATACTTCGTTCTGATTTAGGTTCAATTCTAAGCATTATTAGTCACGTGTATTCCCATCATTTGGGATCTCATTAAGAATGGGTTTTATTTGCTCGTATAACTATTTTATTAAGGGTGGCAGCTAGACAAAGCGAACTTTGGCTCACATGTCGTGTATTTCTCGTTTCTTAATTTTGATTTTTGCTTAAAAACTGTACGATGTGTTTTGGATTAAATAATCTGTCGCTATTTCTATGGTGATTGCCAGTTTTCGCTGTAATAAAGTTTTCGGTTTTTCTGGTCCTCATAATACATTACAAAACGATAGCTGTTAGATCAGTGGTACTTTCCGTAAAATATATTTAATTAAAGCGGCTTGTTTGTTTGGCTTTAATTCTTGCTAGGATTACTTGAATCCCAGTAAACGTTTTAAAAACGTTTACTCACACTAAAATAATATTTTAATAAAAATCAACAAGAAATTTATATGTCATCTATGATAAAATTATTAAAATCTCGAGGTAATCCTGTGGGTATTCACTATTCATTGGAAAAATAGTTATGCAAAAGTCTATGAGTATGAAAAATAAATATTTATACGTAGTAATAAAATAAAGGCTTTTACGATTTATACGATTTACGATTATTTAAAAATCAAATGAGTAACAAAAATGTATTTTAATTTAATAACAGTGTACAAAACAATAAAAAAGATGTCGGTGGCTATTAACAATAATTAATAGTCTTAATAAATATACAACAAACTTGCGTGTATCAAATAAAATAACTAAATTATTAAGTTATATAAAACGATAAAATTAGTATTAAATTTTTTGTTGTACTTAGTGATAAGGTTCTTATGTATTAGAAGAAAGCGTATTGATTCATAGAAAAATTGGTAACGACACACTTCACACGAATGTATGATTGAAAACAGAAACGTGCGATTTATGGAAAATTCCGTACTATTTCCTAATTAAGTAGCTATTCCAAATCCTAATTACCGCATTGAGTTGCATGCTATTCACTACTTTATCAAGACTTGTACGAATTTATAGAGATGCTTTTAGAGAGCCGTTGCCGTGACGAATGATTTAGATGATTTTGCAAATAAAAATTTTACGTCTCGCTGAAGGTATAATTTTGAGCGCGTATCGTACAGAAAATTTTGGAAAACTACGCTGATTTCTTCACAATAACCAATCAATCGTTCGATTAATTGGTTAGGGCGTTTATCAGTTTTTAACTAAATGAACGATTAATCGAGTTCGAATATTATATAAATTTAACCGGAAAATTTTGCCGAAATTGGAAAAATAATCGAATAATTTGTTTTTAATAATCCAATTATGTCCTTATTTGTAACAGAAAACATAGGAAGACATGTCGTGATTTTATCAAGAAACGTTAAGCGTGCAGCAGCCGAGGTCGGCCTTTTACTATAATATCTTGTTTCACTATGAAGATGACGTAAGATTATAATGCCCTACCATAGGAAATTGTTTGAGCAACATAAAAGCCCGCAAGATTTTTTTATATGGGGAGGGAAATAGATATTTTTTAAAATTCGAGTTTATTTTTATTTTTCTTTTATTCTATTCGGCCTAATATCACTAAGTTTTATTCTTTTGTTACATCTTCTACACTGCTTAAAATTTTTTTAATTTTCGAAAATATCAATTTAAACTTATCGACGTTTAGTGATTTTGAGAATAATTTTCATCCAAGGACAGCTGAGAAGTTTATATCGATTAGTACCTTTATTTCTAGTTAATGCGAAAATTGGTTCAGTTAAAAGAAACTTACAGGGCGACAGTCCCACTTACCCGTGCGTGGTTTTCGCTTGCGGTCTCATGAAATTGTTTTCTTGGACTGGGGAAAAATTCCAAAAATACGTAACCCTAAGCTTAATTTAAATTTTAATTTGGTTGCCGATTGCAGTTGGTCCTAAGCCAAAATTCCAAATGTTGGGTTTATGTTGGATGACGAGTAGGTGAGACTAAACAAATGGCGAAGCCAATTTTTTTTTATTTTATTAAACTTCATTCTTCTCAAAATCTTCCATCGGGGACGCAAAGATTTAATAAATTCTAACTATTTGATATGGTTTTGTTTTGCGTCCCATACATTCATTGTCGGGCACCAATTTGACTACTTAGTTATTCTACAATCTAACCTTTTTAAGGTGAATATCATTATTATATACTTATGATGACTAGAATTGAGTATTATGACGTTCCTTTTCTTTACATTTAAGAAAGTTCATATTTATCGCCCTTGCTATAAGAGCGCTACGCTCTCCGAGGCCGGTTCTGCTGTTGGATCTGCAGAACTGTGTCCCGTGCCTGCCGTACAAGAACTTCTGGAAGGTGTGTTTGGAGCTACGTTGTGCATCGGAATAGATTCACTAGCCTCGGCACCTATAAAATAAAAGAGAATTACCTTTTTACGTTTATGCAGATACGCGTTACTATATTTTTCAGTAGTCGACGAAATTGAGTCTAAACCCGAGATATGCGAGATGTGATACGCCGAGTCAGTAATTCTTAAAATGCTCAGTGACACGGTAAAGGCATCCCATATTCCGAATTTTCAGAATCGCTTATACTTTTACACTTTGCTATTAAACTTTGGATGCTAACAACTATAATACCGTAAGTTAACCTTTACACTTACACTTTTATTGCCCTACCTTTAATTAGGTTAAATATTGTTTGTAAGTGGAGTTTGTGACATTTTTAGTTTTGATTGGGTATCTCCGTACCAGCTCTAAAATGAAAAGGTACCCAGTCAAACTTAATTAAATGCATATTTTAGTTTGCACATGTGTCCTATCAACTGTTGGGATTGGGGCTGGGATTTTCTCTCGACATACCTAAAAACATGTATCGAAATATCGATTTATTGATGTATCGACTTAAGTACCTATTGGGAATATAATTAATATTTTAATTTTTTTATTTACAAAATCATTCGCTAAAATCCTTCTTTCCTAAGGAAACTATCACATTAAAGAATCTATGAGTTACCTACTTATCGACATGTGAAATATTTGATGAATCAAAATAGCAATTTATTTCACATTTTGACATTAAACGACTGGAATTATTCGATATATCGGCTGATTCGTTAAAAACTTTTTGGAAAACTTGAAAAATATCGATTAAAAAATTTCCTTTTGGCTCTTGCGTTTTTAAAGCTTTCTCTGGCAGAGTACTGAAATTTCAGAATACATAATTCGTATCATCTTGTTTCTCATTGTTTTTTCTAATTTCTTTAACTCTTTGGCGTATTTTAATAAAAAATAAGGTTTACATGGCCGTTGTGTGAAACCAACAAATGCGTTTGTTTTCCCGCCATTTACAAAAAATGTTTAAAATCAGAATTTTTAACTTAGTTAATAGTTTTAATGCTTTAAAAATTTGCTTTGATCATTTCTTGCCTATTTAAGGTTAGATTACTTTAAAAAAATTATTTAAACGTAGAAACAATGCAATACGCAGAACGATTTGCTGCTCTTCAAATATATGTTACAATTTATTAAAAAATTACATTTTGATTACTTCTTCTTCTCTGTAACCCTCTATACATATTCAGGCGTCGGGCGAAAAACATTTTGATTACAAATTTAAAAAAATACCCAAAAAACTGACGAATTAAATAAATACAAAACAATAACATTTCAAGCTGTTTGAACAGCAAGTTGGCAAAGCAAGTAATCCTCATTTCGTAATGAAACTGTCAGGTTAAAGTATCTGTAAGAGTTTATTGTCGACATGTAAAGTATTTGGTGAATCAATACAACAATTTATTTCATGTACTGAATTATTAACCATACGGACTTATCTGGAATATCGAATAATTTGATACATTTCTTTATTCGATATATGGATTAATTCTATAACTCGATTTAATGCAAATATCTACTGATTCAATACGTTTTGTTTATCAAATCAGTAATTTTAAACCAATAATGACATATGATATGACATTAGTTATTTAATAATTTCTTCGTAGAGTTCAACTTTGGAGTAAGTCATTCTTTGATAACTTTTTTAATAATGAATTCGAAGACTTCCACGCTCAGTATTATTATTAAGAGAACGTCTTCCGGGTTAGGAGCGTGTCGTTGTTGATACAGAATAACTCAACGCCTACTTTTTTGAAGGTGCTTCATCAGAAGGAAAATGGGGACACTAAAGGAGTACGGTAACTCAACTTGTTAACCAAGTCAGAGGCGACACCGTTCTGAAGAAAAACAGAAAAAGCAGCAACTATATACCGGTTGTAACCGGTCAAGTGTATCGGACGAAGACGACGATTGGGCAGAAGTGGAGAGGGCGAAGCCAGTAGCGATAGTAGATTTCTATATGTCTGACAGATGATAACTAGTGTCACGATTCAATTTGTTAGGGGTCTTTATGAGTTCAATGGCCTCACGGATTTTTCTGTTGAAAAAATAAGGGGCATTGACGATGACCGAAGATTTTTCATACAAGATCTTATGGCCAGTGCCGTGATGATGTTCAGTAACAGCTGATTGTGAGAGAAAACCTGATTTCAGCAATGTTTATGTTCACAGATATGTGTGTGTGTACTGAGTGACCAGTTTCTCCAATGTACACTAAACCACAAGAACAACGGAGGCTATGGACGCCTCTTGATGACAAAGGTTGAGGCTTATTTTTTACTGAAGGGAGTATTTGTGACACTTTTGGAGGGAGTTTGAAGATGGTTTTGTTGTTATGTTTTTTGAGAATTCTACCTATGCAATTAGTAACTTGGCAAATGTAGGGCAAGAAGGCAGTAGCCTGGGGTGTACAGGTATTTTGAGGACTTCCAGGGTGTGAGGGGTGTAATCGTTTGTTGATGACCTTCCTAACATCCGTTTTGTTGTACGCACTCGTGACGAGATTGTCTTGGATATGAGACAACTCGACATGATAACATGATAAACGAGAGAATTGTTTACGGAGAGTTTTTGTGCCGGATGATCATGTGAATTGGTGTGAAGATACCTATCCGTGTGTGAGGGTTTACGATAAACTGAATATGCAAGATGACCACTCGGTTTGCGGGTTACCAAGGACGTCGAGGAAAGGGGGAGAACCGTTTTATGTTATTTCCATGGTGAACTTGATATCAGGGTGCTACTGCAGATGTTGTAGGAAGAAAGAAAGGTTATGTCTTCCATGGGGCAAGAAAATAAAAGTGTAATTTACGTAACGGAACCAGACCTTGGGTTTTAAATCAATAATTCCAGGGCTATTGCCTCAAAAGATTCCATAAAGATGTTTTCAAAAACCGAAGAAAGGAGGAACCCATAGCAGCGCCTGTTACTTGCTTATAAAAACGGTTGTGAAACAGAAAAACTTGCAGGTTTGTTGTCTTGAACTAGTAACTGTTCGATGATAGTTACTGAGTTAGGGATGAGAACCTTAGTGAACAGAGATGTAACGTCAAAGCTGACAAGTAGGTCATTAGGGTCTACGGTGAGATTGTCGATGAGGTTTACAAAGTGGAAGAATTTAAAATATGTGAAGAAGATTTCCCTGTATGTGTCTTAGGAATGCTAGCGAGATATTTGGCCAGGTTGTACGTGAGTGAATTTATGGTATTAACAATGGGACGGAAAGGGATCTGTTGTATTTTAGGAAGACCGTACAACCTTGGCTGTTTGGATTCACGAGGGATTCGACGACGTTGAATATCCTGTGGGAGATCAGATGATTTGATAAATGTGGCAACTTCGCGTTCGATTTTAGAAGTGGGATCACAAGAAATGGGGGTGCATGTATTGTCCTGAAGAAGATCATCTATTATTGCCACATATTGAGTTTTATCTGAGCCGACTGTGGCATTACCCGTTTCAGCTGGTAATATTACAATGTTAGAATTGGATCGAAGTATTTTTAATGCAACTCTTTCTTCCTTTGGGATGTTGCAAAATAGGGGTTTCGCAGAACGAAGACACTTGGTTGTTTCGATGAACAGTGTCATCACTACTTGTAGGAAGTGTAGGTAGTTAGAGATGACTCAAACGAACTAACAATGTATTCGATGACAATTTTGGAGGGAGCTACAGAAAAATTAAGATGTTTGGATAATAATAAAGACTCAGCTGAAGTTAAAGTATAAGAAGAAAGATTCACAACTGTTTTGGAACGTACATCATAAGAACTATTTTTGAGCCTAAGGGAATCAAACTTGCGAAGGTGGGCAGCAGTGGTAAGCTCAGAGGTGTTTTAAGCTTGAATGTATCTGATCCTATCAAGTAAAGATCAATCATCGCTACTAAGAATATTAGGAAGTTCTAGATTAAGACTCCTCGTTTGCCGTATGCGTTCCCGGATAAGGGCAAAGCCGGCACGGCACGTTGAAGAATGTTCTGGGATGAATATGTCGAGATGTGTTGTTTGATTTTTAAGAAATTGGGCATAACCTTATGATCACGACAACGAGAAAAAAACTAGGGCGCAAAGGCGTTTAGCGAATTTATGACGAAGCTTGGAGAAAAAGGAAGTTTTCGTAGAGATAGCTTCCTCGTAGAGGTGATTATAATTAATAAATTCGAAGATTTCCACGGTCGTGTCAGTGTTAACAATCTTCCTCCTCTGACGTGGTTGACACGTTGAGTTACCGTGCTCTTTTAGTGCCCCCATTTTCCTTCTGCTGAAGCCCCTTAGAAAAGCTGGCGAAACGTTGAGTTCTTCTGTCTCAACAATGACACGGCCCCAACCCGGAAGACGTTCTGTTAACACTTTTTTAACAATTTAAATTGTAATCCTGTCTTACATGTTTACCCTACTTCTGGTTTTACCGGAGGGACATGAAAATTTTTAAATTTAAATTTTAATTTTATCCTATTGTTTGGTTTTCGTTTACGACAGTTTTTTGACGGCTCGCAGTATAACTAAGTTATGGGTTATGGTACTGTCTCGCCCATTGTGGGACATCCCGTATATGAAAACAAAAGAGAAAAATAAAACAGATAGAAAAGCTACAAAATGTTCAGATATGAAACATTATTCGAATTAGTTTGGTGATTAGAAATGAGCAAGTATGTTACAAGCAACTAATAGTTTGAAACGTGTTATCAGTGTCAATAAACAGTTAATGTTTTAACGTAAAACTTTCGTTACGAGATTAATTACACCGGACCTAAATTCGGTATATAAGTGACTTAGTACTTTATGTCAGTCATTTCTGAAACAGTTTCGGAATAAAACGCTCGGTTTATTATTTGGCTTACCAAAAGTTATAAAAAGGAAATTGCTTCTCACAAATAACTAGCTTAACGACTGATCAATAAAAGAAAATAAATTTAACTTTTCGTCATTTATACGCTATTGGAGACTAAATTGAATTCGGTTTATGATTCCTCCGCAATGATTAATCGTAATTAATTCGAGGGATCAACTAGCTAGCATAATATTGACATTCACAAGTTGGTTTAAATATGATAATCTAAACGCATTCGAAATTCGCTAGTCGAGTTGTTGGTGCTAAGGAGAAGGAATTAACGGCCCTAAATAGGATGCGCGTTTATCCCTCGCTATTTAATTTTTCTAGTAATAAAGAAAACCTTTTATTTTCGAATATCTGAATATTTACGGAAAGCTTCTGCAAATCCGGTTTCGAAACACCCAGGAAAAAAAGGCAACACACTTTGGGAGATATCGTCGACAATGCTTGAAAATCTTATTAGCTTTGTTTAAATACAGAATACACTCTCGAAATCTTTATTAAAAGCGACAGGTTTTAGTTATACCTTTGAGATATAACTGAAATATGTCGGAATTAATTTAAACGTACGAGATTTAATCAAAATTTGACTATAAAATGTGCAACGCTAATTTGATTTAATTACATTTCCGTAAGTGGGACGTATTTCACTGGGTTTAATTAAAATATAGTTTCGATTTATATTTAAGCGGTTATGTGAGTAGGAAAAAGTATTGCTCGTTTGTCATTTCTACCGAATGCATTTTCTAATAATTGTTTAGCAAGGTGGGGCAGCGTTTTGAGCTTACGGCCGAATTCTGAAGTATTTAAATTTGAGAGAGGCAGTACTGGTCGAAACTGCAAGAATCCGTTCGTGAAACGGGATAACAAGTTCGTAAATTAACTTGACGAATGAAGTACAACGGAGAGGGCTAACTAGCGGTGTAATGGAAGAAGAAATGCGTTGCAAAAACTTAGTAGACATCCAAAAAATTATTCGTCCTTTTATTCATGTTGCAGGATAACGTGTGTATATACAATGTTATTTAGACAATAACATTGTATATGCATACGTTATCCTGCAACTGCAGGGTAGATTTTCCGCCGTATTAAATTAATTTTGGATTGTTATTTCGATAAACAGCGTTAGGTATGTGCTGCTAATTATAGATAACTTGCAACCTGTTAGTGGATTAGGTGTTAATGACGTTGTGTTCAGTACGATATGTCTGCGCTACATGGAAACAATAGGGATTTATAGAAAATTTATTTTGCGCGAATTAGATTTTTTTATATTAAGAAGGGTTAGTACTGCATATTTCACGTTAAACGTCGAGTAAATGCGTTCTGTTGGTGGCAAAATAGGGATGAATAATAGCTTAAAAATCGCGGAGATTTAAAAAAAGGAAAGAACAAACAAAAGAATAACTTGTTTTAGAAGGTCCTGACTCTATTTTGCTTTTAGGTCGTTTTACTGGATACATAAAAGTGTGGTTACGATTTTTGAACATGTTCTGTAAATTAGCGTACCCTTTTTGGGTAATTTGGGGCGATTTAACGAGTCTATCATTTTGGACAAGAAACACGCGAGCAAGGTAGTAAGTTTTGCTTAAAAACTGAAGAAATATTCCCACTTTTGTTTTGTAGAACAATCTGTTTGGTAAGCAAACAAAGTTGTCTATTACGTGTTTGGCTTTTGAGCTTATTTATCGCGTCGTTCGTCACACGCTTCGCAACGTGCACGAAGGGTTCGTATAAATCCAAAAGAAAGTGTTCCGCATTTAGGCTTTTTGATAAAAACTCTCCCTTCCTGATTCTTACCGGATCGCAGCTATCATTTCAAAAGGATAAAGGGTCTTAAAGTTACACCAACCTTTATGCGTGGAGGACGGTGTATAGGTAGAGCTAGGGCCGGAATTGTATCTTCTATAGGCCGCACTGTTCATTGTAAGTTTCCTCACGTTCTTGTCAGGGTGCAACACGATGATGTATACTTTCGGAGAGTACAGGCAGACGAGGGCCACTGTCGCGTTCATGCTGATGGCCACGCATAACGTGGTGATCTGAATCTGAAATTATTTACGCATTAGCAAACAATTTATCTGCTTCGCATGTGATCACATTTTACGCCATTTTCAACTACAATTTTTATATTTACAATTCGTTTTTTATTAATATCTCATGCACGAGGTAGGACAGATATGGAAGGGAAGGAATTCGTTTTATTAAACAAAGTGTTTTGCGATAAACCACTCGGGAGACCGATATTTATAGGAGCGTGTGCAACAGACCGAAAGGCATTCCGGCGATCTTTGTTTTAATTGAACAATTAACTCTGCTTGGAAATAATAGGCCATACGAGCATTTTATTGGCGTTACGTTTTGGTATAATTCTTCTTCGTCGATGTAGAAAATAATTAAAAGTTCTTTGGGAACTTTCTAATGCATATTGGTCTCCTAGCAAGAAGTCTCGGGTTCGAATCTCATGCAGTAGTTTACACCCCCCTCCCCACACTGATCGAGGTTAGTATGTGAGCGAGAGAATGGTCGTTGTAGTTTTCAAGATAATTTTGGTCTACGAACAATTTTGTTTAACTTATGCTACCTTAAAATTAATAAAAACAAAGTTTGATTTGCAACTGAGACAATACAGGTTCGAATCCCAGTCGTAGCTGGATAAAAAATTAAATTAAAAGGTAGTTGGCCAATGATTTAAGCAAAGGCCACCGTAACGCCAGAACAAAGCAAAAAGTAATTGATGTTTGGGGCCATAACTGTAAATTTTTAAAAGTTTGTTTGTTTTGTACAAAACGATCGATTTGTGACAAAACTGGTAAAACGAGAACACTTCTTTTATAGCAGAACGTACTTTGGCTCCTAAATTATTTCGTTTAATTTCTTGAAATTGTTTACTTTTAACGTAAAGTTAGTAGCGTAATACTTAGTTACGAAGCTAAAGGTTGTGGGTTCCATCCCTAACAATACTAGCTTTTGTATTTTTCCCCGTTGAAGCGCATTTAGTATTGGGAATTAGGTACACGGTTGCATTGTAAAACCTGTTGCAGTAACAGGTGACTTGATCAGTAATCAGTAAAATGTCTAACAGCTCTAAATGAATCGATCCCTTTACTATTATTAATATTTTATTAATTTATTCCTTATCCCTTTATTTATTTTTTTGTTTATCCTTTTGTATATTCCTTTAATTAGTATTTTATTTATCCGCTATATTTTTAAATATACATTTGCTTTAATCTACAAATGATGTTGAATATCACAATGCCAGTTTAATCTAGTTTTGACAGAGAGCCGTCGATTAATTTTGTATAATTAAAAACGTAACGCTACAGGGAAATTCAATATTAATCTATTTTGGCCTTATGTTCTGTTATAGAGCTTTACACTTCGCTGGTGGTATATATTTCGATTTCTTATATTACATACTTTAAAGTTGGGCTACTGATGAGCTTACTTTGTTTTGTTCATTTGGAGATTTTGGAAATATTAATTATGATTTTTAAAAGACTAATTAGATTGTTTGTATTTAATTAAATTATTTATTGGAAACAGAATTTTAAATAAATTTTCATTTAACCTAACTTATAAAACAAGACGGAAGTAACCTCATATGTTGTTATTTTTCAGTGAATATCAATAGCAACCAATGAGGACCTATGCAGGTCTCAGATACAAAGTAAAGGTCTACTTAGTGCAAGATTTAAGACGAAAAATACACAGAGAGGAGCCTCGTTATAGCCCTTCCCTTTTTAATGAATTTAACAACGTGTTTTCTCGCCGGCCGAAATATAAATTTAAAGTTAAAGTTTAATAAATAAACTTGCCACAAGAATTCAGAAAACATTCAAAAGTTAATAAAGTAAAATCTTCGTGGAGTTAATAAGTACCTACGTTACTACTGAAAATTTAAATTGATCAATGCTGTTTTTGACATTCCTATTGTTACATTTTGCGAAGGAACGATAATTATTACGATTAATATTAACAAAAGTGATAGGAAAATATGGAACGGATGTAGAATAGGTTGAAGACATAATGTGAAATGTCTTCGTAGATTTAATATTAAATAATCCGCAATTAAGGATAAAATGTCGTAGTGTGCCGTTCCTCGAATGATAATTTGAATATGCACGTATCTATTCATATCCTTTTACACTCGTCTGCTTCTGAATTGTGAAATTACCGATAACTATAAAATTAGGTTCGTTAATTCTATTACCAGGAGATTTGTCGGATTTATGTTATATATGTGTAGTTTAGTATCGGTCTAAATTATATTATGTTGGGGATCGCTTTATTAATAACTAAGCTGCGTGGACAATGCACGCGAAGAAAATTGGGGCAATTTTTTACGCCTTTACATAGAGAAAATTTATGTATGTACGTTAGCTCCTTGCGAGAAAAAATATATTACTAACTCCTCTCCCAGGAAAAGTACATATCTCTTTATAAGCCCTTTATTTGAAAGAAATACGGTAAAATATCCTTGGGGAACTACGAAGAGGCGAAGTTATCAATAAAAGTACGAAATCAGTTGTTATTTCTTATTTTAGATTTAAGGGAAAGTAACATCGACATTTTTTTAGACGACTGCGCAGTTGACTTGGTTCAGTTCGATAGTCAGTTTTTCTTTCTCCATTAGCAATAAATTTTCGTGTCTTTTCACGCAATCTTTTCCAGAAGAGTACAAAGAGCTTCGAGTTTTGTTGGCAAAAAATGTCTAACTTCTCTTAATGCAGGACGCAGCGGAGTACTGTTATGAGTGACCAGCTTTGTAAGACGACGTTGGAAAAAGCGGCGACTTACAGAATTTAATGTCAAAATTCGGTCGATTTTTCTACCGAAAAAGAAAGACAGTTAATGTCTCTCGAGAATTATTTTAAGCTGTTCCGTTCGGTTTTTATAGTACTGATTTTTGGGAAAACACATTTCGGTTTAAAGATAGGAACAGGCTTGCGTTCGATACGTCGAACATATTAATTAGTTTAGTAGGTAGGTTCTGTTCGAGACAATCCAGTTTATGTAGTTCAAAGACATAGTTCCGTTAATAAACAGGAACACAAACGTTTACGTATTAATAAAGGGGAAATTCTTTTTATACGTAAAAGATCATTCCGTAGTTATGTGAGTCCCGTGTTGGGTTTTGTATCAACACCGCAAAGGGTTAACAACTATTTTCGGGTCTACCGAACAAGTTTAGCCCCAAAATTGATGTTTCTTGCTGTTCTGACGGCTGACAAGAGAGAGAATTCGGGAAAGTCCGATATTTACTAACTACTATTATAACAACTATTCGCGTAAGTGGGTATAGCATGCTATTCTGCTGAGACTTGTTAGTTAATTGTTGTTTCTACTTGTTTATCTAATGCATAAACTGTTGCAATTAACTCCGACTAGTTAATGCACTGCCGAGACGTGTTTTAAACATAGAAACTATCTGTTTCCTGCTGTTATTTATAAAGGACTAATTAGGGCCAGAGATACAATAAAAGCGATTATAACGGAAATTTAACGGGTTATATTCCGAAAGTCGCGTATTCCCTATTTAGTATTTAACTTTCCCCTTTATAAATTTTAGTGAACATTCAATAGACGCGAACCGGGTCATTGTAAAATAAATGTTAGTTTAAACTGACGCTAATTAATTAAGTTTAATTAAACATCTGTGAGGTTCATAAAATATATCCCCGAAAAATAAATTACATTAATTACGCTTTTGTTACAGACAGGTTAAAACTAACGCGAACGTTTAAATATTTAATTAAAAGTTTTTCGGGGTATCTGGACGTTTTCAGTTTTGAAAATAAACATAAACCGATGTTTTAAAACTGATTAACCGTACGTGTACTGCTGAAAAACTTATTTTCTTTTATTATCGCTAATGAGCTAGTTTAGTTACGATTTTTGCTAAACGGAGGGGAAAAACTTTGTAAATCTTAATTTTAAAACATTAAAACGGTCTCGCTGATTCGGGATTTTTCAGTCTGCCAGGGATTTCACATAAATAATCCGCGGATTAACCGAAACTTCTTTTTAACAGTATGCGAGGAAATGTCAATCCTCAAACAAACGAACAGTTTTATTCACATAAAAGAATCGTTCGTTTTCACAAGTGGATGCTAAGTTTTAGCCATCAAAGAATGGAAATGAGTACGCCGATAAAACTGAAATTTTTGAACTTATAAATTGCTTACCAAAGAAGTGAGCGACTGTTTGAAGTTTAACGAAAATTTGTGTCGACGTTAAATACTTGGTGCGGAGAACTGATAACAAATTATATTTAAAATATAGTCTTCCCAAAAGAAAACATTAGCCCAGGTATTATTAATCAGTTAAGTCTGCACGTAGTCCCAAAATCCATTAGTTTAACTGTTATTCCGTAAATAACTTGACGCTAACGTTTGAATAAGACCTAATTATTACGGGGACAGAAAACACGTACAAATGCGCAAATGAAATTCCAACGCCCAACAGCTGTAGTAAAACTACCAGAACACATAAGAAATGAGAGATAAGGGAAAGATTAGAAGCGCAGAATTTCTTTTAATGAAAGGCAACTACAGAGAGCAATAAAAAGAAGACATTAAAAGAATGAACGCTTATGAGTTGAAAAGGATAGCAAAGTAATGGCGAGATTAATTTTTACTCAAGAAACGAATTACACAAACCCCGAAACTTCTAGTGTTAATGATGATTCTGATAATGATAACGACGGAACCGTAATCTGAATCTAAAGATGTAGGTTTGTGCTTTCTTCAGTCTAAGTTACGTAAATTTGGTGATCTCGTAGCATTGCAACGAGCGTATTATTTTATTGTAATAATAATTTGTTGTTCACAAAATTTGATTCTTTGATGTTTAGCATCCCTCGTTGGTAGAATACCAAAAGGATTTTGGCACCATCTGCCTATCTTTTGATTTTCTATTTCAAATTGTATTCACTTTTGCGATTTTAAATGACACCCATGGACCATTTGATGTATGATATCTGACCCTATACATTCACATGACTTTGTTAGTACGAAATTAATGGGAATTCTCGCACCATCCCCCACCTGCCACTTTTGAATTGATTTGTGCGCACCTGCGATTTTCAAAATGACGTTCATGAGCACTTTGACCTTATGCATGCGTTGCAGCGTGGTAGTAGGTATAAGTATCTTGATAGTAGGTTTCTGGCTCAATCTGGTCATCTTTTAAAATGATTTGTATAACCCTTGTGAAACCAAATGTATATTATGTTCTTTGGAATTTCCTGAAGAAAGCCACCAGAGGCGCCACGAATTTTTTTAAAGCCGATCAGAATATGTTAATTTACTATATTAACATTTTTATTTAACTAGCTGATTTTGAAGTAATTTTGACGTGGTTCTCTTTGAACTCTACCAGGTATTCTCTGCTAAATAAGTAGCAAACTTACCGAGAAAAACTGTGATATTTTATTGGGTAAGCAACCCATGGAAACCACTTGAGGCTTCTTTCTCTTTGTAACAGACTTAGCTTAACCAACACAATCTAATATCTACTAAGCAGCAATCCATGGAAGAATCGCGGTATTGCTGGGCCAGTACACTCCTGAAAACCATTCGTCGTAGGATCGTAGGTTTTCTACTGTTGGGATAAACTTTGGTTAGTTTAACTATCACAAACTATTGGATTTGCAATGGATGATAACCCATTAGGTTATTTGTAACTAATAAGTAGCAATCTTCTGGGAAAAATCGCAATATTTCTGACCCAATTCTTGGAAATGATATTTCATAGTCTTCCTTCTTGTTGGGGTAAATTTTGGTTACTAGCACAAGGTGTTTAATTTTCGATGGTTGATAAACTCAACAGGCTTGTACTTATTGTTGGGGTAAACTTTGGTTAGTTTAGCTAACACATGGTGTTTAATTTTCGATGGTTGATAAACCCATCAGGCTTGTACCTAATAAGCACCAATCTACTGGGGAAAATGCCAATATTTATGAGCCAACACACTCCTGAAAACCAGCCTTCGTAGGCAGGTAGGTTTCTTTCTTTGTTAGTTTGACTAACATAAAGTGTTGAATCATTGTTGGTTGATGATAACCCATCAGGCTTGTATACTATAATAAGCAGCAATTCACTAGAAAAATTTTTGGGTCAGCACACTTGTGGAACCATTCTTCGTAGGATCGTAGGTTTCCTACTTGTTGGGGTAAACTTTGGATTGATCAGGCTATTTGTACCTATTAAACAGCTGTCAGCTGGGAAAGGTCTTAATAATCCTAGGCCAGCATACTCCTGGAAACAATTTTGCATAGGTTTCCTTTTTGTTGGCGTAAACTTGGGTCAGTTTAATTAATACAATGTATTGGATTTTCAAATGTTGATTACCCATTAGGCTATTTGTACCTAATAAGCAGCACCGGGATAAAATGATATATTCTCGGGCCCCTTCCTGGAAACAATTTTTCATAGGTTTCTTTTGGGGTAAACTTTGCTCAGTTTAACTAATACAAATTGTTGGATTTTCGATGGTTGATAATCCATCAGGCTTGTACCTAAAAAGCAACAATCGACTGGGAAAAATTCCGACTATTACTGGGCCAGCACAGTTCTGGAAATCATTTTGTGTAGGTTTCCTTCTTATTGGGGTAAATTTTGGTTAGTTCGACTAACATAAAATGTTGGATCTTTGATGGTTGAAAACACACCAGGCTTTTGTACTTCATCAACAGTAATCGGCTGCAAAAAATCCCGATAGACTATTGGGCCAACATTTCTTAAAACAATTTTTCATAGATATCCTTCTTGTTGGGGTAAGTTTTGGTTAGTTTAACTAATACAAACTGTTGGATTTTTAATGGCTGGGAAAAATCGCTATATTTCTGGGCCATCATACTTATAGAAATCATTCTTCATAGGTTTCCTTCTTGCCGGGGTAAACTTTGCTTAGTTCAACTTGTTAACTTTAAAGTGTTGGATTTTCGATGGTTGATGACCCATCAGGCTTGTACCTATTCAGCACCAATCGAATGGAAAAAATCCAGATATATTACTGAGTCAACACACTTCTGGAAAATAATATTCATAGGTTTCATTTTATTGGGGTAAACTTTGGTTAGTTGAACTAATACAAAGTGTTGGATTTTCGATGGTTGGTAACCCTTCAGGCTTGTACCTCATCAGCATGCATCAACTGGGAAAAATTGCGATATTCCTGGGCCACCGCACTTCTGGAAATAATTTTTCATAGGTTTCCCTCTTGCTGGTGTAAATTTTGGTTAATTTAGCTAACATATGATTTTGCTGTCGTTTTCCGGCTTTAATGCCTTTGCATATCTTCTGAGGTTCGTACCAAAGTCAGATCTCACCCTTGAAAAATAACAATGGTATTGAACGGCAAATCGTTTGGATTTTTCGATGGTTTCTGGTGCTTTTTAAGGTGTTATCAAATATTCGTTTAAGTTCAAGTTTTCACTTAATATCGCTTAAGTCTTAAATTTCAGGTCCAATATGTTGGGTGTTGGAGTTAGTGGAAGTACCCTACAGTTGTATACCATATGTCCCAATTGTTTTGGTTATGGCAGTTTTCAATTGTAAACCTTCCAAAACATACGTCAGAGTCTCAATAAAAAATAAAAAAAACTGCAACAACCCATGGTTTTATTTATTTATTTATTAAATTAGTGTTTAGTTTTAGCTTCGCCAGGCAGTTCGTGTGTTGTGTCAAATTGTTGCCCGAATGCGAGCTTCTAAAATTCTCTCTTAAAATCTGTCCTATCCTGGAAAATAGCTTCGAGTTACCGGTTGATAAAAGAAGTTTCACACTGAAATCGCGAGCTGAGACCGGCAGTTTTTGATTTCTTTGGAAGTCGCCTGGATCAGCTCTCCATACCTTATCTGTAGTTTTGTTTTATTTCCCGTCTTGGCGATTCATTTCAATTAATTAAATCCGTCGTGGTCTACGGTTTTACAGATTGCTATTTAAATAATAAACCTACTGGAAGGGATTGCTGGTATTTTAAGCATGGCAAGTCGTTAAGTTACAAACTTCCTATATAGGTTAGTTTTCGTAACTATTAATTAGGTTCATAGCTTATGGGTATCTTTTTTCCTTTAAATACCTTTTGCATTATTATGATGAGATGGTTAGAATTGTTTCCATGTCTTGTACGTAGAAATGATTTATTGGTTACTTTTTAAAATTCGTCGCCAAATGGAAAATAAAAAGTTTTGAACCGCCGTACTAACTCGAGCATAGTTTTAGATAAGAGTTTTAAAACTTTGTGTTAAGATACGAACTACGACAAACATTTAAATAAATGCAGTTCAATTTGGGAGATTTTTTTTACAATGCCTGTGTGTATTTGGTTTGTTTGGATACTTAAAAGATAAGGCTTTAAAGTTTTTACAGGGGATTTTATCTGCGTAAGCCTTATCGCTTTATGGGTTTTAATAAATACGCCAATGAACTGTAAAAGTTTTATAAATTGTAAATGTTTAGCAGTTTTAATCCCGTCTAAAGGGATCGACAAATTATTTAATTAAATTTCGCTGTAAAATTTGCTTACGTATTTGACTTAAAAAACTGGAAAATTGTGGAATTCTCTAAAGCATACATTTTCGGCTTTAATGTTATCAAAAGCCACGATTTGAGGATTAATATAGGAACGGCTAACAGAGGGCACTAAGTTTATTCTACTACATATGAATAACATATTGGAAAATCAAGATTTGCAATAGTGCGAAGGCTATCATATTTCGAAGTTCGAGGATTGGTATGAAATCCTGCTTAATGATGTCCTGAGGGTGTAGTACGGTATTTGGCGAAGTAGGATCGTTAGCTTTGATCTTTCTCAACTTTAAGCTGTCAGCAACAAGGCAAGTTTTGCTACTTGTGTTTTATCAAAAAAGGCTGTATCTGCCCTAAGTACACGTGCTTTAAGTTTTGAAGAGTTCGCATCTTAAATCTAAGAATTTTGAAACAACGTTTATCGTTGTCAGAACATCAATCACTTTGTCTACTTTTACAAAAAGCGATCAAAGGGTTGAACGTTTTCTAAACCTGCGAGCTACGCTTTGTAAACATTTCTTTTCTCGGTCTTTTAAACTTTAACAAGCACTTTAGAACTTGAAAATTTGTTTAGAAGCACAGCCTCGATTAAATTTTTACTCTTAACTTAGGGTAAATTTATTACTCAATCAAACTGCCGACCTTTGTTAACCCTGTTATAACTCGATAATCGCTAAATAAGTAGAAAATGCCTGGGAAATACCAAGAGAACAATTTTAGTTATGTCAGATGATTGTTTGGCCAAATTTACAGTTGGACATGTATGACAGTCTTATAGGGGGATCAATCAAGTGACGCCCGTACAATAAGCTGGTGAAAATGATGTAAATCGAAGTTTATTATGAGACATCGGTCCAAATCTTTATGAAAGGCAAACTACTTTTTTAATTTATCATGGTGTTTGGGGATGGGCCCTTTTCAGAAACAAGATAAGATTAAGTTGTCAAAATTAACGTATGTGAAATAATGTAAATTGTGAGAGGTAAAAATGCATTTATCCTGTAGGACTTAGTAAGCGTGTATGTGATTTTATGTTCAGTGTTCAGCGCATACGGTCCATTCTTTTTTTTTTGTCGAAGTGTAGATGCTGAGATCACGAATCCACGGGTAATAAAATTTCGAATTTGTCTGTGCGTGTACGTGCGTGCTTGTTTTCTCATTTAGGAACACACCTTTCGTCTCTTACTGAGATTTGTGTGAACGTATTTTTGCACCGTGTGGGAAACAAAATAAGAGTATTAATCTGCGAACAGCATTTAGAATACCAATTTTTTTAGTTCCTTTTAATAAAAAATTCTCGGCTTTATTAATTTTTGACGTTAAGAATTCGGCTTAAATTACAATAAACGATTTGATAATGGGCGTTTCTGTATAATGCCGTGAAAGTTATAATCTTTTTCTCAAATTAAAAAATATAACGAAAAATTTAAGAAAATTTACTGTCACTTCGTCGCTTAAGTACCAATTATAAAAACTCGAATATTAAATACATTTCATTTTGCTCGAATTAACGGAGGAAATATACGAAGCTGAGCTGCTAATAAATTAAATCGGCGCCATTTGCATTGGCTTAGCGAATGGGAGCGGAATTAATATAAAACACAATACACTACAATAAAGGGAAGATTATTTCGCCACATTTCAGACATTTAAAGCCGCTTTTAACGAAAATCCTAAGACAAGATATTTCCTTTGCTAGAATTGTATCTATTTAAGGATAATTAATAATAATTTCCACTCTTAAAACTCTCGTTTTCCTGCATTATACTTCATTTTAAGGGCGCCACTACGCTTAGGAGTTAAGCTGTTTGCTTTGAAGCGCTTGACCTACCCAGATTTTGCATTCTTTTTAACAGATAAAAACAAATCAAAACCTACATTAATTGATTCAAAGCCACGGTTATTAAACACCATCGAACAAAAAGACGAGGAAAAAGTTTACGCTTCAATTAATTACTTATAGAGTGACCTTTTACTTCGTTGAAAATTTTTTCAGGATAATATAACCCCTATTGTTATAAATAAAAATTAGTTCAGGAATATACTTATTAAAACTATTCATTATTACTTCAATATTTCATGGATTTTCTATTCCCTATTTTTTTATAGTATTTTTACTATCTAAAAATTGACTTCATCCTGCGGACGACTTTTCAATTCCGCAAGATAAAAAATGTTTTAAAGGAGATTGTTTTAGACGTTGGTGAAATGTGTATAAAATATAATTTACGAGCAGTGACGTGTTATTAGTATTACTTGATGTTTAGAAAATTGTTCAGAAGGAAATTGCTTAGTTATACTACGCCTCGATTTAATCTCTAATGGAGGCGTCACTTGCAGCCCTTTAATAATATGTTGCATGTTAAAAACTTTTCGTGGTTGTGGGAAAGAAAGAATCTTAATCTAGTTGGAAAATATTGGAAGTGTTTTGCAAATTTCGCCTACACGTTTTAAATTTCTTCTATAGGTATATTAATTAATGTATTAAAAATTATTTTTGACGCTTATTAAAGAAAATAATTCTGGATTTTTCTTTAAAAAAGTGTTCAACAATAGAAGACGAAGAGAACGCCATTAATGTAGAAAAAAGTAAGAAAATTTATGAAAAATGAGAAGACTGCAAAATTTTGTAAATATGTATTCATTTGCACAGTAGGTAAATATTAGGATGTTACCAATTAGAATTTCTGAATTAAACAATTAAACAAATTAAAAGTAGTTAAATAGACAAAAATCTTAAAATTTAAGGTTGTAGAAGCAAACACCTCAAAATTCCATAGTGTGAAACGTTTACGTTTTAAAAGATATTATGATAAAAATTCGCAACAGGTAACTGATGAACTTAATTTAACTCCTTGCCAGAATTCATAATTTCCTTCGCTTAAAAGGGTTAACCGGCAAGGAGATGAAAAGCAGTAATTTACTCTGTACCGTAAGACTCGCGAAGATTTTAAATATTATTAACATCGTTGACTGTAAAATAACACGAAACAACTTAGCTGCTTATCATCGTGGGTACAAATTTTATTAAATGAACGGATCGACTTAAAACTGCAGATATACAAACTCCGTTCCTTTGATCGTGCAAAGGCAATCATCAAAGTAAATCACTCAGGGACAGTACTGTATGGAAATGATACGACGATGCACATTGAGAAAGGGGTCATGAACTGTATTGCTCTTTATGATATCGTATTCTATGTAAAGAGTTGTTAGAATACGAGGTTGTACGTTGCTTAATTTGAAACTCGTCAGCTTAGGGCGGAATTGGCTATGAATTCAGCAAAGTTTATAGTTTTACAAAGGTTTACATTTCTACGAGGTTTGGCAATTTAATTCCCGGACTGACGTTGCAGCTCTAATAAAGATATGCGATATTAAACCAAAATTAAAGCGGCATGTTTTAGTTCACAATTTTACCAAGAAGGCTTGGCTAATAGCAACATCGGAAAGCTGTCAGTTACTTCGCAAGACGCTAGCAACGAATTAATATTAAGTTTTATTGTAAATTAGGAAAAACTGCGACAGAAACTTACGAAATGTTGAAAAGTGTATACGGTGATAACACCTTAGGTCGTACTACTGTGTTTGAATATTTCAAAGATGGTCGTGAGGATGTTCAAGATGACGCTAAAACCGAACGTCCATCAACAGCTCGAAACCCAGATTCGATCGCAAAGGTCAGTGAAATTGTAGCAAAAGATGGCCGACTGACTCTCCGAATGATAGCAGGTATAATTGAATATTAATAAGGAGAGGATGCGTCAAATTTTACATGAAGATTTGGAAAAGAGGAAAACCTGCAAAGTTTATCCCGCACAATCTGACGGATGAACAAAAACAGAGGAGAGTTGCATCGCGTGCGGACTTCGTTCAGACTTGTCGTGGCAATGAGAATTTTCTTAACTGCATCATCACTGGTGATGAGTCGTGGGTGTTTCAGTACGATCCTCAAACGAAACGCAATCATCACCAAGATCCAAAAAGTTTCGTTTGCAAAAATTCAAATTACTGATTATCTTTTTCGATAAACAGGGTGTGATCCATAAAGAATTTGTACCTGAAGGGCAAACAGTTAATAGTACATTCTACGTCGAAGTGATTATTGCAGCGCATTTCTCGAGTGCGACCACAATTTCGAGAAAATGGTTCTTGGTTCTTGTTGCGTGACAATGCGCCTGCCCATTCCGCACTGATTGTGAAGCCATTTCTCATGAAACACGGCGTTATTGAAATCAATCGCCCACCCTATTCGCCAGATTTAGCACCGGCAGACTTTTTTCTCTTTCCTAAAGTGAAAACTGTTCTCAAAGGAAAACGGTTTCAGGACGTGGAAGGCATTTAAAAAAATGTAACCGCCGAATTGAAAGCAATTCTTTTGAACGCATTTTCCTACTGTTTCAAAAGCTTTTAGAACTGTGCAATAAGTGTACTTATTCATGTAAATTGAGATTACTTTGAATGAATATGATAAATTTTTCGTGTTATTGCCAAACCTCGTAATTAATTACGTATTTATTGTTATAGAATTTTCAGTAAAGTTTATTTTAGTTGTAATCAACAGTCCTGTGTTTATTGTACATCGCTGTTCTAGAAAATAGATAAAATTCCACGGTCTGGTTGCACGTAAACTTCTTTATCAAAACAATGTTTTAATAACAAAGTGTGTTGGGTTACTTGTTATCGTTTAGTTGAATGATACGAAAGATTTGTAGGAACTTTAAATATTAATAAGTATATAGCTTTATCGAAAAAACGTATCGGAATTTATTCTTGCATGAAAAATTCTGAACCGTAAAATGAAATTAGAAACGTCTTTTGAGAGTATACGTTCCGATAAATGTTTCTACACTCTTAAGTAACTGATAGAGGACCTTGAAAGAAATCGAGCGTTTTACTTGAAGGGCCTCACTTCAAATTTGTTCTTTCTAAAAGTTGCTAAGGATACCAGATTGTATTTCTTCAGTCAAAAAGGCTTCCTTTGTGTTTTAAAATTGGATTTGTAGTATAAGAGCCATCAAAAATTTGAAGTTCAAATCTCTCAAAGCGATTCTCGCTGTTTTTACTTGTTTATTGATTTTCGTTTTAACTAATATAGAATTTTCTTTACAGCGTTATTACACGTAACTATGACTGACGATTTTAGATAAGAATATGGCGTGAAAACGTTTTGTAATGAGTTATCAGGAAGGAAACACGTATCACGTATCCAAGGACGTTTCGAATGAAATAAGAATTCTTTTCGCTTAAAATCAATTTATTTTTGTCTGTCCGGGCAATATCGTAAATTAATTTTTGTTAATAAAAGCTAAGCACCTGGTTAACACCGAACAAAAAGAAGAACGGCGTAAAATATAAAACCCGAAAATAAAAGGAATATTTTCGCCGTGTTCCTTTAATTCCCTTTCTCAAACCTGATGTATACTATATGAAAACCTAATAAATTTGTTTTCGACTGAGTTTGCTGTAAAAATTCGGCTTTTTAATCAGTTTACGGTGTAATTTATAACAAACAAAAATGTCTCTAATTGAAATTGAAGTTTTATTAAAATTTTAAGATGGTTTATCCTTCAGGAATTATCAGAGATTTCTACTTCAAAGTATGTTGTTGACAGTGCAAACACTTACATTATTTACTGTCGATGCCTTTTGTTGTAAGTACCAGTATACGCATGACGAGTTTTATTTAATTTTATTATCCGAGACTAGAATTGTTTTCGTAAGAAAGATACATAATTTGGTGCCTTTTGTATAATTTTAACCCTTAATTATTGCTACAAAGATTAAACGGTTGTACTTGAGAACTTCCAAGTTGACACTTTCCACAAGCATTCTGAAAATCTCGGCGTTGTAAAAATATAAACATTTCAGGAAACACGCAATAAAAGGTTATTCTGTAGAGGAACTTATTTAGGTTTACAGAATATACCCAATTTTTACAAATTACGTCATCGCTTTAATTTATTTTTCAATATTCTGGGTGACGTAACCGTAATCGCTGTTAAATTCGTTTATATCGACGCCTGTTCCTGAACGACACACTTTTGATGAAAATATTAGTTCTTAACGCGAATATTTTTAAAGTCTATATAAGAGCTGTAAAATTGTTATAACTACGTAAGTAAAGGGGAACATTCTGTTTATTCAATTATTTAGTTAATTTCGACGCGCGTTTTGGTAGCTCTGTTTCAAATGAAAATTTGGGATGCAGATTTACATAAATAATAAAATTGCGATTAAAGCTTCGCTATTAGTATTTCCAATAATTATTTATTAATGTATCTGTAATCCAAAAAAGGTGCATTTTTGTGTCAATCGTTTTGAAGCTTCATTAAACCCAGCATGAACGTCGAATTTATGCATTGAAGTATTATTAACTTTAACAAGCATATCAAATACTATTCAAATAACAGTTTCATCCGCTTTGGATGTATTAGCTAATTGCATACGTAACTATAGCAAATGGAATATCGTTTAATATCAAAGGGGAAACGAGCTAACGCTTTAACATTAAATGCTGCATATTATACATATAGTGCATAAATAGCGCCACGCCAAATTAAATTTTTTTCCGAATTATTGAAGCAAAATAAACATTTCAACAAGCAATTTGTGCCTGTAAAATTACTGAAATTTTTAGTAGTTAATTACATATATTATATTATCGAAATACATATACCCATATAGGGTGTTGTATGTTTACAATTTTAAATCTTTACCTGTCACATATTTCTAATGAAATTTTCCCATTCCATGCGATTTAGTGTTAGGTTTTTTTTAAATTTTAACACCCTGTATCTTGAAAACTATGCATTTCCGGACCCATGTTTATAGGATTTTTTTTTCATATTTTATGACAAGGAATCACCCCCTGAAATATCTCCGTCTATTTTTCGAACACCCTGTATAACATAAATATTATAAACAAAACCGGGCTCACCACTTCTCCCTGTCTAAATCCCTCTCTAATTTCGAACAATTTTGAGTGTCCTATCCGTGTCCTAATATAATTCCGTGTTTTGTTGTATAAACTCTTTATTGTTGCTATTAATTTTATAGGTACTCGTACATTTCTTGTAGACTCTTCCATATCCTCTCCCTTGGTACTTTGTCAAAGGCTTTCTCCAGGTCAATGAATGCCAAGTATGCTTCTTTATTCTGTGCCAATATTTTCTCTGTTACTTGTTTTAGCTTAGACCTTATGGTCTTGGATACTTCTTCCCTTCCTAAAACCACTTATTCATTTAGCTGATTTTCTACTAACGGTCTTAGTCTGTTCTTTAGTATATTTTCATACATTTTCATCGCTGTACTTAAAAGTGTTATGTGTCGGTAATTTTCGCGTACTTTATTATTTCCTTTTTTATATATCGGTAATATAACCCAGATTTCCCAGTCCAAAAGAAACTTTTTCTGCATGCCATGCCTTATTATACCGCGTGTCCGTTCTCAAAGTCGAACATAGGAATTTAACATGGCATTGTTTATTTTTGCTGATTCCTGCTCGGCAATTCAACGTACAGAAAAGGTAATGGTATCAATAGAAAGATAAAATTATTGCGCATAAAATGATGCTAAAAATAAACGCAAAGCTTAAGGTTTTGTCTTAAAATACTAATTTGAAATTTAACAGTTTTCTAATATGATTTTCAAATTAAGTAGGCGAAATTTGAAACAAAAGTTATTTAGTGTGCTTATGTCAATGCTTTTCTACTATCTATTGTCAAAGTTATTAACGTCAAAACGAGTAGTTACTCCAACGAAGAAAGAATTTTTATTGTAAAAACGTTTTATAGTGGCGTTAGTTACTAGCAATGGTCAAGGCGGATCCAACCTACAGTTTACGACAAATATCGCACGAAGTAGGTTTCTCTAAGTCGCGTGTATGGAAGATACTAAAGAAGTATAAATATCACCCATACAAACTAAATCGTCATCAAGAAATTTTAGAAACTGACGAAGGCAGCAGAAGCGCATTTTGCTACGTTTTTGTCGTCAATATGTATCACCGACGACTGTACTTTCACATTAAACAATGAACCAAACGTTCAAAACATGCGGTTTTTGGCACAACAAAACCCTAGAATTAATATTTTCACCAGGACTCAGTACCCTCAAAAAATTAATATCTGGGCTGGGATTTTTAATAACAAAATTATAGGCCCATTTGAAATAGAAGGTAATTTAAATGAAGACACGTATTTAGATCTTTTAGAAACGAAAGTGGGACCTGCACTGGCAGAAGCTGCAAGGGAAAATCAGGAGATCTGGTTTAAGCAAGACGGCACATTTTGGCTTACATGTTAGAAATTGTTTAAACGATTCATTCCCAGACCGTTGGATTGGTAGAGGTGGAGCTATCAATTGGCCACCAAGATCTTCTGATTTAGCACCTTGCGACTTTTTACTGTGGGGTCACCTTAAAACCAAAATTTACAAAAGACGCCACCTAGACAGTTAGCCAACGTCAGAAATTCTTTTTACAACAGACTAGGATACTGCTTGGCCCAAAATGGAGGGTTATTTGAATATCTGTTATAATTTCTTTGTGTTGTTTTGCTGTCTTATTTTTATTACTTTTATTATTATTTATTATTATTAATCAAACCTCTGATTAACTTAACACCTGTTTATTGTTTTATTATAGAAAAAAATGAGCATAACTTCTAAAAGAGATATGTAATGTTAATTTGTCTATGTTCGACTTTGAGAGTGGACACCCGGTATATTTCTTATGTTGTACGAGTAGTTAATTACATTAAAGTGTTTATTTAAAAAGTGCCTTCCAACCCTTTCTATGTCTTTGCTACTAAAAGCACATTTTTTAGTCTTTTGAGTGGAAAAATGAAAAATATTCAAGATAAAGTAAAATTCTGATGAGAATCAAAGTAAGATTCCTGTAACTTCCTGAAAAAAAAAAGTTTCGATGCTTTACCAGCAGTACAACTTTCTCATCTCAGCAGATATTTTTTTATTACTTTTGTGTTTTTAACACCAAAGCTTACAGGGGTAGAATAAATTACACATACTGTTCATTATAATCATCTGCAATAACATTTACAAAATACATCCGAAAAACTAGTTCTTTTAGTCGCTTTGTTGATATTTGTTTTTACTGTGGAATCTACAAAAATTAAAGTAAATTTAAACTTACAAAATTGTAAGCGTGTTTAAAGTACAGAGAGAGGATTTGTTAAACATGATACTGATATAACTGACGTTTCGTAATTAACTCCATTTTATTTATTAATTATTCGAATGTACCGTTTGAACTTTATGGACTTCTGTCAACGTCGACAAAAGCGAATAAAGCTGAGTCATAATTAAGATTAATAGAGTTGTCTGTTATAATATTCCGAAATAAAAATTTAAAAATCGTAAATTGCGGATGCATTGTAAATTTAGCCATCGAGTTTGTTTTTTTTCTCTACTGACAGTTTGAAACGCACTATTTTTCAATGAGTTTTCATTGTTTTCAAGATTATTACGGTCTCGTGTTCAAGTAAAATAGACAAGATAATGCTCTTCTAAACTTTTTTGTTATTAAGCGCTGGAGTGTTAAAATTGGCTTTTGACTGCACCCGCGGGAATTTCTTCAGTTTGACTTGATAGGGATTGGAAGTATCAGCAAATGTTTCCTTAAAAGGCAAAAACGTCTAAAAACAACCGCTAATATTTATGGTTTCATAAATGATGAACTAGAAATAGGTCTGATTTTTAATAAAATTGAACAACACCTGCCATTCTGCTGTTTGCAGTGCACAATGCGCTTTGTTTGTTGATTAATTAAATATGACTAACAATAGATGACAGTTTGTTTTTATTATTTACGTTTCCAGTGTGGGAAATTTTTATTACGAGCACGAGTAATATAAATATATGACTGTCGACATCACAGGTAAACGGTAAACAAATTAGAAACTTCCCTGAATTGTGAATTTAAAATTAAATATTTGCCAACTATACATATATGTAGTTATTAAATACTAATTTTCTAACTCGTCCTTTTTGAAATGAAACGGCGTTAATAAATATTGCGCTTCTACGAAAAAGGCCAAAACGTGTGCTTTTAATGATCTCTAAAGCGTCTCATATGTTTTATTGTCAAATAAAATAAAGGCCAGTTTAAAAGTTTTATTGTACACAAAACTTATCATCAATTTAAGGGGGAAACCTTCTAAACAAAGTTAGTTTTTTGGAATTATTTTGAGTATATGAAAATTAACTTGAAGGTAATTTGCAGTTCTACCTTGTCATTCTTACGTCTAAAAAGAAAATTATTCAAACCCTGCCAAATTAAGACTGATGAAGCTGGCGGCACTGAATTTTAAGATGGGCGGTAAAAATTCTCGTTTGTGGACGAAATGACAAGAATAAGAAAATAGTTCTTGGTAGATAATCGCCGAACTTAATTTAAGAGTTAAACTTTAATATTCTTCTAGAGTCGTAACTTTTCTTGAGTAATAAATGGCTTCCATCCACAAACAGATTTGTTTTCATTATTCTTGCCAACAACATATAAAATTTTATTTAACTAACGGCAAATTAATTTTTCGTTCAGTTTTGAATTCTGGCGTGACATTCATCTGAAAACTAGGCCTGTGTGATCTGATATTGCAAAAGATATCGAATATATTCATATCGAAAAAGCATCGATATCAATTGATATATTTACTACCTTATCCAATAAATCGATGCTTGGGATTATTCAATATTTAAGACAATTCCATATCTGTAATGATTCAATACGTGAAATTAATCACTGTATTGATTCACCAAAAACTTTACATGTCGATAATAAACACTTACGGATGCAGATAATTTCATTACGAAATAAGGATTGCTTGTTTGCCAAGTTGCTATACAAAGAGCTCGAAATTGCTTTATATTTTGATGATTAATCGCATTTGAAACTGTTAACTAAGTAAAACATTTTCATTTATACCTTGCTGGAAAAACTTGGTTTTATTAAAATAGGGCAAGAATTTAAAGAAGTTAGTAAAACAATTAGCAACGTTGCACGAATTATGTATTCTGATTTTTTTTTAAATTCAGTACTTCAGAGAAAGCTTTAAAAATGCAAAAGCCATAAAAAAATTTTCTCGATATTGTTCAAGTTCTTCAAAAATTATCTGTGAAGTCTTTATCGAATGAATCGATATATTGATTAAATCTTGGCGAAATAATCCGGGTATCGAATAATTCCGTTCATTTGATGTCGACACGTGAATCGATCAAATATTTTACATGTCGATAATAACTCTTACGGACTCTTTAATCTGGTATTTTCCTTATGAAATAAGGATATTACCGAATCCTTTCGTAAAAAAGAAAATCTTAAAATATATATTAAATCGATATATTCCCTATAATTAAGTCGATATTTTTAGAATTTTATATCGATATATGGAGAAAAAATCCCAGCCCTATTCAAAACTGTTAGAATCGTAGGTTTATACCAAAATGAAACAATCCAGTCTCGTTACTACTTTAACCAATATTGTAAAGTTGCATCACTAAGGCAAGGCCTACTATTTATTCAAAATTGATTTTATTTTGTTCCTGTATATTTAATAATAGTTAAATAAAAGAAGATATGGAATAACGGAGAGGAATTTACAAATCCGAAAAAATCTGAAAATTTTATAAGTTTTTAGGGTTTAATGTATTGCATTCAAATAGAATGTAGATGGGATTATCCGTTTCATTTTGGAGATATTCTGAACGAACGTATAATAAAATATTAATTAAAATTTTTAGGGTTTGTTAAATGCAAAATAATTCCCGAAAAGATTATACCTCCTCGTTTTACCCTTTATGTATGATGAATAATAATTCCGTCACGTGTATTCGGAACGAATAAAAATTAAAAATCTCGATTATAAAGATGACGGAGATCCAAACAATTATAAGAGTAATTGAAAAAAAGGCAATGCGGGATTGTAAATCCTACAAATGAAATGATGTTTTATAAATAAAACCGAAAAGAAATGACTTTTAATTTGGGTTAAACTCGATAAAGATTCTGCAAAATAAGAGGGCGAAATACGAAATAATTTTGGATATCTAAAACAACTCGCGCTATCAGAATAGTTGTTTTGGCAAGCAAAATACGCGTTATTATCATTACAGTTTAATACTAAACGGGCCCGTTCGTCCCCCAGTCATCCCTGGAATTTAACAGGTTTGTTTGAAAGCTTGGGAATTTGAATAAACATTTTGCGAAAGGATTATTTACTTGGACAACAACCGTACGTAAACATTTCAGTCAAATCAGTAAAGAAGCGGTTGCTTAATTTACGTAATGGTGTTTTTAATCTCTGTTTATTAATTACAATGATGGGTATTAAAAACGACAAAATGTTTCCGTTACCAAGGGAAGATTTAGTCTTCTACTCGGTGACAAATCTTCGTCTTTAACTTAGATTAAAAATGGCATACAAACCTGAAGAATTACACGCGTCAGTATTCGGTAAATGATTTTCAGGTCGTTTCTTTGTGTGTTGATTGCAAAATCGTTGTGCTTGCTTAAAAGCGACGAACTTTATTTTTATCTTTTTGTCCAAAATCTCACGTTTAACGACCGTGGTTGTTTTCCGGACAAAAACATCGCATTATTACATTTCTTAAATTATCCACTTGGGAAATTTACAATTTGTAAGGCTTAAAACATTACCCGCAAGGTCTTCTCGGGCTAACCTCGACAACGATTTAAACCGCCTTTTAAATCAATTCTCTTATGAACAAAATGAATAAATTAAATAAAAACCTTGTTTTGCGTTTTATTTTATTTTGCAGTCCGCGGCTTAAGTAAATATCGGTACTTTGGTTCCAAAAAGGCAGATGTCCAGTTTTTTTTTAATGAGCTAACATTGAACTACTAATGATAGACATATGTACTTTCATATCTAAAAGCCAGAAGTCCAATTATTATGGTAGTTTTCTGTATTTTAGACCTTATGTGTCAGATGTCGTACAAGAGCTATTTTACAAAAAGCTCTATGTTGGACATCTGTCCATTTACTTTTAATAAGAAAAACCAGTGCGCGACATATGCCTATTTTTTTAAACACCACATGGACTTCGGGCTTCTTAACCTCCAAATTTATTGCTTCAACACGTGTCTACGGTGTGTAGTTTTTTAAATTAATTTTATAATAATTACATTTGAAATGAACAGGGGCAGAAAAATATTAGAATTGGCATTACAAGGTGCTGAAATCTGCAGTCGTGAAGGTAAGAACGTTTAGATGCTTTCATACACTGTCTTTTTTACTTAAAATTAATGTTTTGCAGAAGTTGGGTTGATACCTGCAAATATAAATAATTCAACAAATTCGTTGGATATAGACGAAACCGTTCAAGGAACCAATGCCACCCAGTCGGTCTCTTTTGTTCAAGACGTTGTTATTGAAGTAGAAAATGGAAGAAGCACGACCAGTGTGATTAATAATATAGACGAATTGTACTCTGCATTAGAGGAACAGGAAAATACATGTGAAGAACTACATGATACTTTTTTACCTTCAGAGGATGGTACCAAGAAAACGAAATTAATGGTTCTGGTAGCAGTTACCATCCAACTGACGTGTCACGGTGTTCAAGCTCTAATGAAGAAAATAGCGACGAGAATCAAAACAACGCCCCATCGCCACTTGAGGGTAAAGAAAGAAGAAAAAGGAAACGCATACCCAAGACATGGAATAAAAATGTAAATAAGAAAAAGAGATTGGAAGGACAAGAATACGTTGGTTACAAAAATAAACACCAGAATAAGCGATCAATGGGCCCAAGCTGTAATTGCAGAATGAAATGTTCGAACAGAATCAGAGAAACCGAAAGAACCTCATTATTTCAGATATTCTGGACGAAAACACGTACGTGGGACCAAAGGAGGCAGTTTCTTGCCCAATCTGTTACTTGCGAGGAAGTTAAAAGGCACCGGCCTAGAACGAATAACCAAGAAGGCAGGCGACGATTTTGTTATAGTTATAAATTTATTATAAGTGGGAAAAGTGTAACTATTTGTAAAGTTATGTTTCTCAACACATTTGACATTAAAGAAAAAATACTACGTAATCCCCTCAACAAGCAACGCGAATGTGCAGGTGGAATTATACCGTCAGCTGCGGAAAAACTTGCCACCAACAAGTTGTCAGAAGCAAAGAAAAATTTGGTTATGCAGCACATCAAGTCTTTGATTGATACCCATAATCAAGAATTTTACAAAAGAATTCCCATAATAGGAGACAATGAAGACAGCGATGAAGACTGAAACTAGGGTAGATGTTGTACCTTGATTTAAAACAATTAATACTTTAATTCCATTACCTTGGTGGGGGTACTAAAAATAAACTGAGAATTTTTCAAGAAAATTTCTTGCTTTTATTTTAATTAGAGAAAGTACCTATTATTATTTTTAAATCACGTAGCCTGATATCCACAATAATGAAATAAAATAATCAATCAGAAAGGGCAGATGTCCATTTATTTTATTTTACTGACATCTAACCAAAATTTTCTTAACTACACACATACACACTATCTTTTTAAAAATAAAATTGCTAAAACAGAAATCACTTATATGAGTAGAAAAACAACAATTACCAAAAGATGACAGTCTGTAGTGCTAACAATAAAAATGGCTGTCCTGTAAACTAGCGGTTTGGGACATCCGCCCTTTTGGAACCAAAGTACCGATATCTTGGTATCATTTTAAGTTATTAGATTAATTAAAGTCGTCCATTTCTAAAATCGAGTTATTTTTAACCGAGCTTCATATTTTAACGCAAATGTCATTTATATTGATATTCAAGCCTCGAAGCTGTCAACGAAATAAGATTCTCTTTTTTTGAAGGTAAAAGAAGGTTTTTTTAGCTAGAGCCATTTGTATTAATTGAAAAATAATATTTTATCTTAAAAAGAATATCTGTTCGAATTTCTTTGCAAGGCGAATTATGAAAAGATATGTCCTATTTTTGTAAATATAAAATTTATTAGCATTCGCTGGACCGTATCAGTTAAAAATATGGCTGTACTTTGATATTTTATTTCAAAGGAGTTTTCTCATTGAAATTTTACAGATATTAGGTTGAATTTAAAACGAATTCAGGTTTCATTATCGTCAAATTTATTAAACGCTTTGAGGAGACCATTATTAATCCTTTTTCTAATTACTTCCTTACTTTGTTGGTTTAATTAAGTTGGTCGTAATCATAAAACGAAGCCATCTTCCGAAAGTTAACGACTAAATTTTATCGTTTGTTTTCGTAATATGAGTTATCAATATATTCTTTCTCTAGTTAGGAGAAAAACGACCGAGATTATTATTTAAAAGTTTTACGGGGTTTCACCCGAGTAAGTTATATTTGTAATAAATTATCGGAAATATTTCAGTTAGCAGAAGGCAAAAATCGTTTCGATAAAACGATCGTCTCGGACCCTTCGAAAAGCCCTAAACTCGTATTTTACAGCTAATAAATCCGATTTTATATAATTCGACTAGAGCTGTATCTTTAACATAGTGAACGGCATTTAGGGAATGCTTAAACGATATCGAATTTCCATAAACAAGTAAAGCAGCCCTTGGCAGTTAATACGGACTTCTTCTCACTGAATCAACGCGAAGTGGAACTGGATTGCTCTAACTTACTGAGATGTTGGCAGGATGATTTAAGGAAAAGATTCACAAACAACAGCGACCTAGTCTATAGAGAAAACCCACCTACACTGCGGCTAGAAGTTTACCCTTTGGGGACGAGTATTCTGCAATAAGGGTAGTTGAAAACATTTGCCAGGGGTAATAGGACATAGAATATTCATGCCGTTTATTTGCTTTAGGAATGCGGGCATTTTGGACTTAGATCGCATTATCAAATTGAGTTTTAGTTTCCCAAAGGTAGGATGATATACGTGTTTAAATACGTTATCTAAAAGTTACTTTGGAATAATCGAGGGCGTTTTCGATGAAAAAAACGTAAAATGCTTTTGCTTTGCAAGGAAGGCCATTCATTAGGTTTATAAGGGTAACTTTAGATTTACTCACCTGAAAGTCTTGCAATATCTGGAAAAATTATGAAAATTTAACAACAGTTAAGTTACCTTTCTGTATATAGTGTGTCCCTAGATTGACGTCCAAAGTGTCAACTAAATTTGGATACCAAAATGATATTTTGAGAACTTTTGCTCGATTAAAAATAATCTTAAATAGATTCGACTTTGTGTTTTATTTGTTTAGGTGATTTGTTTATTATGTTTGAGTTACGTGCCGTGCCGATTAACACATCAAACTTGATTTTTTGTAGTTTTCAGAGTTCAGTAATGCATAAAACTCAGGTTATTCAATCAGCCCATGGTATAATGTCGAACACTGGTGTTAATTTGTTTTCATTTTTAGATGAGATAAAGGTTAAATAAAAGAACATGTTGGTGATATTGCGCCATTCTAACCTCAGTGTAACGATCCGTGTTTGGAATAAGTGTTTCCAGAAAACCATTTTTTCTATTGGGACCAAATTATGTACACTTCCGCATTTTAAATTCCTGGTTAGTTTTTGGTTATAAAAATTAACAATTTGGTGTGTCCCTTTTTAAAAGGGTACAATCATTGACTTAAAGTCTATTACTCAGCCATCTACATCTGAATATAATTAAAGTGTATTAGTTTTATTTTTTAAATAAATAGTATTAACTTCATTTTAATATCTAAAAATTTTGGTTTTGACACCTGTTTGTGCGTAAGTCTGGGAACACACTGTACATTCATAAACATATTTTAGATGTCTGAGATAAGAGTAAAAATTGATTTTATAGAAATTGAGATAACACGAAACTCAGTTGAATGGGTACAACCCTGTTGAGAGGATGAGTATTTAAAAGTAGAAAAAATCAGGAGCAACTTCAACGAATTTGTCAGTAACTGATTATTTTGGGGATTTGTTTGAAAATTTCTTAGAAATATTTACCGATTTTCAAATAACATTTCGTCTGTTTAAAGTTATTAGTTGTAGTAACTTTCGGCAGTTCTAAAGTTTAACATAAGCAGTTTACTTTTAAATTCCAATGCGTTTCTCGTTAAATGGCTGTATTCCCAAAATTACTACCGCGCCGTGGAAAACTTCGAAATTAGAGACCATCCCGAAAGTTTACGACTTCTCCCACAGTAATTACACTATCCAATATCTTCCATAAACTCATCTAGCACGTAATATATTAAAGGATTCGTTTTACTCAATGGTATACCTCGTCCAGCGTGTGTTCACTCGGGCCATAAAAGCCGTTCAGATCTCTGGCTGATTAGTGATTACCTTTTACATACGGAGGAGAAAACTTTCTAATACCGTTTTAAATCAAATTTGTGTAAAAACAAGTCAGGCACTTAATACTCGTTAAACGGCACTAAAAACGGAAGGAAGATATTTAAGGGGCAGGCTCATTACACGTATTATGCGTTCCTCAAGACCTTTGTAAACACCTTTTAAGCGAAAGCAATTTTAGTATGAAAGGTTCGCACTTTAAGGGATTCTCTTTCCAGTGTTGTTTTGTAGGTAATTGTTACGAAAACTATTTATTCCTCGACTTCAAACGGACTACGACTCGCGGAATTTAATATTAAATTGAAATAGTTTTCGCGTACAGTGGAAAGATCGAAGTTTCCTCGAGGCTAAAAACTTTTTTTATTCAAACTTTTTGTTGTCTGAATGCGATGAGTAACGGTTACTCCGATCTTTTCTGAAATCTTATTAATTATGCAGGAAGGAGAACCTGAAGTTACTAAAAATTGGTTTAAAGGTTACTCTCATTTCAAACTTCAATCAACTTAGATCTTTGCAAGAAAGGAAGAAAATAAAACAGGCAGGGAGACGAAGTTCGTTCTGTTCTCCATAAGAAAGTAATTTACATATCTAGAAACGTCCGATATAATTTACTTTCCTTAATAGATTATTTTTATTTAATCTCGCTCGCCCAACTATCGGAAGTATTTTCAAACTCCCAATAAATCCCGCAATTCTTTTTATTACCAGAAACTTCGCGGTATCTGAAAAGTTGCATGAAAGACTAACCTATTGAAGTTTTTGTCGCATGTTGTGCGGAAACCGAAACCTCATTTGTCAGTTATTTGACAGAAAATGTTTGATCGAAGAGTATATAATGGATATTTGTTTGTTGGTTACGATATTACGTAGGAAGATCCGTTTTATCTAATTTAACTTATATAGAAAACGAAAATATCTCTAATGGCTTTTAACTGTTTGAATTAATCTATTTTGTACCGTTCTATCGAACAAGTGTTCACTAACATAAATAATTTGAAATATTCTCATGCAGGCAAAAACAAAACAGGAAATGGAAGTTCGAAATAGTTAATTATGATTAACTTAAGTAAAAAATAAAGGCGGCAGGTTTTTAAAGTCGTGCAGCCCTTGCTATAATTTAAAGAATGCGGTAATATTTACACGAATTCCTGATTTGTTGTTGCCAGGAAATTTAAGCTTATTTTGCAAAAACCTCATTTTGCGCTTTTCTCGTTGCTTGTTCAATAATTCGTCCGGGAATTAAAATTTTAGCATCTGGTTGCGTTTTGTAAGGCCTTATTCGAATTGTTATTTACTGTTCCGAGTAAATTTACAAAGGATTTGGGACTGGATATCCTACGTGCAATTATTTGGTTTGGTGGGCATAAGCGCGAATTCTTTCTGTTGTCACGATTTGTTTTGTATTTTATTGTTGTTGTTTGCGTTTGTCATATTCAGGTCGTGAAAATTAAAATTAGGATTTTCGCGTTGCTTACGGAATAATTTCCTTATGTATGTAACAAAATCTTTAATTATTTTCGCCTTTTATATTTGGTTACTAATACACCACATATTTCTTGCACCGAGCAATCTTATTAGGCGGTAATCCTACAATGTTAAGAGTAGAGTAGCAGAAAGACATTTTTTACAAGAAATTTTAATCTTAATCAATTCGGAATCCAAACCTACAGCAGAAACTTGAACTTCAATTTTGGATTAACCTTAGAATTTCGAATATGAAAACGAAATTTAGTTTCGGGTTTCAATATCAATTTTATAAATGGAAATGAAGTTTAAATTTAAATTCTGATTTAGATTTGAGGTTAGATGAATCGTCTTTCAACAATTTTCATTTTGTATCACATTCGTTCCTTATTTTACTAAGCAGCGGTACGGCAAAGAAAAATATTTATAGCCTCTTTGAACGCAGCCTAAAAAAGACGTGTACTTTTTCGAAACGCGATAAATCGATACACGCAATAAGCGCGATAAATAAATAAGAACGTGGAAGTTGTTACCTGCGAATACTCGAGTTTCCACAACAACGGGTGCTGCTTGAACGAGGTTAACATAGATTTGAAAATTAAAATGCATAGATTTTGTAGAATTGTTGTTTTTAAGTATCCATTTTGCTTTATTAATTATTTTTTCTATGACTATTAAACAGATATTACGTAAATCGAGCGAACTGTGACACGAGCGAATGCACGCTCGTTGAGTAGTAGCTATCATTATAACATCTTATTTTTTAAGGAAAAAATTCGTAAGACGTGAGTTTGTAACTTTTAATGCTGCAATTGGATTTTGTAATTGTTTCCTGTAGGGACATACTTTCTAGTTTTGACTGACATTGTTTGAAGGGGCTGTTTGTCAAATTTTGTAAGTAGAATGCAAAAATCTGATAATATAACATGTAATAATTTAAATAGGGTAAAATAAACGTTTTGATACAATCAATAAACTCTTCTGAAATAGTATGCACGCATCTGTATTTCAGTGTCGCGGTTAGGGCTTTGGGTCCCCCTTTACAATAATTCCAAATATGATTGTTCCCACGAGGAATACAAAACACCCTCTCGTAACTTATTGATAATCTCACTACATGAAATATTATTTTAACGTGACCGTTAATACTAAACGAAACAATCTGCAGCACTCAGCTGTGAGTTAAACGAATTCAGAACCTTTGAGAAAGAAAAACATCGAGAACGCGAGGTTCCCTAAAAAATACGATATCGTAAAATAACCCCGACGCAGTTTCTCAACATAGGATTGATATAAAGTCTAAGACAAATAGCGGAAAAGATGCAATCTTGGAACAATGATGGATGGTACAGTAAATAGCCTATCACAACTTCCCTTGGAAATATTGCGTGGAAGCAACTTTCCTTCGTAAATTAATTTCTGACGACACCTAATGCGCGTTTATTATGTTTATGATTTCATCAACTGCGTATGGCTGCTAGTTATTCTAGTTTTTCTTAACCCATTCGAATTTTTTTGCACTGCAGAGGTCGCCCAAGGATAAACAAAATTGATAAAGTTCAAGGTGGGGCCTCAAAGATAATTTTAAGAAGTAGGTATTGGTTAACGCAAGTAAACAACAAAAATATATATGTATATAATATGGTATAGAATGCATTGTGAATACCATGAAGTTCCTGTAAAACTCCAGAAGTAATCTATAAATTATATTTATTATCCAGTCAATTTATATAAAAACCCTCGATTTTTTCTCTACTCATGTATTGATGAACTATCAGCATCACTGCATACAAGTGCCAATGTAGATCGTTTCTTTTAAGGTGTTCCTATGGTGCATAACCTTGAGGATTATATGTATACAAAGCTCTGGTTAAAAAGTGAACATCATATGGGAAATTTTATTATTAAGATTTTGCTGTAGTGTTATGACAAATTTCCTGATAAGATGGCTAAGGGGTACTGAACAGTATTTTCTCTTAGGTTTGGAAGTTTAGATAATTCCATGAAAGACTTTAAAGGTCATGGATAATCAGAGAAACGACCAGTTCTCCTAGATTTCAACTTTTTTTATTCTATCCATAGGACAAAACGTTTTTGCTCCTAATACCATAATACTCACTGAACGTTTTGACTTTTGGTGTTCCAGGTTCCATCAAACACCTTTTTGCCTTTTTTTTTTCTTAAAAAATGCCTTACTTGTATCTCTTTCGCAAAAAATTCCACAAGCAAACCATAAGGGTTATGGTATGGGTTTTTTCCTTTCTTCCAACATCATCATGAAATATTCATCTTCTTCCAAAGGAACAGTCTTGGGGTCTAACAAACCAATGAAAAATTTTAAGGTAGCAGTGCAAAAGGATCAAAACAGACACGTTACTGGTTCTGTTAATTTACCAATAATTCTCCACAATTCAAACGTACCTTCACGAATTTTTTACAACAAAGCAGGTCATGATTTTAGTTAGTATGTTACTTTGGGTGTATCCCCATTATATGTACGAGTATGTATCTGGATCAAAATGAGGGAAACGAATTCTTCGGTAGGAGCCAAGATAGTCATTAAATCTTCATCTCTTCCTGAAGGAAGAGTCTTGAGGGTTTAACGAATCACTTTGGAAAATTGTATGCGGACCAAAACAGACACATTACTACATCTACAAAATTTGGTGGGCACAAAGTAAGGCCAGAGCTTTATGGTAGGCTGGTGGTTCTGTTAATTTACTAATAAGCCCCACAATACAAGCATAGCTTCACGAACTTTTTACAACAAAGCAGGCCATGATTTCAGTTAGTATGTTACCTTGGGTGTATCCCCGTTATAATTGTGTGCCTGGATCAAAAATGGGTGAACAATATGGATTTCAGAATTAATCTCCAATGACTACAAAGACCAATTATTTTACGTTTCAATTTCAGCAAAAATTATGAGCTGGTTTTATCGTCTGTCTTCCATGTAACGTCAGAATTTTGAAATTCGTTTCCTGCTGATTCGCTTCTTTTAATTTTTGAACAGTTCTACCCACAGCTGTATGTACCTATGGCTAATGGGGGGGTTGTTCGGATCTTCGTTAAAAATTTGTGCGACATGTGTGGGGCGTTATTTTCCTGCTAAATAAAGCAATTTATACTTATTTTACCTTATAAAGAAAAATTTGGTATTTCACAGAAGGATTTAGCGCTTAGCACATTTAAAACTTAACGTTTCGGGTTTTATTTGTCAAAATTAATGTAGTATTCGAGAAATTTTTAACGTATTGATTTTAAATCGCCATGCCCTTTTCTCAACTCGTACTTTTAACCATAGCTTTTTTTTTGTTTCTCTAAGTTTTATTAGCAATCAGATTAATTTCTACAACAATATTCTATGAGCTAATGGTATACAGGGTGAATGAGACCACCCGTATCAGTATTTTTTTTTTAAGAACGGTGAGTCGTAGAGAGTTGGGATAAAAAATTTATGATAAAAGTCATACTAAAGAATCGAATGGTGATATTATTATTTCTCGAAAAAGTCAGCATCATGAGTAGTTTTGTCCACAATGTCCAGAACTCCAAAATTTTAAATGGCACCATAAGTCGAAAAACGTATTGTTGAAAAGATCGTTAAAAAAGAAGAAAGTTTTGTAGGAAAAATTATTTTACTACTACCACCCCTTTTAAGTAATATTCGATTAAAGTTATTAAATTTGAAATTCGTTGTTAACAAACAAAATTGAAAAGTCGGCTTTTCATTCTTTAAAAAAAATACTGATACGGGTGGTCTCATTCACCCTGTATAGTGATTAAATACAACATGAAGAGGAAGACACCCATTGGTGTCACCCCTATTTTATATTGTTAAATCTAGCGGGCATCGTTTTTTCAGTCTTCTAGTTTCCAATGTGTCGTGATGCTTCCTGGCTTTTTCTTTAATTACGTCTGTCACAAGCGGTATATTAAAATTGGTATGCAATGTGAGGTTCGATACGAACCATGGGGCATTAGATAGTATTCTAAGTGTCTTACATTGGAATCGCCGTATGATATTAACAGTTGACTTACAAGTACTTCCCCACAGTTCGCACCCATAAGTCCAGATAGAACGAATTATACATTTCTACAGCAGTAGTTTGTTTTCCAGAGTAAGAGCTGATCTTTTTTCCATGAGTCAGTACATACTCTTGAGTCTTAGGTCAATTTCTTTTCGCTTTTTAGTGACATGTGTCTTCTAAATCAATCGCCTGTCCAAGTGTATACCCAGATACCTGACTTCATTTGCTTGAGGTATGGTTATGTGGTTAAGAGTAATTGCATGGTATGTTGCGCGTTTTGTAGTAAAAGTGATATTTTTATGCGCCATTTGGTCAGCCAGACTACCAGCAAGTTCAGGTGTTCTTTGAGGAGGTTCGCAGCCATAGCTGGATCTTCATTGCAGGAAAGTATTGCTGTGTCACCAGCGAATGTTCCCAAGATCGTTTGTGGTGTTGTTGGTAGGTCATAAGTGAACAGTAAACAGTAAGTATAGCATAGGTCCAAGTTCGCTGCCTTGTGGGACACCAACCTTTATTTGTTTTAGTTGCGAGGTTTCGTTGCCTACTTTGGTTTGGAAGGAGCGATCAGACAAGTAGGAGGTAGCAAAAGGTAATACTGGTGTGGAAGGAGTACTTTTATTTTAAAGAGTAAACCTCTGTGCCATACTTTGTCAAATGCGTTTCTCACGTCCAGGAACACTGCACTGCAGTAGAGTTTGGTTTCCAGTGACTCCAGTCAGCCGATGAGTGTTCGTTGCGGAACCCCGAACTGATGATTTGGGAGCCATTCGCTTTGTAGTGAACTTTTGTTTATTCGTATTAAGGTTAATTTTTCAAGCAACTTAGAAATTAATGGAAGTAAGTTGATGGGCCGATATGATGTTGTTTGGTTAGGAGGTTTGCCAGGTTTAGGAATAAGAATAATTTGGGCAAACTTAAGTGGCAAGGGCCAATATGTAAGGCATTGAAGAGAAGTTGTAGAAATTTGATTCCTTTCTCAGGTAGATGTTTCAAAACATTTGCGGTTATAAGGTCCCATCCCGGTGACTTTTTGTTGTTTAGGCGTTTAATCTGTGTTTCGATTTCTTGTATACTGAAACTACGTATTGGAGGCGATAGTTGTAGTGGGATATCTAAGTAGTTCTCAACATGTTGGCCAGCTTCATTAGAATTTGGTTCGAAGACGTTTTGTAGATGCTGTGCGAATTCCTCAGCCTTTTCCTTGTCTGTTCTTACCCAAGTTCCTGCATTACTTCTTAGGGGTGGCAGGTGTGCTCTAGGACTGCTGAATCCTTTAGCCGCTTTTTAGAGTAAATTGTCACGTACTGAAAGTGTACCTGAGAATTCCTGAAAAGTTTCATTACGTATTTCTTGAAGCCTGCGTCTCAATTTGTTGTTTAATAATTGATTAAAGATAGTTTTGTCTGCTATACTATGACTACGCTGCCATCTCGCCCGAGCTCTCCGTTTTTCTCTAACTATCTCCACCATTTCAAGGGGAATGTTAAAATAATCTTTGGCATAGTGAATCTGTGGAGTAGCATTCCACGCAGCTTGTTGAATGGTGGTTATCAGGTGATACGTTGCCTTTTCTAATTCGTCTTCAGATTTTAAACTTAGATTTACGAGATTTTAAGTGTTGGTCAATATGAGTTTCAAATGTTTCCCAATTAGTTCTTTTGTTAGCGAGAGTTGGTTTAGGTTCCTTGTATATGATGGTTGCGCTTATAGTTAGTAATATGGGGGGAGTGATCTGATGTTATGTCGTAATTGGGTGATATATTTATATAGTTAGAAGCAATTCATTTAGTAATAAAAAAGTCCAACAGATCTGGTGTTTTGTTTGGGCTAGTACGTTGGTGTTCCAGTTGAGATAAATTGGTAATTATTTTCTGTAATAAGGTCGTATATGTATAATTCCCTGCCTTTTGTCGTTGTGAGGCGAGCACCCCAGTGTGTATTTTTCGAGTTAAAATCTCCGCCTGCTAGAAAATTTGGCCCTAATGCTCGGAAAAAGGGTTGTAACATTTGCTTAGTTGTATTGTAGGTACCTTGGTTGACAACATATAGCTGCTACAACCAGTGGCGCTGGAAGCTAGAAGTTTCTTGACTTGTATTATCGTTGCTTGTAGAAATTAGGTTTTGAAGGAGGGTAATTCGTGATGTTGTATAGAGCTTCTAATTATGATAGCTGAACCACCATGTGCTTTATTGTCTGGATGATTCGTATGATATTTATTGTATAATGTGGGATAGTTAAGTAAGTTCTTGTAGTGTAGTGAGTTTCAAATATCAAACAGTATCTCTATGTTATGAAGACGTAAATATGTTTCCACTTCCAGTTTCCAGTTTATTATGTAGTAAGCCGTTGGCATTCCACAATGCAATTTTTAAGAATTTAGCCATTATTGAACCAATTTGTTGATGACTTGTGATTTTTAACAGTTCATCTTTTTATTTTTTTTACATAATAATGTCTATAAATTACACTTACGCCGAACAAGCGGATGTGTTGCTGGTATTAGGATATTGCGAAGGAAATTGTCTCAGGAGCGTTAGAGAATCCAACGAATGGTCGCGTGCCAAATCATAAAACCTTTGCAAATATTGAAAGGCGTCTTCATGAAACGGGTCGTTTTACACCATAAGTTATAATTTATAGGTAATAATTTAGAGCCATTATTATGTAAAAAAAATAAAAAGATGAACTGTTAAAAATCACAAGTCAGTACCTACAGCTACTTGAAATGTTTGACAAGTGATAAACAATTGCTATTGTAAGTAGATAGTAATTAGTTGTTTGTCATTTGTTTCTTAGAATACCTAGTTTGTTTTAAGAAATGTTCAGCGCAGTCACTCAATTTTTAATTTTTGTGATTAAACCGTAGCACATATCACAAATTAGAAAGAGACAAAAAAGTGTACTATTGAATGTCTCTTTTCGAAAAAAATATTATTTTAATTATCGGTTTTGCCATTAAAGAGTTACTGCCTGATACGTGCTGTGACACACATGTTTAATATACTAGTGGTCCATTAATAATAACCATTATCATCTCAAAAGATGTCTTATGCCCATATGGAGTGGAGTGCCAAATATCATCCAAATCGATCCAAGCGTTTTGTTGTTATAAGAAAAATTATTTTTTTTCCAGCAGAATTTGGGTTAAATCATCTTATTTTGTGCCCAGGAATCTGTGGTTAAGCAATGTCCACGCATTTTAGAGACATCCTGTATGTAGACAATTAACAAGCATTCGTGAAATTGTTTTAAATTTTATGAAGTTTCAAGTAAACACATATGAACTTTCATAAAACCGAGTTTGATGATGTCACGTTCAAAGTATTTCATATCGTGTTCTTAGAAACGTTTGCTCTATTTTAAGATATTTAACTCTTGAGCGAACTTTTCGGTCATTAGTTGTTTAAAAACTCCAATGGAAGTTTAAGAAGCATGTTACATATTTTATGTACAGTTTCAAAGTATACTAGCACATAAAATTCTGGAAATGTAGTCTTTTAAGGGTAGATAGATGCGGTTATAACTTTACATAATTTATCTTGTTTGAGCTAAGTTAGACAACGTAAACGGGGTTTTATGTGTGTGTTTATCTGTTTATACCGGCTTATATTTAAAAAATAAAATAAAAAACAAACATAATAACTGAATCCATTGGAAACAAGGACCAGATGAGGATGTCAAAGCGAAATCGAAACAGGGAAGAACAGAGAGGCCACAGGAAAAAAACTGGTAAAAACTTAAAGTATGAAAGCAGCAGTTGGAATTGAAAGTGTTGTTAAAAATATTGAAAATGAAGAAGGAGAAGAAGTAGGAAAATTAAGAAGAAATTCAAGAAAAGGCAGTCAAAGAAAAAGATGAAGAAATAGAAGAAGAAGACTGCGAACAGAATAATTTTATTGGTTTTAGCAGAATACACATATCACCAAACAAAGCAAGATAAAGTGTAGTAGAAACAAAGCATCTTCCGAAGAACAATTCTGAATTCTAAAGATTCAAGACCTGAAACCTAATAGGTCTGCAGCCTGAAGGTTGAATCTAATCGAAATGTTGAAAAACCTTAAAATTAAAAAGTTCAGCAAAATCTTTTTCGGCAACTTACGCGACCAACTTCCGTAAAAAATTAGCAAAAGAAGTTAAACTAAAGAAAAGGTTTGATAGTTAAGCAATGCATTTCTGTCACAGCTAACTTTACTGCTCCAACTTTAGTTAACCATTTGTTAAAAATAATTTCAGTGAAGATAGCAACTTGGTTACCAAAATACATAGGTATACAGTTTGGTTAAATATTGTGGTTTTACAAGTTTTCAGACTTATTAAAAATTACCCTCCGGGCTTTCAAAATTAGGTATAAGGCTTTAAAATTAAAAAAAAGGTGGGCGAGGTCGTTTTTAAAACCTGAAGCTAAATTTTTTCAAAAGAATGCCTTCGTAAATATAAGCGTAGTTATGTATGCGCATAATTTATCAGAATTTTACCATGGGCTAGATAAACTTTGATAAACTGTAAAAAACATAATATACCCTACGTATCGTGTTTTTCTCAAACTGCTTAAGGGAGTTAATTAATGTAACGCAAATTGAAGCTTTTACTTTAGTATTTTAAAATATTTTTTTTAAATATGATTTAGGAACCTCAATGGGTGGATTATTTTTATTTATTAACGTAGTAATTTTTGTTAGTTAATATTAACGAGATAAAGTGAATTTTTAAAGCATATTTAAAAAAAGGATAATTCATGCATTTGCCCTCTTTCAGTAAATTTACTGCTAGGCAAAATTTACGCGTGTTAACTACATTAAAAATTATTATTTCCGAATTTACATATTGCTTTTAAATTTTGTTAATGAATATGTAAATAAATAAAGCAAAAACGGCTTACCCTTTCAGTATTTTAGTAATTTAAATGATACTTATTTCCTTATAAACATTTTGAAACTGTAAATAATCCCATCGAAGTTCAAATACTATCTAAGCAGTTAACTATCACCAAATTATATGTGGAATAATTAGAACGGGGATTTGTATATTTTCGGAGAAAACACCTGGGATAAGTCCTTTTAATTAGTAGCCTGATCCTGTTAAATTGGACAGAGAATCTATTAGCTCTGACAATCCAAATACTCGGAATATACAACGCAAGTAAATGACCATCCAATAGATTAGATCAAGAAGCGAACCATTTGATTCTTGACACTACTAGAATTTAAATGTTACGGAAGTAATTTACTGAAGAGACATTTTTCTATCTAACGGATTCCTTTCCTTTCGCTAACGTTTATTTTGCGTAAATAACGACCGGGTTACTATTCAGCAGATTTATTCGTTTAAAACAACTTTTTCAAGTTCTTAACGTGTGATCAAGAAATTTGTCAGTCTTAAGCGGTTATAAAACGTATTTTCTTACTTCACACCAAACAAACAAAACAAAGCCAACTGTCGAGTCTTGATAGTTCAAGTTAACTGTCACTGTTAAACCAAAGCTAAAAATGTTTTAAAAATACGAGAAAGCGAAGTTTTATTAATAAATTCGGTTGACAGTCCGAATTTGGCTTTAATTAAATATGACTAACAGTTTATCTGACGTTTAATGTTTAGTTAGGTACTGGTAACAAATGAAAGTAAGTTTGTGTTAATGTTTTAAAGTCCTTCGCAACCCGAGATTTATACTTTTTGGTTTTTGATCGTACGTTATAATAATTTATAAAATGGAAGAATGGTTAAATTTCAGTTAGATTTGTCAAAAATTTATGCATGCATTCTCAAATATTTTATAGTATAAAAAATCTAACATTGTTCTTTGCGTTATTTAAAAGGCGTCATTTAACATAAACGCTAATATTTATTTAACCTAAGAGACCTAACAGATCTCGCTAATATTTTCGACAGAATCATTTCGTAAATTCCCATTAAAGGATGTAGAGTTTCAGTGTTCCTGTAAATGTCAAGGATGCCATTTCAATTTCGCTAATAACCATGTTAGTGGTATAATTTAAGGGAAATACTGACGTTTTATTCATGGTAATAGACCTACGTGAGGTTTGCTAGAGATCGATATTTTTTATTTAGCAAATTCTTCGTGTATGGTCTATCGTCACAACAAGCATGGAAAGGAAAATACGAATACTGTTTGATTCCCAGGATCATTCCGAAAGGACCACTTCAGGATTTGGGTTGGCTAATGTTAAATAACTCACGGAAAAAATCTGCTTTATGTGAGTGTGATTGTGTAATTACAATTTCAAATACGCAAAGTTGATTGGTTTGTTTATGAATTCTCGAAAATCTTTTCCAAAAACATGCGAAACGACCGAAATTAAGTATTTAATTAACTTTATCGTGAAATTAAAAAGGGAAACGTGCCTTTTTAATAAAAATACCTTTCCCTTTGAGCGTTGTTTTGGCGTTATATAATGCAAATTTCATTTGTTTATTGCGAGTAACAGAAAAAATAAATTTGTATCGAACAAAGCGCCTATTAATTTCGAAATTAAAAATGTGTAACGTGTAAGGTAATCTTATCGTTTTGTGACTCACTTTGTAAACTTTGTCTCCGCGTATTTACATAATCGTTATCACTTTATTGTTATGGCTATATATTTGTAAGCATAATGACTTAAGATGTTTTGAGTAGTTTATGAGTAAATTTGTTGTTACTACGGCTTAAAAACTAATAGAAAGATATAATGCAATTACTTACCTCATACGAATTCCCAGTACCAAAGTAGATAGGGATGAAAGCCAGCCATATCACGCAAGTGGTATACATCGTGAAACCTATAAACTTTGACTCGTTGAAGTTCTCAGGGATTTTGCGGGTCTTAACAGCGTAGACGGTGCAGATCGTGATTAGCAGCATGTTGTATAATTGGGAAAACAGGAACGACATGTCCTGGATTTTACATTTGAGTATAGCCTGGAAAAGAAAACGAATAAGAGTTTCGGCTCAACTAAACCGTCGGAAAATTTTAAATTGAATTATAATTTTCCGGATAGTTTAAAGAACAACACCTACGTTTCGGTAAACGGATAATTTAATTGTAGATATAACTGACGCAGAACAAATGACTGTAAAATTGACGTTTCTTATTTTGCTGTGTTCTATTTTCCGGGAACTTTCTAAGTAATGCTTTAAATGTCTGCAGAAAGTTCTGTAGAACTTCCACAAAGGGTGCCAAGTTTAAAGCATAAATGTGAAAACTTAAATGGAACGAATTCAAATACCGTGTAAACAGATTTTATCTTTTCCCGATTTTAATACTCATTTTCGGTATATGTGAACCAATAATTTTATTCAAAATTAGTACAAGGCCGTGCTTTGAACGAGATCGATTCTGCGACATTTTCGTCATTTTAATTTAGGAATTTTTCGAACAAGCGAAGAGAGATACTCTAACCTTTGTAAATTGAAAACGTATTATTCTAATGAAATGGAAAGAAGCGGTAAATAAATAAGTAACAAGCTACAAGGAAAACAGGTGGCAGCGACGGAAATAAAACGCGAAGATACAAACACTGTGAGTGAAAATAAAAGGGTATCGGATATTTTAACGACAAAATGAGCGCAACAGCACCGAGAAAGAGGAGTCAAATTATTAGGGGCTTAAAATTTATTTTATTTATTATTCTTTTACCTTACAATTTTTAGATGACGAAACTTAAACGGAATTACATTAAAATCGGCCGTAAAATCAAACGGATTGCGTAACAACCTGTAATTTTTAATTATTTAAAATATTATCTTGAAGTTTTCGTAGATGAAGACCTGTATCGGCATTTATGCGAAGAAATACAAGCATTTCGAAGTTTTATTTTATTAACTTTTTAAGATAGTTTCGTCACTTTTTAAATTACATCTTACTGTGTAATGGGTATCTGTTTACTTGGATACATTTAAAAATAGAGGTTTTCGATGATTTTTGAGCCAGTTTACTAGTAAGAAGTTTAAAGATATAAAAGATTTAAAAACTCATTCAAACAAACTTTACTTAACTCTCTTAACAGTAAAGTTTTATTTTTATTGCACATAATAAACTGTTTTATTTTTGAAACATAAAAGTTCCATCCTAAATAAGGTGAAAAAATGTTGGCCACTTTATATGTGCTTCTAAGAACCCAAACTTAAATTTTAGAGTTTGTTTTATAAATTGTTTCCTCAAATTATTTTTGAAACATAAAAATTCTATCCTGATTAAGGATAAAAAATTGGCCATTCGGTGTTTGATTTATAAATTGTTTCCTGACATTTTGAAACAGAAAAATTTCATCCTGAATGAGGTGAAAAATATTGGTCATTTTATATGTGTTTCTAAGAACCTAAATTTAAAATTCAGTGTTTACCTATAAAGTGTTTCCTGAAATTATTTTGCAAACAGGAAAATTGTAATTAATGAACCTGCGCTAACATTTATCGGTAACTTGTCGTGGTATTAACCAAAAGAACTCTCGCTAAAATGCACCCTATCAGGCAAAATTAAAAATAATTTCGGGAAGGGGTTGCCTTTTTATAGAGTTACCCTATCCAACTATCTAAAAATGCTAGTTTCCAGTTCCGGTTAAAACGGAAACGCAGCACGGATTTATATTTTAGAAGCGAAATGGCTTTCAGTTTCCGAACCTTCTTGGTTAATGTTTTACGTAATAAAGATAACTTGTTGCATTCACTTAATTAATATTTTTGAAAATGCGAAACAATCGTCCGAAACTGCAAAGTTGTGGTCGCGGTCTTTCAAAATTTTATTTGTCAAAAGCTTAAATGAGAAATCAAAATTAAATAAGCCTTATTAATAAATGTCTTGAGGCGGCACCGGTAAATTATTTAATGCGCAAAGAAATGGTAAAAAAGGTTGTCAAAACAATTTTCTTTGTCAGTTAGGCTGCTTATCACCGTCGTTATTAATTAGCTTGTAAAAGTTTTCGAACGAATTCTTGGGCCGAATTGTTCATTTCGCCTACGAACCTACTGAGATTTCGCTATTTAATTAAAATTGTAAATAAGTCGGAAAGTAATCAAAACTCTCTTTTATCTCTTTCAAAATATCTCATGAATAAATTTGCAAAGACAGAGCATTTCGCATTCTTGTATTGTCGTTAACCCTAAAGATTTGTTTTAGAAAATGAAATAAATTTTGATAAGTTTTCGGTTGACCTACTTAATCCTTTGCTGTTAATCCAAAACTTACTTAGAAGAAGTATTAAAAACTAGAGTCGTTTCGACAGAAATTCGTTCGTTAATCTAGAAAGCACAACGTGTTGAGTTTTCTATTGTTTGATAGTTTGCTGTAGACTTTTCAGATTGATATATTCAAAACGGCATCGTGTTTACGTGATACGAGAAATGGTTAAGAGCCTGTCAAATTTATTTCTAATCTTTTCAGGGAGACGATTTCATTTTAAAAGATTTAACATCAAAACACGGAAAAATAGAACTTGTAATGGTTCGTCAGTTTCTGAAGTAGACATGAACGGAAATAAATTGAGCAAGAGAAAGGTTAAATCAAATACAAGTGGAAGTTTTTTACCTTTCTGTTCAGTCTTTATTTCAATTTTTCTTTCTTTTTTCTTTAAAAATTGAAGGATTTTATTTACAAATTTTATTTTTTTACGATGTACGGGCCAGAGTTTAAATTTAGAACGCGTTTGGAAATCCATCTTTCAAAGTGTTCAGCCGTACAGCAGTTACACTTTATGGGGTTAATTCGATCTGTACTTCTATGATAATTTGTATTTGGTGCGGAAGTTGTAGTAAACCGTAACCGGACATGTGTCGGATGCAGATTTGGGAAACGCACTTCACCAAAGTATTTAAAATATAAAGCATAAATTACCTAACTGTGGGCTACGTGAGAGGTAAAAGCGACATGTACTAAATTTATTCAAATAATTCAAATCACTAAACAGACCGCCATTTTAAATTGGTGAACCAAATAAATTCATGTATTTTCGTTTACTTTTGAGCCACGGAAATAATATTAAAAAGCGTAACATTTTGTATACTTTTATTTGTTTAAAAGTATGTTATACCTTATACGGGTCTGTAGAAAAAGGTTTTTAAATTTTAGTATTCGAAATGTATTTACAGCCGTTTCACCTATTTCTGGATTCGAATTCTCTGGTTTGATAAAAGTAGTAGCAAGGCTAATTAATGGTTTGTGTAATACTTTGGTAAGTAAAACGGAACCAATTAATTAGAATATTTTATTATTTACTTATACGAGGGGGTATTGATAACTAGTTAACCTGGAAAGTCTCTAGTACACAAAATTGAATATAGTTGCTATGGTTACAACTATGATGTTTTATAATAAGTTGTCAAAGTTTGACATCCATAAGCTGAACGGTGATAAAACTGTGAATTTTTGAAAACGGCATCTGTGAGAAAAAGCTAGAGTTTGAAAAAATCCAGTTTCGGTCAGTTATTAAGTATTTATTTTTGAAATGGTTATCGAGCAAAGAAATTTTTGCTGATATGATAGAAACCTTAGGTGATCAGTGTCCTTCATACGCCATTATTAAAAACGTGGTTGGGAAATTTAAGAGAGGAAAATCAGATGTCAAAGATGAGCACCGTTCTCGAAGACCAATTTCTGTGACCACTCCGGAAAACATTGATTCTGTCCATGATATGATTTTAGAAGATCGACGAATAGGGCCCAAGCGTATAGCAGAAGCATTGCACATTTCCTATGAACGCGTGTTTTACATCGTTCATCACAACTTGAGTATGAGAAAGCTTTCGGCCAAATGGATTCCGAGATGCTTGAATGCTGATCAGAAGCGTTTTCAATTGACAACGGCGAAGGAACTGCCGCCGTTTTGAACAAGATTCCTCCAACTTTTTGGATCGGTTTGTTACTATGGACGAAACGTGGGTCCATCACTATGACCCAGAGACTAAAGAGCAATCCAAAAAGTGGAAGCATTCTGGTTCTCCACGACCCAAAAATTCCGTGTTCAAAAATCGGCTGGCAAGATTCTTGCTTCAGTTTTCTGGGACAAAGATGGGATAATTCCGATAGATTATTTGGAACAGGGTAGAAGTATCGCGGGAGCATATTATACTGAGTTGTTAACTCAATTACGTAAAAAAATTGTGGAAAAACGCCGCGGAAAATTTGTCAAAGGTGTACTCTTTTGCAAGATAACGCTCCTGCTCACAAGTGGTTGATTGCGCTGCAATAAATTAATGGAATTGGTTTTGAATTCGTTGACCACCCGCGCTATTCACCGGATTTGAAAGGAAAAAGATTTTCGACAAATGACGACGCCATATGTGCACGTTCAGGAGTGGTTTGCAGACCAAAACAAAGAATTTGTTTTAAAGGGCTTAGAAGTACTTTATGAACCTTCCGCTAAATGTGTAAGTCTTAAAGGAGATTATGTTGAATAAATAAAATTTTGTTTTGAAATATTGTGGCGTTTTATATGGAAAGCTAAGTACTTATCAATACTCCCTCGTATGTTCACTACAAGAAAAAATTGTTGTGGTAATAATAAATAATTAGTTAACAAGGTAAGAAGAATTGTGCTACCATGAATATTAGTTTACGCCCGCTTTTTCTAAGTACTGAAATTTAAAAAAATCAAACAAGGTATACAGGAAGCGGTCCTTTATTTATTTGATAAGCTATACTGCGTTCTAAACAACTCTGACATTTTTTGTTTATTCTAAGTCTCTGAATGGGACGCGCTATGTAGGGCTTGAAGATTTTAAAAATTTATAGATTAATTTCAAATCTCTTCAAATATTATACAGGGTGAGGAGGTGAGAAAAAAACCTCTTTCAAATGCTGACATGGCAATTTTTAAGGCATATTTAAAAAAACAAAGTTTATGTCAATATCTCGAAAAGTTTTCATCCGATTCTAATTTCAGACTCAAAATCTACGTAACAAAGTGCCTTAATAATGTTCAAACCAATTTCTGCTATCGTTAATAACAACTGAGCTAGGTGCGAAAAATGAAATCTGAAAAATTCAGTTTTTTCGTTCTGTGCCGAAAACAAAACAGAATCTATGGAGTTTAAGGCTGATAGTACTTGAGCTGCTGAACATTTTCTCTAATTTAACCGAATATCTATCTCTTACCGTTTTCGAGATCACCATGCATTTCATCCTTTTCCTGGACACCCTGTATATTTAGCTTTACCAAGCCATTAAGGCCTATAGCTTGTCGAGGAGGACACATTCAGCCGTAGTAAGCTGAGCCTGGTTCGGGTCACCCGTCCAAGTTCCGACCATGGGCACCGATGCTTAACTTTACAGAGCGATGCGCCACACTAATACTCACTACCGTACCGCCACCCCTCTTAAAAAATTATAGAATTTTCAAATATGTTGCCCTTGATGGTGTAAGAGACTAGCAAAGTTATAACCCAGGTTTAGGGTTTGATCTAGCTCAAAGTTAGGTGAGATTTTTAATGCACAAAAATCTCTAAATATGGCATCTCTCGGATATTTCGTAGATCTTAAAGATTTCTTCTAGGGGTTGAAATCTCTTACGTTCGATAAAAATTCCAGGCGGATAGTGCTAAGTGAGCATGGCAGTCAAGGCACGGTGAGATTCTTGTCACCTGCAAACCTAGATCTCGCCCAATCTTTATTTTAATACTATAACCATATAAATGGTTTCAACTATGAAGCATTTCGTATAAAACAGATTCAACAGAGTGCATTAATTAAGGCATTCAACAAAATGTATTTTTATTTGGATTAGCGAAAGCGAAATTTGTATGTCGTAAACGTACCTTTACGGGATACTCCAAATTTTTTAAAAATGTTTGGAACTTTCCAATTTGTCGGCTTTAGTGGTATAGGAGAGTAGTAGCAAGGTTGCATTGTAAACCAAAAAGCGGGGGTTCGATTCCAGTCAAGGTTAGATGAGATTTTTGGTATCTCAAAATATGACCTCTTTCGGATATTTCCTCCCAGGAGTTGGAAGCCACTTGGTTTGATAAAATTCCAGTCCGATAGTGCTAAATGAGCATGGCAGTCACGGCATGTTAAGATTTTTGGCATCCGTAAACCTAAATTTCTCTCAATAAACTTCCCAATTTCTATTTCAATATCGTAATATAGGTATACAATACACAGTGATTAGCGATTATATAAAAAGATTCACGTATAGACTATGAAGCATTTCGTATAAAAACACATCAAGGAGTGCTATAATTAAGACCTTCAACTCATTTTTATCTGGATTACCCTTTGTTTTTTTGCAAACAACCGCCCCGAATGGCTTCGACTGTGGAAGTTTTGCAACTATTTTAAATTAAAAAGAGCACTCGGTACCGAAATAACCTTAAACCTTGATGACAAATTTAGTTTTCTCTATTAGGCAATAATTGTTGCGAAAGCACCCTGTATGTTAATTAATTTTTACAAAGAATTTCTGTAGCGATAAAGTCACCATGCTTTGACATTGGTTTCTTTGCAGAAATCCCCCCTCCAATTTACTTCCACCAATTAACCCACCGGTTACGTGCAGTTCTTTACAGTAACTAGCTGCAGTTAGAAGTCAACCAAGCTTTAATAAATTAACTACTAATCATCCCTCAGTTGATTGGTAAATAAAATGGCAGTAATAATTTTTGTTCTTTTAATGCTGTGGAGTGGTGTTGTGGGTGCACCGATATCAGTTTGCCCAGCGTCATGTAATTGTGTTATAAATGGAAACTATTCCGAACTGAATTGTGAATCTTGGGAATTTTTGAACGAAACCTTATCAACTGAAGAACTGAATTCGGTAGTGTCTGTTAAAATTGAAAACGCATCTTTAACCGATATCGACGAAAATATGAAGGATTTTGGGAATCTTGCAAATTTGAGTTTATCGTCCAACAAGATATCATACTTGAACGTTTCCTATCTGCCAAAATCTTTGAGTTATCTTGATATATCCGATAATTTGGTCGAAGAATTGCCTTTGGACTTAGGATTACTACCAGCTTTTAAAGAAGTCGACTTTTCCGAAAACCCACTTCGCTGCACTTGTAAAATGGCCAATCTGCGCGACGCATTACTGGCAAGCGGTGTGATTATTTTAAATAATCCAAGGTGTAGCTTTCTAGGAAAACTAAACGAAACATCGTTATTAAGTGTTGACTGCAACAACACTGCTGAAAACTGGAATGACACTGAAAACAACACGCACGCTATCTACAATAATTCCGTTAGTTATGTTAAAGAAGTTAAAAGTGGAACGAATTACAGAAAAAGCTTGAGTTTCCTTGCAAATTCTGTATGGAAATTCGCTGGTGAAAAAGAAGATGATTCAGATAACGAAAGCAGCGGTATTCTGGTAGATATTACCCTCAACAATACTGCTTCTGATGCTACGCTTAATTCGTCTGACTACAAAAACGAGGAATTAAATCTAACCACAAATAATAGCAAGACTCAGGGCGAAAAGTATCCTAAACTACATTTTTCCAAAGGATTTTCTTACACAGTATTGGTGCTCGTATCCTTAATTATGGCATCCATTACTATAGTGGCTGTGGTACGCAAGATTTGGGTAACAGTTAAGAAGGTACGTAACGCAGCAGCCGACATGCTTGTCATTTTTAGAACAAACGAAGAAGAAGTTACTTGTCCTTACAAAACTTTAACTGAAGATTTTCTAGATGTTCAAGAAACCATCCCAATGAACGAACCTGAAGATTGTAATTTACATCCTTTGGCGGATAATATGACTCCTATTTTAAAGCAAGTTACCGAAGAATAGAAAAGGAATTTTCCGACATTTTTCTGTCAATTTCGATTACCACTGTAGCCAATTTTTCTTAGTCTTGGGTTTTCATTTTACGTACTTATTAGTTTTTGCCTTGGGATAATTTTTTTAACAACTATGTAATTGTAATTTTGATTGTGTTAATTTCAGTTTATAATTTCTTATGCTTAGTAAACTCTAAGGCCTCCTGTATATGTTGTAACACTTGCTTGTATTTGTTAATCTGAATGCAATGTACAATTTCTAAATACTGATTGAATTTAATAAATTATTCTGGTTTCCAGACTTGAGCAGTGTTCTATTCATTGCAATAAACAGGAAAATTTGGCAAATCCTTCGAAATCATCATTAACCATTTTAAATTCCCGATGTAAGAATTTTTATACTAATTCAAATGGACTGAGTAATAACAATCAGACTAATACATTGACATCCAATCGTTTATTTATTCATCTACCGCGTTATCATGTTATTCGACCGAGCATAATGATATGTTCTTTCCTGCTACAATAATATTCCTGTTTTATAATTGATATCTGATAGATAATTCCACGTAGACTATATAACTGCCAGTGATAACTGAAAGGTTTATTTATAATGTCGCAACGGGCATTTTGATTATTTTAAATTTACTGATTGCAAGAAGTTCTGTTGAAGGAAGAACTAAGACAAGCTAAAAATGTTTTTTTTTCTTCTTTTTCTTCTTAATTTTTAATTATCAATCAGAATGTAATACAGTTTATAAGCTAATGTGATAACTTAGTGCGAGATATGCAGAGACATGCACTTGACGTGGAGAGGAGTCCATCCAACGATGTCACCTCAGTTTCCTTGGAGGTCAATGGGCCACTGTCTCTTGAGCCTTCTGTTGGGAGCTAGTTGAAGTAGTGCTTCGAGTAGTGGATTTGGATGGCCCACCAGGTTGTAGTGATGTTTGTTGTTTCTTTGTCTAATGATTTCATTTGCGTAAGGATATTCAAATCGTTATGTAGGCTTTGATTTGATATACAGGGTGAGGAAAAAGTAACGCAATATCACTGTAACTCTTTTATTGTCGACTTTTAGAAAAAATATTTTTAACAAAAGTTATTAGATGGTAAGTACTCCACATATCCGTGGACTTCAATTTGTCTTACGTCATCATGTGTAAGTACAGGGGCATGCAACTTTACTTTTTTAAATAGCAACTTATGATTTTTTTACATTTCTGGAATCTTCAGATTTTTCTGCTTCTGGCAGCATAAAAATTTTAGTAGGTTGCATTAGTAAAATTTTGGGGAAATTTTAAGTAAGATTTCAAGTCCAATAAAACTTACAACTGTGTTTTATGCAAAAAGAACTTCATTTGGAAAGGTTAAATAAAACAACTTAATTCAATAAATGTTCAAAGTGTTTCCCATTAACCGTTAAACAATGTCCTAACCTATATTTAAAATTTCTGATAACATTTTCTAATGTATTGGGTATTGGGTGTAATTCCTTCTATTGCCATTCTAATTCGGGCTTTTAAGTTTTTTAAATTGTTTGGCCGATTATTTATTATAGACCACACTTTTGAGGTGACCCCCATAAAAAAAGTCGAGAGGAGGTAAGTCTGGGGACCGCGCGGGCCATTCCACTTCATCCCTTATTCCGATCCACTTTCGAGGGAAAACAGTATTTAAATAGGTCCCGACCTCAGCTCCGTAATGTGGAGGAACGCCATCTTATTGGAACCAAACGTTGTTGAATTCTTCAAATGGAAATAAAGTTTGGCAAACAGGTACCACATCATTTTGTAAAAGTTCTAAATATCTAGCAGCATTTAAATTCCCGTCTAAGAAAAATTGCCCAACGAAGTGACGACCGATAACTCCTAATCAGAGATTTACTTTCTGAGGTCTCTGTGTGTGGACTTCTTTCATCCAATGAGGATTATTCTTTGACCAATACCGACAATTGTGTTTGTTTATGGATCCATTAAGACAGAACTTTGCTTCATTTGAAAAAATAATTTTCTCAGCAAATCCGTCGTAGTTATTACATCTTTCCATCATTTCTTCGCAGAATTGTCATCTTCATTAAGTTCTTGTAATAACTGAACCTTATAGGGATGCAACTTCTCCTTTTTAAATAAGTTTCTAACAGATTTTTAATCAATATTATGGTCTAGTGCAGGTTGCCTTGTAGAAACTTTGGGATTTTCCTCGACAGATAATAAAACGTCCAATGCTTTATCTTCACTTGTAACACTTTTAGGTCTTCTCGATCTTTAACACTTCCTGTATTTTGAATACGTTTCAAAAGACGACACACCGTAGATAGAGTCAGAGGCGTATGATTCGGGTAAGTTTCGTTAAAAACAATACAAACTTGCAAAGTTCGTTTTCTTTCTCCGCATCCTACTATCATCATTAAAATTTCTGTTCGTTCTCTTTCAGTATACCGGACCATAATTACAACAAAATGGGAAAGTACAGGTCTTGAAGACGGTCAAAACTTGTAAAGCGTCACTGCAAGTGTTTCTATGGATCTAATGCGTAAATACCATTTAAACCTAAGCTGAAAAACCTGAAACAACTATCTTATCTATTTCTTTCTTCCTACGTTACAATGAAATCAGTTTATCTTAAAAATTTCTTATGCAACCTACTAAAATTTTTATGCTGCCAGAAGCAGAAAAATCTGACGATTCCAGAAATGTAAAAAAATCATAAGTTGTCATTTAAAAAAGTAAAGTTGCATGCCCCTGTACTTACACGTGATGACGTAAGACAAATTCAAGGTCACAGATATATGGAGCACTTACCATCTAACAACTTTTGTTAAAAATATTTTTTCTAAAAGTCGACAATAAAAGAGTTATTCTTTCCTCACCCTGTATACCAGGGAGCATTTGCTATGGATCGGAGGATTTTGGATTGGGACCTTTGTCTGATGTTAATTTTCGATTTTCCCCAGAATTCGACTCCATAGGTCCATAAGTAGTTTATTTTCAATAGTTAGATGGGTTCTTCTTCCTATTAACCAGTTAATCTCCTTGATTTTCAAGTCGATTTGTTTTATTTTGTTAATTATATGATGTGTCCAGACTGTCCAGCTTAGCTTTGAGTCTAAATGTAGTCCTAGGTACTTGATTGTATCTTTCCGTGGTAGGTATGTCGGTTTGGTTTAGGATGACTGTAGGGCAATGGCTTTCCGAAGAGTAAATGTTATGTGAGCAGATTTAGATTCATTGACCTTTATTTTCCATTTTTGTAGCCATTCTGCTATAAGGTTTAGATGTTCTTGAAGGTTGCGAGAAGGTACTAAAGGGTCTTCGTGGGTTGCAAATATATCCGTATCATCTGCGAATGTGCCTATTGACGTTTCTTTAGTTGTGGGTATGTGTGATGTATACAGCACATATAGAAGAGGTCCAAGAACGCTCCCCTGAGGAACCCCTGATAGGATGTTGCAGCGGTTTAAAGTTTTACTATTGACCTTAGTTTCGAACTGTCTCTCATTTAAATAGGATTTTTAGTAGTCTGAAGTAGCTGGTGAGAAGGATTCTTTTGATTTTGTATAATAAGCCTGGGTGCCACACCTTGTCAAAGGCCTGGCTGACATCCAATACTACTGACGTGCAGTACTATCGGTTTTCTAATGCCCTATTGATTATATTTGTAATGCGGTGGCATTGCGGCAGTATGGAGTGAGACTGATGAAATCCAAATTGGTGGTCTGGGATCCAATCTTCTTGACTTACATCTGTATTGATTCTTCTGAGTACAAGTTTTTCTAGCAGTTTATAGATAATTGGTAGCAGATTTATTGGGCGCTAGGATGATACGTCTGTAGGATTTTTTCCAGGCTTAGGAATCACTATTATTTGCCGCCCAATTTTGAATGATTTAGACCAGTAACCGAGTCTTAGTATGGCCTTGAAACTATAAATTAATTTGACTGCTCCTTTTCTTGGCAGTTCTTTGAACATTGTGGCTGTTATGAGGTCGATGCCTGGTGCCTGTTTTTATATAAATACCTGATTTCATCCTGGATTTTTTTCAGGGTCAATAATTTTAGTCCTCTTTGTTCCAATATAGTTGTACTTAGATCTTGCTCCACTTCTTGATTCAGGATGTTGTTGTGTGGGGAAAGTACTACTGATAGATCTTGTGCGAATAGGTCTGCCTTTTCTTTATCGCTTTTTGCCCATGGTCCTGGGCGTGTTGAGTTTTTGCATATTGGAGGTGAGGTTGTTTTGGGTTTTTTCTTATTTTTTTATAGGAACCCATATGGAATTGTCCTGTCTTGTGAGATTAGACATGTATTTTTCAAAAGAAGAATTTCTCATTTCTTAAAATTTTGATTTCGGCTTGTTGCTAAGCCGATTGTATTTTGTTCTACTTTTTGGGGTGTGCGTTCGTTGCCAGATTGACCTAGTTCGTATTTTCTCGGCTACCAATTTCTTTATTTCGAAGGGTATGTTGATATTTATCTTTCGAGGTTCACTATGTGGGGTAGCTTGTTTGACGGCGTGCTGGAGTAGCTTGATTAAATTTTCGGTTTCTGTTTCTATATCATCTGGTCAGTGGCGGCTAGTGACAATAGAAACAGGTGGGGCCAGGGGACAAAAATAACTTAATTTTTTTTATTCTTCTAGACTTAATAACGAGAAACGTTTTTCCGATAAACTATCGATTTTGTCCATAGTTAAAATGTATCGTTTATGGACGTAATAAGAATTTAAACTTTAAAATAAATTATAACAAAAAACGACAACAATAATTAAACACACTAAAAACAATAAAACATATCAACAACGAGGAAAAAATAATAAGGCAATGAAAGAATCGCGCGCTATTTACATACAAACGCAATGACGGGCCAGACTAAACGGGCCCCAAGATAAGCTTTGCGCCCGGTAAGCAAACACGATTGGTAGTGCACGCGCCTCATACATGTCCCGTGCCAACAACACCGAGCTCTCGGTGTTGTTGCCCGTGCTCTACACATACAAAAATACACGGCTGGCCTCAAAGACCGTACTAAGTCGCATTATACAATATTGTCACAAAATACTACAGTAATTTTTTTATTAAACAATAAAACTTGTTGGAAATAGATCAAAAATAATAATTACAAAAAGCATATTTTTTAAAACTACAATTATTGGGTTAGTTATACAAATAAGGCCCCTATAGACGAGCCGCCACTGTATCTAGTGATTGTAAGCTTACAGATAGATTTGCGTTGTCTTGTATTATTTGACGGTAAGTATTCTAGTTTGTTTTGTACTTATGTAATCGAGGGGTTGGTTTTCTGATTATGACGCAAGTGCTTATTGTGGCTATTATTTGACTATGGTCTGAAGTCAGATCATAACTTGGAGATATGTCCATGTATGTTGAAGGGATTCCGTTGGTTACGAAAAAGTCAAGTAAGTCCGGGATCTTGTTTACGTCTGTACGCCAGTCGATAACTTTAAACTTTAAAAATATTTTCCTCAAAATCATTCAGTTTAGTGAAGGTATTTGCATTTAAGTTAGTAGGTATTTGTGAGAATGCCTCCGTTAAGGCCGTTTGCAATAGATTATCTTGTTTAATATTCAAATATCGTACTTTATTGAAATTTTGTGATGCTAATCTAAGTTGAGGTAAAGTATTATTTTAGGTTTTAAGGCACGTTAATGTCTTGTAAACATGGAGAAAGTAAATTATCTCATAGTGCAAAAGAACCCTGAGAAAGTAACTGAATTTACTATTCTTGGTAAGATTAGTAAAAAATACTCTGCGATAAATATAAATTACGGTTTGTTAAATTCCATGTAACAGTTTTTAGAAATACCCACGCTTAAATCGTACAACTTTTAACAAACTAAATCACACTTTTTAAAGAGACACTTCTACAAAAAAAAAACGTATTTTTAAAGTAGAAAGAGTGCCTTTTGGAGAAGTTTTATTGTATTTGTATTCAATCGTCTTTAGGTAGAAATGTTGGTAAGTTTAGCCAAGTTGACATTCATATTTCTTTAGCTTCAAAGGATCGCATTCAAATAGTCGAGTTCAAAGGTTACGTTCGCCTGAAATACTTGTGTGCCCACTCTGAGAGAACATTTATCGCTATTTAATACACTAAACTTAACTACTCGTGACATTCTTCGTTAAGTTAGATAAAATTGAACTAATTATCGAATAATTACCACGAACATGTTTATAACTAGCTCAAAAGCTTTTCAGTTTTGATAGGAAACATGATAAGTCAATCTATGTTGTAGGGCAACATTTCTGATACTATTCAGCATTCCCAATGTTTTAATGAGCCTTTAGGTTGTCATATTAAAGTTACACTTTATGTATAGCTAGCTGACGGACCCCAATTTTCATTACTGAAAGCTGAATGAGATACCGGGTGTCAATAGGATTATGTATTAGCTTAATTTTGCTGCATTTCAAGCAGAAAAATGAGATGTTCGTTGAGTAACCAATTAGGGGAACATAAAAAAGCCATGTTTTAAAGAAAGTTTGAATACTATGGCTTTTATGTTTGTGTTGTTACTTCAACATGCACAACAAATAACAAATGGCGGTATAACACTTAAATCTAGCCACCTAATAAAGATTGATTGCCATTTATCATATTGTTAACATGTTGCTTGGTGTTTCCTTCCATTGAATATGATTGTTTATTTCGTGTTGAGTTTAGTGCAAGGGTTAACAATAATTTCTGTTTTTGGTGTTGTTCCAATTCTAAGAGGTTAAAATCAAAAATGACCAATTTAGTGGCCACAGATGTCGCTAGAGCAGTAACAATGATCGAAAGTGGCTAAACCTACAGGCAGACTCCTCAGCGTTTCAGTCTAGGTTGTTAATCGCAATATACAGAGGTTCAGACAAACTGCATCTTACGAACGAAGACGTGGCCAAGGCAAAAAACGAGTGACTACTGCAAGGGACGACCGATTTATTCTGTTGCAGACTCTGAGAAATCGAGGTGTAACAGCTGCCCAGACGAGAAATGCCCTAGAAGATGTACGCCAGGTGCGTATAAGTGAACGAACTGTACGGTGAAGACTTACTGAAGCTGGCTTAAAGTCATAAGTTCCCGCAAACGGTCTCAAACTTGAGGTATGGCATTGCGTAGCGAGATTGGAGTTTGCACGTAAACGCCGATTTTGGAATTTAGGACAATGGGGTAAAGTTTTGTTTACGGACGGAAGCCGTTTTTACGTAAACGCAATTAACGGCAGAGAAAAAGCGTGGAGGGTGGAGGCAACAAGGAGAGCGATATTCACAGTGTAACATTGTTTCCGTGGTCTCATGTGGAGGAGGCTCACTTATGGTTTGGGGTGGGATATATTTGGGGGCACACACTGAATTAGTGCTAATTCAAGGAGGTTCTCTGACAGCTGTACGTTATATTACAGACATTCTGGAAGAACATGTAGTGCCATGTGCTCCATTTATAGGGGATGATTTTGTTTTAATGCAGAATAACTGCTCGCTGTGTTTCAAATTTCTTATTTGAAGTTGGTATTGGTACCATGAACCGGGCAGCATGTTCCCCAGACATGAATCCCATCGACCACATATGGGACATACTGGGACGACGGATCAATGATAGAAATCCATCAGTACGGAACACGGAAGAGCTAGCGGCTGCACTAGTGGAAGAATGGGATGTATAGAAGCTGTGATTATGGCTCGCGGGGGTAACACGCGTTGTTAATAACACCTCTACTTTGGAATAAAATGACGGAAACTTTATCAAATTAATTTTTTTATAATGAATAATTATTTTTGTTGTACTCAATTTTCCCATTTCATTCAGTTTAACAACCACAATCATAAATTTAATTTGTGTGTAGTTGCAATCTTTCCAATTTAAATTTTCTCCTGCCAAAGTAAGTTAAATAGATCTCAAAGCATCGAAAAAATATAATTTTGCCGGTGTGTGTACCTATATATTTTTTTAATTTTATGCACAAATTTATTTAAATCATTAATAAGTAATTCAGCCTCCCTTTGTTTTAGACTTACCTTGAAATTCGTGCTTGTTCTTCACTTCAGCTTCGACTTTTAATTATTTCATTTTTCCATCTTAGTTTTGGTCTACCCAGTGGATTATCTCCAGTAGGTTCCCATTTGGTCATGATTTTCACTGAATGTTGACATTTGCTGGATGTGGCCCCACTATTTCAATCCTTGGGCTTTAATGTTACAATATTTCTCCCTTGCATGCAATGCAGTAGCTCGTGATTTATTCTTCGTCCCCATTCCTTGCAAAGGACCATAATAACTTCCTTCCACATACTCGCATCAGATTCTGGTTTTATTTTCCCATTTCCCTTCATCTAACTTCTTGAACAGTTAGTTAGTTTTTGTTTCTTCGTGATTTCTAAATTCTTTCTGTTTTTAATATAATTTTGATATCTCACATTGCGAAATGTTTTTCCTCTTGCTTTTACTAAACCGTTTAATTTTATTTTTGTTTTTTACTCTTCGCTGTAATCTTTTTACTTTTTACTTCGACAGCATTTTCGTGAAAATTTTACGGTTCCTTAGTTTGTGTGCGAGTTTTGGAGTTTTTTCGTGTTCGTACCACGTTTCTTTTACTTTGTCTTTTCACTTACTGATCTTCTTCGGGCTTTGTTTTCCCTCAAAATTAGTGGTACAAATTTATTATAATACTTGCGTTCTCGGAGCTTTTTTTAATTTAGAAAACGTTTCTTAATTTTGAAACAGTAGAAAACATTATTTCGCTTTTACAAAATTTATGTTTTATGTAGGGTTCTTCTAACTACATGGAAGTAAGCATTTGTTTACTTTTTGTTGTGAGCTGTAATTTTATTTTACGCTAGTTTTAAATTAAACGATGTCGTTGACACCTCGTATATCTTTTAAGTTGTCGAAGAAAACATTTTTCAGAATTGAAATTCCAACACCGTCTCAATTTTTCTTTCCGATAATGAATCTATTTACGGCAATATTAAAGCGTCGTGGCACATCTTAATGTAAAATAAAAGGGAGAAATTATAATAACAATAAAAAGCGAACATCGCTCGAAAAGATTTTTATCTGGGCTTGATTGCGAGTCATTTATTTCAACAAAAACCCCTAATGGAAATGTATTTATTAAAGAATAATAGGAAAAAACTGAAAATGGCAGGAGAGTGAAAGAATCGATACACAAGTGTAATTTTGGATATTCGAAATAACTTCGAACCCTACCGTAAGCTAGCCAATATTCGTTTTAAAATTAACTTTTCGAGAAGGCGATATGGTTGGATGCGAAGGGGAATAAGTTCGGTTCTTTTAGAATAACTAAAAAATTTTAACTAAGTTTGATTCTGTATTTGACGCTTGTCATAAACATCGCAGGGAAGATGCGTTCCCACTCCTTACTTCTCGCTTTGTAAACGAAAGAATATTCCAAACCTTGATACAGAATTAGTCGAGGATGTATCTGATAGGAGAAGGTTAAAGAGTAATAATAAGGTTATCTACTAATTAATTTTGGGCGCCCTATTTAATTATAATAATTTAATCCCGTTCAATCGAATAGACTTAATTCAAAAACCTTAAATTTATCCATCGGCAATATGTATGTGTCAAAAGCAGCGAAAATGTAACCACAACAGTAGTGGTTGGTTCCTTCGTTCCCGAACATCTCGTTCAGGTTGCCCACGGCAGAACCTGCGAATGTGATTCATTTGATTATGACTATTCATTCCTATTGTTAAGGGCTTGGTAGCCTGCAGGGACTGCGTTTGTATATTATATAAGCGCACAAAGCGTTTAAATCAAATGGACACATGACTGATGTATCTGTTCGGGTTAATTTATTTTGTATACAATATATAAACGGTATTTTGCCGGTTTATTCTTTGTTTTACGGTTACAATAGCAAAGCTTAATAATAGACACACTAATTAATATAGATTCTAGCGAAACCCAATAATGAATCAAATTTAATTACCTGATAGTTGCAGGAGAATAATTAGAATGTATGCATCGTAGATGTTAATACTGATCTCTTTAAACGAATTCAACGGCAAAAGAAAAATTGGGAAAAATAGGTAATCCAAAACGGAACACGTCTATAAATTCTCCAAAATAAATTAACCGCCAGAATTAAACGGAGCTGTTTCCTATAACCCTAGACACAATTTTAAGACCGTGGACTTGTCTTACCTAAACACTAACCCTAATTAATGGATAAAGTTTGGTGTTGCTCCAAAAACCGCTAGAATTTATAGTAAAGAATCGATATCGCCGCTAGTTACTAACACCACTAATATTGAATCATCTCACCACCTAAACAACAGCTAAAGTGCTAAAGCATTGGATATTCGATGTTCTCTTCCGTTGTTACACAAGTTCATAAATATACCGACGTATTTTTAACATTAAAATTCCTTTCTAGATAAAAGAAGTTTACGGTAAAAAATCTCAGGGGGGTATCTCGAGAATCAATATCAGGCCCAACTCTATTCAACGTATTTATGAATAATATTCCGCAACATTGACGATACAACAATTATTGCTGCAATTACAACGCAGACATAAAGTGAAAACTACCGTCTACTTTACAATACAATAAAATACGTCAGTTTTTGATCATTTAGTTGCCAAAGAATTGGAGACATCGTTAACTGGTATTAGCAATAAAGAAAAACCTTCGATTCTTCTTGTAAGTTGAAAAGCAAATTCTAAGGTCACCAAGAATTGCTGGCTTTATATTTTCATTATTGAGAAATTTGAAGTACATGTGGGAATTGTTCCAAGAAACGCTGCTTTTATGAAAAGGATTAGAGGTGAAACATTGAAACAGGATAAATTTTGTATTTATTGCTATGTCATCTGACGAGATGCATTCATTACAAAGCAGGGATACAAGTTATTTAAAAATGTGCCTAATTTTTATTATTGAAAACCCATATACATTGCCTTTATAAATAATTTTTTATTACATATTCCTCGCAAGTGTTTTTCTTTCATAACAGCTAGATTATACTTGATCCTTGATACCCTTTGGTGTTTTCTTTCTCGAACTCTGCAATTTTGCGAAATATTTCTTATCGAATTTCTGTTTTTAATAAAATTATTCTTGTAGCACGTTTGTAGCGGATCGTGTTTACATGTTTTTTTTTCGAAATTGCGAAGCCTGCGTTTTTTAATCTCTGTGAATATCTTGGCTGCCTCTTGTGCATGTTGTTGGTTGTATGTTGCGTATGTAAAAGAAATTATAAGCATTAGTGTGCCAATGTAAAAACAATTTACAAGCATTGCTACATCAATGCTTATAATTTCTGTTACTTCTCCCTCAGACGAATGGTATTTTTTGAAACGAAGGTGTTGAGGACAATCCAGGAGCCAGTTGAAAAGCTGGAAGCTCGAGTCACGACCTAGACTACAAATATAAAGAAAACGATTTGGTGACACGTGCTTAGGAGGACTACGATTCCCCTAAAAATGATGGATGAAGAAGGCATAGTCAGGTGATTAAAGAAGTAGTAAGAAAAAAAAATAGAGGAGGTCTCTGGAAAATATGGAGTGTAACCAAAATACTGCTAAATTTCAGGCGACTAACACAGTCTAGAACAACAAAGCAAGTTCGAGGGGGGTCAACCCCCAAAAATATTTGTCGAATTAAACGTACCATAATCGGTAATACCTTAAGCAACTTCAAAAAACAATTATCTGGCGTTAAATCGAAATAATTATCGGTCCATCAGTTGAGTAAGTAGCATGCGAATTAATAAACGTCAGCTGGGTAAATGCAAATCTATGACGGAAATGAGGGCAACAGTAATGCTAATGACAAGCAGCTTGTACGTGACAATTAACACAGGTTATAACTAACAGGCCTGTAATTAAAACTAGGAAATTCGAAGAATTAGATAGAACGAAACCAAATTCCCCACCTGTAAAGTTCGTTGAAATATTGTTTAGGGTGTCGTTAGCTATTTTAAAAAATACTCAAAATGACTGTGTTTGTAAAAACACCGTAACACAAACATATCCAATACAATACCAGTGTTAAAGAAATAACTGAGTAACTGAATAGAGCTAGTAGAGTACCAAGGTTTTGAGAATAACACATGCAAGTGGAAGTTCCGTTCCTGTAAACGACAAGAGATTTCTCCGTAGTTTTTCTGAAAAGCTGAGGCGAATTCCGTTCCTTACACTTTATTTGCTTTCCGCTGCCCTTCTTTCGGGCTGAAAAAGGGCACTACTCTGTCCTATTGCGAGGTGATGAACCAATATTTAATCTGGCCCATCTTAACCTAAATCTTCAGATATCTTCACAGTATACCTAAAACTGTATCTGTCAATGCAGTTATAGTTAGTTTAAATTTGGAACCAGTAAAGGTATCGGTACTAACACTCTGTGAGGGTAGTATATGGTGTAAATGCTGTCATATTGCGATGGTTGTCAATTGAGGTAAATGCCAAGACAGGGTCTACAAGTTAATAACATGAAAAGGCTGCGAAAGGCAGTAGAGAAGAATACCAACCACTCTCGTCAACGGATGGGTTGTATAAGTTTGTCGGCTTTCATTATGTTTAAGATTGGACATTGTACGTTAAATCTTGTTCAACTTGTTACAAATCTTTAAACTGAATCTTCCAACTAATAATCCGGACTAACTTACAAAATGTGCAAGGTTTCAGAAAGTTTAAGCAGCTTTCCTGCCAGTTGTGAATGTAGCTGAGTTGGACGCATTTTCAATTTTTCGGGGGATTATATTTTACAATTTTATATTTAAAAATAACTCTAATTAAAGTTGTAATTAAAGTAAACATAAAATGATATAGATTAGTCTAAGTAAATGTTCAACAAAGAGGCAAATGTTGCAAATCGTGTAAAGAAACCTTATCATCCATCTTAGCATGTAACCCTTCGTTAAGTCGTTCTCGTGAGACCCATTTCCCTGTTAATGTTCCCACAAAAGCAATTATTTTCAATTTATATTATGTGGTTCTTAGTTCCTAATGATTTTATTAATATCAGTCAACAAGCTGCTGTTTATTCACTTTTTAAAACCATCCTTAGAAACATAAAATACGTAAATCCTCGAACTTATTTTTTGTATTAAATCATATTATAATAAAAGCTTATTACTTATTACCAAAAGCCATAGTAATTTTCAACTCCAAGAATTCTAGTTAAATCTTAAATCTTTATAGACTGCAATATTTATTTTCCAAACATTGAACTAAATTAGCTCGTACTAAAATATCGGGTATGATTAAAGATGGGTTATATCTGAATCGCCTGAATCTATAGTGAACGCTTTTATGAATATTTCAGCAGTGTTTATTTACTTTGTAATTCTGATTTTGGTTCGTATAATAAATTGTTTAATAATATGCTAGACATTAATATTAATATTTCGGTTAATTTTGAAATACGTAAATCGAACATTGAAATTACGCCTGAATATGACCACATTGTTAGATTTTGATCAAGAATGGGTGAAAGGTCCTGATTAAATGTTTGAATAGCCTTTTATAAGCTTGAGCTATCTAGTTTTGTAGATAAATTCAAAGGAGTTGGCATTATTATGTGTTTTCTTAATTTGGTCAATTTAATAAAAGAAGATATCCTTAGTGTCGTTATTTTTGGTTTTAGAGTTTGTGTATACTTATAAAGGTTACTTTGTCACCAGTAAAATTTGTTGATGGAATTCTGATAAGCCCTATACAGTGTGGAAATTAAGTAAGGAATAAATTCGGTAACTCCGTTAATCTTTGTGATAGAGACGAAATTTAAAAGACATGTATCGATTAAAATTACAGCGCATCCGAAAAAGTTATTTTCAGATTTAACTTTCATTTGTTTTAAAAGTTATGACGCCATCAATTGTTTTTTTAAATAACATCCATAGTGTTACCTTCATTTTTATGTTAAAATTGTTGAAAATGGCCTAAAAAATAAAACACATAAATTTATTAGTTAATTTGATTTTTTTTTTTTTTTTTGATGTAACTTAATCAAAATTGTATACCATTGAAAACAGGTTAAAATACCCTAAATATATAGGATGTCATTTAAAATTTTAATCGATATACGTCTTTTAAATTTCGTCTCTATCACAAAGATCAAGGGAGTTACCGAATTTATTCCTTACTTAATTTCCACACTGTATAATAAAAGTCGAGTTCTTTACTTTTGTTAAAATATCATGTACTCTGTTCTGCAATTCGTAATACAGTTACTTTTCGCTGTTACATTACCCGAACTAATATGCTTGTGAAGTCTGCTACGTATGTAATGCGTTAAAACTGCATTCGTCTATCGAGCATTGCGTTGAGAATTTTTGGTACATTACAGGCTTTAAAAATTTCAAAATTTAAACTTGCGTTGTCGCAATAGAAATCGTTATCGTTGCGTTAGTTACTTAGGTTCAGTGTGTATTAATTTAATATTTATTTTAGCAACTGATGGCCATATACTCCAAAAAAATAGTATAAACCGTCAAACTTTCCACAACAAATCTTTAGAAAATATTTAAAAGACTTTGTTATCTCTATTACCTACCGTTGGATTAATAGAACTACAATTTGCGAGCTTGAATGTTTTTCCTACAAATTCCGCATAGTAAACTTCGACACAATAGTAGCGTATTAAAAGCACAAGGCCGAAAAATTCTAAAGATCACGATTGTTTACAAGAAAGTTTCCTACGAAATGTTGTTTTTGAATTGCTTTTATTGCTAGTAGAGAAACTAAAGGAAAACTTTACAAGCTACGCTGGTTCAAATTTTATCTGTATAATTTTCAAATAGGCTTTAAGTAAGTTAGGAATTTAGATCTTTCGGGAATAACTTTCAGATATCGAAGGAAATTTGTATGATTTACTACGACTAATCTCACTAAAGTATAATAGTTCGCTTAAGAATTCTGATGCTGACGATGTACCTCCGAATGAGTCTAAATTTTACTAAAACTTTAAACCGCGAAAACGTTTTCGTCCTAGTATAAGTAAAACCAAATAATTTCGAATCGATAGAAACGAATTCGCGTTAAATTAAATATCGAAACGAGGCGTTTTTAACTTTCGCGAAAGATGCATGAGGTCGCAACCGAATGACATAGATTAGACACCAAGTCGACTTTTATTGAAAACGACGTCTCCATTGTAAATAAGATACATTGAGGATATCGTGGAAGGAAAGGTTATTCCATTTACTCTATTCATCGGTGCAGATTCTATGTTGATCAGCGTTACAATACAATACCCTACAAGATGGGTAAATTGGTATCTTGATCAAGTGGAAATGGGATGATTGGAATTATCAACATTGAATTTAGAAATTAGATATCTTTTCTTTACAGTGAGTATTTCAGGAACGATAAAAATAGTATATTGTGTTACAAATGTGGGAAAGCGTTTATTTCTCGCGAGTGCGAGAGTTTCATTGCGAGACTAAACCACATACATAGGTGTGAATTAAGCGTTTTGCACGTGTTATACGTTGTACTTTTTGGGCAACCATAGTTTTGCTTTTGAGTTGAATTGAGGAAAGTTTGTATTTAAATGTGGGAAATTATTTCGTACAGCAACTACGCGCATGTGCTGTGCAGTGTATGAAATGATTTATCACATCCATTTTCCGCGTATCTATATGGAAAACTATGCCATCAAGGTGATTTTATAAAGTAGTGGAACATAAATAATAACAAACTACTTTGTTTCTTCAACCCGATGTTAATTAAACGTTTTGTTTTATTACTTAGAATTTCGCCAGATTATGTTTAGTAACAAGGTTTGTATTTTTAAGGTCATCGCCACATTTGTTTCGTAACACCCACGCATTTAATTATAAAAAAACGTCAAAGAAAACGTATTATTACAATTGCAACTCACCTGCATTCTGTTGGGGTAGTACGGTTTCGTTCCGGGTGTTTCAACGATCATCCATACTAGCGTTAAAATGATTTGTACGGCAATGAGGGTGCAGGTGATAATCACTTGTGATTTCGGGCTTATGTAGCTCGGTCTTTGAGCAGATTTCGAGGCGGAATCGAATATACGGGATATTCTATTAGTCTTGGTGAGTAAAGCGCCGTATATTATCGAAAAGCCAACCCCAACCCCGAATCTTTGCAAGATGCAGGATTCTGTCGTCGGTCGGGCCAACAGAACGAACGTGTTAAGATAACAGAGTAGGATACCAAAGAGGAGCATGTAACTAAGCTCTCGGCCCGACGCCCTCACCAAGGGCGTGTCGTTATGTTTAATAAACAGACTAATCACCGACAGAGTGGCGATTATTCCGAGGCAGGAGAACACTGCGGGAATCAGAGCAAATGCCGAATTCCACTTCATGTACTGCAGCTCGAGAGGGTAACACGATAATTTGTCTGGATATGGCCAGTTTCCGGGACCACAGTCTTTGCATGTAAAATCGTCGTACACGAATTCGAAGTCCTCACACTTGTCGCATATCCAGCAACATGTGTCACCCTGCAAAAAACAACGCATAAAATTACCATACATAAGACAATTCGTATACATATTATGTCGGAGATTTGTCTTCCGAGCGAGGAGCCGCGTTTTCTGCATCAAAAATTAAGTTCGCCACGAATACGAGAACAAAGGGTACGCGGGCAATAAATTTTTTTACTCAAATTGAAAATGCCGCGGCACTTTGAATAATGATTGATTATTAATAAAGTTAGTTCTCCGTTATTCATACCCCTGTCCTTGCTTCGGCACAGAATATGTTAATTTAGTAACCTCTATAAATTGAATCGCGAATTTTGTTTAAAATGCCCGCCAGATAAACATGTTTTCTTAGGTAAATACAAAGAAGTTAAAGGCAAACTCCCCTACAAAAGACGAGGTTTTCCTCTTCTTTATTATTTTTTTACTATAGAAAGGGGACCTTGTCAGTTACTTGTCCGTTTTCCTCATAGTAAGGTTCTGAATTAACATCCGTCGTTCACAAATCATATACAGGGCGACCTTTTGAAACGTCAATCTGGGAGGTTTTTAAATAGGCAACACACATGATACACCACAAAACGATTCGGTTTTTAAATTATCGAAATTTAAATAGTAAAATTCGAGCATTCATGGTGTAATTTGAGCAGATCGATTGAATGTCATAATCATCTTACCTTTTTCTTTCTTTCTCTTTTATCCTCTTATACTTTTACAGTGTCGAGGGGGTCGGACACACTGAGTCGCAGAGTGGTCACCCATTCCTATTCAGACCAAGCAGGCTTCTGCTTAACTTTCTATATGTCAGTATTACGCGCGCCTCCACTCATCCGTAGTGCCGGTTCATTTTAATTTTAAAATTTTTATAATTTGAAAACGTAGCCTTTTTAGAACTTTGCAGGTTTTACAAATATAAACCATCAAGATTAGAAAAAGCGCTCTTAACAGATTTGCAATCCTCATTTCGATTTTCCGTTTTTCTTTTCGGCAATCAAAGTAATATTTATTTAAGAACTTGCATTCTCCAATAATTTAACATAAATACTTTCACCTGTACACTTAAGTAATTAATTAAGTTTTATGGCCACAAGAGGTTTATTCTACGGCTGACAAAAACCCCATTAGAAAGGGGCAACGAGCAAGCTTATTCCTTTTTACGTTTCTCAAAAGGGCCAACTTTTTTGTTTTAAATATAACGCTAAGTAAAATATACTTCGTATCTGACGTTTGTATGGGGCCCCATAGGTTAATTACTACACTATTTAAATTCATTGAAAGAATTGCACACGGAGACGTGTGCTTTTTTGACATTTTTCAGTCTGTCCTTATTTTGTAATTTTAATGTAAGTCGTGTAAGAAAATTGTCTTCATTTTTTGTGTTGTTTTATAAAGAAAGAGAAATATGTAGATATACTTCTCTCTTGCAGTTTTTACATGGAAATTAAAATTGTTGTGTTAATATGAAAATCCCAAGTTGTTTCTTAAAGATATGATAAAAACGCCAACATTAATCTCAAGTGGCGCAACAGTAGGTATTATGTTAAAGCAAACCCATAACAACTGAATCTTGTAATGTGCTTCCTTGATTTCTTTTCTTTTATGTTTACTTAATTACATTCTTATGCAAGACAGGGATTATTCAATATTGTTGAAAACAAAAAAAGTTGTTCAGTATAAAAAACTACAAGAAATTAAATTTTGCCATTTCATATTTCTGATTTTACCGGAACTGATATTAAAACAATATAAGAAGTAGATTATAAGCTAGTTAACTTCATTTTCTATTAAGTGAAGTGCTTTTAAAATATTGGAGAATTGGTTTTATCGAAAACATATTAAGTTGGATAATTTTATTCTGAACACACAATAAACTGATTGAGTTGAAAGGGATTTTATTACCTGAGTTCGATGCATTTGACTTCAAGGTACTTTTATTATCGTTTACTAAACACAAATGTGTTACAACCGAGATTACCCAAATTTACATAATTCATTGAAAAAATTGTATGCGAGGTGTGTTCTTTTGACATTTTTCAATCTGTCCTTATTTTGTAATTTTAATGTAAGTCGTATAAGAAAATTCTCTTCATTTTTTGTGTTGTTTTATAAATAAAGAGAAATAGATAGATATAGGTAGTTCCTTCTTGCAGTTTTTTTATGGAAATTAAAATTGTGGTGTTAATATGAAAATACCCAAGTTGCTGTTTAAACACAAATGGTAAAAACGCCAACATTAATCTCAAATGGCGCAACAGTAGGTATTATAATTATGTTAAAGCAAACCCATAACAACCGAATCTTGTAATGTGCTTCCTTGATTTTTTTTTTAATGTTTACTCAGTTATTTTCTTATTCAATATTGTTGAAAACAAAAAAAGTTGTTTAGTTTAAAAACTACAAGAAATTAGATTTTGCCATTTCATATTTCTGATTTTACCGGAACTGATATTAAAACAATATAAGAAGTAGATTATAAACTAGTTAACTTCATTTTCTATTAAGTGAAGTGCTTTTAAACTATTGCAGAATTGGTTTTCTTGAAAACATATTAACTTGGATAATTTTATTTTGAATACACAATAAACTGATTGAGTTGGGAAAGAGATTTTATTACCTGACTTCGACGCAGAGAACTTATTATTTGACTTCAAGGTACTTTTATTATCGTTTACTAAACAGAACCGAAATTACCCAAATTTGCGTAAAATTCGCTCCAAATATTTTTCACTGTTTTGTGGTTATTTTTAATAATCCGAGTAATACGTTGATTATGAAATTAAAAATCAACAGGTTAATATGAAAGTAGATAGGCATTAAAATCGTTTTTTAAAGTGGTGGAGGCATTTGATATTTTTAAGATCACTAAACTAACCGGTATTTTTAGGGATCGTGAACTAAACTAACATTACAAAAATATACTTTGTTGAAACGTAAGCTCCAATTTTAATTTCAACAGCTGCTTAGGAGGAGAATATATTCAACATTAATTTAAGTAAAAAATGTATCTTCAAACAAAGCCGTAGGAAAATGAAAGGGAAGGGCACAACAATTAAATTACCGCAAACATTACAAACTGGGCAAATGTGGCGTATTCAGAAAAGTAGAAACAAGCAGCCGTAGAATATTCAGGAGGTGTTTACGGTGTAGTAATAAAATTAAGTAAAGCTGTTTTTGAAGAGCACAACCACAAAACATGGATGTTTTGAGTATTTTATTAGTTTGGTTTTTATTTAATTTATTTAAATCCGCAGTTAGAAGAATATTGAAAAGATTTTAAAACTGAATTGATTAATTTCGAAGCTCAATTTTCAAAAAATTGGGAACGCCCTTTTTCTAGCCATGATTTAATTGCGAGTATAGTTTTAAAGCTATTGTACGGTATGTGTTTGCCTCTATTTTATAGGAAAATGACATTAACCGTTACATCAAGTTTGAATTGAATATTAACAAAGTTTTATCATTTCCTGTTTTAAGTACAGAGACTTCGATATTTATGTCTTATTTTTCGTAGCAAGCAACTCCCCGGAGTAATTTTCTATACAGCACTGATAGGGAAGCCATCCAGGTAAGCCCTGTGGCACTAATTAAGTTTTCTGATATTCGCTATCCCATCGACGATCGAAGGTTTTCCGCGAATTGCTGCCGTCTTTTCTCGGTCACAATTTAGGGTCAAGTTTTGTTGATCAGGGACAACTTGTGTTCAATTATGTGACTATATTTTCGTTATTTGTGGTTTAAGATTTTGTTGTTACATATACCTAATTATAAGAATATTTTGTTCGCCAACATGTTATAAACACAAAGACCTTTAATACTAACCACTATCTAATGAAAGATTTTTTTAGCTTTAACGAAATCTTTGATTTAACTTTAGAATTTTATAGTTTGAGGAAAATAGTCCTTCTTGAGGATTATTGAACTAAAGTTAAGTTAACATTCAAAATAATACCCATTGAGAGAAAATGTTCGGTAAATTTAGCAAAATTTCTTAGTTTCTTAAGATGTTCTGGGTTTGATGGGAAGCTTTTCTTGAGAGTTTACTTTCGAAGAAACTATTCTAAAAGGCCTAATCGCGACAGAATATTCTTTAAACTCAGAATTTTACAGTCTATAAAAATTCTCCTTCATCAGTGATAAATTAATCTTCACTAAAGTAGGAAGTATTCTAGATCTGCTAAGGTGTTCATAGTTCGTTTTCGTATTCATGTTGAAGATAATGAAGGCTGCTTCAAAATATCTTTTTGACTTTAAAATTGTTCATTTTCCCAAAAATGCTCTAATTTAACAGTTAACAGTGGAATTAGTGTATAAACAAAGATAATCCATGTTACATCGATATATTTTAAGTATTTCTAAATTCAGCAGTAGGTAAAGTATATGTATATGTAAAAATATAATATAAGTCGGCACTCCATCTTGTACTGAAAGGCCATAGATGTGACCCCTTCAAAATTGAACCATTGCGAAACATCTTCGATGTTACTTTAATAAAAAAATATCAGATGACCCACTTAAACTTTTAAAACGCTATAATTCGAAAACAAATAAAAATCGGACTACAACTTATAGGTTTTTTTGTCTTAAATATACGTGTCGAACACACCCCTGAAGTTTGGTGCGTTCCTCCTGACTCACCCTATAGTATTAGATTGCATAAGAACCTAAAACGGATCTTCTAAAATTTAAAAACTACCTACTACAGTCCCGACCAAAATCTGGTTCCGGCTGGATTTGAACCCGAAACCTTTCGATTGCTAGACAGGTACTTATCCACACACCAATGAAACAGTCTGAAATAAACAGATATTGCTGATACCTTATTTACCAAAACAACTAAGTAAAAAGGCATTTTAAAGCACAAAATTACTTTAAGGTCATCTTAAATGTACTTCAATGAAACTAAGGTAATTTTTCAAACGGCCAAGCCATCTCCAAAGTTCTGAATCTTAGAAGATATATGTCTAATTTAAACAGGTATTTCTCCACTCTGGGGCGTGGTTGCCTCTCGTAGCTGTAGTCTTTGATATGATAACTCACAAAAAAAGCTAGTGGAGTTACTGAGCGATGGATAATTCATCCAATGGCCAACAAATCATCTCTTCTATCTATCCATTAACTATTTGTCAATTGAAGGGTTTGTAAGCCAATCACAAATAGTTGATTGATGGATAACTAATGGGCAGACAGGAGAAAGCTCATCGAATGACCAACGAACCATTTGATAGGGTTTCTTGCGTTTATTCATTTGTTATTCAACCTAACCATGGTACCTTTTCCAAACGCAGCAAAACAAACACCCCCAATAGTTTTATAAAACATCGCCTAGAATTTTGAAGATCGATGTCTAGCAGAAAGTCCTTATTGTTGGTTTATTGGATAATTAGATAATTAGCTAAATTATTTGATTTGGGTTAATTATTTAAGGTTTTGGAAGTAATTTCTTTATTTCCTTATGCAATCTAATAAAAATGGTGTACATACAATAACAAGCTGTATAAAGGTGACCATAACAATATTACTGTTAAAAAATAGAAAGTGAGATAGAAAAAGAAGACCAGCATATCTGCAGTAATAACCCAAACTACCTTTATTAAGATTTTTTTTGTAAAGCCGAGAATGGGTTTATTCATTTAACTGTCGATATTTGTGAAAAAATTCCTCAATACTATGAGTTTAGTAATTCTAATGTTAAACAACTGGACCTATTTACAACTTGTAAGAGCTTCAAGTCAAAGCTTACTCGGTACAAAATCTTTTGAACCATTTAATAGTATATTGCACAAGAAGTGTAAAAAGGCCTACACTTTTAATGAAAAGCTTTACTACAAGCGGTGCACACTATACTTTTTCCTCCGAACACGCTTTTTTATTACGTTGTATATTTTACAGTTAATTAATAAATAAATGGTTAGTTCATCCGCGTTTCAAAGTATTTACCCAAACGCTACTTCCGTGGAAAATAATGTTTTACGTTGTTTTTCGAAATTTGGAAAATTAAGACACGTATGACTCTCCAAATGTAAAGTGTCAACCATAAATGTAACACGAAAATCTAATAATAACATCCACAAAAAAAAAGAATTTTTATATGTAAAAACGAAAGACTTATCTACAACAGGTAAAAGTGGAATCGACTTTGAAAGCGCCAGACCATTAGCAAATGAGGTTTACATAAACTTAAATTATTTTTCCAAAACAAGGGAAATCAAATTAACAATGCTTCTGTGCCTTTTTCGGCTGGAATTCGTGCTCTTTTAAGGCCTTATGGTTTGTATCGGGCAAGTTAGGTATTCGTATCGGATGCTTTCACATTACTAGAATTTTAGTTCAGTAGCTTTCCCTGTTTAGTTGAAACAAAACCACACTGCCCACGTCAACGCGACAACCCTTTAAAATAAACTTGATTTTCAGTTGCCAGTAGATGAGCGGGTTACTATAAAATAAGTTTGAGAACTATTCTCATTAAATACTCCGGAATTCTAATAGACTTGAATAATGCCGGAAGAAAAATATTTTATATTATATCGACCTATGTACTTCTTAATACGTGTATGTGTGTTACATCGTATTGGGCGGATGATTTTTTAAACTTAAAGGAATAATACGAACATTTAACTAAACAAAGCCTTATCATTATCAGGCTGTCTCTGTTTGAGTGCCTTTGTTGTTTTTACTGTCGTTGATTTGCTAGGGAAGAGTTTTATCTTTTGTTGTTTGCTTATTATCTTACGGCACAGATTTCTTTTATTAAGGCTTTTTTGTATTGAAAGCAAAGTTTTATATTCTAATTGCTCGCGTATTTTATTTTAAAATCGAGAGCGCAAATTATTAAATTACATAAAAGGGAGACGTTAACAGAACAACGAAGGGCAGAGAAAAAGGAAAGAGGACAGTTAAGATTTACCCGAAACTGTTGGATTAAATCAAACTGAAATCATTAATATTTGAATCTTATAGGCGACTAAGCAAAGCCGACTAATTTATGAATTTACTAAGTATACAACTACATCCCTTGTCAAAAGGATTATCTTAGCTTAAATCATGCACGAAGACTGTATTTAATACCACGCCACATTGTCACGTAGAAAGAATAATTTATCAAATAGGACAGTTTCAGTTTAATTCCAGTTAGTTCTATTTGCAAGGGCTAAATATTTTTCAAGCTAGGAAAACATGAAGTTCAGTTAGGTACACATTAAGTATTTTCTTGTAAATAACCCTGTTTAAACATAATAAATAATGTGGAAAGTCGTATTCATACGAATCGAGAAAGACCTTAGAGAATTTAAACAACCAGAATAATAAATATGTGTTTCCTCTTTTGTATTTTTGTCAAAATAAAAACACTGATATAATTTCAAGTTGTTAAATAAACATGTAATATTTATAAATTAAAGTATTCGTGTATTTTTAGTACATATTCCACATTTACTGTTTATTTTCGTTTGATGTAATTTGTAATTTACCTTTTGTACATCGAAACTTTATTAAAATAAAGACTCTGATATTGAATTTGAAGAGCCGCTTTGGATTTTTTGTTTGGAATCAAAAATCGTTAATATTGAATAACTTATTTACATAGACTGCAGGTTTTGTGGGCATTTAAATTACATAATATAGTTTGGCACGCAATGTAACTTACATTAATATTGTAAACTTCTTTCTATTTCTGACGTTTTTATCTAGCATTTTTAAATTCGTTTGGGTCAAGGATTTAATATGCATTAACATTTTATTAATAGCTGGTTCCAAATTTATTTTTGACTATTACTGCGTCTATACCAGAGCTTTTCCGGCGGCGTTTTCGTTATTTATTATAATTTAAAGTGACAGGAAATTTCGTTTCGTCCTTATTTCTGGATAAATCCTTCGTATTTTTCAATTTAGAACTGAAGTAGGGCAATCAGATTTTCCAATATTAAAATCATGAATCAGTCGCCATTAAGCACAATAATGAATCCTAACAAATCCCCCGAGAATAGCTCATCTATTTGACGCTTTAAATCAGAAGGCAACATCTCTCAAAGTTTCTATAAAAACTATGAATATTTCTCGTCAACACCAATTTAAATCCTGGATATCCTAATGGGATATAATTCGACTAATTTTAGAATTGACGTCAAGTTTTCTGCAGCTATTATCTATGACAATAATTGTTAAGTTTTTGTTGCCTCCTTCACTTCCTAAAAATTATTATCATAAATGGTACTGAACGGGTTTAAAGAAGCTAAAATTACTCGAATAAATAGAGGTCAAGGGGTCATCTAAATAATAATGTAATCGGTCAATAATTATTTTCCGTGTTGTGAGTCTTCGGAAGGATTGGTTTAGAATGAAATCTTTTTTAACTCAATATAATCTTTCTCGCTTTTCTAATTATTACTATTTCAACAAATTTGTTTTGCCCTATAATTAATTTAACCAAAGTATCTGAGCAGCTAAGTTTGAAGAATTACATACGACCATCTTTTTTAAGATTGATACGAACTGGGGTAGATTATCTATACAGAAACGCTATAGTTCAGAGGGTAGCTCAAGGATACATCGTAGGCCCCCTAGTCTTTTCTTTTGATATACATAGATATTTGGAAACCTTTAATCTTTTTGAATATAATTTCCCATTAGTTTAACGTGCATAATAATTGTAGTAACAGAACATTAAATTTGTTGCAATCCTTTAATATTTTCATATTTCGTTTATTTAAATTTTTGCAGCCAAACTTGGTGTTATTTTTCCCAAAAATTTAAGAAATACAAAATGTCAAACTCGCCGTGTTTAAAAATACAGATTATTGATACCTAGTTTGCAAGTTCAATGTATTTATAAATAAGACTAAGTTTGACTTAAATGACGGAATAAAGCAAATGGTCAAAATTCTATCTAAGTTACGTTAAGTCTAGGAAACCTTCTAAATTCGAAATTAGCAAAACATATAAATTTATTTAGGTCATGAACTGAAAGGTGCATGCTCAGACAAAAGAGATATATGGGTTACTAGGGCTTTGCTGAAAACTTTTTGTATCAAGCAAAATATTTTCAAAAGAAGCTTGTTAAGTTTAATATACTGGCACATCATAGAAACGTTTTAAATTAATGCCCTCACAATAACCTTGAAAACTCGGCTCTTGAATATATTAGCATAAGAAATGCAGCTGTTGAAAAATATTTTGAACTCGTAAACTTTACAAAAAGGACAACATGTGTGATTCTTTTCCCTAAACTAGGACACTTTTGAAACATCGCTTTTTTACCTCTTTTATAATCAATAAATTGATGCCACTTGCATGATTACGTATAAAAGTGGTATTTCTTAAGAGGAGCTGTAATTTTGCGAGAAGAATGCCAGTTTGGATACAAAAGTACCAGTAAAAAAAAGGGCCCTTCTTAAAATTGCTCGTAACTTTTATCTGTCGTTTCCCTATAATTTACTTACCCGAAGAAAATATTAACATACTCGGTACGTTTCGAATGTGACTTTTACGTCGGTACTGACGTTTTAAAATTTTAATACTCAGATAAGGAGGTAGCGTGTTCTACTTTTAATTAGTTCAAATTACAAATTTGTGACTGACTCATTATTCCACCCTTATCTGAGGTAAAATGTTACGTACAACTTAAATTTACATTCTGCATTATCTTCTTAGTTTGCAAGGTTTGCAAGGCTTCTTTCTCTTTTATTGTAGGAAAGTCAAGCTAGCTAAACAAAATTACGCTGAAAATAATGAAAATAACTTTAATTCGGGAAAAAAAACAAAAGTGGAAGACTGGAAAAATGTAAACTGAAAGTTAAATTGTTTGAAAATAATAAAAAGGGAGAACTGTTTAGAAACCTCTTAAAACGGCGCAAGAAGGAATTCCAAAGTTTTTTTACATGTTTGATTAGAACGTTAACAACTTTTATCAAACAAACAACGTAACAAATAAAAGGGAATGTTATATGTGTTACGAAAACCACAAACACGAGCGTAATTACAAGGGGCGTGTTTGCTGGTAAACAGTGTTATGTTTTACTTTATCAGTTGCATGTATCTTTTGAGAGTAATGTACAGAGAACGAAAGGGACTAAACTTCAAAGATGGATTAGTATCTCTCTTTACTCTAGTTTTGAAAAATTATTAGGTATAGGAATATTACATAAATTACTACAGTTCGGCGTTTCTATGTTGCCTTTTTAATGCGAAGAAATGTTTTCATTAATAAATTATTTACGAAACTGTTAACGTGTTTCTGGAGAACTTCTAGCGTTGTCGACGTTAAAGTTGCGTGTCCTAGTTAAAAAAATTAGGGGAAATAAATTACTTCAACATTCGTTTTAGATAAAAGTACTTCAAACAAAATTTGCGGTGTTCGGGAATGTTTAACTACACAAGGATTTTAGTCCCGTGTATTGTTTCACACAGAATGCACGCGTTGTCAAATTAATTTGAATGAACCCTTAAACAATAAATTTTGAGCACACGACTCAATGTTTTATTTTTTTCCAAATATTTGAGGCTAACGCCACCTTTAACGTTTGATTAAATATTTCGATGTTATTCGAAGGAGTATCTATCAAGCTTGAATGTAGAACTTACTGCCCCGAAGCGAATATTGTTAAATTAAATAAGTTCGTCGTTTACAGAAAGGTTTTTTTAATAAATTTCCGTTGGGATGATTGCCGTATCATCGTATTAAAGGTAAAGTAATAAACCAGAACGTGACGTAAAACCGTATTCTATTTCGAGATAACTAAAATTTGTGTTCGCCTTATTTCTAAACGCCATCTTTCAATAAGAATGCCTAGCGCGACCTCATTTTGATGTGAAAGCTCCATTTATCGAATATACGAGAGATAAGGAACCATAGGAACAGAAGTCCACCTATACTGTCGTTATCTCCTCGCATACAATCTGTCTGATTCAAGTGAGCTTTGGGAAATCATGCTGTCTAAAATAAAGTTTTATAAATTCCAAAGACTTCGAGAAGTATACAAATATACGGATAGCGAGGAATTTATTTCTTCTAACCATTCTTGAGATCATCTTTTACGGCGACGAAATAGCAGTTATAAATGTGTTTCCAAACTTTTAAGGGGAATCTTCGTGTTTACGGTGGAGTTTGTATAACAGAAGTTCTATCTTCTTTGTGCTAATGCTTTAGATAAGATTTAAAACGACGGAAATTCTTTCCCAAGTTAAACGAAACAGTGGTTTGGCTGTTTTTCGCTCGAGTTGGTGCAAAATTATTATGTTCGAAAAACATTTATCATCCGAACCTAGACGTTTATTAATTTTAAAATTTCGATCGTTTCATTCTAGCGAAAACAATTTCGTTTTAGGCCTACATAATTTTAATTATGTAGAGTACAACTGAAAAAAAAAGCTTTAGGTAAGTGTGGTTTTGAGGAGGCTTTTAAAGTTAAGCAAACTTGTGTAATTTATGCTTTTCTAATTATTTAAATTTTTTAATTAGCTGTAGTTAATATATCAGTTTATTAATATATAGAGGGTGGGACTTGGCAAACGCACCATAGGGATTTTAAAGTTAATGTTTTAAAGTTCAATTATTGTCTCTCCGAATTATTTTAGAGTTACACTTTGATTATATTTCGATAGAGAAAGAATACTGTATTCATTCGAATGATTGTTCAAAAACCTATTAAAACAAAACCTTAACTACAGCATAAGTATTAAAACGCCAGAGGAAGTGGAAGAAGCAACAAACCATCTAATAACATCAATTCAAATGGCTGCTTGGACCGCAACTTCGGAATTAATCGAAAAAGTCAAAAGACACGACAAATCTACCTATGGAAGTTAGAACCTTGGTGATTGAAAAACGTAGGGCAAGAGCCAAATGGCAATGTATCAGAAACCCAAACGATAGAACGATTTATAACCGACTCGCTAACAAACTTAAATCGAAACTCAAACAAATAAAAAATGACACTTTTAAAAAGTACGTAGCTTATCAAAAAATAAAGACTATACCATTTAAGGCTACAAAAGGATTTAAACGGTCACAGCTACACGTACCTCCTCTGCGAACTAATACAGGTACATGGTTAAAAGCGTATAAGGAAAAAGCTGATAATTTTGAACAACACTTAGCTACCGTCTTTATATCTTACTCCGATCAACGAGATGTAGAAGTTGAACAGTTCCTTGAAGTTACTCTGCAATCATTACCACCAATAGGAAATTTTAAACCTCAAGAAGTTGAAGAAGAAATAAAGAGCACAATCAAAAATATAGCCCCAGGTTATGATCTCATAATAAACAAAGTGCTAACTATATTTAACTATATGTATATTGCGAACAACGTATTGGTCATCTCAACTCAAATTCGCACAAATTATATTATTTTTGAAAGCTGGAAAACCTCCAAATGAAGTGTCATCATATAGGCCAATCAGTTTCTTACCATATATCTCAAAAATCCTGGAAAAACTTTTACTCAAAAGATACAACGAGGATTCCCTCCAAGATAATTGGTGGCCTCAACACAATTTGGCTTTAGGAAACAACACACAACGATACAGTAGTGCCATAGATTTGTAGACGTCATAAATAAAAAGCGCTAGAAGCAAAACAATGGACTTTCGCCAGTGAGACTGTTATCTTAGCAGTCGACGTTAATCAAGATAGAGCATTTGAATACGTACAGCACCATCTAACACTTCACGAAAATTGGCTAGCTAAAGGGAGAATTCGTGTCAACGAGACAAAATCTGTACATATGACATTTACGTTAAGAATAGCGCAGTGTCCACCGGTATATATCAATAACACACAGATCCCACAGTCACAAGAAGCAAGATACCTGCAACTACATTTAGACATGAAACCCCCGTGGAAGAAACACATTACTAAGAAAAGGAAGGAGTTGGATCTCAGACCGAAAATCGTTACAGAACAAGGTACTAATAAATAAAACTGTAATAAAGCCCATATGGACTTATTGTCCAATATCAACAACATCCAATCCAAAACGTTATGGATGCTAGCCAACGCACCGTGGTACATAAGCAACAAAGTTCTATATAATGATCTTAAAATACCGTTTGTAGGAAGAAATTACCAAAAAAGCCATTTCCCACCGAGAAAGGCTCGAAACACACCCTAACCAGTGTATTGCATCCTTGCTTGGAGACACTCCACCCAAAAACGAAAGTGGCCCAATGAATTAATAAGTTAGCGTAGCAGTGATGTACTTAAAATTCGTGTGAATGTGCTAGTGGCGCGCGTTCTCCCCACGCCCCGCTCAACCCATTTGCTCATAGGACTAATACTATATGCTGTATCATGTATATGTATGTTGTTCTGATTGCTAATATACGGTATGGCTAATAAAAAAATCGTATGATTGTTTATAATTTTTTGTCGCCCGGAACTGGAGAAAACTAAACAATTATATTTTTGCAAACATCACTATTGCCATGAATTTATGAAAACAAGTGTAGCTTCGGTTGTCGCTATTTGACATTTGTGAATAATTACGACTACGTAATTGTGATTACCGTTAAAAATGTATTCTGTTCAAGAAAAAGTAGAGTTGGTGAAGTGGTTTTATGCTGGAACTAGTTCCCGTCAAGTGTCTGCATTGTTTAGTATGAGATGTTCAAATAGGCCCATTCCAAGTCACACTAGTGACTTCAATAATTCGAAAGTACGGGAACGCTATTAAAGACTTGTAAGTGCAACAACAACTTTCAACATATCAGTCAAGATGAGGTAAACGAGAACAGATTTAATGTAGTGGCATCTGTAGCTGAAAATCCTAGTTAAGACAATTAGCAAGCAAATCAGTTTCACCAAGAATTACTTGCAGATGACAAAGAATAAAAGTGAATTTTGTTTTGAAGTGAATTAGTGCACTTTTAATGAATCAAAGTCTCGGTCGTGGTTGTTGGTTCGGCATGCGGCTAACCACTGAGATGGAAACCACCGAGGTATTTCGGTCTAGTTAGTCCTCTCTGGAGTAGATGTGCAAGCACTTCCGCGGTTCGGAGACCGCGTTAATTTGTAGATCCCCTATACCTGTAGGCTACTTGACACGCACATCACAGACATATGGAGAGAAGATCGGCAACGCCCTGTAAAAAGGGACGCCACTTCTAGAAAAAGAATGAATCAAATGTGCAAAACTGAAGAGTGTGGGCCAACGACAATGATAAATGTGTCGACTGGAACTTGGCCAACGTATTATAGGTCCATTGTTTCTAGAGGAAAATTTAACTGCTGAACGGTAACTACAATTGCTGCAAGAGGACGTAGCACCAGCTGTAACGGATGTTGGTAGGGACGACCAAAGGATTTTTTTATGTATCGAAATATAATCAGAGTTTAGCTCTAAAATAATTAAGAGAGACAATAATTGAACTTTACAATTAGTATTGAAATCCCTATGGCGCGTTTGCTAAGTCACCACCCTGTATGTAAGTTCAAATTTCATCATTCTATAGTACGGTCTGGTGCGGTCTAGGACATTTAGGCGCGCATCTTAAGGTGCGCACCATACGGCGCGAGCTATTAGCCGCCGGCATTTTGGACGCAGGAACCTTTAGGCGCAGGGACGTTTAGACGCCGGCGTTTTTAGGCGCGGGGACGGTTAGACGCCAGGCATTAAAAAATATACGTTGCGTTTTGATCTGTACGTTAGAATCGTACTTGAAACTAAATTGCATTATAGTTAATAAAAGGTTCTCTTCGTAATTATAAAAACTGCTTTAAGGAGAATTTAACTACAAATATGTTATAACTATACAACATAATTGAGCATTAAGTGACAATAAAAAAATTAAGTATAAAAAAATTAGGTAAATTATTATTCGAATTACGATAATTATTATTAAAATTTAAAATTAATACAACTTTATTTTTGAGTTTGTATTCTAAATAGATTAAACTTGTACTACAATATTTTTTAGTTTTGAAAGATAACGATAGTTTACTCTTATCAATTTAAATTTCACGAATTTTTTACATTTCAAAGGATACACAAACTTTTTATCAATCAAGTTGTTTGCAAATTAAAACCTGGTTTTCGTATTGCAAAATGGCAAGACTGTAAAACAACAGTTAGCAATATTAATAAATATGAGTGTTTATATAAATTCTAGTTATTTTGTTGTTATTTTTTCCATTATTAAAATATAAACTTTATAAAATAAGTACCTAACTTTGTGAAGTTTTTCAATTTTTATTTCTGTTGTCTAATTACCGAAATTATTATATAGTCTCTCCCTCATAAGACTTCAGTTAACGCTAGATAGTATATAGCAATGTAAAAGTTTCCAGCACCTAAAAGTCCCACGCTTAAAGTGTTCGCGCCTAAACGTCCCAGCGGCCAAAGATGCCCGCGCCTAATATTGCAGCGCCTAAAAACTCGCGCCTAACGGTGAGCGCCTAAAGATGCGCGCCTTACTGTCCCTTTCCGGTTCTCGTGTAACCCAAGGTTCCAGGGTAGCAGTTTAGGGCCACTATTATTTTTTATTTATTAATTATTGTTTATCTACATTACAATAGTATGATTTGCCGGCATTAATTTAATGTTAGAAGCACACACAAGGACTACTAAACACAACAAGCAACGAAGTCTACGAGTTGATACGCTTTTCACTTTAGTTAGCACCCCTTAAGTTGTTCCAATAAATTATACCTGTTTAGTAGTAATAAATTGCCACTTTATCTTGTTCTAACTTCAAGAATAGGTGACAATTTATTCGCTGTTATGTTTATTATAAAACTGCTTAAGTAATAAATGTTAGAAAGTTTGGTTTGTCTATTTCGATATTTCAAACTAAGTGTTTCGTTTGTGTTGTAAACGCCTTCAGTTAGCCCATTTTCACCGATTTGTAAGCAGTAAATGTAGGTATCTGTATGTTTTAAAAAATTCAAATGTGGCAAAAACGCTCCTGGAATTATTAGTTAGTTACGTCCAATACTGAATATCAAATTAACTCTCGAAAAACTGTCTACCATTTTTAGAATTTTTATTATTTGCGGCCTTATTTAACTTATTATTTGATATTGGCTTGGATTTTTCGCTTTGTTTGGCCGATATGTTGAATTCTAGTGCTTTATAATGACCACTGGGAGTTTTACATAGTTATATGCAATTTTATTGTTTGCTGAATGTTTGTACTCAGCGTGAAGTTTTAATGAAAGGCTATAATTTTTATTCCGCAGCATTAAAAATTCAAAATAAAGCGCGTAGTTTCATACAAAATTGGTTTCAAAACTCGTATTGCGTCAATACAGCGCTAAGACAAACCGTTGAAATTATACAATTATTTCTTCTAAAGCTTCCATCAATACGGAGTTGCCCCGAGTTGTTACCTTCACTACTTATTATTTGCTTGATGCCTTTTATTCTCAAAACGTAAGTGGGGGAAAGCTACACAATGACTGAATTCAATAATGCCCCATAAATAACCGGAAAGATTTATCGCTGCATTTTTAATTTTCCTCTACATCCCTGTTTATCTTTTCTTGGTCGGGGAACGTTATATATATACCTGGGGAAATTACTCGCTTTCCCCAAATATGCGTTTCTATGCGTTGCAATCATATCAAAAAAGTTTTACGGTATTTCACATACAATTACTTTTACACCCTTCTGAATTTGGTCCATATATTTTGCCACTTGAATTGTTGAAACACCCATGGCCCTACAAAGGGAGTTCTCCCTTTTCGACGTTTTTAAAATATTTTCTAATGGCTGTGTATCCTAAAAATCTGGCTAGGAGTTAGGTTATAACCAGTGTTCCGTTAGTGTCCAAAATGTTCAAGCACTATACTTGGGTCACCCAACCACTGGAATAATGAAGTTAACTTTGATTTCAAAATATATATTGAGTTACAATCTGTATATATGTTGTTTACACCAATTCGTTGCCAGTATAGGGTGGAAGAAGGTCTCAGAGTAGAATGAGCCAACCTGATTTAACAGCTTCGTCAAGTTTATGATTCCTTAAAATGAACAAAATAGAATCAGAATTCAAATTCGTATGGAAAGTAATAGGTTAGTAAACAAAACATGATGCTTTTATGTCAACTTTGCTTAAGTGTTAATTTAACAAAGCTTTTGGGTAAGCCATCCTTAAACTGTCTTTAAATATTACTCAGGTGTAAATTAGTGTTTGAGTGTCCCAGGTATAGAAACCAAAAGACCTAATAATTAATATTCCATCAAAACGTGACAACAGCCTAAACAAGGATTTGGTTTTGGTTTACATTAATTACTTGCCGTATAATCAATCAGAAAACTCAAATTTGTAAGGTTGCACTAATTTCCAAAGGTGAAAATTAATATGTATATGCTGTTTTTGGTACAGCTAGTAATAATATACATTACCCGAATTAAATATAAAAATAGACGGGTATTTGGTTCACAACTGACTAATATCATAATTTCTAAAGGTTTGAGTAATATCATATCATACGATATAATATCAAACAACCGTTATGTACGTCCGCTTATTTTAAAAAGGTAAATATTTCAACAAAAATGTATTTTGGCTTTAGTTAAGCAAATATTGAAAATGAACGAAAGGAAAAACGTATTGCTCAAAATAAATAAGAATTGTGTTTATTGAGTTTCTATCGTCTTTAAGGATTAGTAATACTCAAATCAAATGATACAAAAGTAATGACGTCATATCCCACTTTTCTTATGCCAGGTTTAGAATCGACCAAAAAAAGCCGAAGCCGAAGTAGCAACTAAGCAATTGCAATTTTGTAATCAAATAAGGGAAGTTTAAATTTACTTCACGAATATAGGCATTGTTTTCAAAAGTGAGGCAGGCCGGTCATCCTTAAATTTGGCTAAAATACCAGCAAAACAGGCAGTTTAAATTTAAAGGCTATGTTAAACATCTTTACAATAATAATAACTATGGAGTGGGTAAAAATATAAAGCTGAAGTGTTATTACTTGCAGCGTTTCATTTTAATTAAAATTAGTTTTTCTAAAGTGGCGTATAAAATAAAGCTCCGGTTGTACAGCTTAAGCTTAAGCTTTGAGTGAAGAACTTAAGAAAAATGCTGCGGAAATCTCGAAGTTGGTATTTAACTTCGTTTTTTTTTTAGCGTCAACATGGCTTAAACATCTCTATTAAACTAGAAGCTTCAATTTGTTGTTTTTTAATTTATATAAACTTCCATGCCAGGGCAGAATTTTTATATTTAGAATTTCTAATTATCTTCAGAAAACTAATCTCTGCACTTCTTGCAAAAAGGTAGATGTAAAATTCTCGTGTACTGCAGAATTTAATAATGGTAAAAACAGAGATAGCAATTACTTTAAATGTTCGAAAAGCTCGCAATATAACTGTAATACACTATCCCTGCGAATTTTCGCAGCTTTTGAAAGTACTTTTAAATTGCTATTGTCGGCTGGTTCACAAAAGGCTTCTGGAATCAATAAGCGACTCTTTTAGTTTTTTCTAATAAGCATCCGCGTGTCAGATCTATAACGGTGCAAAATATTTCATCTACGTAATGAATGATCGTCCGAAAATATTTTAATCTAAAATATGGCTGTCTCGATTAATTTAGTTTATTATGTATAATCCGTCAGGGAACATTTATCCGAAATTACCTTCGCTTTGAAGAGTTTGCGATATTTATTCGAAATAAACTAAAAATTTTGCCAGTATTTCGCTTTATAAAAGTATTGGGTTTCGATATTCGTATTATTGATCGCGTTATTAAATAACAGAAAGCTTCAGCTTCGTTTGACTGCGTTAAATCTTCCATTAAAATTTAAATCTGTGATTTCTCTGTAAACATCAAATGTCACCAGACGTGTTTTGTTATATTTAAGCGAGAGTTTCCGTGTTCCCTTTGCTGTATCCATATCATATGGCTCAAACTTAATTTGGGCTAAACATATGTTTAAAATGTGCCACCCTCTTTTAATGTGTTCGATTTTTAAATATTGTTTTATTCTCGTTATAAGGTGTGTTTGTTATGTTAATTCAAAGAGATTATAAAATTTCTGTTTTGCTTTAACCTCCCTATATTTTGTAAATAATTTTTAAGAGCCTTAAAAAACTTTCACATAAACAAATTTTTATTTTAGCAAAAAATTATCTGTTTTGAGTACAGTTTATAATTGACTTTCAATAACCAGATAGAATTATCGGAAAAATCCTTTTTCGTCGAAATTTTGATGGTAATATTCAGCATGTGAAACAACGACAGTGTAATAAAAACGGCTCCTCGATATTACAAATGCAGCAATAATGGTCTGCGGAAGAATTCAATATTGAATCGCATGCTGTGCATAAAGCTAAAAAGTTTTAGTAAAAAGTTACCTGCTGCTTTTTTATCATTCCAGGTGCGCAGGGTAACGAGCATGCCGAAGTTGGCGGGGTGGTTGAATTGTTGTTCCATATCAAGATGTCAGAATTTAGCTCCAAAAAGCCAAACCATTTTCCTACCACCTGTAAAAAATTCCACATTTCGATAAGTATTCTAGTTAATTATTAATTATTAGTCGATCGAACTCACTCTATAGTGATATCCAGAAGCGTTCATTAATTTCTGATAGTTCAAAATATCGTAACGTGCTAGGCCATCACCTCGCCGATCGAACTTTACGGGACTTCCGGCGAGATCTGAAATGTTCATTTAAAACTCTTACTCCAAATACGAGTGTGGACTGTATTAACGGTACATTTTCGTGTAAAGTAGTTCAGCACTGATAAGGAAATGCAATCAAGTAGCAATCAAATTACAGACTGAGGAATACTCTTTAATTAGGAATCAGAGAATACGCGACGTTCTGTTTAATGAGTAAAGTCAAGTTATGGGAGTCCTGTATTGTTTCCACGGTGTAACATCTAAAAGATAGCTAACTATAATCTATTTTTCCGAGAAAATAATAAATATTTAGAAATAATTGGGAAACAATAGCCGAGTTAGGTTTCGAAATTAGAAGATATGTAAAGCCATAGAAAATCGATGAAAATTTTTGGCTTAGAACCCAACCGCCTAAAATATCATTGGCTAAGATAGGCCTCGTTTCTTTTAACAATTCATCAAGTGTTTTGATATTAAAAAACGGCTTATTAGAGTAGTAAAAACTTCAGAGTGGATGGCATTTATTTTTTTAAATTTATGCAAACTGCAAAACAGAACGTAATATTTTTCACAGTTATCGCGTTCTTTTCCTTTCGGTTAATTCTGGTATGGTATAAGCACGTAAAATATTTTCGGGAATATACGATAATACTTTCGTGTTTTAACTGAGAATGATAAAACTGAATAAACAAATTCAGTTAACGAACGGGGGTAAACAAACAAAACACGTAGGCGTGTAAAATTTCTTACATACAAGCAGTTATTTAACGCTAGAAATTCAATTATCCTACACGTTACATCTAACAGCTTAAATATTCCATCTCTGGAGGTACACCTCTTTGATTTCTCTCCACGTTCTCTGTATGCGGTTTAGAAATACACCGCTCAACTAGAATATTAAAGGAGGAGTTATGGGGAAAAACAGGAGAGGAATCACTTGAAATCAAGATAAAGAAAAGGAAATGACAGTGGATAGGGCGTACCTTAAATAAACCCAATTTATACTACACAAAATATTTAGGTATTGGAATACCTACAAAATCAGAGGAAAGAGAAAAGAAAAATTACCAGTTAGAGCATTGAGGAGAAGCACAAAGAAAGAGAATATTTTCTGAAAGTTTTTCAAACGAACTTCACAATTAACCCTTATTTTTGAGTATTTTATCAGCAACTGGTGGCGAAATGCCCAACAGAATAAAGTATAGGAAAATAACTGAGTTAAAAAATCTAGTCAAAAATAAAGAAAAACGAATGGAATTAGTGGAAACTATTTATAACAAGTTAAAATGACATTGGAAAGAGGTTGAAAGTGTCAAGTGTAAAGCGAGAAGTATACAAAGTCCATAAAACGAATATAAAGCAGATTTTAATATCGAACTACGGGTAAGAGGCGGCACAGAAGCCACAGAAAAAGTAAGTAAACAGAGTAGGAGTCCGAGAGAATAGTGAAAACAGACTAATTAAGGTAGGATTGACATCAAAAATTAAAAAATAGAACTCTTCAAAAAGTTAAACAAACTGAAGGGAACAGAAGTATGGATAAAAGAAAATTTGGATAAGAAAACACCAGGAAAAAAGGAGCGCGGGCAACCATTATTAAAGACAGGCTAATTATGAACGAAGATGAATGGAGGCCAAGGAATTGTTGGAACAAACCGTAGGGGAGACTGAAGATGAAAACAACGCTGAAGAAACAGCAGATACAGGAAAAAATAAGGTGGTCAAAAAAATGTGAGATCTACCGGTGAAGAAAGTGACAAATCTCCGAAAGAGACATCCCACAAAGGAGCGATCTCAAAAAAGAATAAATTTTGGACACAAAGCTTATTAGCACCTTATAAAAAAGAAGGAGAGAAGACAAGACAACAATTAAATAAAACATCAGAAACATCACGAATGCGGAACGACACCCACTGACTAGCAGTAGCAAAAAACCGGACGGAAGACATAGGTAATAATGGAACGCAATGAAATAGGACAAGGAGAGGAAAAAGAAAAATAATGGTAAAATGGTAAAACAGCAGCGAGAAAGAGGGATACGACCAAAGGACGAAAGGAAAGGAAACTAAGCAAAAACGGAACGAAAGTGAAAATTAGGTTCGACTTGCAATGTGAAAGCGATGCTGGATATGGGGAAAATGGAAGAAGTACGGAAAGAAATAGAAAGATATAAAATAGGAATACTGGCATTGCAAGAAATAAGGTGGGAAGGAGAAGGAAGAATATACAAGATAAAATATTTATTAATATATGGAGGAGAGAAAAAACAAGGAAGGAATGGAACTGCGTTTATGGTAGATACAGAGATTGAAAAAATAATCATAGTGTTCAAGAAGATAAATCATAGGATTGGAAGAGGTTTGTGAAAAAAATATCAAAGCACGATGCAATAATATTAGCAGGAGACTTTAATGCAAAGATAGCGAAGGATGAATAGTTAAATAATATAGCGAAGAGTAAGTCAACGAAATAATTCAAAAACTAAAACAAAGAAGAGCAGCAGGGCCAGATAGTGTATGCGGTGAATTGATAAAAAATGTAAAAGAACGAATTTATGAACTAATGAAACAAATATGGAACAGTGAAACTATGCCTGAAGAATGGAGAGCCGGAATAAAAATACCAATACCAAAGAAAGGATATTTAATGTCATGTGAAAATTACAGAAGAATAACCCTGTCGAATATCGCTTACAAGATACTAACCTCATTGATATTAACAAGATTAAAAAAGTTTACAGAAAAAACAATAGAAGAGTACCAGAACGGATTTAGACAAGAAAGATCGAGGATCGATGCTATTTATGTGATGAAACAAATAACAGAGAATGCTACGAACAAAACATTGAAATAGAGATAGTATTTATAGATTTCAAACAAGCAGTCGATACGCTTAGAACAAGTATGATTTTAAGAGATGCAAAGAATCTAGGTATAATCGAAAAACTGATAAGGATGATAGTAACGACTATACAAGGAGTACTTACACATGAAGGACTAACCCAAAAAATAGATAAAAATAAGGCAGTACGGATTATCAGCGACTATATTTAATATAGCAACGGAAGGGATAACAAAAGAATGTGACATAAAAGGAACAATAATAGAAAAGTCCATTCAGGTGGTGGAATACGCGCCGACATTGCTCTAATAGCAAGGGAAAGGGAAAATTTGGAAGAGTCAATAGAAACAATTAGCAAAAAAGCACAAAAAAGAGGATTAGAAAAGAATCAAGGCAAGTCCAAGTAAGTACAATATTCGCCAGAATAAACAATACCGAAACTTAGAGTGTTGTGGAATTTCGCGCACAATATTCATCTCTCATATTTGGCTTACTTGTCATTAGGTAGTTGTCATATTAACAATGCACTGGTGTTAAAATCGTCTTGAAAATGACTCTTACAACTGAGGAAAAACTGTTTATAGTGAAGCATTCTTTCCGCTCATACGGAAATGGACGAGATAATGGCCCAAGTTTGAGACAAGTCTCAGATAAATTACGACAAGAGTTCAACAAAGAGGCCCCAAGTAAAAGTGTACTGTTAGCAGTTGTTGAGAAATTTCGTCGTACAAGGAATCAGTATTTCGGTCAGAAGAGCCGCCAACAAATATTAGAGAACTACGACAAAAGATAATAACCTATTTTCAGCAACTGTAGCAACCACTGTTTAGAAACATGGTCAACGATCTGCAAAATTGCTATGAAGCTTGTTTTCGTCGAAATTTGAACATTTAAATTATAAAAATGAAAAAATAAATACAATTTTCATTTTCGGTAGGTACTGTTTATTTTACTGAGTACTGTATATGAAAATTACAAGAAAAGGGGAAAGGGATGAAATAGAAATAAGCAAGTACAAAATGGAAGAAGTAGAAAGTTTTAAATATCTAGGGACAATAATAAATAAGAAAAATTATAGACCAAAAGATACAATCTGGATATAAAGCTTACTACAGATATAAAGGCATAACGTGCAATAAAAGAATAAGTAAAAAAACGAAATTAAGATTATATAAAACTGTAATAAGATTAGTGGCAACGTATGCAGCAGAAAATATGTGATGAAAGGATGAAGAAAAACTAAAAATGTTTGAAAGGATGAAGAAAAACTAAAAATGTTTGAAAGGAAAATAATAAGAAAGATATTCGGAGCAAAGCAGATAAGTTAAGAACAATATATAAAATTAACATCAAGAGATTGAACAAATACTAAAAAATGAGAATATAGTTAGAGCAATGAAATCAAAAATAATAAGATTGTATAGCTACACAAACCGAATGAGTGATGAATCAGTAGTTTAAAGGGTTACAAAATGGAAGCCACAAATAAGACCAAAGCTAGGATAAGAACAGCAAATACGCAAAGATATAAGGAATATGGAAATTACAAGAAGGAGGACAGAAAAGTGTGGAAAAAAATAGTTGAAGAAGCAACAAGATACAATAATCTTTAAGCAATGACGTATAGAGTGGAGTGGAGTGACTATTAACATTAACACTACTTATGTACATCAGTCTACAGAGCCCATACGCGGCTTCAATTCCGAAGGTATGTACAGCTTTAATTATAACAAGCAAGAAGTTGAGCAGTAGACTCAACTCAACATTAACTGATGTAAGGCAAGATAGAAAGAAATAATAAAAAGGAATAATAAACGGAAAATAATAAATAAATAAGTAAAATAAATAAGATCAATAAAATAAATGAAACAAGTAAAATAAATAAAATAAAAATAAAGAAAACAAATAAAATAAATAAAATGTGCGTATATGAAATAAACAACCCTCAATTAAACTACAAATGATGTGCATAGATAAAATGGTTGTTTCTGACGTGACGTGTACAACCAATGATAGTTCTTACTTTAAAACTTTATAAACCTATAATTGCGATGTTACTTCGAAGCGTCACGTTGTACAAACAATGAAAATAGCTACGTTCTTGTTTATTAAAGTACAGGAAACTATTTCATGAAGCATCTGCAACGTTTTCCAATAAAACAGGGTATTATCAGGCGTTTGCAAACTTTTCAACGTTAAATCAACATCGAAAAGTTAATATTTTGTGTTCTAGGAATTGCAATATGCGCCAAGGTAAATAAAGTCAATTGAGACTTCAATAACGGAGGCAAGCTAAAACTATCATTCCAACAATAAACTGGATACTAAAAAAATTAAAAATTACGTTAAACAGTAGATCCACTCTCGATAAATGTAAGTTTGAAAACTCAAACTCGTAATCAGTAGGAAATGTCGAATTAGGGATACAAAGAAAATGAATTGACGGTTCGGACTAAAGGAATTGATGTTCGATATTGACTAAACTTCTTAGCTTTTAGTTTTTGTTGTAGATTTTATCATAGACGCTGTTCTAGTGGTTCAACAATGTGCGTTATATCGGACAAACAAATAAAAGGCGAGGGATAAAAGGTTTCCGAAAAACCATTGTTAGAAATTAGTTTTTGACAAATCTGACAAGTCATAAATATTTTATTACTAATTCAACGTCGGCAATTTTCAGACGTGTTTCCTTCAGGAATTTCTGCGTTGTTTTTGAAACGTTAAAATAAATTATTTTATGCGCATATGTGGAAGATTTTGTCGATGAAGATGCTAATACGAGCGCCCAAATGGTACATTTTATTGCATAACACTTTGACTTTTCTTTATGTTGTAAAGTTATTTCACACTGGAGCCCATGCATTAAACGCAACAGGCATTGAAGTACATGAAATTAAAATCAGTTTAAATTTAGTGCTTTTCGGAGACTCGCAGTAACTTTTCTAACACAAGTATTAAATTGGATTTTTAATCAGCAAACAGCCAATTTTACATGACAGCAACAAAATAATTAGTAAAAAGGATTGAAGAATTTTAATGTTGTTGGCAGAACACTCCTAGTTTGTAACAGTTGAAGCAAATTAAGGACTTGCAGGAGCATCCATGCGTTTTTGGATGGACACACTAAAATGTGGAAATGTACAAGCGGGAACTGGACTTTAATAAAAAATACCTTGAAATGCTTGAAATTTAGTGTTTTTTTGTTCCCGTCGTTGGAATTAAAAATTAATTATATTCTATTCGTTTCAGATTTAACTACATTCAAATTTAAACATGTATTTGCAAATCTCCCTTCGTATGTCGAATAACAACTTGAAAACATAAAAAAATAACGACACCATTATCCCAGTTATACAAACCGAAATAACATAAAAGAAATTGTAATTTTGTAAATGATCGTTCTCTGTATAAGGCTAGATTAGGATGACGCGATATGCTGAAAATATATGAGAAATATCAATTTCAGTGCAAAAAGAAGCAAATGCGATGACCGTAACAGAACATCATCAATTACGGGGTACTTCGGAGGAACGAAAAGTGATCATAAACAGGATGCCTACAATTTTACACCAACATTGTTAAGGGTATCCGGAATGATAAATTAAGGTAGAGAGCTCTTCCATGAATGATTAGATTATTTCAAGAAATTGCAAACCGTACGATCAATAAATGCACCTGCAGTTCTATACTTCTATACTTCGAATGTATCAACACGAAATGAATATTAGAATTCTTAATATTCGCCGTGAAACCGTATTCATCGTTTTCATTTCTAAGAACTAATAACTAATAACAGTAATAAGCTACCTTAGAGGCTGAAGTCTGTATAGTTACTACCAAAAACTCCATATTTACGAAGAAGAAACCAGAATATTTCTTATATTCTGGTTTGCTTTAGTTTAGATGTGTTTTGTTATAAAAGGCGATTCTACTTCTATTTTATTAAAACCAAAGTAGATTAAGTTGTTTATTCGAAAACGAATGGGTGCTATAAATTTGGAACTTACTGAATTATACACAACCGAAAGTTCCCGTTGTTTATCTACAAATAGAAATACGAACAACGAAAATCGATTAATTTAACTTATTTCTAATGGTAAAACTATTGTTTAACAAGCCAATCACCGTTCTGAAGTTTCAATGTATAATGTGTTCTCATTTTCTGGAATACACGAAATTAGTTCTGCAGAAACATGACGAAAGCTGCTTCATATCTGGATAGCAACAGTTGTAGTAAAATTCCGAAATAAATAAAAACGCGAGGCATTTTAAATAAAAACTTAGGAAAAGCAACTGAAGTACCGTGTTTTTACTTAATTTAATGGGGGTTTTACGAAAACGAACAGCGTACTTCATTAGGTTTCTGCTAAAATTTTAGTTATCATGGGAAGTAACAGATCGGTTAAATGGGGAAAGTTGGCTAATATCTTACGAGCCAAATGGAATTAATGATAAAAACGTGACAAAACTAAAAAGTAAAATAGACAAAAAATATATTAAAAACTGAGTTAAAAAAACAGTAAGGTTAACGATTTAATAGACTATATAAAATATTTAGCGAAGAAACAGATTATTAAAACGAATTTTCCACATTTTAACCAAAATAATAAAGTGGGAAAATACAAATAAAGTTTTCCGTAGCTTCAAGTGGGATTTCCTTCTATAACAGAAGGAAGGGTAATATTACTTTCGTACTGAAATATTCCGGTTACGCGGCTCGAAGTTAATCCAAAAGTTATTCGAATTTTTAAAAATATATTGCCAGAGAGCCCGGGCCTTTAATTGAAATTAAAAGTATTAATTACACAACTTGTTAAATTGTTGCTTGTTTCAACTTTCAAGAACATTTCTGTAAGATGAGCATTCAAATTAAATCATAAATGTAAGTAAATGGAATAATTAAAAAAAAATGAACAATAAACGCGTATTTAATCTTATCTCGATTTCTTGAAAATTAAATGAAACTGTAACGAAAGGATCTTATTACCCGGTCGAAGGTAACGGTAGGCTTTCTCGTTATTGTTATATCCCACAAAACCATAGGTTCCACGATAGTTCTATCAGCATTCCTGAATCTAGTTATATTTTGCGTACCTATAGAACAATGCTTATATAAGGTTTATAGTAGTATATTCTTTAAAATGTATTACATACTACTACCACACGCAGTTGTTAAAAGGTAGTAAATAATTAAACTTTAAAAAGCTACTTAAAGAGTTCTACAGGTATTATAAAAAGGTATTCCTTTAGCAGCAGTTAAAGATGCATCTATAATGCTGTTACCAGAACAAAATAATGGAATGCTTATGTCCACAGGGTCTACGGAGGTTTATTAGCATTCCTAATATCGGCACGCTATAGCATTAGTAAGGAACAGTGTTCATGGTACGCCAACAGTATTGTTTTTGTCAGAAGCAGTTCTATACCACTTCTATACGTACCTTATAAAAAGTTGTGCAATAGGAGGCACAAAATAGTTGTCGTTGGTTTTCCTTTGGAACAATAAAAAAAGAATTACTTCAGTTGAATTTAAAGGTCGGCTTCTGCACTGCTAATAGCATTAAAATATTAGCATTGACATGGAAGTAAAACTGGGCAGCACGTGGGCATTCTGAAAGAACATGTTCCATACTACACCTATATTGATATATTCTAAAAGCAGCTCTGTTGCATACCAGAACTACGTGAGTAACAAGAATTAAAATTCGTACATAGGTAGTATGAAACAACTTACACACCTTTTAATATTTTCACACTAGAGCAATTTTATGAAACGTAATGATCGGTACATTTTTTTGTCGTTCGTAATACAATAGGGCGAATTTAGAAAACATTTTTTTTGCGGTACCAGCATGATAGGTTTCCTATTAACTTTTACACTAAACAATAGGTATATTACTTCATTTTTAATAAATTTAATAATCAGTGCACAGATAAAATAATTAAAATATGGCTATTGTAGGTGGTGGGTTGCGAAAACGTAAATTAAAACTTTATAACAATAAAAATTATTTTAATTAATGCATAGAGAGACAACTGAAACGTCATTTGGAACAATAACCTAATGCAAGAAATAGAAGTGGTGTCTTTGATTAATTCAGCAATTTATCCAACTTTTGTCAGTATTAGGTATAGGTACTGAGGTTTTGAATGTCAGTATTGTCAGTTATCATTTGAAAGGATTACAAGGATTATTATCCTTCATTTTAGAATTTCCGCTAGCTCGATACCTCTAAGCCGTCCCTGGAAAAAACACGCCGGTCTGTGACGTCAAAAACTTTACAATTCTCTTTCTGAGTATTTGTGATCCGTGTTTGAAAAAATTCCACAACCCCATACTGTAAATGACGAAGAAGTGCTGTGCAATAAATGCCAACAGTGGCGTAGCTAGGATTGAAAACTTACAGGCGCTCAGCATTTGAGCTTCCAACTGAAGCAATTTTGAAAATACAGTATGCATCGAGAATGTTGCCACGAAAGGAGATTAGCACATTATAAAGAAAATGTAACAAGACTAATATGCAAATAACAAAAAATACGTTTGCAGCAAAATAGGTTTCAGTGACATAGTGCTGAACGTTTTTTATTTTTTTTTGTTCAAAGATTTATGCAGGCGCTTATTTGTAGAGTTTGCGGTTCATGGCGCTTGTTTGCGTGAATTTTTCAGGCGCTCGAGGGCCTACAAAAACGATTCTAACTACGCCTCTGAATGACAACCTTGGAAAATCATTGTCCGACACTAAATCCAACCAGGATTACAATGATCTATCCTACAGACATCCCTTTCTTACTGAAATAGCCTTACCTGCCTTAGATCGTAGACTTTCAACTTTTAACAAAGGTTAGTCAGAAAGGGTGGTCGGATGGTGATAAGCTATACCTAACGGAAAAAATTTTAAATTTTTGTTACGGCTACAATAGCAAGTGCCCTGTCTCAACTAAACATTTCTCTTTCATTACTTCTTTAATCCCAAAGAACTGAAGACCGGGCTGAGTGTCCTTCATTCATAGTGGTGTTTGTTATTAGTTTCAATCGAATAAATCGACCTATACGTAAGTATTCATCCTTTTATTATTATTATTAACTTTTTATTATTTTTATTCTAAATATGGCCAGTTTATAGAAGACATTTTATTCAATTTTACTTTAGAATCTAGGAGTATTTGTTATTAATCATTAAACTAACTTTATTATGTTACAGGAACGCTTGTGTAGAAAAAACACTAAAGAAAAGTATGCACCCACAGTGAGGACAATGTTACGGGCAACATTGTCAAATAATGTTGCAACAAAAGGCACATTAACTGGAGATCAAGGTCGTGTGGCATTTAAAAATACAAACATAATAGATGCTTTACAGAGTAAGTATCGTCTTTTTACAAGATTAAGCTTTTACTTACCTATAATTCAAATTTATGGATGTTCATTGTAATAATTGATTTCCATCTTAATAATTGAAAATGCATTCACGGTTATAATCACTGTTATACAAAAGAAAAACTAGTTATTTGTTATTTGTTACTTAAAGTAAAATATATATTTTTGTCTTGCAGGAATTGTTCAAGGTCGGTTTAAGGGTGTCACTGTAGACATTATTAACCAAGAAGTTTTTCAGTGGCTCCGTCATGCCAAGGCAAGACTGAAAAATGAAATTGCTAGGGAAAATGCCAGAACAGAAGAACATCCTATAAGCCCAGTTAACAGAGATGCCGTAGGTCCGTGAAATTTGATAACCATAACTTTTATATTACTTTTTCCATTATTGTTATTACTGCGTTGTGGACCTACATTTATTACTTAATTTTTGTACCTTTATTATTATAATTGTAAGAAACCATTTATTATTATATAATTTGAATGATCCTACTATACTCTATCTTTTTCTCACAGGATATGCGGTGGGCTGTGAGCAGGTTATTTTCTAAGAGTGTAAAATTCAAGTTACAAACCTTACTTCACATTTTATTATTTAATTATTAACTTTGACATAATAATTCAAATGACAAAAATGTTAACCTTATTTTTGAATAACTCCTATTTGGTTTAATCCTATGATTTACACTGTTAAAAATACGGTTTGTGTACAGCCCACGGCAAATCATGTGAAAAAAGTACCTATATGCACACATTATGGTATATATTTTACTTTATTTTTCTGTTGTTCTAGTAGGTACATTTAAAAAATACCTACATATTAAGATTTTGTCATTAGTACTATATTTTTTATTTGAACACTGATTTAAATATTTTGTAAATAAATATGGCTAGGTATTTCAATGCGCCATTAACTCTGTGTTATCACACAGAGTTATTGGCGCATTGTAATTTACCGAACATATCAGAATTCAACATCAGTTTCATTTTACATAGATATAAGTGACAAAATGCTGAAACATACTTAGTTAATATTGTATTTTAAATAAGCTATACCTGTAGTTGTGATTATTATATTTAATAATTTAATAGAATCTTAATGTTCTTATGTAAGTAACAATGTAATAAATATTTTACACAAAACATTTTCGTTATCAGACAATACCTAGTACCTACTTTTTCACTGCCATTTCTATAAATTAAAGAGAATGCTATAAGCAAACCCTACCATCAGTGACTTTCTAGTACCTTTCTTAAATGCTTCTGGCATTCTAATAAAGTATTACTGTTAGACTCCCTATAGCACTGAGCTTTTTTTAATGCCTTTTTCTAATGTTCATGGCTGTGCAATAGGATCTCATTAAAAACATTCCCAAGGTATGCTATGAGAAAAACTTCCTTAGTGCTACCATTGTCAGTGTAGTATAGCACTCTAACAGTACATCAGTATAAGTATATCAATGGCTATTTGTTTTAAAGCATACCCTTCTCCTGCCTTTTCCAACTACCTATGGCATTATATTAGTACTGACTTGAAAGTATACCAACAGACTTCCTGTAACAGCTGCCTTTGTGCTTCCTTTTTTTGAATACTCATGACAGTATACTAGTTAACATTGTGTGGTATGCCAGCGGAGTGACAAAACCTATGTTTTATAATGTGCCGATTTACTACCATATACATACTATATTGCACTTGCAAACACGTTTTGTCATGCCAAAGGTAGTACAATAGAACCAATTTGGTTTTGTGGGAGAGAAGCCTCTGCGTATTAATAAAGTATCACAAAGACTCGTAACACAACTTTATATAAAAATTGGTTCAGAACTGTTATGCCTGATTAAAATGCATATTTTCAACTTTCTTTATATTTGATCGGATTTATTTTAAAAGCAGAAAACTAAAAATATTACTTGTATACAAATTTTGGGAACATTTTCTGAACTATATTGTGATATATTAAAAAGCTTGTAGAAAATTGGATTTTGTTATTCCCTTACTAACTGGTCTACAGGGTTACACGTGTTCTTAGTTTTAGTTCGCTTGTTGTGTAAAACCTTTAGGGGTACTTTAACTGAAACAAATGATTTTAATAGTCAGACTGACTTTCAGCATTTGGGAGTTTGTGGGTTCGAATCCCAAGCTCAGCTCTTCCGGTTCAGGATTTTGGGTGTTTTGCCTGAATTATAATACTTGAATGGTAATTGAATAAAACGGAGCAATGAAAGCATCGAAACCGAAATTGGAGAGAAAAGCTTTAAAAAATGATAAGGGAGAAATAATAAATGACAGAAACGAGATATTGAAAATCAGAAAATCAAAGGGACAACAACTGCCAGAAAAGTGATATCAACATTTTAAATGTAAGCTCGGAGCTGTCAGAAATAGACGAAGCCGAGTTAGAAAGTGCCTTAAAACAGATGAAAACAAACAAGGCCCTAGGTCAAAATGGAGTTGCAGTCGAACTAATAAAATGGGGAGGGCAAAAACTAAAACAAAAATTAAAAACCATTACTAAATGTATTAGTGGAGCAACAGTGCTAGGGGATTGGAACGGCTCAACTGTAATTATTCTACAATTAAGAAACTATGGGCCAATAAGTCTGCTCTCGGTATTCTACAAACTGCTAAAAAAATATTAACAAATCGACCCACAGGAAAATTAGGTAGGTACCAGTCGGAGGCCCAGGCAGGATTCAGAAAGAGATATGGTACTAGAGATCACCTATTTACAATGAAGTTACTGATCGAAAAAGCAAATGAATATAATATTCCACTATTCCACTCTACCTGACATTCACATTTTAAATTTCGTGCTTGTTTTATGATTATTCGGTTTATCTATTGCCAACTTAGTACTATTATTATTATTTCATTAAATAGGGTTATGTCCATTGGTTTGTGCAAATATGTTAAAAGAGATGTATTTGGGTTTGTGTCAGTGTTTATTTGCTAGTGTTACGTAAATATTGTAAATAATAAACCTAGAACGCTAGCACTACCATAAACTAAAATTTTTAGTTGTCATTTGTCATAAAGTTCACTGGCGCTTGCGCATTTCAACCACCGCTGACCACCAACCACCAAAATTCGAACATGTTGGAAATTTCAAACTGGTGGTCACCGTTTGGTGGCAGTGGGTGGCTAGCGGTGGCTCAGTGGGACCAGCGCTATGATTTAACACATGTTTAAATTTTAGTTGGTGGCTGTGGGTGGTTGTTGGTGGCTCAGTGAGATTGCTGCCTTAGGCCACCAGTTTGAAATTTCCAACATGTTCGAATTTTGGTGGTTGGTGGTCAGCGGTGGTTGAAATGCGCAAGCGCTAATGGGCTTTATGACAACTAAAAATTTGAACATTTCCTGTTCAGGGGATTTTCGTTTTTGGTAGTGCTAGAGTGAATCGTCGGATGATGACATATTTTCCAATAATTAGGTTTATTATTTATTAAGCACTACATAACAATAGTAAACAAACACAGACGCAAACCAATAGACATAACCTAATTTAATAGGAAATAATAATAACAGTGCTAAGCTTGCTACGTTGGCGATACATAAAACAAGCGCGAAATTTAAAATTTTTACTTAATACTGGTGGTCACTACTTGCTTTAGTTGGACTGCACAGGATTATTTTAGTTGGTGGTGGTTGGTGGCAGTGGGTGGTGGTGGGTGCTAGTGGCTGCAGTGAGACTGCTGCCTAAAGCGAGGAGTTCGACATGGTGAAATATAAACGGCTAGAACCTAATCCATTTAAGATATTCTGATGATATTGTACTCACAACAAACAGTAACAGTACACTACATGCTTATAGACCTAAAAGATAAAGCAACAAAGATTGGCTTACAAATTAACTTAAGTAAGACGAAGACCATGATGCCAGTAGAAGAAGAAGAGGAAGGATATATAACAATTAATAATGTAAATATAGGAAATGTCAGCTAACCAAAAGATGCAAAAACGAAGATCTCGCTTAGAATGGGTAGCGTTTGGAGAATTAAGCTTTATTCTAAACGATACAGCAACATTTGAAAACAAAGTCTTCGATAAAAATGTATTCTATCCATCATGACCTACCGATGTGAAAACCGGTCGTTAACGAAAAGGAAAATGCTGGGAATTTATCTAGCTGACAGAAAGACCAACGAATGGATCCGAAACAAAACAAAAGTTACAGAAGTTGTGGAAAGTATTGCAAGTCTGAAGTGGATGTGCAGGCCATCTGGCCCGAACAGATGAACACAAATGGACAAAAAGAATATCGCAATGGCGACCATGGAACCACAGACGAACTAGAGGACGACCCTCTAACAGATGGTACAACGATATCAAAAACCGGGAAAATGGAAAGTAATGAAGGAGGCCTTCATCCAATTATGAATAGAAATAGGCTGGAGAAGAAGAAGATAACACTTTCTACTCAAGAAGTGTTTCGCTTTCTATTCATATTCCGCATTTTTACTTTGCTCTAAGTTGGGCAGGTATAACCTTGTAGTTGGACGCTCTTTCTATGGTGGAATGAACCAACGTTGACCCTAACTTTCTGATACTTTATTCATTGGCTTAAATAGAAGATCATGACTTACGTATCTTTTTACTGTATTTGACTTTGCACGCAGAACACAAAATAGTAGCAAAAAATCAAAAGTAGGAAAGACCAAAGTTCGTACAATAGACTTACGTGTCAACTATGTGGTATACTAATGGAAACAAGTAACGAAACCTTCAACGGATGTATTACGAAATTGTTCCTTGGGGACCATATAGTTTGCAGAGTAAAAAGATAAATCCACAGATTAGGAAGCAGATATTTGGACAAGCAAACGAGACTCATCCGTTAAAGGAAGAAGAAAAATGGGAAAAAGGTGAAAGAAGAAGCAGAAGAACAATAAGAAGAAGTAGAAGTAGAAAAGTTGCAACGATTTCACCAATTACAGTCAGAAAAGAATAAGGCAGACATCCGCCAAGCACTTTGGCAACGTTTACACAACGGCGCAACTACTAGAGAATAATGATGACAATGATATAGAAGCCTTCGTCAATATTATCACTGTCAAGCAAACCCTTTTCGCTAGCTGAAATTCGATAGCAAATCAAACTCAGTAATAGCAATAAACCCATAGAATTTGATTTGATAATACTGTCCACTATAATTTATAACGGTATATGCTGTTTTTCTCTATAATGGAAGTCAACGGAAGAATTCGTGAGCTCTTTGAAAGAGTTTAAAAGATGGTGGTAGTGCTGTAATTTTGAAGAACCCTGTTTATGTAATCCACATCGTTGTGAATGTACGGAAGAAAGATGGAATATTTTCTCTATTCATAGACAAAGCACAAAACGTGTTTAGAGGCAAGTTTAGGTAGGTATCGTTTACAAAGTCAGACTTTCAAGAGTTACATTGACGCGCAAAGATAGTACAGATTCAATATCTTTTGTAAGCTGAAACAGTCTTTGTAAAAAAAATGGTTCAATCTTTTTTAGCGGTAATTAACATCTTGCCAGTTTAATAGAGTTTGTTTCAATTCAAAATCAGAAAGGGCTGAACTGGACACTTTTTGAACAAAGCTAAGTTTATTGCAGCTCATTGTTTTGTAAGGTTGGCTGACCTGTAATCTGTTAATCATGTTTAGGCAAATTATTAGATTCTATAAACTTTTTAAAATACAAAACCAAGTAGATAATTTTATTGAGAGGATTCCTCAGTCAATAATCAAGAGAGCGTACCGTATAATTATTTCGAAAAGCAACTTCTTCGAGGAATTTATGGATCTTTTAACTGTGTTTAACTGGTTTTTAGTGTTGTGTGCCAAAACAAAATTAATGTTGGCATACAAGATGACAACACGCAACTTTCATCTTGTAATCGTCACAACAAACACTTAAACTTGAACATTTATAATCACTTACCATTAAATGACACGTTGAGCAAATAGTTTTTGTAAAAATCGCCTCCATCATAAAGTCTCATGGCAGGGCATATTCCTTTTTTGTTGTAATCTTTGCATAAATCCACGTGAAGGTTATGCAAAGCTAGAGCGAAAGCAAACACGGCGTCCACAACAAACTGGACTTTGCTTTCCTGTTCGTATCTGCAACAAAAAGCAAAAACTAAAGCCTGCCGACCTTGTCAGCTTACCATCGATATAGGGGATTTATTTTGTGAATGTTAAACCATAGCGTTAACTGAGGCAAAACTATCAATAAAGCATGCAGAACGGTTAGCTGAACCCTTTAAATTTTGTAATTTCGTTTCAGCGTAATCCCAAACCGCAACATGTAAAATAAATTAATAGACTTTAAACCTGTTGGGAACAATTATTATTAACACGCCGTTTATTACTCTTTTGAAAGTATCGGGTCTTAAAAAACAACCAAAATTATTTGCGTGATAAAATATGAATCTGTGAAAGTCGACGTACAAATTTCTTATTTTGAGAGATGAAACTCAAGAAGTAAGTAAAAGTTGCTGAAGGAGTCGACAAAACTTAATATTTAATAAAAAGTAAGTACAGGTAGTGGGGAGAAAAGAGCAGTTACGGAATTTCAAAGTAACCAATAGGCTGGATTTATTAACGGCAATCTAATATAGGATTTGTTTGCGCTTGAAATCCATAATAAGGTTATTTGGACCCTTTTACTCAGATTGAGGTATCGCTTGTTTTAATAAAAGTGGCGAAACGATTCGACTTATTTATTGAAGTTATTTAAACAATTTCAATTTAACTCCCAACGAGTTCAGGAATTTCTTTTCTGCGTGTATTGAGAAACGGATGCTGAACTTCTCAAGAAGAATCTTTTCCACTGTTTTAAGTATAAAATTACGCAGGCAAAATTGGCTTAGATGTTTGATATTAAAACACGTTTTGTACTGGAATGAACTGAAAATAACTTTCACACAGAAAATCGTATAAACCTACGTTTACGAACTGTAAATTTATAAATATCGTTCATTTTTAGTAACACAAATATCGAAGGGTTTATTCAGAACATTCTTCTATATTCACGAACGTCAATAATGTATATAAAATAAAATATTACATAATAAACGTTGGTTTCGGTTCCTGACCTGTATATATACGTTGCTACTATAGAAACTGATAATCGATAACTGTCATTTAGTTTGGACTCTAAGTAGATAACTATATGTCATACTACTGAAATATAAAATAAGGCCCTGACCAGTTCGTTGTATGATAGTGCTATCAATTGAACGCGTAATTTTTTCACGTAATATTTTTTACTGCTATACTAAAGTATCTTCACGGAAAACATAAGTATAAAACATTCGTATGAAAACAGTAATAATAATTTATTGTGGCAATACGTATAACCACTCAATTACAGGCGCAAAATTACCCAAAAAGGATCACTAAAGAAGGGAGCACATGTTATTATATAGAAGTGGCCCTAAGATCTGACCATGAGGAGAGCTTAACCTAAAAGTTGATATATTTGTAACTACGAGATATTAGATTCTCTAAATATTAAGTATTTATTTACGCATAGAAACCCGTCTTCTCGCCTTGGAAGCCCTAAACCCTCACCTAAAAATTTAAAATAATTGTAATATAAGAAATTAACGGCCAGGGTTAATAATTTGGATCCTAGAAATGAAAACATGGAACGTTTGTCTACTGTCAGTTCTTTTATTGGTAATTATCGCTACCCAACTTTTAATGTTATGAAGTGACATCACCTAAGCCCTATACAGTTTGTCCGAAATCCAATCTAAACATACAAAAATTAATGAGTGCAACAAGGAAGACATAAACAATATGGGCAGCACCACAAAGGTAGAATGAAATCATGGCTAGGTAAATTTTTAAACTAAAGATCTCTCGCCAATAACAAACAATATCTATGACAGATGTTTTTGCTTGCTTGCTTCTTATTGGCGAGAGATCTTTAGTTTACAAATTTACCTAGCCATGATTTCATTCTATCTTTGTTGTGCTACCCATATTGTTTATGTCTTCCTTGTTGCACTCATTAATTTTTGTATGTTTAGATTGGATTTCGGACAATCTGTATAACAGTCTAGGGTTTTTCCTAAATATTCACTACTCATGCTTAACAGCAGCAGAGATCTCGTACACCTCTGCCTCACTGTGAAAATTCCATTGTCAAAACCATTTTACTCTTGTCAAAGGCTCATTTTGATTAAAATATTTAAATATTTTGATAATCTTGTGGTTAGAACGATACGTCAAAACATTTTAATGAAGGTTTGATCAAAAGAATTAAAAAAAAAATTTATTTTATAGAATTCGTGTTTAGTGTATAGTTGTTGGTTGCCCAGTATTACTGATATTTTATCCAAAACTAATGAGTATGAATGTCATTTTCTGTACGAATGCAAAATTCAAAAGGCGATTAATGTCATGCAATTTATCAGCTTCGCCATTAGTAAAGCCCTGCAGCCAAAGGCAGGTATTAACGAAATTATTAAACTATGGTTTATGTATTGAAATTATATAGTCCTAGCATTCAAGCTGGTTAATCTGCATTTAGACGACTCAATGGAAAAAGTACTTAGCTATGTAGGATGATTTTAATATAGCCGGACTAATACTTCATAAACTTTGATCTTTTTTCTAAAAATAATAAACTCTCCCGTTTATGTTTATTATCCTACTTTACGTTGTATGGCAGATGTATAAAAATATGATATTTGATACCGTTTCAATGCAGTTTATATGCTAACAAAAAAGAACACTAATGTATTTTGCTTTTCAAAATTAAAAAAGTACAATTTTAATAAAAAGTAATATGGAACGAATAACTTTTTTATAAAGGGGGTGGGGGTAAATTTTTAATTTTTTATTTTGTACTGCACAAAATTAAAATTAGAACTGCACATTTGAAATTTAGAGCTGCACAAACAAGCTAGAGCTGCACACCAAAATAACCCCTGTTGTATGCTACAAAGCTAAAAATACAAAAAATCTAATTGAAATTTCTGTTTTCCATTTTCAAATATTCAAGATTCCGTAAACGTAGAAATTAAAATGAAACATTAGCAATCCGCGTTTCTAACTTCGAAGTAGAAACTAACGAGGCTCGTTTCAATAGTTTCAGAAAATTATAACTACAAATACGCGGCAAAAGTTTTAACTGAAAATCATAAGGTTGTTAACTAACGTGATTCCATAGCTTTAAACAACACCTCCGGTGCTAATTTAGTTGGGGGAAGCTATAATTATAGTTTGGAAACGTCAACTTACCACAGACAGTTTTCTTCTTGATTCTTAAAATTTATTTTTGTTTCGTTTTGGGTTTATCCAAAGAAATTAATTGCCATATTTTAAATAAATCGAAGTAAATTCAAACACGGGGGGGCCACCACATATAGAGCATAAATTCGCAAGGGGCCGATAAGATATCAGCAAAGAGTCGAATTTGGGAAACTAGTAATAGTTATGTATTGATCACTAACAGTGAAAGCGGCCCGGATAAAATTAATTAACGATCTATGGGAAGACTTCAGTTATGTTTTGTCACACCATTAGACAGCAAATGACACCGATTATATGAGAGAAAGCATCGAATCCTCTTATAATTGATGGCTCGCTTTCTGTCTTAACTACATTTATTAATGATGACCTTAAACGCTTTTATTTTCCCGATGCTAAATACATTAATTGCTTTTCAGACCATTACATTTTCTGTCAGTTTTAGATTGTAGGTATACAATTTACATATCCGTGTGGTTCCCCTTAGGGTTCCTTATTCAAATGTAATCTTTGTAACAATATATTTACCAAAACCGTAGATTTTACAGACCTTTCATTCTGTGGATGACATTTATAAGCTGGAAAATTTTGTTTTCCATAATTTAATTAAATAAGCGAATATAAAAAACAAAAGAACTAAACACACGCTTTTGTCCCTTTTTTGTCAAAGAGTTTAACAATAATTAAATAACCGAAATGGAATTATTTTATTGGTTTCAGCATTTTCGGGCCCCGCTCTTTTGTTTTCAGTGGAAATGATGAAAACTGAAATATTTTACCTATATTAAATTCTTTCTAATTGAAACAATGATAGAATTCCAACTACAATTATTTATAAACCGAATTGGCTAAAATTAAATTAATAATCCAAGTTTAACAGTTTTATAAAACTAACCAAATTAATTAAAGTAATTTTACTGTATATAATAATTCTACCCGGTTGCCGTGACGTTACGCGGCGTTACGCTGACATTTATCTTCCCCTTTAAGTAAGGGCTCTTTTAAGGTTTAAGACATATTAGAATCGGATACGTCTTGATTTATTATTTATGTGCGATATTTGACGTACTTTTTTATAAATTATGATTTCTTTTACAAATCATATATGTAATTTGCAAATTATCATTAACTTCCGGAAGGGAAGAGTTTCATTTTGAACATGATTAACAAATACCAGATATTACTTAATAATTCATTAAACGGTCGCTTATTTAAGGAACAACGTAGCATTAATTACACGGGAGTATTTAAGCAAACATAACGTATTATGGCTGATTATATATAAATACAAATCCATCTGTGGAATTCTAAGGAGCCCTATAGAATTTAGACGTCCAACTTATCAGTATAACAATCGCAATAATCAAACGTCATTGAAATACCTAGTTAAAGTTATAATATAACAGTTATCGCTATGGTGTCGAACGACATGCACAGTAGAAAGCAGGAATCTCCGACATTTTGAAATAAACGCGGGATGAATATTTTATAAATTTAGTGTTTAACTATACAGGGCGTCCACTAAAAGTGTTCCGTATATTTGGATTAGATTCAGCAATAAAAATCAAACATAAAGATTCGTAAGAACATGTTGGATCCGACGCTTTGTTTCGAAGTCGATTAATTGTTTAGTTTTTATAAAATCAAATAATTAATTTTAGGTTTTAAGTTAAGTTAGTTTTGACAAATTTAGACACATTTTTGACGTTGCGTTGAGAAAAATATTTTTTAAAAGAATGTACAATACAGGGTGTTCGAAAAATAGACGGAGATATTTCAGGGGGTGACTCCTTGTACCATAAAATATGAAAAAAAAATTCCTATAAACATGGGTCCGGAAATGCATAGTTTTCAAAATACAGGGTGATAAATTAAAAAAAAAATCGGTTTCTAACATAAAGTACACTAAAATAAATTTGGAAATTTCCACCATCAAATAATATTGCCAAATTTCAACAGATTCGAGTAAATATTTTTTAAGATATTAATAAAAAACCGATTTTTTTTAAATTTTAACACCTTGAAAACTATGCATTTCCGGACCTATGTTTATAGGTTTTTTTTCATATTTTATGACAAGGAATCACCCCCTGAAATATCTCCGTCTATTTTTCGAACACCCTGTATAAACCTAATTTTAGAAAAGGCCAAAGTAAATGCGCCAAAACCGACGTTTATCGGTACTTTCGGCAATAAGACGTGATTTTTGGTTTATGCATGACGAAGCTCCTACTCATTTTAATCGTTTAGAACAACTATAACTTCAAGTGACTTGTTGTTGATTTATTAGTTTATTGAATTGCCTTTGCCGCAATCTTTTTTAGAAAATAAGGCAATAAATGCAAAAGGTAAAATATTGAATATCTTCTTAGGCATGTTTATATGAACTGAATCTATATCTAAATTTGGGAAACATCTTTAGCAGGTACGCTGTATGTGAACATTGAAACACATATAACTTACCCCGCCTTCTGAGAGAGCCTCATTTCGGGACTGCAGACGTTAAACGAAGTGTTTGTTTCGAGAGGTACATTTCTGGGCATAATACAGTCGAAGGTGTCTTCCCAGTACTGCTCGAACCAAGGATTTCTGAGGTTGTTTTCCGGCGTGAGAGACATCATATATTTGTCGAATCCAGGAATATTTTCGGATTGTAATTCTACAGTAATCGCGCCTTCCGCTACATCTTCCAGGTTTTCGACGAGTTTCTGCTGTTTACCCCAACCGTCACTTGCGACCCAGTAAAATTCGTGTATTGCCTTTGATCTTTTAGCTGCCTGAAGAATGCGTCTGTGGAAGAAACGAAACTCTTTTAGAAGAAAGTTCGTATGTCAAAAATTTAGATTTATTTACCTAGCATCTTCTGCTCTTGTAAACAAAATCACCCCTTTCGCGTTAACCTTCTTCCTAAGTTTGGCGATTATGTTATCGAATACTTTGTCGTTTGCCGCGCTGGGAACCTTCTCCGCTGTAGCGATACAAACGTTTCTTTCTTGAGCCTCTCTGTGAAATACCTCGATGCCGTATTCTCCGTAAGACCCCTCCGAATATATGGTTGATACGTACGACCAATTAACATTTTTGACTATGTCCACGAGGGCGCTGGATTGGAAGGTATCGGGCGGAACGGTACGCGCGAAATATTCGAAACGAGTTTTATCACTCAGCGCTTTTGCGGTGGAAGCTGGCGATATTTGTGGAATATGGAAGAGACCAAGGAGGTTGGCTACTTGTAATGAAACAGAACTATACGAGCCTCCTACGACTCCGAACACGGGGCCGGAGTAGTTGTGACGCGGTCGCGGAATAGATTGGTCTGCACATTCGAGGGCGGAGGTGTCCATGTTATTTAGGGATGCACGTACGAACTGTAGGCTTTGGTTGAGGGCATGGGTATCGCGGGAACATGTATCTAGAATGTGAACGCCTAATGTAACATTCGGTAATATGGCGGGGTTTTTGTTGATGAGGTCAACGGCAAACATCATGGCTTCGAGGCGCTGCACACCTCGATGGTAAATCTGCGAGCCACAGGGGGTTCGTTCCCCTTTCACGTGAACGGGAAACAAACCCCCCAAGACGATGTCGCCTGGCTCGCTGCATGCCTGTTGGTCAAGTTGTGCGCCACCTGCCAGTAGCAGCACCAGAAGCGGCAGGAGCGCATTCATCGCTGTGTCAGCCACCACTCCACCGCATCTTTCCGTTTTACTGCAAAGGAAAAAACACATATTAACAGGATTTCGTGCATCGCGTTATCTGTTGCGGGGTTTAATTACAAAATCAGTTCGGCTCGGCACAACATCGTTCTCAGTACGAGGGCCGCAAGGGGAGAAATGAATTATGACGAGAATATGTCAATATCAAACCGAACTCTTCCTGTTTTCAATGTTTACCTAACGGGTGACTCGAGAAACTTAATAGTGCAGGAGGTTGCACCCTAACACTCTATCCCGAGGCGGAAATCGCAGAAAGTCGATTAAATGTTAAAGGTGAACATCTTATCTAGAGATTCAGACGGTCGACCCTTTCAGTAGGTTCCGTTCCTGTTCACAAGTCCTTTGGACTACTTACATAAAAATAACTTCCCCCAAGATTGGATGTGAGTGTTATGCGGGCTAGTTAGCACAACCTGATTGAAAAAGTTCCGTAAGAAGAGGACGGGTACATAGTCCGAAAACTACTGTATCGGGGGGAAAAACGGCATCGGAAAATTTGTTTTAAGCACGCGCGAAATGTGAACGAACGGCCAGATTATATTTATTCAACTTCACAAACTTTTCGAGAAAAGATTTAATCGGATACACTCCATACTCAATATTAGGGTCAATTTTTTTAAATCTCTAAACAACAACGGACGAAGACTTCGTAAACATCGAAAAATATAATTACATTTAAAAATTACGGTAAGGTTTACGTGAATGTAGCCCAATCAAATATCAAAATAACAACGAACAGTCACAAAGGAGATGCACGATAGAGACAAACATCGACTTTACCATAATTAAAAAGTAATACCTGTTCAACAACTGGAGTCGTTATTTAACAAATTTTTTGGCCGTTACCATTATAGCACTCGTACGAAATTCTTGGTTTTATGATCTGAGAAAGTGTTTTAAACGGTAATCTGTATTTATCGCGGAATATCTGCGATGCGAAAACCAGAAAATTACCTACTAGTAACCATTATCAATTCCGTTACGCCGTTTTATTCTCACCGCGATACAAAATCTTGTACAATATAACACGTCTTTCTAGGCGGGTTTGTGTGAGAGTCGTCGATTTATAAAACAAGATTTCTGTTTACATTTCTAAGAATGCACAACGTAAACAAATTTAACTGAATTACATTTAACGCGCTTTATAGGAACATACTATGTTAAAGAAAATTCAGAAGAGAGCATCTCTCGCTTTATCTTTTATACAAAAAGTTCCAGAAATACGTACGCACAGATCGCAGAATATGCGATTGGACCTGATCTATTTAACATAATTTATTTTAGGTTTCGATTGGAGAAGGCTTTATTTGGATTGCCTTACGAAAATTTTTTTTTAAAAATAATTATGAATCACAGATTCCGGATCATATTTTTCCGAAAAATCGGTCCAAAATTTTCCTTAATTAATTTTTCGATTTTTGATTGATTTTATGAAGGTAATTAAAAGGTTTTATCAAATTTTCTAATTAACTACTAAGTAAAAAATTTTAGTAAAACTTTAAGTTTAATATTGAAATTAAAAAATATTTCGAACCCGTTATTTATAGTTATATCATAAATTTACCTTTCGCCGAAGGTAATTCTTTGTGAGAAACACAAGTGTTAAGTTGGTGCCACAACATTACCGATGCACATTTGTCGGCTGCTGCACGCCGTTCAGGATAAATGCATGAAGTCAAATGAAAACTCGGCGGAACGTCGACGACGCCGACGTCAAAGTAACCCCTGCAGAGCGCCGGTCTGACGCGTGGTCAGCGACACACGCGCGATTTTAAAAACGAATTTGACAAAAATAATATTTGAAGAAGCTTTATGTATCGGCGCCTCTTATGTATTTGATACGTAATTCGAATTCCGTGTGTATCCTTTACAAAACAGCGATAACAGAATTGTCGAATATCGGCTCTGTCACGCCGAAACGAAGGTGGATGTTTGGCAACGCACATTCAAAATTATTGAATCCCGAAAGTAAATGTCGACAGTTGGAGGAAGAACTTCCGATTATCTTTAATACGAACGTCCAAACTTTGTCCCTATTGCGATCGGTTATGAAAGCCGATAATAGATTCTACATCGGTCTGTTTCAGGGCACCACGTTTTAATTCTGTAAAATTATAATCGTACGCAATATCAAACGGTATAAGGCGCTTACGAGCTTAAAAGAAGAAAAGCTGAAAGTTCCACAATTGCGCTTTTCATTTAGAAACTTCTTTCTTTACTTATTTACAATTTCCCTTCTTTTAGCCCGATATGCAGCTGCAAAAACGGTTTTAATATTTTAAAGACCATCTTTTACTGAGGGACAGGAATTCCTCAGTCCTTGTTCAAAAACCGGGATCGTTTTAACAAATGTTTAGTGTTTTACATTTCCACATCTAACATCAAACCCTGGGGAACGGATAAACATACCGACAACAGCTTATCAAAGATAACGCATGGTTCCAAACTAAATACTTTAAGAACTTTACGAGCAGATCGGGAAATAAAAGTCGACAAGGTTCAGTAAACCAGTTCCGGAGATATTTCCAGGCGAACTAAACTTCCAAAAGTCGATATCTAACATATTTCAGTTACTATTTAAAATTACGTTGCAATAAATTATTGTGGAAATTAATTTACGTTCACCCAAAATCCGTCAACAGGAAGTACTAGCGGAACACGTCGAAATAATATTTTTAGATCCTGTCGTTCAAGCTAACCGAATTGGTGGTAATTCTCTTTTTTATGAATAATTCAAGTGTCGTCAAATTAATCAAGTTGCCTGTAGATGCTACATGTTTACCTTCTCTTACTTTTTTAGGCGTAATTTCATGTTGGAGAAAGCCCTATTTTCTGTTTTAATAAAAGTGATGGCGTTATCTCAGTTTTACGTGGTTTATACATTTGAATCGAGGTCCTGTAAACGACTTTCGCAGGGTTATATTTTAAGTTAAATGTTCGGTTTGGTAAGCCTAACATAAACAAAATATTCCTTAATATTTCAGATTGTTTCACCAATTGTAGCACATGCATCTCGATACATTTTGGGATTCTTTTCTTTCGATCACAACATTAAATTGATATTTAACCAAAACGGAAAATCATTAATTAATAATTAATTATTAATTCGCTTAGTGATGAGTCCCTTTTATTTTTATTTTCAGATTGATTTCAACACTTTGATGACTGACTGCTCGAAGATTTTACAAAATTTGCGTTACATGTTTCTTTTCATATTTGTGGCAGATATCCTCGAACGAGATGTAACTTTTTACCGTGCGTATGAAATCTGAACCCGTAGTATTTCTTAACCTGCACTTTGTTTTAAGAGAAGAGAATCAACAGTAAAAGGACAACACCAGAAGCGTTGCTCTGAAAACTTCATTTCAGAATTAGGCAATAAAACATCGGGCGTAGGTTTATTTTGAAGTAGACAAAACGACAGAATTTTTGTTTTCGTAATTCTTTCTTCGGCAGTTATCCGATAACGCACAACAATTAAAAGTAACCATTTCGAGCACCTCGATTTTTCAAACCGGTGCTAAATAAAACAAGTAAGAAATTAATTGGATCCAGTCAAATTATAAAGGAGGTATTTCATCATTAGGGATCGAGATCCAGAAAGCGAACGTCGTAAATTTGTAAACTTCAACATAAAATCGATAACTCTTTTTCATTATTTTAGCTTCTCAAGAAGTAATTAGAGTCGCTGCCAGTGGTGTCTAGAAAATGTTTACACTTGTCAACTACCGCGTTTCCTTTCCACTCCACGAGGATGGGTTTCAAAACAATTTTGAGTCTGAATCGCTTTTATTCATTGTAATGACAAAAAATTCGGTTCGTGGTTAAGCGTATTAAAAAACCCGAAAAGTTTATTTCTTGAAAGGCTAAACATTTAACGTCGCATTTAATTTCGGCGGAGAAGAAATACTTACACAAGTAAAATAAATTCCGGCGTCAGTTGGTACACCTGACGTTATTCGCGTAATATACACGAAGTGTACATTTGGAAGGTACATTTCGTGCCGTTAATATAAAGATCTTGTTACTTTATATTAACGGTATACAACCTCTCCAGTTCTTAATGTCTCTTTGCGTAATAACATGCTGACGGTAAATGATATTAACTGTGATAAGTGTTGCGAATAGCCTAAAGGCCCTGTCACTTCCTACGATTTAGAGGGGTAGGTTTAAAATTTTATTTGCGCCATATTACAACGTACCTTTGTTACGGTCAGTGATTTTCCTTCTTGGAAAGATATTGACGAAATTAAATTAGGATGTTTGAAAACTGAAAAGTTTGTAATTACTAATATTGTACAATAAAAACCTCCGGAAATATAGACTGGTTTATTTTTGTTACCATTCCTACTCTTGAAACGTACTCTGGAGACTGTGGTCTCGAAACCCTAATGGAAAACGTCGAATCGCCTTTGTAGGCACCTACATTGGAAAAATCCCTTACGTATCTCTGCAGCTAAGTTATTTTTATCAAAAAAAGACAAAACTGGCATTTAAGACGGTGCCCATATTAAGCCTCCTGATTTTTGTTCATGATTTGAGGAAAAATCATCTTCGAAAGTTTCTACCAATTTATTCTTCATTAAGAAATCCCAATTTCTAACAATGCTGGACTTAATTTTTAAAAAGGCGCAAAAATACACATCTAGCTTCTTTTCCCGCCGTTTGTCTCAATTAAATTATTGCCGGAACAGGCATTGAAGGATGTATTGGCACAATCCTTCAAAAGAACAAAATATGACGAATGACGCAATATACCATGAGTTCAAAAAGAAATTACATAAGGCTTGGCCATGGAAAAATAAAATAATGTCTACCGCAAGTTTAGAATTTATTAACTGTCATTATTGTGTTGCTGTTATAATACTGTCAGCGGCAAAACTAACCTAAAAATTAAATTCTAAAGCTTGCAGTAGACATTATTTTATTTTTCCATGGCCAAGCCTTATGTAATTTCTTTTTGAACACATGGTATTATTTAATGCCGAACTTTTATTTTGTTCGAAAGAAAAGCATTAATAACTTGTATTGCCATCATAATACTTACAATATTTAGATATTTTTAAAGGTCATGCTTTTAATGAGAGCCAGTAAAGCATTGAAACGAATTCAAGGCACGTTGCAAAATGCATCGAAACACAACAGACGTCATTATAAGTGATCAGCAATAATTAGACGGGAAATACGTAGATATTTAATGTAGTAAAAAAAGTATTAAAACAACCTCACCTATTTCTACGCGTGTAGAATATCGAAATGTACAAAGTAATGTGGGGACCATATTAAGACTCATATGATATCAAATCTCTATATTACAGTAAAAGCTTGAAAATCCTATGATCGATGCACCATATCTTTGTAGTTTGATGTAATAAATTTACTGAAAATTGTCATCCTTTTTATAAATAATCAAATTACGCCAGTTTTGTGTTTTTGATCACTACTACTTTAGGGGTTAATATATTTATTTTAATATTGTACAAAAGCTCTACGCGGCATGAATACAGCATTCATATTTTTCTATCGGCGTAAAATATAATGGTAGTCAATATAAATAAAAAAATAAAAAGAAATAAGGCAGGACCAAGAACAGATCATTCTTAATTCAAAAGTTCACGTACTTTCATTACTGAACTTTTTAACCTTTGACCAAGGTTTTTTATTTTTGAATGCATTTAGAAGAACAGATGTATATAGGACGTATGGAAGTGGCACTATCATATTGCCTTGGGGAACTCCCACTTTAATAGCAGTCTTTTGATACTTTTTAATTTACTTTTGTTCCTTTAAGTATGATTTTGAAGTAAGAGAGAAGCAAGTTTGATTTTGAACAAAACCGTCAATAAATTGGATCGGAAACGAAGACAGCAACCTCATTCAAGGCGTCAAAAGAAGTTCACGAAAACTATCTCCCAATTCAACTACATAGTGGGAGGGTTTCCGGTTGGTTAAGCAATTATTATATCGAGGAGGTTATCTGGCCACCGGGATGACCACACATGTCACTGAGTGTTCCCACAGAATTGGCGGAGGCAGAGTTCGACGATATATGACGGTATAGCTGATGAGGAGAAAAGTAGAAAGCAAAGCTACGCACTCTGCACCGACCTCGAAAGCTCGACATCGTAGCTAGGAAGGCAATCATCGATGCTCAAGTCTATGGCAGCTTGACATTGCTTACGATGATAATAATGACACTCAATAGTCGAAAGATACTGTTTCAGAACACTAGGCAACCAAATAAACTATTCCAGTAGACCAAACTAAACAGCAGCTTAAAATAACAGTTAAAAATTTTGTCAGTGGGATAATCACCATAGTCACCTTTGTATCTGAATGATAAGTTACCTACTTTAAGGTGTTTTCGAGTACTTTGGTGTTGTGAGTGTTTAGTTATAGAATTTGCTTTCCTTGATACCCTCTACCCATTCTAAAAGCTGGTCAGTTTGGTTCAGATACATCTATAAATATTATTTCCTCGTTAATTAAATATAAACATACTAGGTACTGTTAGAACTGCTTTTCCATACGTAACTGGATGTTATTTTACGTTACTATTCTAGAGTCAGCAAACTTACGCTCTCATACAGGTTACTTGATTATTATAACAAGCCAAATACGATATTTTACTTCTTATTCTTCTTCTTCCTCTACTACCTCTCTGGTTATTGCTTTAAATACATTTTCATTGTTCACAGTATTTTATGATTGTCTTTTGGGTATTTCGCCACCATAAAATACTGTTCACAGTCGTTTTTTGGACTAAACCTGCCCATTTTATGACACACATTAAGTATAATTAGAAAAAGTAGTCGTTAACTAAAAGTTACAGTAATAATATAATCTACACGACTCATGAAACTATAGCGGAGTGGTCTCGAAGTTTGCATAAATTACTCTTACGTTTTATATGCAAAATGCAGTTTTCACCCCAGGCTTCTCGAGAAACTTTGTCTATTTGCCTATTATACGCTATTATCACGGTTACCTATCGATGTTACCGGCTTTTAGTTCACATGTAAACGATGTTAACGTGACGTTAAACGGGTAGTCGACTATCCCTTTAGTAATGCGTATCTAATATATCTATTTGCATAATTCTTGTTATAATCTGAATTAAGGTCGGAAATATTTTAAGAAAAATAGTACTGTGTGTTATGAAACGTTGTAAAAGCAGTTACAATAGTTGGTGTAACGTTTTGCTATTTCACAAACCCGATTATGTCCAGCCATAGAGGAAACACCGATAACTTATCTTAGTCTTTAAATTCATAAAAACCGTCATTTAGATGAAAGGAGATAATAACTAATGGAAGTTAAAATGCGTCCTTGGTTCAACTTTTGTGTACAAAGAGTTTTACAGCGTAATCTGTCGTGAAGGAAATTGCTTTAGGCAAGTTTCAGCGCAAAGTATACGTTACTTATCATCGATCGGAAATGCACAAGACATTAAAATTGTTCGCTGAAATAGATGTGGGTACGAATAAGCGGAACAAGTTGCTGTTCTCTTGAAGCTCTGTGTATTCCAAGATCGTAAAATACTTCCAACTCCTTTAAATTGCCCTTTAGAGAAATGCAAGAACGGTTCCTTACTAGTTTATAAATCTAGAACTTGCATGGACCGGCTTCAAGTTAATTAATATTTTAGTAGAGCAACGTTTTTGCTGAATTACTGAAAAACTATGTTTCTTATATTGTACGTTCATTTAGGATACGAAGCTGATCATTGAGTTTGAGTACAGTAATGTAATTTTCAGATTTTTAGAAGTTTTTGCAGGTTTATCAAAAATCAGTTCAAGTTTACATTAAATTAATTGAAAGATAATAAGATTTATAATAAATAGTTTGAAATAATATTGCTGAAATTGAAAGAGGAGGGCGAAAAACAGAACGTAAAATGACAAAAAATCTAAGAAAAAAGCGAATAAGTAAACAAAAAAAAAATACAGAGAGGAAAAGGAAGAAGAGGACGAATAAGTAAAATTAATACAAACAAATACGCATTTCGCCATCTTACATGTAAAACCTCCTGACGAAGTTGCCGAAATACCTATTTGTTTGTATTAATTTACTTTTGTGGTTTTACAAGGTATTTGACGTTCGCTAAATAAAAGAAAATGCATAAAATATGAATTTTTATTTTATGTTCGAGCAGCTTTAAATACCAAGAAAGCCAGAATAATTATAGTATTGATATTCTATAGTGTATGATGCAATTGTGTTTCACAGTTGAATGCAGCTAGTTGATAATCCTAAGAGTTTGGTCCATTTTCTGCTAATATGATTGGTTTCTAAAAAGAATATATCTTAAAAAGAAGTCAAAATTGCCTCGACCGTTACTAAATGGTAAGCTATTTTAACTCAAAGCGTTTGCGTTTTATAGAAATAATTTATACTTCGTATAAAGATTCTTAAAGGCACACACAGGACGTATATATTTGAAGGGGTTTTCTTTCAAGCTAAAACCTAAGGCAATGGTTTGTTATCTTCAGAATTCGGTTCTTTGACTTTATTTCGCAAATATTCTACCCAGGAGATCACTGACGCTGAAAAGGAAGACCTGCTCATAGTTTTAAAGTGTTAATAGCTGTCAAAGGTTGCATGAAAGCTGTTGGTTTAACCAAAGAATACATAATAAATTTATACTATTTGGTTTAACGTACCCTTCGAAGTTTCGAGTACAAAGTACGACCAACTCCTTTATAGTTTATTAGTCTTACGTTTAACCCTTTCTCAGTATTAGTACTACCTTCTGAAGTCTTCATTGTTTTTCGTGATTAAAAATGTTAGATAATCGCGAATTACATTGCAGATTTTTTTATAAAACAACAATTTCCTTAGTCTGAGATACAGCGTCGTTTCTAAGTGTAACATTAACGACACCAGAATAATTACATCAGAAAGCAACTCTCAGTTTAATGAGAAAGGAAATTTCATTCTGGAGTATAAGCAACTATAATATATAAAATCTTGTATATACAAAACCATACGCGGAAGTGATCGAGACTTAGCAAATCCGTTAGTTTTCGTTGAGCTTTGAGCTTTTTGTTGTACAGAAAAAACAGTAACGAACCGATAAATCTTAAAACAAATACTCCTGTTCGACGTGATAAATTTACAAAGATTTTCATTTGTAGTTTATAAGAATGGCATTATTTTCCCCGGTCTTTTATAGGACGCAAAATACAATCAGTTATGTTTTCCAATTTGTAACAGCAACATCTATTTTCGTTATTGATAAAGTTAAGTATGTTTATGGTATGCACCAGATGTTCGTTAGAACTGAGAATTGTGAGGCATATTTTATTGCATATTTCGTAGGGGAACCCGAAAGACTAATATATCAGTCAATGTTAAACAAATCTGCATTTGACCTACCTAGTATACATTATCATGCGCGGTCGGGTACAATGTTGAGTTGTCAATTTGTAACGAAAATTCCACTCCTGGTGTCAGATGTAATGTAATTTGCATGTAAAAATCTTGTTTGTCGTTGTTTCCCGACACTTATTTTTGTAAAGGCATTTTTTGTCGTGTTTGGTTCCAGTTAAACTCGAATTATACATACTAAGCGTTTTAACGGCCTTTTTATTTAAAAAAAACGGTTACTCCAATTTCGTCGTTCCCCCCCCCCCCCGCCCCCCAATTTGGTATTTTGTGAAAAGTCAAATTTTCGTTCTGTATGAAAGTAATTAATTGTAATAACCTTTCGATGGCTTGTATAAATTCTAAAGTCTACGAATGCATTTATCTAGATTTATGGAATTTTTCCTTCCAATATTGATAACAAAACGAATAAAGTCTTTTATCGCGAGTACCTAGGATGTACATAGAAAAGAAATTTTATACGGTAGTCGAGTATATGACGGACCGATTAAGTCCGACACCAAAAAGAGAACGGAGAATCTAAAGCGTAAGGAAACTGGTTTCAAAGAGAATATTAACGCGAATATAAGCGCATATAGCATTACAATAAAACTTGAAAATCTATGAAAACTTGCCGACACAAATAAAATGTTTAGCGTATAGATGCGATTAAATCGCGATTTCTGTAGATTTCGCAACCTGCATTTTAAAATCCGTATTGGCCGTATAATCTGTGAATGGTTCCGAGTATGCTGCCGCATATTGAATTAGAAATCTTTTACCGCTTATTTTATTTAAGTGGCGAGCTTGTGCGCGTTCAGAAATTAAATTCCTAATTATTAAATAATTTTCATCGATGAAATGTAATGAGGAATTTTTAGTACAATTTTAAGGAGTTTTCCAGGTTTTCCTTAATCCATAATTCCGCTTCCAACTACGTTAATTACTAAAACCATCATTGAACCGATTCTGTGTAGCTAAAATCAGCATGCAAGTTGTAGTAAATGAAATCTACGTATCGCAAAGACGGCTTCGTGTATTCACGATTGTGGGAAATCATGCGAAAAGATTTTTTGCAGGATACCGTACTCTTGCTTTGTATTATAACAGCGGAATAAATACAATTTGGCTATCAAAAGAACAATCCATCACTGTCACTAAATATCATATTTCATTAACGCTATCATCTGCTTTAAAGTACTTAAGGTCTGTTTTTCGTAAAAACTGTTCTGTGCAGATTTTAACTACTAATTCGCTTCGAATAAGGCGAATGATCGGGATATCTTGAAGGGTAAGATAATTTGTCAATGTCATGTACAGAACAAATGTTGGCAAGTCTAGATGACCGTATACTAACATAGAGATTTTTCATAACACGTTAAGATCGATTCCCGTTTTCTTACTTTTTATTATCCACCTTTGAAGATATCAGTATCGTTGGACAAACAACACGCTTTATATCTAAACAGGTTGTTGAAGATTATCCGGTTCGTAAGACCAAATGTTGAGGATTGTGTAGTTTTTGAACGCTGGTTCGTTGTAATATTATTTGCAGAACCGGCTCTGTGAGATGCTGAATTAGAGCTAGTGGGTGCTGTTCCCGACGATTTTTTCAATCCCGGGAATCGGGATTGAAAGTTCGTAAAATCCCGGGATTTCCCGGGAACCGGGAAATTTTATTTTAATATTATAGAGCAATTTAATTATTTTTATTGAAGGAAAAATGAAACTTAGTAGAAAACAAAAACATATTTATTATTTCATTATTTAAAAAATTAAAAAAAAACAATAAAACTCCTTTTTTTTAAGAAAACATTAAGCAAAAATAACAGGAAATAAATATTTAATTTATACGTCTTGTTGATTTTTAAAAAACACAGAACATCAGAATGATCAGATAGAGGCCCAGGCATGGGCAACCTTTCCTAGTTCTGGGGCCAAATTATCATTCTGTCTCCGAGGCAAGGGCCGGACCAAATTATTACATAAAATAAATTAATATTAAATGAATTAAAACAAAAGTTACTACTTCTTAGTTCATTTATTTATAATATAATGCTCTGGTATAAAGTTCTGCGTTGGCAGGTGCCTTAAATTCTATGCTAGAGCCCTGATTATTGGTGTCATAAAATTGCTATGAGCTATTTTGTGTCTACTAACTTCGCTGAAATAGATCAGGGCCGGATTAAAAGAAGTAGAGGGCCGGTGGTTGCCCATATGTGAGTTAGATCAACGCGTTGTTTTGTAACGATTGTGCCGGAAATTGAAAAAACGCGTTCTGATTGTGTCAATGTCGGCTTTATAGTCTCGTCCCGGGATTTAAAACGTGAATCCCGGGAGTCGGGATTATAAAAAGCAGCTTATTTCCCGGGATTTCGCTCCCGGGAAATCTCGGGAAGGACCCACTAATTAGAGCTCACATGAGACGCCGGGAACATAAATAAATTCACGTAGTTGAATTGAATAAACGTATATTAACTTTAAACTGTGTGTGTAGATTCCATTAACTTAAAAACGAATAGAAATATATGGACCGGCATAAACTTGACTTACTTACTAGATAATACTTGCATGATGCTTCTGCGGTGGTTAGAACAAGATAGGGTTTGCCAAGCGGATCTACCTAGATCTACCGGGTGGCTGAGTCATATGCGGTGGCGAAGCCAACCTTGGTAAGGGCTACTAACTTAACATAGTAAAAATTACTAGTTGTTTTAACACAGCTAATTCTGCCAATTTGATCTTAGATCAGTCGGGGGTCATTGATGGAGAGTTCAAATAACAACGATCCTTGAGGGACACCTTTCTATTGCAAAAGGTTGGGATAACGTAAGATAATATTTTCCGAAGGTTTGTTGTGGCGGCTTTGACATTTTCATTTTATACTTCTCTTTTGGGCATTTCGCCATTGCTCGCTAAAATAATTAAATTAGTAATTTTTTTGGAGACAAGTCCATCTCCGTTTTCAAACGAATTAAAAAGGTCTAAATAGTGTAATTTAAGTCATACCAAACTATAAACTGTTGGCGAAATAAAAAAAAAGTGTAAAACCTTTGATGAATAAGTGGATTAAACATCTGTCTTATCTCTTAAAGGTAAGAAAACATCTCTGTAGTGACTGAATTTTAAGTCTATATGGATTCAGGTTAAGTTAAAAAGCTAATAAAAACCCAAAAAACTGTTTGTTTTTAGTTTAAGATTTTGGTACGCTTTCAGTTATAAAGAAAACTTGGGCGTTTCAAATTCTAAACACGAACTAATGTTTTTGTACCTGAAATGAGTTAAATTCATTTCGTAAACATTGCTGGTGAATGTAGAACATCTGAAGAGCATATCAGTTTCAAATAAGCAGCATCACGTTGCTTTTTGCTAAAATTTTGTATAGCTGACGAACGCTTTGATGGGATTAATATTGAACTAATTGGACTTTTACCTCCTTCAAAAGGGATTCATTACATTTTTAGGTGTATTGATCGTTTCGCTTTCTGACAAGGAGAGCTTTTCACCAATGTTTCACCTTAAGCAATTACCTGTGCATCGAATTCTGAAGGGTTTTTGTATTATTCGATGACCCTACAACGCTCACTTTGAATCAAAAGGGTTGTAATTTGTACCAGTTTATTAATATACCTTCGAGAAACTTGTTTTTAGGTCATATTACTGTTACACGCGTATTCCGTTCGGAAAGAATTTTTGTTTCATAATAGAAACGGTAAAAGCATTAACACAAACACTCGAAACACTCGGAGTGCTTACACAGTTTCCTAAAGTAGAAAAAATGCGTTAGGCATACCATGAAACTAAGGTAGCATTATTTTAGCTCCCATATTTCATAAGCAAACTGCAGAAAAGACAATTCGTTACTTCACGCTTTACAATTAAAAAATTAGTTTAACTTTTAACACAAACCTTCGTCATTTCAACGTGCCTTAATTATATGAAGCGTAATGTGGGCGGCTTTTCACGAACTTCAACAAAAGTCTAAACTCATATTTACCTTACTTATTATTTTTTATACCGTGCATGTCTGCGCCATTTCAGTTAAGATAAAATGTTTGTAGAATTAACGTTTATTAAGTTAAAGCACAGAATACACATACTTTGATTAAAAATAAATTATGCTTTTGCAAATGTAAGGTTCGAATATTAGAGAAGAATTTTATTTCATAGAAAAAGGAAGAGGGAAGCTATACAGGGTGTCCCAGAACATGTGAAACAGCAAAACATAGGTTAAACGGTTGGAACAACGTTTTTTTTTTTAACTAGCAATGTACAATTTGGGGTGTCTGGCGTAATAATGAGAAACTATAAATATATTGTACGTTGCTATTTAAGCAAATTAAGTCAAATGCTACTTCTGGTTTTACCGGAAAAGATGTAAAATTAATTCTTAATACTTGGCTCGTATTTTTCCTACTGTTTAGTTGTTGCTTAACAAATATTTATAGCTCACGTAATATATAAATTTTGGTGTTATTTCACTCGTACTGGGCACCTTGTATAGGACTAAAGATGCGAGTTATAATAATATAAAAATTCTTTCTTATTTATCCATTTACCAGTAGCGCAACTGTAAATCTAATTTAGATTTTTAGGTTCTAGCGTGAGCTAAATAATCTACGAAACAGAACTTTTTAAATTTGATTCAAAAATATTGAGAATCTCCGGGGAAAATTTGCCCGTGTTATATACTCACGTGTTAGTCAGCAATTTGCTAACAAGACATTGCTATATTTATCATCTATATTTTAGCAACAGCGTTCTCCGTAACTCCATTACCGTAAAGTTGTGTTATGAGGGTAGATCAAAATTTAAGAGAACTGACTTTATATTAAACTTAGAAACCCCAAAAAATTCATTTTGTAGCAAGTAAATTATCCGGTGACTTTAAACTTTTTATTCGATCCGTTAAAGAAATAAACAACGCGTCTATATTCGAATTTAAGAAATTGTACCTAAAACAGGCACCTCTTGGTCGAACAGATACGGAAAATAGATAAGACGTATAAGACTTTCCTTTCATTTTTCATTTATAGCGCACTGTCAAAAGAACATGTTTCAAACAGTAATTGGAATGGCGATTGATGCCGTAGATATATCGAGAAATATGATTGCGGGATGATGAAGCGCATCGCTTATTATATTTACCTAATAGTTTATACCTTTTTGTTCGAAGAATTGCTTTCCTAATAAAACCCGAACAAAATCAGCGCCAACGGTGAAATTACAGATTCGCTAATATTTTTCAGTACCTACAGACTAAACGAGTTTTCACCCACCATCAAATTATAACAATAAGTTTACGCTTTACTGAACTTTTCGATATTTCGACTTTAATTCGATTCTGTTTGCCCAATGCTTACAGGAAAGTAATTTTATAAACAAATGACAGAAATACTTACTTGGTTAGTTTAAAAGCACACATATTTAAAACCTGATGGTGCCCATGTAATAAAAACTGGAATAAATTATAGTCATTTGCAATTTTTAATCGCTCTGCGTTCGATGTCACAGCAGGAAGCAACCTTTGAAGTCAAAGTCAGTACATAACATAATACTTCCACCCCCGATCTAAATATCGCTGGCAATGAAAAATAAACGCCAAAATGTAACGTATACCACACATGATCACTAAACAGCGGATTTATATGCATTTGCATATTTTCTTGCCAAGTGTTTTCTAACTATTTTTCAAATTCTTTGCATTTCGTGTAATTTTAAATATAATGGAGTTACTTTTATTGTGCATATATTTGCATATTTTAGTAATATTCTTAAATAAATGCATATTTGTCAAATAAAGGCATATATTGAAGCATTTACGAAAACTTTTTTGGTTTGCGTTTCTAATACACTTCCCGTAGTTTCGTAAGGTCGTTTGGAATTCCCTGAACATTTAAATAAACTTCCCAAGAAAGCTTAAATAGGCCAAAATTCTTCTTAAATTCTACAATTATTAGCGTTAATGGTAAGCTAAAGGGGAGATTATATTAAGCTGTTTTAGAAGCCTGCCGCCCGCTAGAACATAGAAATCGACTAGGTAATCCATAGTAAGAAATGAATGACGTATTATTCGAAGAAGTTGTTCGTTTACTTGGTTGTTGTATTTTACCGCATTAGGCTTTCTAAATTTGACCTTCTAAGTGAAAAGTAGATCGGCCTAACTTCCTCGTTTCGAAGTACAGTGATTTTAGTTTACATCTGCCATCTTATTTAAATAATATTTGCATACAGACGTATAAAATGCCTAAAATAAAAATGTGCAAAAGTGAACAAATACGCCAATAGATTAAAAATGAGGAAAATCTTACCACAGATGGGAAAACTATTTTTTGCCAGATTTGTACCAAACACGTAAGCTAGTTTACTTGTGAATTTCTGTGATTGTTTATTTCTCATTAAAACTGTTTGTTTTCAAAACTGGTCTCAAGCGAAAAGAAAAAATTAATCGAGAAACGCTTAAAAACAAATTTGCATAAAGAAAATGTCAAACGACAGCACAAACCCTTGAGGCAATTGTTTCTAACTGAAAATCTACCACTAAATGACAATTTTGTTTTAGACATGTGTGGTGCTTTATTGAATGCAAACATTCCGCGGAAAAAATAGAAAACCCCAAATTTAAAGCTTTTCTAGAAAAATACTGCAAGCGCAGAATTTCCAACGAATCTAGTTTACGCAAAAATTATTTAAGTATAGTCTATCCATTTTCACTGTGCGCAAAGTTATTAGTCAAGCCTTAGCCATGTAAAACTGATATGATCCGCTTAAACGCCCTATTCCATAGGTATTTCCACCAGTTCAACTTAATATTACTAGTTAAGTTTCTTGTCAAGTGTGAAATATTTTTAAGTTTTAAGAAGATTACGAACAGCGAAAATGGATAGACCATAAATGTTATGATTTGGTAAGTTCAACAGCTCTGTTTTTTATTTTTTTTTTAAATATTTGCGGAAAATACAAAAAATCAGAACTAAAATAAAATTGGGAACAATGACATATGGATTGCAGTAGACGAAACTACAGATTCAAGGGGAAATGCTGTCGCAAATATGATTATCTGAAAATTTTAGGTTTTAGCGAAAACTAACAGTAACACCATAGCAAGATTTATAAATGATTCTCTCCGTAAGGTTTATGAACCTTCGATTTTTTTTCCTTTTTGTTGCCCTTATGTCCCTCAGAAAACAATCACACTAAAGTCAAAATTTTATATACTGACGCAGCTGCTTATATGTTGAAATCTACCAACAACTTGGAGGTATTTTATTCAAACCTACCACACGTCACTTGTCTTGCACACGGATTAAATTTAGTAGCAGAAGTAGTAAGGAATGAATACCCCACTGTGAACAGTTTAATTTCCCCATTCGTAGAGAAATGTATATGAAAAAATGCTCTAAAATTCCGCTGCCGCCTGAACCCATAGTAACAAGATGGGGAACTTGAATCGAAGCAGTCATTTTCTATCAGGCTAATTTTACTGCTATAAAGAAGGTATTTTCTTTATATCGAAATTTTTGTAATAGCGAATTTTATTATTATTATTTTCTGGTTATTTTGTAGGTTATTGACAGTTTTGACAGTACCGCTGTTGTAGCAATACAAAACACACAAAATGCGTTTAATGACAGCAAAATGCTGCACTTGTACAGATAATTAAATCTTTGCAAATACAAGGCGATACACTGACATCAAGTTGGGAAAGAATTGAAAATTCACGAAAAGCTGCAGCTGCACTAAGCCCAGTTGCAAAAAAAAACATTTACCAAATTAGAAACTGTACTGGCAAAGAATCGTTCTTGCCGAAATTGCTAAAGTTTTAAACAGATCTACTTCCACATGTAGCGAGATTCCTGTGGAGGACATACCGAAATATAAGTATGCTCCGGTAACATCGTGTGACATGGAACGATCTTTTTTAAAATACAAACTTATTTTATCCGATAGAAGAGAGAATTTCACTCCTGAAAATCTCGAAAAGTATTTAATTTGTAATTTTAATAGAATTTAAAGTTAGTTAGTAAAATATGTAAAAATGTACCTATCTATTAAGCAGTTAAATAATAAATATTTTTTTTAACGATTTCTTTCATGCATATCTAAATGCATATTTATTCGATTTTTTTAGTGCGTATAAATCCGCTCTTTATTGATCACATCACACGCAAAACTCAGGATAAACATTAATAAAATAGAAATAAAATTCAAGTTCTTCCTAATAAGAATAAGGACTAAATTAGTTACATTTTACATTGGCTAATTTGTTCCGAAAAATATCGTCGCGCGATTTTTTTTTATAATTATTTACGCTTTAACGATATCAAATGATATTAAATTTATTTATAAATCGTACGTCATTTGTTTATGCGGCAGTATTTTTGTATGAAAATTATTAGACACACATTTACTATTTGAATTGGAATTATTTTTGAAAATTTTATCTAGAAAAACACTTTTTGTGGGATTGTTGTTGCGGATTTGGCACTTTATAATACGTAATTGCGTGATACATCAAATTGTAAAACTTTGCCAGTGTTTAAACCTTTTTAATTCGTTTGAAAATGTGATGAACTTGCCTTCGAAACGCTACGTTCAGTGTGTTAATAGGTTATTAATTTAATTTTTATTTTAGCAACTGGTGGAAAACCCCAAAAACGAAGTATAAAACAGAAAAATATTACCTCCGCAGGGATTTGAACCACTGGCTTCAGGTTCTATGTCAATCTTTGCGCTAGAGCAACAAATTACTAAGACGACGATATTAACCTACAAACAGTAATTGGATTACTATCCAATATAAATCCTTGTGGAGGTAATACTTTTTCTACATACAGATTTTCTAAAGTTAATTCAAATTCATTAAAAAATATATTTCCCCTGAAATTCTTAATACTTTGATCTTTAAAATTTAAATTTTGTTCGTATACAATTTTATGTTTTCTTTTTTACTGTACCAAGTATGCAAGTTCTATAATATTATTAACATCTGAACGAAAATGATCCTTAATGTGTTTTTTCCGATACAGAAATGCTTATTAATCTGGGAATAAGGCTGCTGAGAGTTAATATTTTTATTTGAAGTGAGTCAACTCACTACCTTTGATTCGATTTGCTTTAAAGGTGGAACTGGAACTCAAATTAAGAAAATTAACTTTCGAATTTAACATCAATATTACTTTTTCAATTTTTTAAATTCGCTCGTGTCCTGAACATTTACAAAAAGCCCTACCTAATCAATATCTATACTAATGTAATTAATGGTTATCAGAAATAAAAAGTCGATTCCCAAATTCGTCCATAATAATTTCCAGCATTAGCTATGACAGCAGCGAGTCGTGAGAATTGCATTTTCTTACTTATTGAAAGTAAAAAAATGTTATAGAACTAAATCTTTTTTTTCATTGCGATACTTATTTACTTGATTTATATTAGTATTTAAAATTTATGCTACTGTTTTACAATAGCTACAAAAGTACGATGGTTAATACCTTTATTATTCATAACCAGATCGCCATGGCTAATACGCTAATGCTATTATTTTTATGGAATTCTGTTATTTAACTGGATTACCTTGTAATATTTTATTTATAGCTAATTGCTTTAATATACGATACTACAGATGTAAGAAATATTTTTATAAGTACAGAAAGTTTGCCTCAATTAAAGCCATAAAATAAAGGCCGATTTCGATTTGATTACTGATGACTAGAGAAAGGAATATATGCAGTAGATTATTATTGAAATATGCGCATATATATGCACACTATTTTTTAAATATATGCAATAAATATTGAGAATATGCACATGCAGATGCAATAGCATATGTTCAAAATCGACTTTAAAAACGATTTATGATCAATTTTAAAAAGTCAAAAACATTAAAATTCGCCTATAAAATATTAGCAAAACATTTTTAATGTGTTCTATATACGAAACCGCAAAACTGCGAGTTCGCGCAAGTCGGGACAGCGTAAGTCGGAGTATTACTGTAATTAGGCATTGGCTTATTGAAAGAGTAGGCGTGCCATTTAAAGTAGCTATTCATCACAAAAGCTGTAGATATATTGCACTAATAATGCCTAATTGGTTTGATTTTTTAAATGATTTAATATACAATGATCTATAATAAACAAGGGCTTAGTGCAGAACCTGGTGTGGCTATAAAGGCTATGTGTACCCGGCCCTCTGAGAAAATCAATTACTTTTAGAGTAAGCTATCTGTGACCAGATCAAGAAATAGAGTGGGATCTATCCATACCTCTTGAACCGCATCGAAATGTCAAACTCTTTACCCCAAAGGAAATAAAAACCGAAATAAAACTACTAAATCCCAAGAAGACCCCTGGTGCTGATCTTATATCAGCTAAAATGCTGCTAGAATTCCCAAGAAAGGGTCTAGTGCTATTAACTTATATCTATAACGCGATACTGAGGCTTGGATATTGGCCAGAAAGTCTAAAGGCTGCACGAATCATAATGGTTGGAAAACCTGGAAAAAAACCAACCGATGTTACATCCTATCGACCTATAAGTTTGCCCCCAGTAATAAAGTTATTAGAAAAACTCATACTTCGTAGAATTAATGAAGACCTCCGGCCCCAACATTGGATACCGTCTCATCAATTTGGGTTTCGCCAGGCACACTCTACAGTGCAGCAAATCCATAGAATAACACAAGTTATAAACAAAGCACTAGAAAATAAAGAATACTGTGTTTTTAGGATATTAGTCAAGCATTTGACAAAGTATGGCACCCCGGGTTACTCTTTAAAATCAAACAAACACTTCCCTTAGCATACTACAACCTACTAAAATCATACCTAAGTGATAGAACATTTCAAATAAAAATAAATGAAGAAACATCAGATTATCTTCCAATAAACTCAGGAGTTCCACTGGGCAGTGTACTGGGCCCCCTACTCTACGTCCTGTATACGGCGGATCTACCAACGACACAATACACAACAATGGGAACATTTGCGGATGACACTGCCATACTATCCAGTTATGAAAATCCCCAAACAGCATCGACCAACATACAAAATCACTTAATACACCTTCAACAGTGGTTAAAAAGATGGAAAATCAAAGGTAATGAGAACAAATCGGTACAGATAACATTTACCTTCGGGAAACACACATGTCCAACAGTCGTAATAAATAATGGACAGATACCACAACTGGAAGCGGCAAAAGGACCCAATCAAAAATATTACGCCAGATTACAAATGCGCCGTGGTATGTATCAAATATCACGCTACATACAGATTTACATGTCCCAACGGTCCAAGAAGCAATCTAGGAGAAAGCTACCAAGCACCATGAAACACTAGAAACCCACTCAAACCCCTTATTGGAACAGCTTCTGGAACCCAGAATCAACAAAAGACTAAAGAAATTATGGCCAATAAACCTAGTGCGAGTGTAAGTGTATTAATAAGTTTTAATTGAAGTGTATTAATAAGTTTTATTTGATAATGTTAACAAAACAAATAGTCTAAGACTGTAATTGCGCAGGTTGCATCGCTGGATGTAAACCCTATCAAGTCATTAATATCGTTAGTAGGTACCTACATATAGCGACCGTCAACTCTTTAGAATGTAATTACTAGAGCGCGAAAAAAAAACATTTATTTTTGGGAAATAAGCACTTATAACAAGCACTTAAAACTGTAAAAAAAGCAAAATAAAAGCTCAAATAAGCTGTCAAAAAAGCTGTATAAAATAATTTATTTTATTTTTCTAGTTTATACAGAAAAACTGAAAAATTAGTAATACTAATACCTTTCTACATAAAAAAAGAACCTTAAAACGTTCAACCGGCGTATTTAATTAATAAAAATAAAAATAAATACACAATATGCTTAATACAGCGCTATTGTACAAAAAAGCACGATTAATCAAGAGTATGAGTACTAGAACGAAAACAGTTTATAATTAAATACTTTTCTAAATTTTCTAAAGAAAAAGATTGCCTCCGATCCGTCAAAATGTTTTTGTAAATAGAGAAACTTCTTTTTATATTTTAAAAATTGATGTTTAAAATTATTCATACATAAAAAATATAATGCACTAAAAAAAATTAGGAAAAATGCCAAAATAAGCAATATAAAGCATAAAAAGGCACTAAATAGGCAGTTATGCAGAAAATGCGAAAAAAAAGCAAAATAAGCAAAATAAAAGTGGTGTCAAACTCTTCCATTTGTTGTGAATCGGCTAAATCCAAACACATTTTGAACTGCTTGCATTAAAAACTAATAAGCATAATGCTTTATATCCGCTGTTCTGATTGCTAAATAAATAGAGAAAAAAAATATTATTGTTTAAATAAAGAAAAGGCCAATTCTGGCAAATAAAACATGTGAATTGATTAAAATCCATACTCTTGGTGGAGTAAAATAATTAATAACTGATGATAAAACGTGTAAAGTTTTTTAACATTTGTATCCTAATTTATTGGAAAGTAAAGGTGGGATAAGTTACTTACCACCTTCATGTACCGAAAAAGTCAAATTTAAGGAAGGAAAATCGGAAGTATATGTATAGTGCCATACTAAATTTTTCTTCAGTAAAAACCATGTACAATTCTAAAAATTCGGTGATGCGCATTGGTCGAAAAGGCTTAACAGAAACGGCCATAAAAGAATATCATGCAACAGATAGATAAACAACAGTTGGTAGAAACTGTACCGGTTGACGACAGTAGTAAATTTAATTATTACGAATGGAAATAAAACAAAACCCTTTTAAGCTGCTTATATTTAATAATAGCTAACACATCGAGAAAATATGTGACCACTCAAACCTTTTTGTGGAATTTAGCCTTTTATTGAAATTTGTAATTTGTTGTATCCGCTGTTTTATTTTACAAATATATATTTTCATCTACAGTTTTATTTACTATCTACTAAATTAAATTTTAATTAGTATTAATTCATAAAATTTCTTCGTTTCTTTCTTCAACTCTGTCCTTAAAGGTATGTTCCCTTTTGATGTTACATTTACCATGATGTAAGATGTAAGCCCTGCTATTAGAAACGGTAAAGGTGTTGCAGATGCGTTATTTCCTTTGGCGTAATCAGGGGGGAGGGGGGCTAAAGAAAACTTAAATATGTGTCAAGTTTTACTATTGTATTCTTCAGTCGATGTTAAATTTTGTTGCCTTAGGCTGTAAGCTAGTAAGCAACTTGATGACAAAGTGGCTAAATTTTGAAATATGTCAAAACTAAGTACCGAATTGTAATGATTTACTGTTAGTGCATTTAAAATACCTATTTGAATATCAATCGCATGTACTTTTAACACATGCTTTAAAATTAATGTAAGTAACTAATCTGGGAAGTCAGCATATTTTAAACGAAAACCATCATTTGTATTCAAGCCGTGGCAAACGAAATACTACAAACAAAAGTGTGCATGGTGAACTTCGAGCTGGAGTGTTTACACGTATCCATTACTGCTTATAAATGTTGATGTAATTTAAAAGGGTCGCTATTGTTATTCTGTCTTGTTTCTTTTTTAAAACTGGATACGTTTTAGTATCCCCGTTAATTATATTTTGGTAGAATGAATATTTCTTACAAATGGCGCAAATTTTGGCATATTCCACATAAAACTTGTACAAAGTGGAAGTTCCATAAAAGTAATAAGTACGTGCACTTACACTTTGCCACTTTTAAGATGTGTGAATTAGTCTGGAAAAGTATCCACTTAACTTGGGTCCAATTTTGACTCACTATCACATCGTTAGTATGTATTTATGTAGAGTAGAATATACGAATGCAACATTTACAGCTCCTTTGAGACGGCTGTAATTTAAGTACTCCTATTTAGAAGTATGACTTGACTGACTGAAACACCGTGATTAACTATCTCTCTGGTGAGTTAATGACGTTGAACATAAATCGCTTGCAGCTTCATTCACGACCGGGGCTACATAGAATAGGCATTGTAGCTATGGGACGAACTAACTGAACACTATCTATACTTCCAAGTTCGGACGATCACTATCGACTAAATTACATTTCGTATTTAAATTCATACCTACCAAGTGCACCACTGCAGCTTATCAATTATTAATGTGAAGTTCTAAAAGTCATTTTTTATTTAACTTTCGCGCTGCGTATTTTGTTAAGTAAATGACAGAATATACGGTGCCTAAGTATTAAGAAATCAAACTCAAAAATGAACCTCTAAAGAAGAATTGTGCAACTTTTGGTTGCAGAATAAACCATAACGAATCGTGATATATTATACAGATTCAATTTAGGTGTGCTTTCTTTTTATGCGACCAAAAAGTATATTTTTTTATTTCAAAATACTATTTAAATAGCAAATCCTACAATACAGTTTTCTGATTAAGACTCACCAAAGTCGTGATTAAATAAACATAAAAAAGTATAGCTTTATACAATTTTAATAAGTAGAAAAGAGATGCAAGATCTTATTACCGTAAATTTAATTGTACGGTCTCAAAATAATAATTAAGAATTATTCTCTAAAAATTAAAAATTCAGTCAATTTTTACATCGAATTTTTCTACAAACTAAAATGTTCGTAGTAGCTTTTCATCCATAGTGGACACCGAATTACAACGACTTATTTGTTAATTGATTGAATCGACTTGTACTTGATGAAAATCCATAATGCAATAATTAAACAAATACAAAGTTGATTTTCACAAATTTTTTTATTTGTTTAATTATTGACTTATTTGTTAATCAGCGAGAAACTGAGTGTTTTCAACCGTTTCCAAATTTCGATAATTGTACTAATTACAACAGATAGTCTACATTTCAATGTCTGATGTTTCTAGATTTGGTCAATTAAATAATTCGAATTTACTACGGAATTTACACAAATTTATACCATATTAACGAGAATTTTGGTTTACCACGTCGACTTTCATATTTATGTGTCCGATGTGAGTTTTAACCTGTTGCAAAAATAAACTTCGGCGTTAATTTAATTTGAGTTTTAAAAGCAAGCAGAGGATTGTATTAAAACAACAACGTGTAACCAGTGTACCCAGTTGAATGGAGTTGAATGCTCGTTAACATTTTAGGCTGCATGTGAAGTAATTCAGATTTCAGCAAACTCCCCTTCGATAATTAGATCTAAAAATTAAGACCCCGAGTAATAACTGAAACAGCATTGAATGCGTAAGCATTTAATTGAACGTAATTAGTGATAAACTCGAATTTTAGGGAGAAGTCCCAAAATTAATGTAGCCATTTAGTTGTGTTCTACATTCTTTGCACACGAAATCCCTGAGAAATTGGCTCATTAATGGTAAAGAATGTAGTTGTAGTTTTACTTTTCTGGTTAATTGACGAGTAAAGACTGTAATTTGAGTTCGGAGTGGAATTTCTTAGTTTAATAAATTCTTGTTTAATGTCGCTACTACAAAAATATTTTGCTTGTTTTTTTTGGGACTTGCTTGCCCTTGGTGGTGAGTTTCTTTACGCAAACTTCTCCATTCTTACGTTTTGTGCTGTTTTTACATTTTTGCAACTCTTGCAACAAAAGGTTTGTTAATAATTGTCATTTTTTTTTTTTTATTTATAAAGACTACAATTTTATTACCAACTGAAACGGAATTTTTTGATCACACTGTAGATTTTCTTTGTATTTATAGGTATTTTTATAAATGACCTTTACGTTAGTGATTCAACGTTCGGCGGAATAATAAAATTTTTATTTTTCCCAGACTGCGTAATGACTTTTCCAAGTTGACTCTATTAACACCTACTGTTTAGTTGTAATGTATTGTCCACTCAAACATTAATATTTTCCAGCTAAAGATAGTTAAATCTGATATTACACAATTCGGTACTTATCTGGCATAAATAATTGGGCGGCACGAGATATTATTGTGTGAAGGGCCAATATTAATACCATTGCCGAGGATCAAGCAACTAAACCTTTATGGAAGACTAAGAGAAACGTGAAGCTTTTACTAATCACCTAAAACATGTATTATAACTACAACAATGACTACAATAATTCCGAATTTATATAATATGTATTAACAAGGAACTGACAATAATCATCTACGAAATAACACCTACTCAAACTGCGAATGACTAAACGAGACGTTAACGTGTTAAGATTATCTCAAGATTGCGTCACGACGTAACTCTTTTTATTATTATTATTATTATTATTATTATTATTATTATTATTATTATTAAATTGCCTTGTTCGTAAGCATTACCATAAAAAGGTCAAATGTGTTTGGATTATTAAAAAAGTTCAATGTGTTTCTGTAAATACTTATCGAAGAAAAAATTCAGAGTGAGCTACCTGATAAAATTATGTTAATCGTTAAGTATTTGGAACTCTTCAAAATTTAATAAAATAAGATAGTAACAAGGGCTGTAAAACGAATAGCGAATAAAGCAAGTAAATCACGCGATCGCAAGCCAATTTATGTAAAAGACTCGGTCGAGAAGCTGCTTAATGATCCTTTTAGCGATGACAGAGTTAAATTGCTTTTTTAAAGCAAATAAAACAACAACTACTACACGTTTTTTTTATTTTTAGGAACTTTACTTACGTTTGATTATTTGTACTTTTAAACAACCAATATAATCGAAGAGTTACATTTTTTTATCGTTTCCAAGGATATTCCAGGATCGCCTTGAGAAATATTAATCTCGCTGATGTAAACACCATGTCAATTTTCTAAAATTGAATTGTTAATCATTGGGAAGCCTAACTACATATATTCTGCTGTTGTTTCTTGGATTACGCGAAATTAATTATATAAAGTTCGAATAGTGCTAAAGCTTAAAAGCAGACCCCCTTTTTAAATAAAATGTTACTATAGACGCCAGGAGGATTATGCACGACATGAAGAACATTATGAACTACAAAAATGCTTAAAAATACGATGTTATATAGCGCATTTCTTTTCAATTTCAGTAAAGCAGTAGGCTGTTGAAAAGCTCATAAGCTGTAAACATTCATTTCATAAAAAAATACTGCACTCGCTGCAGTAAAAAGTTCAGGGCCGAGAAAACAAAGACTGGCGTAAGTAATATTTGAAAACGGAAAAGCGAGGGTTAATGGATTCTAAAACTGCAAAGTATTTTAAGAAGTCACGTCTATAGCCAGCTAATTTTTAGGTAGAAAGGGCCGCTCAAAGCGTAATGAATATTTAAATCTTTGTAGGCGACTGACAAATATGGAGTCTCGAAATAACAAGTGACCTTCTTATATGGAGAACAAAACCGTTAGAATGGGTTTTACCTTTTGATAATCAGAAGATGGATGATACTTTTACACCCGGCTGAAATTAACATTAAGATTTCGAAATTTCGCCTTTGCTTATTCTAATTAGGCCTGTGAAATAATTTTTGGGTTATCATTTACATTTTGTTTTCCTAAACATTGATTTTCTTTCATCTTTCTGCATGAAGTTGTTCAATGTACGTGTAACCTCGCGCGAGCAAACAATTTTTCAGGAACCTTTAAGGGAGCGATAATTTCAGATTCTCAAGTATAACTGGGTTCCTTAGTATAATTAAAACAGGGAATGATAAACACAGATGCAAGATACCAACACAAAACCTCACATTCAAATAAATTTTGTAATGTGGATTCATTTCGGCGATAAATAACTTAGAAGCTGCGTAATTTCAATAAGCTTACGTGTTGAATACCGACTTTATATCAAAATAACTTTAGATATGAACGACTCAAACTCCCATTGATGTATAAGTAACCCAAAATGAATAGGGGCGAAGTACTCGATAGATTATTAATTTGGAACAATAGTAAATTATTCCCGGAGCTGAAAATGGACAAAATAATGAAAGTTGCCATTGTGGAAGCTTCGTCGTTCCTTCCTGCACCCTTGTTAGAAAGGTGCTGCTCTACAATTAAGGTGTTACGATAACTTACTATTATTTCAGGCGGCTTTGAAACAACTACCCCATTTACCTGCATAGTGTCTCTCAAAGATTACGGTAGGGAAGATGGTAAATAAGGTGAGGGTGTACAGCTGTGTCTATTAACAACCGCAGTCCCAATTTAATTTTATTTTATTCCAAACACAAATCACATGTATATTCTCTTTACTAAGAAAGATGCTTTGATTACAGAATTTCAATGGAATAAGCAGGGTGTTTTACATTTTAAATGTGAGCCGAGAGGTTCGTTCTGTTTTGTTTAAAATTATATTTAATATACACATCCGAAAGCGTAGATACCACTTGTAGATTTAGCAGAGTATAGTTTTGGGAGTTAGGGTTGAAAGTGAGACTGTTCTAGGAAACAAGTGTACGTTTCAAATTTCTGTTTAACGAGGGAAAGGTCGAGTTGGTCATTCATGCGTTAATTTAAATTAACCGAGTTGTTTTTGCTGTTTGCACATTCATAGGATTTTCAGATCATCCATTTTATTACATTTACGGGCGAAGCTAAAATGAAGCTATGTGTTAAAGAAACGGTTGTTTAGATATGTAGCTGAGGAAAATTGATTAAAATTTGCCTTTCCGAACTCAAGACATCGTCCTAAAGTTATCACATTTTTCGTACTAATTTTCGATCTTCATACTTTTAGAGCAAGAAGTATGTTATAATTATAAATATGCACGCGCTTTGTTTACAGACTTTACAGTAGGCTAATTATTTCGCAACACAAGAAAGGCATTATCCTTTTCTCTTATATTTCTAAAACGTGTGTTATAAAACGAATTTAGTACGCAAATCCGAGGAAGTGTTTCACATGAGAACTATTGAGTCTTCTCTAAAGGAACGTTTCCTTACGTGGCTCTAGAAGAACTTTAATAGACTTTTGTGAACCAACTGAGTCAACATTCTTGTTGGCACTAAGAGTTACAATTATGTCAGTGCTGTTCATCACAATCATATACTTACTATTCTCTGGCTTTCCTATTCAAGGATTAGTTGTTCTGTCTTCTAATGAAGTTTACACACATGAGTGTGTTGTTATCTCTTAAGTGCTTGACATATTTATAAGCATAAGTATAAGATGGGCTAATGTTGATTACAAAAAAAGAATTTGTTTGAGATTTAAGGAGCTCCGTCAAAATAAGGCGTAGTATCAAGAGATCAATCTAAAAGCATCCTCAGATCGCTTTGGAATTAAATTTAGTGTCTTAGCTAGATTCGAAAAATGTCATGTTGACAAGATCCAAACCAATTGTAACCTCAAAATTCAATTATGGCACCGGTGAACGCCTGAACATCGCTCAAGCTGATATTTTGAATTCCGTAAGCTTTTTTTCAAAACTTCCTTAGCTTTAAATAATTTTTATTTGGAATAGCTGTCAAAACAAACGGATGTAATATTTCCTGAATTTAGGTACGGCATGACTTAATTTTATGGCCCTCTGATGAGTGGATCTCTTGATAGTAATAGAGTAACAGATTAAGTGGTTATGTAATGAGTTTTTGATCGACAAAAAGGATCTCGTATTAGTTATCAGCTGATAAAATACTAATCAAAAGAGGTGACCATCCTAAATTACATAAATTTAAATTGGCAAAGGTATCAATAATGTGCAAGAAGAGAAATATAAACGTACAGTAACTATTTCCCTAACCTAGGGCTCAACGGATTAAATAGCGAAGTAAAACCATGAGATTTAAGGTACATCTGATTTATTCCGTTTAAGCAACGTAAGACGTACCAAAGCTGAATTTAAGGCAAAATACAACCTGCATATTCAGTGCAGCAAGGCGTTTTGCTACACAGACTAATACTATAAGCCACAAAAGCTAACGTAAAGGAAGACTTAACACCCCACAATAATATTTCCAGTTGAATCTTTACACCTTCTTCGCTTGCAGTATAAAATCTCTTTGATAAGATGCTATCTTAAGTTAGATTAATTCTATTGTTATTGTACACATTGATATATCAATAGGATTAACTTTTTATTATTTACGAAGGAGATACGTTGCTTAATCTGCTAGCCCATCGCAAATTAAAGTTGATCAACCATTCATTTGTACAATTTAAGTGCAGTGAACCCTCTTAGCACATTTATATAGAATGCACTGAATATCATGCAAAGTTGGTATCAATTATTATTAACGATTTACCATACGAACTCTCATAACCCTATTTCCTATTATTTATAACTACGGGTAGGAGTTATAAAGAGTAACAACGACAAGTTTTCGAAATTTCTTCCCAAATAGTCGATTTGTTGGGTTTAAGGTTCTTTTTCCAATAATTTTGTTACTTCGGAAAGATATTTAAACATCGTTTTCGTGAATCCTTAGAATGGACGTGACCTTCCAATTAAATGATCTGAGATATCTGTAGGTTATGGACGCATATGTTTTTGTAAGAATATCTCGGAAACGTAAAATAAAATTTCAGAGCTCACGGAACACACTCGAATATTCGGAAATGGCTGTAGGTCAATATCGAGCTAGGCCGTTTCGTTTTTGTAGATTCATAGTTTTTAAATAAAGGCCGATAACATGTAAAAGTTTTTACCATCGTAGGGTGATATAAGAAATTTATTTTAGTTAGGTTGAATTGTATTTATTCGTTTTACGCTTGTAAATTTTTCCGTGGCAAAGTTCATATACTAAGTTCTCGATATACGGTACGCTTTTTAAAGATCGTAATTTCAGCGAGCGATAAAATGTGTTCGCTTTACAATATTCGCGTTGATTATACGGTAATTTTTTTCGTAACGATGTAAAACGGAAAAGCTCGATAATGTAGGTATAAAAGCTAATACATTAAGCTAACGTCAAATTATAGATAATACTCGTTTCAAGATGAAATGATTACAGAGGCTTAAGGTTACGTTTGTTTTTGTTGTGTTTTATGGCTGCTTACATTTTTATTGCTATTACTACAGCACTGCTTGCTCTTGATATTTATAGAATAGAAGCAAGAATCTTCTGTAGCGTCATAAAGTTTGCGAGTTTAATTACAAAAAAAGAGAAGCATTTTATACGGAATATTGAAAACATCCATTCTTACAAACTCATCATTAGTAGTTATAAGTTATAAATTTATTGGAGCGCAATTTTTACGGTAATGCAATTTAAATAATTGCGATACCCAGAAGAACGTCTCGAATTTATGTGTATTTTCAATATCGCTAATAATCCAAACAGTCGATTCCGAGAACTAAGAATATTGAGAAGCCTTACGAGTTCTTCCATGAACGGATTTAATAATGATTAGAATTCTATTATATTTTTAAAGGTCATATCTACAAATCGATTTTCCATAATGATAGGAGCGATATCTTAGTCAGTACATTAAAATAAGAGTATTTGTTCGCAACCGAGAAAATGAAGGGAAATCTGGACGCTTAGTAACTGTAAGCGCTTAAAAATGCCTTCAAGCCGATAATTACATCTCTGTGTACAAAGCACTAATGCAGAATCTGAGCTTTATGCTTGTCCAAAACGACTGCAGTATTCTTGAACGTACTGTTATAACTCGTAATTATGAATCTGCTGTTAAATGACATGAAAGTTGAAAGGAAGTAGTAGATACATTAAAACTGAATTTGTCAGCACTTCAAAATTACGTGCTAAATCGCGCAAATGCGTTTTAATGTAAATTCCCGATATCTATTTTTCTTCGATTTTATTAAATTCTGTGAACACTTCTGATATTAATCTCGATAAAACAGTCTTTTCCATCACGGACGTGTTTTTTTATTCTTTTTTTGAGTATTATTGTAATTAATGCTGTTACAATAGTGTCTCACTCTATTTTTCAAACAAGTCAGGACAATTTTGTCATTTAATCTACATTTTGACCATCCGTTCAAGTTTAATTTAATAAATCGGCAACAAAATCTTGTTTATATTGAAATAGTACGTAGAAGTGTTAGTATCACATGCCATCAGTAGGGAGAACATGAGAGTTCTCGAACAACTTCCGACTACTAACCTGGAGTTGAAGGTCAAGCTCATTTATTTCTGTGAGGTAAGGTAATATGTATAGTACGTCTAGCCAATATACAACTCTAGCGCTTAAAATTCCTTTATGCAGTGGATTCAGTTTCGACGAGTTCATTTTACGGCAAGTAAACCAGTAATGCAGAAGAGGATGCCACTAGTTTGACATCGCTTCGCTTAACTAGCAGCGCTAACAATCCGGAGCTGTATGTAAAAAGTCGCCACATTATTTATGACAATAAGTACCGTGTACAAAATTTTGACCTTAAAATAAAAACTTGGATGGTAGTGGTAAGTCACCTTACAGCAATAGATGACCTTGACTTAGAACTTAAGCTTTTCTCTCTACTATCATGGCATTGGAAACGCATCGATGTTAAAATAAATACCTTCGTCAAATATGTATGTATCAAATAATTGAGTTGTTTATCTTTGAATTTACTTGAATAGCTTTTAAATTGGTTGCAAAACCTTCACCGTCGCTAAGGACATATTGAAGTTCATTTCTGTAAGCTCATTGATGTTATTAGAATTTTCTCGGCATATAATAACAGATACGAAAGTATCGGATTACTTCACAGAAAGTTACATTTTGAAATTATTATAATCGCTTTAAAAGTCTAAGCGGACACAAAATAGAACACATCTGTATTCATAAAGGACTCAAAAGAAGCAAACCCCATGTTCGTCGTTTCCCAATTTTTCAGCTTCCTTTATCATGATAAAAGGTGTGTTATTTGTTCAGCTTTTGTAAGTCATTTAATCGCGCATTGAAATGTGTGATCACGTATCACTTTGTGCATTGTTTAAAAATGGTTTTAACTTTGCAAGCTCGTATCGGTCTTACTCAAGGTTACTACGAAAGCCAAAATACTCAAGAAACGAAACGTTCAGTTTACATGGTTATGAAATTATGTCATGAAATTGAAGAAACTAACTGTGTTACAGATGAAAACAAACCTAGAAAACCTAAAGTAGCTAACTATTTATATTTGTTACGAATATCGCCTGAGGATGACTGAAGGGACAATGTTTATTCAACAAATTTCAAGAAATAACCAAAAACTTTAAAAGCACTAACGCTGACCTTCAAAACGGCATAGATTGGAGAGGGGTGCATTGCAACTCGTTAACCAACGGTGTTCTGTTCCTTCATGCTTAGAACAAAGAAGGAATCAAATGTAAGCACAAATTCTTCCAAACAGCACAATGACTTGGTGAATTCGAAAAAGTATCGATACGAAGGGTAATGTCAATCTAAAATTATGGAAAGCATTTCTTCTTTGTGAACACCAACGTGTCCATGTCCTACTCCAGGATTATTCTTGTGTGTTAACTATTTCAGAGTTTACCAGCCGCGTTCTTGGCTCTCAGAACAACTTGGCTATCAGATAGGATGTGAATTCATCTATCTTTGTAGCCGTTTTGCACCATGTTTTCAGCACAGCTTAAATTGTAATCATTTCTGCACGAACGAAAGTTATCAAGGTGCCCAAAGTCAGATTCATATAAGACCTGTGTATCCCTCCTGTTCCAGTACCAGGTTCCATATACCAGTCATGTGGTTTTCTTCCCTCCAACCAAAATGAACATGTAAAATTGAGGCTCCTTTTTTCTTTTGTGAATTTTATGCAGCAGGATGATATTTATCGTGCCTCTCATAATTAACTTTTTGGGGCCAAGAACATCACATAAGTTCAGATGTTAAGGTATTCCATCTAAACCAAGTTAAATGCTTTAAAATCTACAAAAAATACAGATATTTGGTTTTTCACCTGAAAATCTTCATTTCCAGACTTGTCTAGAGAATATTGCAGTGCGATTATCCCAAAAACAAACCTGGTCAAATTCAAACAGCGCTTAGCTAAGTTCAGATAACAGGAATTTGGAACTTTTGGTTTTCTACTTGATAAACGAACTTAAAGATATGAAAATAGTCAATTGATTGTATTATATATACGCTTTCTTCGCAGACATTCGCTCTGTCAATATTTTTGTCGGTGCTTATATTTTTATATTTGATGTTTGTACACTTCAACCGTTTTATGATTTGTATTTCAAATACAAATCCAGCGCTTGTCCAGTTCTGCATACTTTTAAACAGGCTTGTTTGTTATATCGACGTTCTTCTATAACCTTTTATTTTCTACACCGGATGTACACTTGTTAGAAATAAATATTATCCCTGCGAAAAGTATAGTACGAGTTTATGTCCCTTCTTTCGGATTTAATATTTACTTATGAGTCAGATGATGTAGATTACAACATATAATTCGATCTAACTTTTGGTAAACATATTTAGGGTAACGAGAGATATTTGCTCCATAAACGGATGCTTCGAGATAGGGTTGGTTGCGATGCAAGTGTTTATCTCGCTTACACAGTCGTGCACTCATCTCCTAATGCAAGCTATTATGTAAACCATCCCTTTGTCTGCAGATTTAGCACGGGAAACATTCGCTATTTTTCTCCGTCTGACATCGACGAATGCTCTGATTGTGCCGTTACGGACAATGTGATACAAAGCGAGCATCCGCTCTCTGCTGGATAACGATGGATGCGCCCTTTTGCTCAGGTTACGCACACCCTATATCCGTCTGCTATAAACTGTCCAGACATCAGAGAACTTATTGACGAAATTGTCCCGAAAAATCCGATTAATAAAAAGCAGAGCCACTACAGTTAATGGCCCAAACAGTTTCGTTGCGCTAAAATCTACACCATTTCTTTTCAGGCGGAGCCTTCAGACGAAATAGATGAGAATCGAGAACCGTCAAGAAACGGAAAAATTTGCGACCGTGTGAGTGAATACACTCGTTATGTTTCAAAGTATTATTTTCAATGTTAAAGACGTAAATCTGAAATTTAATGTGATCAACATGAAAATTGCCCACTTCGTTAACTTCATTTGACGATTTATAATTTTCCGCAGTATGGAATTCAAATCACCCGAATATGTTATGGTCCGTCAGTATACGAAAACGAACCAATATCAACTTTTCAACTTCACTTTTATATCCTACAGGTATCTTTAAAAGCACCTTGGCGATATATTAAAAGTTTAGATGGTCTAAGATATATTAAGTAGATGGGAAAACCTCAAGTCAGATTATGCGAAGTTTTGATGCTACTTCGCTCGTTGTGGAACACCCTGTATAGTGCCCAGCCTCTTAAGTAACGCTTACGGCTTAAATTAATCCCTGATTTTAGGGAATTTTCTCACAATAGGTAGTTTTTATAACACCATTTGTTTTCCTGTAGCCATAAACACTCAGCGTGTTTCCTATATACTTAACACGTTGAGTGTTCATAACGCTTACCCCTCGTGACATATTTTTGCAAAACTTGGCCGTTGAATCACTTAAGTTATTGTGAGGGTTACCAATATGTTCCCTAAATACGAAAAAGTTATCGGAAAACAATGTAACACCTCCGTTTGTTTGAATTGCGTTGCTGAACTGACGCATAAGGTTTCTACACATTTAGTATATTGAAAATTATATTCTTTAGTGGTAGAAGCCTTCCCCATATCTATTTCTAACATATCCTTAGAACACTTATCATATCTGCTTTCGTAAGGAAACGCTGTAAAGCTCCTTCGACAAAGTAAGTTAAGTTCTGATTAGTCCAGGAAAGTGATTTATCGAACTGCGTAATAATTGTGCAATATGCATCAATTAACGAATTTTTGTTAGTCAAAAGATGGCGCTACTGTGGTCTACTGCAAGTTTACCACCAATTCCTTAGTGTAATTTACGACCTAAGTTGTTTATTAGGCGCACTTAGAACCCTTAAACTTTAATGAAAGAGAAAATATACCCTTTAAAATTTAGCCGCTTTAAGCTTTTAGCACGAAGTTTAATGAAACTGAACTAAATTGTGCATAGAAAATATTTTTAAATGAAGGGAAGCTTTCAAACTTTTGCAATATCTTACAACGATCTACGCTGAATTAAATTAGAATTCATTTTATCACTTGGTGAAGAGTATATATCTGTGTCTATGTGTTTTATAAATAACAGTTTGTAGTTTTAATTTAATTAGTAACTTGAAATGATGTAAAATAAAAGAAACGCCAAAATTTATCTTAAAACCTGCACTTACTTCAAAGTTGACTTCCTGTTTAATCAAAATGACACCTAATCAAAATAACACCAATATTAAATTATTCATATAATTAAGCTTTGAAATAGACCATACCGATTATCTAATTATTTTGAAATTTACCTGCTAGAGGGCACTATTTCGACATCAGTTTGCTTCTTTGGGTTAATTTCGCATTCTACTTTCTTAAGTTTCCCAGCATTGTTAGTGATAAACTACAAATTTCCATTTTTTATAGAAAATTAAAAAATATGTAAAGAAGTTAAAGGCATTTCAAGAAGATCGTGTTTATGCTGACGCAATTTCCTTGCATTTTATAAAGAGCAAAAAATAAACAAGGCTACGTTCACCAGGTGATAGCGGCGTAATAAACACGCAGTTGGTCAAATTATGGGGCGGCCGTAACTTGAAAATATAAATTCGATAAGTGCAGGTAATTATAATTAAAAGGGCCTATAAATCATCAACGCTATAATTATGCGGTACTTCCCTCCACAGTTTATTAGCAAATTTTAAGAGGGGTAAGAGTATTCTTAACGTATTTCTTGAGGATTCGATTTCAAGTAACAGTCAATAATTTGTTATTATTTACAATGCTTCCAAAGAAGAACAAAGGGACAACTCGTACACGCTGATATAAAAAAATCAGAGAGTTGAAGAGTCTCAGTGCGAAAATTAACCCTGAATCCATAGATTAAAAAATAATTACTTCCTCTATGATAAGACGAAAATCATTGTAATAGACAAAACTAATGCAAAACATACAGTAAAACTAGAAGGACAACAAAAATAAACAAAGAAACACGGTGTAAAATGGTAGAAAAAATGGGAAAATTTGGAAAAGGACGGCACCCACACCCCCGCCTTATACACAAAATGGTAGAAAGGCTGAGGATTAACTAAGCAAGTAAAATTACTTTTAAAATGGACAATTACCGACTCTAAGTTTATTATCTGACAAAATGTGCAATTTTTATTTAAATTACAAAAATTCCTTTCGAATTAAACGGAAATGCAGTTTGGGGGTGTTTATTTTGGCATGAAAAACTTTTAACTCTTTTTAAGTTGCTTTAAACAATAAAAACATAATTTCATTGATTTGGTAAAATTACGAACACAAAGATTTAAATCAGTACTGACATTTAACAAATTTGACAAGTTAGAGTTAAATAAATGAGGTTACTTACCGGCTACGCAGGAAAATCATTACGGTAAGTCATAAATGCAGAACTTCGCTTCTGATTATTTAAGGTTTCAATAAATGTCCTCCGTAACTTACATAACTACATTTCAACAAACTGAACGCTCGGGGCAGTAATAAACAAACTAATGGTTATAGCTGAAGTTACGCCTACGAATAATTGTTTTCAGGAAGTACAGCATTTACTCTGGAGACGTGCATTACGTGACTAACGCCAAATTTAAAGAGTTATATTCTGTTTACCATATTTTTACAATTATAATACCTGAATATAAGAAAATTTTTAAATTACCTTAATTACAGCGAAAAAGTTTTTAATAAGAAAGAAAAAAGTAATTTAAATTTCTTTCTTGTTAAAAACTTTTTGTTGGTGTTTGGGAAGGAAAGATCTACTCTGCCTCTATATTAATTTTCTCCTTGCTTAGATCTGGCGTTAATTAATATTCACGCCTAATCTTAAAGTAATATTTTAACATGCATAAACGCAATTCATCCGAAAGCACAAAAGGAGAGTTCATTGTCAAATGCAACAGGTTCAGAAACATCAAAATGCGAGGACGGTGTTCCCAAAATAACGATTATTTTAGTAACTTTTATTAGAACCACCAGTTAGGCTGCTTTAAACATAAATATTTTATTTTATATTAGCGAAAATGTGATCGGCGAGTATTACCAAGAATTATCTTTACACATAACTAATTAGTTTAGTTCCTACTGCAGGTTTCAAACCTTAAAAGTATCTTAATGGAAATATACACTGAAATTACTAAATGAATAAATATGTTTCTCCAAAACACTATAAAAAACCAAAAGTAAAAATTAACCTAACAAATGCAAAAAAGGGATCTAACCTGTCAGTTTTTCCCATAAACCTAACATAAATTGTAGCACGGATTTATATAAGTTTCGTAATATGAAAAGAAATAAGAATTTACGTTTTTTCTACTTTCGGCGACCCTATTTGCAGTAACGAGGCCAGAAATAATAACCCTCTCATAAGTAAGAAGTGAGTCGGTTTTCTTTGTATTTTCTTGGACATGGAAGATTATAATAAAATGGATGGGTAAAATTAGGATTCTCTGCCCTGAAACATTAATTAAGATTTTGATATAAAGCAGCGTTGGTTTATTTATTCCAATTTTGATGTAAATCTTGTCTAAGCCACCATTTCTCGTTTAAATATGGCACCGCATCGTAGATCTCGAAAGAGAATGAGTTCTGGTTACACACAAGGGGTGAAATAGAGAGTTTACTACACTGAAATACATCTTTGACTTTCAATTTAAAGCATACTTTTTAAAACAATGTAAAATAAATATTATTAACATTAAAACTGTAACAAAATATTTAGGCACGTGTATTAATTTCGGTCTTAAAAAAACTTCAGTTTGGTTTTAAATGAGGTACACGTACACAATTAAGTGAAAAAAGGAACAGGCAAAATGCCTCAAAGCATACATCTTAAATATGAATTTGAAACCTTAGAATAAACAGAGGCGTGCAGAAATTTATTTTAGCATTCTAGAAATACATTAAATAAAAGTTTATTTTTCGTAATTAATTTTAATAATATTTGAAAAGTAAGTTAGTAAATTTGGTGGTTTCCATGATGAGCCTGGGTTTTCGAGACTGCACAGCTGAAATTTCTGATTTTTTCAGACACCTGAATGGTTTTGTAAAGATTGGAAATTAATACAAGTATTTCGTAGAATTTTCTTTTAATTAAATTTAAAAAAAATTAAATAAATTAGTGGAATAAATATCAATTAAACAGAAGTTTTTAAGTACCCCGAATAAAAAAGTTCAGATGTATTTAGATTAAGAGATCGCGAAGACCAAACTATAGGTTACGTTAATCTGATCCATTGGAGAAAACGTTAATGGTGAGATTTTATACACATTCTAGTAGCAAAATAAATGAAGAATTTAAAAATTTGAGTTTCACGCCTGTCAATTAATAATAATTATAAATCAAGAAAAAGAAAATTCTATTGTATTTTAATGCTTCGAACTAAAATAAAAAAACTTTTTAATTTTCTTCGCCTGTTAGTAAAAAACATTGACATTAACTTGTAAGTTATAACAGATATTTGAATGAAATATGAGAGTACGTTAAGTAATTTTGAAATTGTCAGTTTTGATGTGTAATTAAAATTAGAACAATGTCGTATCATATAAAATGCAGACATACCAAACAGTAATAAAAATTCTATTTGAGTTACATATACCACAGGAATTCGGGAAATTTATTTATACATATACTTCGCAATATGCAATTTCAGTGTAGTAGTTTATTTGTTCAAATAAACATTCAGATTATTACGTCCCACGTGCATTTGCAATTAAAACTGTCGCTAAGGACATTTACTATATTTAATAGTTTATGAAATCAGTGCATTTGGAACAGAATTCAAAATTTTAATCTTTTGACCATCACAATTTTAGTAAATGGTTGCGAAATACCCCAAAAGGAACCTTCAGAAAATATTTATAAATATATTTACCAAAGCCAAGCAAGAAAATATTGGAAATCCAAATTTGGGGATTGGGTTTGCTTCTACAAATTCGGGATTTTTTTTAGGCTGTTAGGGAGAGTGCCAACAATTTTCATATAATAACAGAGAATATGACGATGTAACCAACTCTCTGACAAAATTGTCGGTTTACATGAACACATTGCGTTTGAATCATTGTGTTGCAAGCTGATGATGGGGATCTAACGGATGTTTTATACAGTGCGGCCCTACTCTTCGCAATTATTTTGTCTTTAAAGCAAAACTTTTAGGAAAGAAGTACTGGAAATTAAATAACTAAGATGGTTTACACCAGTAAGGTATTTCATCTGGGGGCACATTGTATAAACAGTTAGTAATTCTTTTAAAAGTATAAAAACCAAGTTCCTTAAACAGTTAAAAGGGGGATTATGGGATATTTTGGATAATGAGACATAACAAGTACCTTTCAAGTGATGATTAAGGGAAAAATCAGAAGAGGAGCACCTGAACAAGTTTGCAGTTTTGGTATGGCATCAACTGATTCCTTCAGAGTAAGGCTACGGTATTAAAAAGAATAACTCATTATGCTTACACTTTACACTAAAGCATCAGCGCTTTTAACTTTTCCAAAAATTTAACGCATATTTTCAGGAACACGTCCCGCCTTTAAAGTGAACGTGTTGAATATTTCTTTTTAAAGTTTTTCTATTGTTTCTATCAAGGTACAAATTTGTGAATGTGTTTGATTTTGAATCGTAGATGGAAAGTCACCAATACCGACCGATATGATCTGTCGATCGTAAACCAAGATAGAATATGACATGTCACCAATAACCGTATAACGTATAAACACGAAGGGTAATACAAAACAAAACGGTGTAGTTTGCTGTTACGATTTTGTCCTATTTGATAGAGTCGTTTGGAAAAGTATTTACTATTTATTGCGGTAAGAAATTCGGACATATATGGTTGATCGAAATCTGATAGAAATGCCAGGAACGAGATTGCTTCCAAGTCTGGCGTTATTGGGATGTCAACGTAACATACGGCCTGTGTTATAGTACGAGGCCGTAAACGGTCGCAGCTGAACCACTTGCCTCATTGTTCACGTATGTCCCGTACCTCATCTATTTCGACTGAACATTTGCATGTCCTTTGCTCAGAATTTTAAGTCAACGGAACTAACAATGACATCGGGTCTCCCAGAAGGAGTAATCCTAATTTGCATTACGTATTTACCGTCGCCTTGAAAAAATTTTCGGATCTCCTCTTTTATTAATTTGCCCTTTTACGTTTCGCTTTCAATTAAACGAGTTGTCTGCTAGCATTTTAGGTTTCTTCTCCTTTAATTTATTCATCAATTAACTAATTATTGGAAACCAGGATTCGATAACGGAGAGCTTTATCAGCGTCGTACTGGATAACCTTTTCTGTCAAACCGATAAAGGATAATGGATAATTTGTTCCCAGTTACTCGAGTAAGAATAACAGAATTACAGGGGATAATGGAAATGATTGAAGGGATAGACAGATTTTGAATTATTTCATAGACTTCCTTTGCAAAAATTTAAGCTAATGGATGTTATCATCCGTTCCTACTCGCTCGCTAAATTATAAATTAAACGTTAAGTAGAAAGGTAAGAAGCAAAGTCTTGTAGGTGGAAAATCTTTTCATGGATGTAAATAAACTTGATCGGAGATCAAAAATACACGCGAAAACCTTAATTTGACATCTGACCACTTCTTAAATTTTGCAGAGAGGCAATTAAATAATTAATAATCTCGATCGAAGGGTCCGTTTTTATGTGTCAGGATATTTAAGTCCTTTATATGCTTAAAGTCGTTGCACGTTTAGAAATTTTCAGTGCAAGATGCTTAAAATATATAAAATAGGTACATAAAACCGTAAATTCTTTTTTAACGAAAGAGACGGAGCAACCCTTTTCTAAACGGATTATTTAAAAGGACCACATCACCCTGATATACTCGGTAACTTCCACTATTCAGTTGTGATTATCATTAATCTACGTTTATTACGAAACGTGTTGGGCATTTTACATAGTAGTGTCATAAACAAACTTACTAGCGAATTAAGTGCAAACCCTTGGTTGAACGTGTATAGCACCGAGGAGGCAAACAAAAAGTATAGTTTCTTTATCTCAGAATTTAATAAAATTCTTGACTTATGTTGCCCCGTAAAAACAACTCTAGTAAGTGCCAGGAAGAAAACTTGGATTACAGACAAAATTTTCAAATATAAAGAAACACTTAACTTATTAACCGAATTACATAGAAAACATCCAACCCCGCAGTCAAGACTCAGTTTAAAAAATTACCAGTCATTCTATCTGAAACAAGTAGATGAAGCGAGGAAAAAAACAAATGAAAATTACATACTGTAACGGTTTTAAAACGTTTATTTAAAACTTCAATTTGTAGTGTGAATTATTTATTAACAAATTTAAAATTATTAAGCAACGAAGAAACACGAAATAATAACTTAACACTAAAACACAACACTAATATTAATTCTAATACAAAACACTAATATTAACCCGTAACACTAATTAATTTATTTGTACAGTTTGTTTATTTATAACTATTCACGGACATTTAAATTAACTTCACCGACTCACATATTCGCGACCGTTTTGTAGGCTGGATTAGACTGAAATCTCGTAAGAGAGTACGCCTTATAATATAGGTATAGGTAAGCCTTTAATCTAGTAAGCTCTGCGGGCTTCTAGATCACTCGCGGAAGCAGTAGAAAATTCTAGTGGCGGATGACGCATGTGATCTCGCACCTGCTCTACGTGACTGATGACGCATCTTATTACAATACGAAAGGCCGATAATATGAACAAAGCGATTTGGGAGATTATAAATCAACCCTCGGCGAAAAGTAGAACGCTCCCTAAACTCTGCTTGGAAGAAGCTACAATTGAATCGCCCACTGAAGTTGCCAATACTTTCAACAGCTATTTCGCGACGGTTGGAAGCGCAAGCTTAGAAGAACCACAAACGCGGAATTGCGAACATCAAACAGACAAACTAGTGGCGCCAACAACAATACTTTTTTCTTTTTCAAATAACTTCTGAAGAGAGTGTCAGTACAGTAAGTCAAATGAATAATAACAGAGAGTGGGTGAAGATGGTACTTCAAATTGGTTAATGAAGAAGATAATTCTATCGATTGCCGAACTACTAGCACATATCTTCAATTGCTCGTTTGAAGAGGGCACCTTTCCTGCAGAAATGAAAAAAGCAATTATTTTGCCTATCCACAAAAAGGGAAGAGAAGACCTGGTAGAAATTCATCGACCTATCAGCATCTTATCCGCACTAGCTAAGCTCCTGGAAAGGCTCATGTGTAAACGATTGCTGAGCTTCTTAGGTGACAATAACATCTTGGGGGAAAATCAGCATGGCTTTAGAAAAAATAAATCTATCGAAACAGCGGTTTTCGCTTTTACCCAAAGTGTTTTGATAGCTCTGAATAAAGGCCAGTTATCCGTAGGGCTAATTTTGGACCTCAGCAAGGCTTTTGACAGGGCGGACCATAACATACTGATAAAGAAACTGCAACACATAGGAATACGGGGAATATCTTTGAACTGGGTTGAATCCTATTTAAGTAACAGGTATCAAAAGGTATGCCTAAAAGATGATGGAAATGTCCATCTCTCGTCAGAGCTGCCTTTAAAACAAGGAGTACACCAAGGCAGTATCTTGGGGCCGATATTATTTCTCATATATGTCAACGATCTATACCAGCAGACAGCTTCCCCAAATTCCCTCGTAGTGGGCTACGCTGGTGACACAAATATATCGGTAAAAGCGAATTCCAAATCGGCTTTAGAAGATTCGGCAGCAGAAGCGTGCAGAGCAATATCCAATTGGATAACGACAAATAAGTTAATGCTAAATGATGCAAAGTGTACCAGTGTGTTATTTCGAGTCAGCCGTATCGAGTCCACGGTGGAAGTTTGGATGAATAAAAAAACAGTTACGGAATCAAATTCTGTAAAGTACCTACCTAATAGCTCTAACAATCGATAAGCAATTGAAATGGGTGGAACACATTAGTGCCTTGTGTAAAAGATTAAGCAGTGTGTGTTTTTCCCTAAGATTTTTAAAAAAGACTGTCACCTCGGTGGCAGTTATTACAGCCTACCATGGATGTTTCAGCTCACACCTACAGTTTGCGGTCATATTCTGGGAACTTTCGACCGACTTCAACAAAGTATTCTTAACTCAAAACCGTGCGATAAGGATAATTGCTGGAATAGGACCACGTGACTCATGCAGGGGTTGGTTTAAGCACTAAATTTACTGACGCTGCCATGTTTATGTATTTTAAAATGTTTGTGTTTTTGGTATAAAAATAAGCAGTACTTTTCGACATTTATTAGTTAGTCCAACTATGAAAAACGAGCTGAACATTATCAGCTTCCTATTCACAAGCTGAGACGGTACGAAACAGGTGCTTGCTACTCGATTATGAAATTGTATAATCACCTATATGTAGATATAAAAAATTGTCAAAATTTTAGATCATTCAAGAACAAGCTCAAAACACACTTAATCGAATTAGAACTATATTATAATATAGTAGATTTCTACGTAAGTTGAATTATCATTTTCTTAACTACTTGTACTTGTCTACTACATACTTTTTTACTGCATGTGCTTAATTGCTGTTTTATCTATTTCTATAATTAAATATGTTATCGTTATATACCATTAAGTTAATGACCTTTTCCACACATATGTAACTAAGTTGTACAGGTATGTTACTGGAAATAAAACACTTATTATTATTATTATTATTAATCCAACCGTGAATCGAATTTGCTTTTAATTTTACGCGATGTAAATGAGTAGAGTCGACTTTTAGACAAAAATGTTGCTTCTTCGATCGATACGAATACTGTATCCGAAAATATATACAGTTCAGCAAAATTTTCGGTAGCTGATGGGTTTTTAAAGTTTACTTCCCCCTTAATTTCCGATACCGCGTTTAACCAGAGAATTTGAATGATTCTCCCGGAACCCGAGGTGTCAGGTTAGACCCTGGAACTCCGGGGTCATCCCGGAATTCAGCTACCTACACTTCGGCTGTATGCGTAACTAAACACATTGGCTATTTCCAGTCACAATCGTTCTATATTGATACACGATTTAACCCCAACTTTTCGGGTAATTGATTTTCGTACAGACGGTAATTTAATTTTATTTTAGAACGTACGCTTCGACTAGGTATAATTACAACTAGAACAGACCCTGCCACTACGCAAATAGTTCTGCGCGTATGCCTAAATGCAAATTTCTTAGACAAATTAATTGCTTTTAGTAGAGCAGGTTTGAAATTGTGGTTTGCAAACAGTCTACTGGTGAACCCGGTACTAAGACGTAATACATTCCTACTATGTTTTATAGAATTACTCACAGTCAACCTTAAAACGATTTTCTTTAACTTCCTGAGCACCATAACGCAGGCAGAACGATTTCTAGCTGAAACGTTTGATTTGATTCAGACTAATTTCCTTTTGGAAAATCTTTTAGAAGAAAAATTAAATTAGGATGTAATCTAATCATAATCTTCATACCTTGAAATTTCATTTAAGAAATAATAAATATTATTGATGTTAGAACATGTTAACTTCTCCCAAGTGCCGCTCTAGTGCCCGGAAGCATGTACGATTAGCATTATCTACCTATACAAATAAATAAATAAAATACTTTGGATCTTTCTAACGGTTACCTTCAAAACACATTGGGTTTTTTCATTTACTAGTCTTTAAAAATAACAGAGTACATACAAACATTTCCATGTTTTGTTGTGCTTTTCAAGGTAAACATTAATAATTTCACGGGTCTCTAGTAAAAAAAAAATAGAATAAATAATTCCAAACTTCAGGCAGCCATTTTGGAACTGAATTTTCGTTTACGTTGTGGAAATAAATGCAACCCGATTTTTGTATATTCTCAATCTCAGCATCAACAGGCTGGCGATTATGAGTCAAGGTATTATTTAAATATTTAATTTTTGATTTAAAATTTAAATGA